>OY728158.1:1535782194-1537017156 GCA_963277665.1 Viscum album | reverse complement strand
ATGATACATCTATTTATTTATATATATATAGTTATATTTATTCGTATATTTATATAGATTTATATTAATATAAATAGTTATATTAATATATATTTATATATTTATATATTTATTCGTATATTTATATATATTTATAAGATTAGTTTTAAATACATTTATAAAATATATTTTTGTGTGTGTTTATAAATAAATAAATAAATACATACATACAACATACATACACTTGTATATATTATATATATTTGTGTATCTATAAGTATAATTATACATAATTATATATATTTATATATATTATATATTCATATGTTAGAATATATATATAATATACACCACTTTGTTAATACAGACACACACTAATATATATATAAACACACACACAGAAACACACATTATATAGGTATATAAATATACATATATTTGTATTTTAAATAAAATGGATATTATAAGTCTTATATATTGAGAAATATACTTTATAGGTCAATATGTTTAATTATTTATTTATAGACTTAAATTTTTATGTGCAAATATAGAAAAAATATGTATATATTGTTATATATTTGATAATAAATAATATTACATTATGAGAAAACGATAAAATTTCAAAACTATAATATCAATATAAATGTAATATCTCGAAATAAATTCAGTCCCCACTGAAAAAGGGAAAAAGACCCCCTTGAAACGAGGCTGAAATTCTATCGAATGTTAAAAAAATTCAGGTATCCCAACTAAAAGCTCAGCTTTAGAGGCCTTCTAGGACTTTTATGCCTTGAAAAATGTGACAAAAGGTTCTTTTATATTGCTAGCACGTAGATCTAGTCGCAAGATTCAATTTGATATGTCGTAGAGCTCAAACGGACACCCAAATCAAAATTTATGGCCTTTTGAATTTTGAGTTACGTTTTTAACTTATTTTAGATCTTTTATTATTATTATTTTGATTTTTTGTGTCTTAAAATTGTTATTAAAGGATTATTTTTCGATGATAATTATCAAATTATTAATTAATAATATTTTTAAAAATATTTTTATGCCATTTTCACAAAATTTATTATATATTAAATGTAAATGTCAATTTATAGTCATCTAAAGCATATTTAAATAAATATATATATATATATATATATATTTATATATTAATATATTATTTTTAATTATTTTTTTGAAATATACCTTTTAACAACGCAAGTAAAAAAAACACTGATAAAGAACCTCTTTATCAGCACTAATAATATAAGAGTTGATAAAGGGAGCCTTTTTAACAGCGCTAAAAAAAGTGCTGATAACAGGGTACTTTTATCAGTGCTAAAAAAATGTTGATAAAGGGGTACTTTTAACAGTGTTTTCTTAGCGCTGTTAAATGTACCCTTTATCATCGCTTTTGCTAGCGCTGTTAAATAGTGGAGCTGCAAAAACCTGTTTTTGTGGTAGTGTGACCTTACACAAGTCATATGTATATGAAATAACACTCACAAAAGTGTTTCCCAATCCTTACACAATGAACTTCACAATGAATCTACCCTTATGTAGTTAGCATCCCAGTCTCTTTACCTATACACAACATCAAAATACAAACATAATAAAAAATCTTATCAAAATTTATCATTATAAAATGCGTTAAAAAATCCATAAAATTTCAAATATGATTCAAACAAAAACTTTCCTAACTTTCACATAATAAAATATATTCCAAAAAATTATTTCCAAGATAAAAATCATGTAATATTAAAATAATTGACTCTAAGATGAAATCAATTTAATGAAAGACAATAATATATATATGTGTGTGTGTATCAATAAAAGTTTTATAAAGAACATACATAAATTTCTTCAAAAATATATTAAATTAAAAGAAAATAACTATTGATCTGTTAAAAACCCAAAAAAAAACTCATTTCCATTCAAATATTAAAAAAATTAAATTTTTCATCCAAACAAATTCAAAATACTATCTATTAAAGTACATTTTTTCTTTAAAATTATTAAAATATCATAAAAAAGGTGCAGAAAACATGTATAAAAAAGGGCCACATTAAATGGGAGACTTGTTCTCTTAGAGATTCTTCTCATTTTTTTTCATAATCACCAAGTGGGCAGGTCTTCCTTACAGCCCAGCCATCCAGCTTGTGCCGCGGTGTGCTGATCGGGTTGAAGGGCGTTCAGTGGTGGATCTTTAATAGGGAGCTTCATAAGGATTCAACGTATCATCAATGGTCATTGGTAGTGAGATTTGGCTGTGCAAAACCTTCACTGGATTTTTTCAAGAAGTATGTTAACTATTACGGACTCCAATATCCCGTGAGAATCTCGGTTCTATCCAGATTTGATTTCGTTATCCATGTCTTATCCTGGGAGGACTTCATGTAGGCATGATCGAGTGAGGATAGGCGGTGTAGAGCTTGGCGGTTCTAGTTATCACGGTGGTCGTGAGAAGCTCATCATGGGAGGGAGTAGTGCAAGGTGGTTGTGTGGTTTAGGTTTCCCGACCTAACTTTTCCCGTTCACAATCATTCGATCCTTCTATCAGTTTGTAATGCTTTAGGGTGCTTTTTATGTTTGGATGAGGATACATTACGTCTCCAATCTAGTTTGAATCCCTGTATTTTTGTCGACCTCAATTTGGAGGAGAAGCTTCCGTGGTGTGTTTTGATGAGGGATGGGGATGAATTCTCATTATGGAAACGAGTGTTTTATCTGGTGCTTCCCATATTTCATGTTGAGTTCCATCTTTAGGGTCATTCGATCGATGTATGCAGAAGAGTTCGAACGGGGTTCAAGGTTTATAATCCGGTGAGTGGATCAGTTCTTGAGGAATCTTGTAAAGATTCAGAAATTTCATGTAATTTTTTTTAATTATATGGGAATTTTACGGGTCTGCGAAAATTAACGGTGTGTGATTCCGAGTCCCGGTGTGACCGGAATGAATTTCTCAACTTTTTTTCTGTTACGTTTAGTAAAAGTACGAGCGGTTTTTTGTAACTTTTGAACCGGTACTTGGAATTGAAATCTGAGGACACCGTTTAACTCGCAGCACCGATATTCACTTTAATAAACCTTCACCTCGACTGTAGTAGGTCGAGGGTGAAAGTTAGATTTTGGGTTTTTTGTGGAATAATAGAATAAAATAAAAATGGTTAATTTTTTTTTTGAAACCTTCCATGAGAGGTTATGGAGGTGGGTACCACCAAGTCTAAAACTTCCCAATTTGAATTTGAGGGTGGGGACCACCCGAACCCCCTAACACCTTCTTTAATGGGAGGAGCCTCTTGAACTCCCTCTTTAACGATGGAGGTGACCTTTGGTATCCTTCCACTTTAATGGTGTCAACCACATCAATTAATTAATTAAGGAAATTTGAATTTATGCCAACAAACTAAATAGATAACATATTCTATAATGTTGGGATTTCATTTTTGGTGTAATTAGAGAAAGAGAGAAGCTTTGGAGAATTGTGTAGAAACTCATCCTCCAACGACGAACGCTAACGAAGAACTATTCTCATTCGATGAGTATTTATCCAAACTTCTTCAAAGATCTCCAATGAAGAATGAACCAATGATCGAGGAAATGATGTCATCACCGACCTCATATTTTTCCTCTCCTCACCAACATTGTTGGAGAAGACTTGTTTCGGGATCGAAAAACGCTAATCCATCTCAACCGCGAACAATCTTCAACAAACCTTTGAGGTAGGGGTTGTTATTGAATTCATGAAATTTCTTGATTGAATTCCTCATTCTTGGAAAGCATGGAGAATGCGGATCAACCAAAATGAGTTGATCCACGATTTTCATGAAATTGTAGAGTTGATGTTCTTGAATCAAGATTTTTTTGAACCGCTTGCTATCGGCATAACACGGAGGCTACGTGCCAATCAAAAATGGACCGACCCCTCTGTAAATCTTGTGGATCTTTTGTATGATATTCACGATGGTGACGGTAACCGATGTCGGTGGTTGGCACTAGTGGAACTCGAGAACCGCGATGAAGGCAATGAATGAAAGGCATCCAGTCAATTCGGCCGCCGGTGAAGGCCCGACGATTCGCCACCCGTGACCTCTGCGCCGTTGTGGCTTCCACCGCCCACGACCACCGCCCGCGGCCACGCCGCACTTCCCTGTGGCATCACCGTGCCACGAAACCTGTGGCCTTGCCTCCCCACGGCTCCTGAGGCCTCTTCCACCCCGTGGCACCCACAACCTCACCGCCCCACGGCACCTGCAGCCACTACCGCCTCGCGGCACCTGCGGCCTCGTGCCACCCCGTGGCCTCTGGGGCCGCTGCCCAGGCCGGGCCGCCCAGTGGGCCGGACCACCAAACGTGGGCCGGGACACACCGCGGGTCGGGCCTGACCCAGTGGGTCGGGCTGGGTCGACCCAAACCGGGTCGGCCCAGGCCGGGTTAGACCGGACCCGAACTCACTTCGACCCATTTACGCTCTTTTGGCCATAACTTTGGTGCCAGACGTCTGTTTGACGAACCATCAGCGGTTCTAGAAACCTTGGAGCGAGAAGGTCCCTTTGAGTATATCCCACTGGAGATTTGGATAATGTTGCAATACGGTCAGGTTGGATCGAGCACAAATCCAACCGGGCCCTCGGGGCTAAAAGGCTAATAAATTACAGATCGGGCATATGATTGATGCATCATTTGTTGCGTTAAGACCCCTATGACATGGTGGTCCTTTGAGATACTTCTTAGTGGGACATCTTGGCTGTTGGAGTATCGACCAGTGGCTTGAGGAGCGGACCCTCCCAGAGACTAGCAGGCTTAGCGCAGGAACCCAGTAGCTGGTTGTGACTCGAGGAAGAGATCCTTCACGGATCTCTGATTGTGGGTTCCACATGGAACCACTCTAGGATTCCATGCAAGACTACCCGAGCGACCCAGTGTGGGTCAGCACCTAGCAATCCAGTGTGGGTCAGCACCTAGCGATCCTGTGTGGGTTAGCACTGAGCGATCCTGTGTGGGTCAGCACCGAGCAATCATTGTGGGTCAGCACCTAGAGATATTATATGGGTCTGATGATGATTAGTGATCCTTCATATGTTTGCCTCTTAACAGAGTAAGATGATTTAGTAGTTACATCTAATCATCTCTACTACTATACCTAAGTTATTCCTGGTGTGAGCTGAGTTCATACCTGTGTGGTACTTTCTTTCGTTATAATAGCTTGGTAGTATTCTTCTGTGTGGCGTACTTATTAGGTACTTACCATCATGTTAATTCCTTCCTTTGTAGAGTAGTAGATCTTTGGGATTTTGGGCTGGACCCTATGTTTCCTCTTGATTGAGATGGGTATACTTGATAACTTAGGTATCTGTATGGGCATATACCTAAGTAAGGTTGACAGTTAACTTCATGCTTTTTAATTTTTCCTTTGTGGATTTTGTGAGACCTTAAGGGTCTCGAGATCCCTACTGAGTATCGTTATACTCACCCCTACACCGGATATGCCTGCACCCTGTTGTGTTTGGTGTAGATGACGGAAAACGCTGACTGAGAATGAGATTACCAGGACTGGAGGTATCTCAGAGGTGGACATTAGAGGAGGAAAACCGTAGAGATGGTCATTCGTGAGCTGTACCTACCCTTCAGGTAGGAATCATGGTGGATGATCCATGAGATTCTTTTCACCTACAAGTCATCTTTTAATTTCCAGTTTTCCTTGTATTTTCTATTTGGACTTGTATTCTGGCCCCTTTTACTTGCTGTACTCACTATGTTTACTATTCAGTTTACTTGAGTTCTTATCTTGCTGTATACTTGGTTATGTGTGTTATAGGATATAAAGGCAATGCCTTCCCGGTTTTAGGTAATACACCTTTGGTGTTAGTCGCTAGCCCCTAGCCTACGGAAGGCGGGCTTGGGGTAGTCACGGAATGGGCCCCTAGGGACGGGTCGTGATAAATTGGTATCATAGGAGTCCGTTCTACCGTAGAACGTAGGACTCTGATATTTATTTTTAATGGAAATAGTGTTAAGTGTAATGACTATGGTTATCAGTTTAGGGAATCTAGTATTGGTGCGGTGGCCGACGTATCTATACACCAGGACCCTAACTTCCGATTTAAAACTCAGTGCATGAAAACCTGATTGCGTGTGTCTTTCAAAGAGTTTTCTTTTTGATATCTATGGGTCAGCTCACCAGGTATAACTTATTGACTATGGAACACCTATTTCTTTTCAGGATGCCTCCATACAAACAACCAGCTAGGGTTTCGGATATAGTATGCGCTGATAGCCCACTGAGTGACGAGGCCTCAGTGTAGGGACCTCTTTCAGTAGAGGCACCAGCAGAGGCACTAGTGGTACCATTACCCATTGGTCCAATGATGCCACCTCCCCAACAGCAGAGGGTGAACGCCGATTGAGCGCGTTGCACAAGTTCCAGCACCAGAGGACACCCAGGTTCAGGGGAGAGATGGACCCACATGCGGTTGAGGATTGGCCGGAGGCCATAGTGAGAGTCTTCCGACTGGTAGGGACACAATCTGATCTCATGGTGATCCTTTCCACCAGCCTTCTACAGGAAGCAGTAGGCAGATGGTGGAGCTTGATGCTCCAGGTTCACAACAAGGTGACACTTCTCTGGGTAGACTTCGAGAGCCTGTTTTGGGTAGAGTTTGTTTCAGCGACTCTTCATGAAGTGCGCATACAGGAGCTACTTCATCTACAGCAGGACAACATGACTGTGGCTTAGTACTCAACGAGGTTCACTGACCTCTCACAATACTCCACTGATATGGTGTGGGACCCATTATTCAAGGCCCGGACCTTTGAGCAGGGACTAAGACGGGAGATCATGGCTTTGATGATTTCTCTTTGCATCCCGATGCAGACGGGGATGTTAGAGAGAGCCCTCTCAGTGGAGAGTTTCCCTACAGAGTAGTCACCAGCAGCGAGACCCACCACCAGTAATCAAGTAGTGGAGTCTTCTGTAGTTTACATCAGATAGATTTCATAGAGGTCCAAGAGGACCAGACCTACAGGTGGACGACTGCAGGATTCAGGGTCGGTTGTGCAGGCCACCTAAGGTAGAGCCAGTCATTCCAGGAGCGGGCAGTGTTACGCATGCGATGGGATGGGTAACATGGCTCGTGAATTTCCGACCTGCCGTACAGATGATCAGAAAATGGTCGAAGGACCACCTAGGCAGAGACAGAGGTTCGATCAAGGTAGTCTGCGTGGAGCAGGTGGACGTGGCAATGGAGCCGGTCATGCAGCTGACGGTGGGTGATGATTCGAGATGTTACCACTACCACCACCAGGTGGTCCACCCCGACCACAGGGAGCAGGTGGACATGGGAGATCCCAGATCCAGGAAGTTGAGGCCTACGATCACGATGCTCTAGAGATGATACGAGGTATGATCTGTGTCTACACCACCTTAGCTACAGTACTTATAGACATAAGTTCCGGTCATTCTTTTATTGTCACTGCCCTTGTTCGGAGCTCGGATATTCCGATGGAGCCATTGGCACGATCCATACGGCTAGAGAATCCTACAAGAGTGAATTCGACAATTACACACTAGTTTTGGCATTGCGAGCATACTCTGGGAGGCAATAGATTCGGCTGGGATCACTTAGTAGTGGCGTCGAGGCCTTACGACGTCATCTTGGGTATGAACTGGTTATCTATAGTCCATGATCATATTGACTATATTAGGCGCAACGTGCAGTTTGTCCGCACGGATGGGACTAGGTTTACCTTCACTAGTGAAAATGGATCCTTTGCAGCATAAGATGGACTTAACTGGAGGGGAGTGCAGTTGATCACTCATCAGTTGGCTAGCCTTACCCTCATAGTGGTTGAAGTGGAGAGTTTGAGCTATCCTGTAGTGGTGGATCAGTACACAGATGTCTTCCCTGATGATGTTTTGGGTCTACCTCCTCATAGAGAGGTGGACTTTTACATTGAACTGTACGCTGTGATGACACCGATATCTACGCCAGCCTATTGGATGGCTCTCATGGAGCTTTGTGAGCTGCATGTACAGCTAGAGGACTTGCAGGGGAAGGGATTCATTCAGCCTAGTTTTTCTCCTTGGGCAACCATGATTTTTTTCACCAAGAAGGCATATGGGATCTAGAGACTTTGTGTCGACTATCGGCGCCTGAACAAGGTGATAGTGAAAAACAAGTACCCACTCCCGAGGATTGACGATCTCTTTGATCAGATGAAGAGAGAACGATGGTTCTTGAAGATAGAAATCAGATCAGGCTATCACCAACTCAAAGTACGAGGCGAGAATGTATAGAAGACGTCTTTTAGATGTCGGTACAACCATTATGAGTTCTTGGTTATTTCATTCGGCATGACCAACGCTCCAGAAGTGTTCATGGGATTCATGAACATGATCTTTCTGCCATACCTTGATCTCTTTGTCATAGACTTCATCGATGACATACTGATCTACTCGACTACCGAGGAGGAGCATGCCTACCATTTGCAGGTAGTACTGGACACACTCAGAGAGCACCAGATTTATGGTAAGCTCTCAAAGTGCCAGTTCTGGATATGAGAGGTTCAATTTCTATGACATTTCATCTCAAAGGCTGGATTTGTAGTGGATTCAATGAATATTGAGGTGGTACTTTCTTGGGAGCCACCCAGGAGTGTGACAGAGGTACGAAGTGTCTTGGGTTTGGTCAGATACAAATGGGGATTTGTGCCAGATTTCTCCAGAGTTGTCTCACCACTATCAGTGTTAACAAAGAAGGGGAAACCCATCGTATGGTCAGAGAGTTTCTAGCAGATTTTTCAAGAGCCGAGGCAGAGGCTGACTAGTTCCCCCATCTTGAGGCTTCCCGAGGAGGGTTTAGGGTACATAATCTACTGCAAAACATCAGAGAACAGGCTTGGATGTGTCCTGATTCTGGAGTGAGTGGTGACCACATATGGTTCTCAACAACTGAGTCAACATGAGAAGAACTATTATACCCATGACCTGGAGTTAGCAGCGATGGTCTTTGCCTTGAAGATGTGGAAACACTACTTGATGGGCAAGCTCTTTATAGTGTACTCTGATCACAAGATTATTATTTATATATTCTCTCATATGGATCTGAACCTGAGACAGTGATGTTTTCTTGAGTTCCCCCAGGACTATGACTTCGAGATAGTCTATACTTCTGGGAAGGGGAACATTGTAGTCGATGCACTCAACAAGAGGTCAGGTATACAACTGCTAGGCGAGGCGATGGAGAAGTTGGACGCTTTACAGATATCCTTTGTGGATCGCGATGAAACAACTTTTCTTCGGTCTCTTACAGTCACTCCCCCACTTCTCTAGTGATTCCCGGAGGCGCAATGTGGGGACACTGACAGCGAGACACACCATGCTCAGATATCCCCAGGACAGGCACCTGATAGTTTTTATGAAGGTGGGGAGCACGTCATCCTCTTTAGAGGATGTACCATGGTACCAGTGTCGCTTCGGGAGGAAGTGATGAGGGAGTTCCAGAAATCCCCTTTAGCGGTATATCCAGGAGTGGATAAGATGTACCAGGATCTCCGATGATAACACTAGTAGCTGGGAATGAAGAAATAAGTAGTAGAGTTTGTCTCTCGATGCCTCACTTGTCAGTAAGTGAAGGTAGAGCATCAGGTACCAGTAAGATTGGTTTAGCCATTAGAGGTCCCAGAGTGGAAGTGGGATGGGATATCCATGGACTTCGTGACAGGACTTCCACGTACATCCATGTAACGTCCCGGTTCCGGAAGCCACATAGAGGCGCCCCGAACCTGGTTGGTCACATGGCCTCAAGCACATTTCCCCAAACGCCAGAAGCTGCCGACTAGCAGTGAGGTACTTGGGTGTGATAGTGGGGAAATTATGCCCTCATTGGCAGAGTAACACAGCGGAAGTATACAACGTGCAATAATGGAAGCCGTAATAATCCATGAAAGAGTAAAAAGAAGAAGATTGAATGTAAGAAACAGTTGGAGCACATATATATAAATGGTGCACGATACATATATCTAGGAAAGAATCCAAACAAACCACAATGTTGGAATAAAAATAGTACTAAACCAAAGTATAAAGAAAAAGATAAACAGCTCCTCAACAATGCAAGCCTAAGCTTGGTCCCATGCTCTGCAACTCCACAACAAGTCAAGTACCTAATATAGAAGGGTGCTTGACCTTATCTATACCTACAACAATATAATATGTTTGGG
Organism: Viscum album; assembly: GCA_963277665.1. Lineage (NCBI taxonomy): Eukaryota > Viridiplantae > Streptophyta > Magnoliopsida > Santalales > Viscaceae > Viscum > Viscum album. The sequence continues at coordinate 1,537,006,971 of OY728158.1, read as the reverse complement.
CCCAAAAGCATGGCCCAAACATGCTGTGAGACTAAATCCCAGTAGACAACCACACAAAGATCTGTGCCTAACAGTCAGTGAGTATATGGTAGGTATGTGAAGAAGCAGTAAACAGGAAAGTACTCAGCAGTAAACAATTCCACATATCAAATAAGCAGCTAATCAAGCAAGGTAACCCTCTAGGTAGTACACACAGCCTATCCCCTCTGGTTCAGTCCTTAAAATATATAAAGACTCTCTGAGGAAGCACTCACAGTCAATAAACCTTATAGTCAAAAGTGATTCAAGACTCTCTAAGAAAGCTCACTCGGTCAATTCCCCTTATAGTATATGGTAGTCAAGGACTCTTTGAAGAAGCTCACTCGGTCAATTCCCCTTATATCCCCAAGGTCAAGGACTCTCTGTGGAATATCACTCAGTCAAATCCCATTATATCCCAAAGTTATTCAAGTAATTCAAAGACTATATGAGGAAGCTCACACAATCAATTCCCCTTATAGTCTACTGCACGAGGTTATCATGGCCTGGTGTAGGTCAACGAGCATATAAATGAAATATATACAAAGTAAACCTACAAAACTTCTTGGTTGACTAGTCTATAGTATAACAAGCATGTCAAAATACAAACTCTCCACCCTTCAACAACTGACATAGAAAACAGGCAAGGAGGCCAAAAGGCTATGCAAGACCAAACGGTTGTAAACAGATTATGCGTGGGTAAAACACTCAAATCATAGTAATAAAACTTATTTATAACCAATTAATCTCTACACAAGCATAAAATCAAGGTAGGAGATCAACAGGGGTAAATCAGTAAACACACAATACCCCGTTCAAGGGTATTGGTCAAAAAATGCACATAATACTTAAAGACTTTCAACGGAAAGGCACAAACCACCTACCTCGGAGTTAGGAGATCTCTATATGTGAATATCGAGGCATGAATCACCTTAGAACGTTGAAGATCTACAAAAACACCTAAAATATTCAACGAAGTATAATTAGAGGAAGAAGATGAATCTTAAAACGATACTATAGGAGAAGGAAGAGCTTACCGAGACTATCCCAATGAAATTGACGGTGGTCGAATCAGAGATCGGATAGAGGCTCAGGGGCTCAGAGAAGGATCATAGCTATATGGGAGGTCTCGGTCAAACGAGACCTAGAAGAAGCGTGTTATGGTGATTAGACATGACTCTGGTCCGTTTAATGAAAAAAACAAAATACACGATGTGTATTTTTGAAGTACACGGTGTGTAATCGCCTTTTCCGTACTCCGCTTTAGGCAGCCTCCATGACACCCCCACATGGCCATGTGCATAGCTGCTACACGACCAGCACATGGCTACCTGCGGTAACCGAGTACACAACGTGTACTCATAAAGTACATGACATGTTCTCATAATGTACTAGGCGTGTACTTTGAAAATTTCCAGAAAAACCTCTATTCCTAAAAAATGACCAGAAGAAGAAAAAATACCTCAAAAAGAAGATCCAGGTTCTTAAAAACTTCCCACCTTAAAGAAATTCTTCCCCGAATTTCCCTAGTGTGGCGTAGAAGAAGGAACCCCAAACAACTTCTGCCACTATAATCGTACTTCGGCCTCCCTCTCCCAAGTCTCGTTTTGTACTTGCCCGTGCTTCCAAAGCACCTGTACCAGAGGGACATACCGACAATGAAGAACCTTCATTCTTCGATCAACATTCCAGATAGATTTCTCCTCGAATGACACATCCACTTTGAGATCAACCTCCTCAGGTTAAAAGACATGATACGGGTCTGAAAAGTAATGTCAGAGCTGAGAAACGTGAAAAATGTCATGCATAGCCTGGTACCTCTGAGGTAACTGAAACCGATAGGCAACCATCCCAACTCTCTCTAACACCTCAAACAGCCTGAAGTACCTCGGAAAAAGCTTACCCTATCTCCTAATCCTGTTTTTTCCTAACCTCATTATGACACGTAGTAAAACTGACCCCCAACCTCAAACTCTAGAGGTCTTCTCCGCTGATCAGCATAAGACTTCTGTCGAGACTATGCAGTAGCCATCCTTTTCCGAATCAACTCTATCTGCTTTGTGGTCTACTAAACAAGATGAGGTCCCAACAAATCATCCTCTATTGCCTCCATCCAACATAAGGGTGATTACAATTTCCTACCGTACAAAGCCTCATAAGGTGTCATCTGAATAGTTGCTTGAAAACTACTATTGTAGGAAAACTCTACCAGAGGTATATGCTTCTCCCTCCAAAATCTGGGATACATGCTCAGAGCATGTACTCAAGAACCTAAATAGTACGCTCTAACTAGCCATCTATCTGGGGGTGGTAAGCTGTACTCAAAAGTACCTGTGTACCCAAAGCCTTCTGAAGCCCCTTCCAAACTCAAGAAGCAAAACATACATCCCTGTCTAAAACAATGGAGTACGGAACTCCATGAAGACGTACAATCTCACAGATGTAAAACTATACCATCTCATCAAAACTAAAGGTCTCCTTGATCGACACGAAGTGGGTGACCTTTGTGAGTTTGTCAATGGCAACCCAAACTGCAGCATTCCCTCATGGAGGCCTTGGAAACCCGATCAGGAAATCCATCACAACGTCATTCCATTTCCACTCAGGAATGGGTAACTGCTATAAAAGTCCTGCTGGTTGCTGATGCTCCACCTTCACCTACTAATAGGTGTAACACTTTCTGATAAAACCAGAAACATCACTCTTCATGCCTGACCATCAATACTGGCGGTGTAGATCACGATACATTTTGGTTACACCAGGATGAACTACCCAAACTAAGGAATTAAAGTCCCGCATCATCTCCTCATGTATGTCTGCTGGCACCCATACACGCCCCTAGAAACGCAAGATCTCATCTTCTCCTACTGTCCATCTAGGAATAGGGTTCTCTCTTGACATACATTCCCGTAGGACTAGGCCTTCTGAGTCTGATAGCTTCCTCATTCGCACTCGATCAAGAAGAGTAGAGGTAACAACTACAGAAGAAAGAAATGTCTTCCCATGTCTTTTCTGCACCTCAAAATGCATATCAGAGAACATATCCATAAGCTTCCACTCACTGCTGGCCTCCTGAACTACCTGTATCTGAGTCATCCTTCTCAGCACATCAGCTACTGCGTTGTCTTTCCCCGGTGCGTAGGCAAGATCGAAGTCAAAAGACTGAAGGTACTCAACCCACCTTTTCTATCTTAAATTCAGATCACGCTGAGTGAAGATGTACTTGAGACTCATGTGGTCACTAAAAAACCACAAAATGATCTCCCAGAAGATAATGTCTCCAATAGCGTAAAGCATGAACAACTGCCGCCAACTCGAGATCGTGTGTCGGGTAGTTCCTCTCATGTGGACGCAACTATCGAGACCCGTACGTAACGACTCCTTCTCCCTACATAAGCACAGATCCCAGCATGACACCTGAAGCATCACAATACACAGTATAGCTCTTTCCCAGCTTTGGTAAGACTAGTATCGGTGCTGAAGTCAACCTACTTTCAGCTCCTGAAAGGCTGACTCACAAGAATATGTCCACAAGAGTTTCACACCCTTCTTTGTCAGACTCTTCAGTGGTGTTGCTAAGCACGAAAAGTCCATAATTAAGTGTCTGTAGTATCCAAACATCCCTAGAAAACTCTATACCTTAAATACCTTCTTTGGATTCTCCCAGGAAACTACTACTCTCACTTTCTCTGGGTCTACTGATACTCCTCTCTCTGAGATGACATGACCCAAGAAGTGAATCTGATCCATCCAAATGTGGAATTTGGAGAGATTAGCATATAAATGATTCTCTCTCAGTGTACTAAAAATGATCTCAAGATGGGTAGAATGGTCGTGTCGAGTGTGAGAGTACACCAAGATATCGTCCATGAAGACCACAACGAAGGAATCCAAGTATGGATGGAACACTTGGTTCATCAGTGCCATAAAACCTGCATGCGTATTCGTGAGACCGAACGACATAACCATATATTCTTATAGACCATACATGCTTCGGAAGGCTGTGAGAGGTATATTAGATGGTCTAACGTGCAACTGATGATAACTGGATCTCAAGTCAGTTTTCGAGAACACCTGGGCTCCTTAAAGCTGATCAAAGAGGTTATCAATCCTAGTCAAGGGATATTGGTTCTTTGACCGTCAATTGGTTCAACATACAAAAACCCACACAAAGCCTAAGGGTATCATCTACCTTTATCTCAAATAGGATAGCTAAACCCCAAGGAGAAGTACTGGGTCAGATGAAACCCTTTTCCTGCAACTCCTCCAACTGCTTCTTGAGCTCCTGCAACTATGGTGTAGCTATCCTATAAGGAGGAATGGAAACCAGTGTTGCTCCTAGAATGAGGTCAATAAAAAATTCCACCTCACACTCCATAGGAAAACCTAAAAAGTCCTATGGAAAGACATCTCTGAAATGATCCTCCACTGGAGGAAATTCTATCTATGAAGTCCTCTGGTCATCCAAATACAGACTCGCAATTTGGGCTGTAACTTCTCTTAAACCATGATGCTTTTGGCCCACTCTGCTTGCTTGGACATCCCACTCGCCCTTATAATGAAATGATCTTCCCTTTGGTGATATGAAACTCACCCTACGGTGATAAGAATCGACGACTTCCTGGAAGATAACCAACCAGTACATCCCGAGAATGACATCATATCTTGTCATCTCTAGGACATAGAGGTCCCATAGAAAGTGACACCCACCAACCTCAAGAGGGAACTCCTTTCACTGACGCACACTCACCGTTCTAGTCCCCAATCGAGTGTCTAGTGTCAAGATATCAGCAGAAGAAAAGATGCAAAGCCCAAGGCTCTCCACAACAATAACAAATATAAAGCTATGGGAAGACCCTATATCGAAAAGAGAAGAGTCTAGAACTGAGGATACTAAGATTGTACCTCAAACTGTAGAGGGTATGGGATCATGATCATACGAGGTCTGCTCCACTACAAAGGTCTGACCTATGTCTTGGCACTATGACCATTCCTGACCACTCTGAGCTGATCCACCCTGCTGTCACTGAAAGTCTGGTGACTGGCCACCACGACCACAACCTCCACATCGGCCTGAACGACTAGAAGAACTATAGTTACCTGACAGCTGAGAAACTAGTGGTGATACTCCTGAATGTAGAGTCATAGAAGAACCCCTGTCACCAGCTACTGATGAGAAGATCTGATAGAAGCGCTGAAGATGACCCATCTTGTCGCATGATTAGCACTCCATCGGGTCTCTCGGGCAATGCGACCTCGTATTCCTGCTCCTCCCACACTGGTAGCATACCACCTGGGTACCATAAGATGCATCCCACCTACTCTGATATCCTCGTGAAATCTCCCTGAAGTGCTTCCTACTATCAATAGGAGTAATACTAACTCTGGAAGCTGAACCGCCCTGGATCACAGCTCTAGAATCCCTCAGATTATGCTCTGTGATCAGCGCCTGGTTGACGATAGAGGATATCGAATTCAACCTAAAGATGTTCACCTGAGATTGGATGTCGTGCCTCAGACCATCCTCAAACATCCGTGAAAGGAACAAATCTTCACCCTCTAGAATAGGTGTGAAACACTGTAGCTCTGTGAAGCGAGAGGAATACTCCATAACCAAAAGAGTACCCTACCCCAGACTCAGGAAATCTTGGGCTCAATCATCCCTTAAGGTATCTGGGTTGAAGTAATCATATAAGACGTGCTGAAACTCATCCCAACCCATATTATACTGGCACCCCACCGGTGATATCACATACTACCACCTCTTGGAGGAGTCTCAATGCATGTAGGTAGTGATCTTCACCCTCCTCTCTGCAGGTATCTCCAGTTGCTCAAAGATCATCAGCATGACTCTTAGCCATGACTCTGCAGCCTGGGGTCCTCCATCCCCAGAGAAAGTGGGAGGATGCTACTTCTGAAAGACCCACATCAATTCTACCATCAACGGGGTAGGAGTCGGCACTCTCTGAAAATTCTGCATCATCCTCATGAAGCCCTATCTAAATTGTGAATCAGCACCTGTGTTAGGTATAACGGCTGGTTCCAAGACTGGAACAATGGGAGGATCTACTAGAAGTTTCGGATCAGCCATGTCTGGTGTCTGATCACCACCTAGAAACTAGAACACAACCGGAGGGTGCCCTAGTGGCATGACTCTGCAAGGTCAAGCACACAACTTAGATAAAGATTATCAAGGACTGAAAACTAGAAGCATAATAAGGGAACACGAGGAAGAAAACATTCAAGTTTCACAAAACATGACTACACAACATGTACAATTCCTACAAGGCGTATCCCCTTAAGCCATTCACATGGGCGTGTACTCCTGCTAAAACTGGTCGTGTAACACCCCAAACACACATCGTCTTCTGCTAACACACAGAGTGTACTTGAATCCTCTTTCCCTACCCGATTCCTTGTACACGGTTAAGCCACACGGCTCTCCTAAGACAAGACTACACAACATGTTCAAGATAGACACAACGTGTACTAGACAAGCTTCACCTAGACCGTGTTGTTAGAAACACGGCCTAAAACACGGCTCACACTACACCACATGTTCCAGAAAGACACGACATGTATGAGGAAGGATAACACTGACCCGTGTTGTTCGTGACACGTCCGAGTACCTGGGTTAGACTACACGACGTGTCCAGTCCTGACACAGTGTGTATAGCTTAAGTTTTCATCCATCTGTGTCGTTAGTCACATGGGTGGACATAGGGTCTCTACACACGACGTGAACATCTGGTACATGGCATGTCCAACAGAGATTTCTCAACCCCGTGTCTCTGCCCACATGGCCTATGACATGGTTAGAGACTACACGGCGTGTACATAGAGTACACGATGTGTAATTAAGAAAAATTGTTTCTTCCCGAACAGAAGAGCACATGGCGGGTAGCGAAAACTACATGGCGGGTATTCTAGGTTTTTCTAGATAGTAAGCCTTAGAAACAACTCCGAAACCCAGAGAAACACTGAAACAAACATTGAAAGTGCCAAATTCCGATCCGTGAGGGCCTACACTCCTTGCGAATCAATGCTTGGAATCTTATACATGATATAACAAAGTAAAAAAGGCAATGATCCACCAAATTCCGGTCCATGAGGGCCCATAACACCTCAAGAACCATGTTTTGGCATTCATTCAAACAAAAAATTACACAAACAATACCCTATCAAACAACAAGTATTTTTTATCAGAGAATCTATCACAACAACATGCATATTCTAAAAAACATATATCACAACAACATGAAATCTCTAATGCATCCCAAATGACATGACAAGAATGCATGACATGTGATTTATAATAAGTTCCTATATGATGAATGAGATGGAATACCCTCATCTCATTGGATTGAGACAGAAATAGAACCTCAATAATGTTAATAATAATAGCACAAATCATGTGAATCACTCAAGGTGAAATCAAATCAACTGTAATAATTTCAAAACCAGAAAAATTACAATTATATGAGGTAGATTGTCATTTCCCTATACACGGGTTAGCTACTCCCAGGCATAACTTATTAAAAAGTACCAATTCCATCATATCCCTGACTATAGGCACCAAACAGTAAGTCAAGAAGAAAAAATATTCCCTCCGATACCACTTTGTAATGTCTCGGTTCCGAAATCCACCCAGAGGCGCCCCGTACCCGGTTGGTCAAATGGAATCAAGCGCATTTCCCCCAATTCCAGAGGCTTCCAACTAGCAGTGGGGGCCTTGGGTGTGATAGTGGGGAAACTATGCCCTTATTGGCATAGTAACATAATGTAAGTAAACAATGTGAAATAGCAGAAGCAGTAATAATCCATGGAAGAGTAAACAGTAGAAGACTGAAAGTAAGAAATAGATGGAGCACATATATATAAATTATTCATGATAAATATATATAGGAAAATAGACAAACAAACCACAATGCTGGAATACAAATAGTACTAAACCAAAGTACAAAGAAACTGATAAATAACTTATCATCAATGCAAGCCTAAGATTGATCCCATGCTCTCCAACAGCACAACAAGTCAAGTACCTAATGTAGAAGGGAGATTTCCCTTATCTATACCTGAAACAATATAATCAGTTTGGGCTAAAAATCATGGCCAAAATATGGTGTGAGAATAAATCCCAATAGGAAACCACCTAAAGATTCATTCCTAACAATCAGTGAATATATGGCAAGTAAGTACATAAGCAGTAAGCAGGAAAGTACTCAGTAGTAAACAATTCCACATATCAAATAAGTAGCTAATCAAGCAAGGTAACCCTATGGGAAGTACATGCAGCCTATCCCCTCTGGTTCAGTCATTAAAATATATAAAGACTCTCCAAGGAAGAGCTCACAATCAATTACCCTTATAGTCAAAAGTGATTCAAAACTCTCGGGGGAAGCTCACTCAGTCAATTCCCCTTATAGTCAATGGTAGTCAAGGACTCTCCGAGGTAGCTCATTTGGTCAATTCCCCTTATATACCTAAGTTTAAGGACTATCTGAGGAAGCTCACTCGATCAATTCCCTTTATATCCCAAAGTCGTTCAAGTAATTCAAAGACTCTCTAAGGAAGCTCACATAGTCAATTCCCCTTATAATATACTACACCAGGTTCTCACGGCCCTGTGTAGGTCAATGAGCATAGAAATGCAATATGGCCATAGTAAACCTACCAAACTACTTGGATAACCAGTCTACAACATAAAAAGCATGTCAGGATAGAAATTCTCCACTCTACAGCAACATGCATCGAAAATAGGCAAGGTGGCCAAAAGGCTAAGCAGGACCAAATGGTCGTAAACAGATCATGTGTGGGAAAAACACTCAAAGAATAGTAATCAACCATATTCATAACCAATTAATCTCTACACAAGAATACAAGCATGGAAGAAAATCAACAGGGGTAAAACGGTAAACATGCAATACCCCGTTCAAGGGTATTGGTCAAAATTAAACATAATACTCAAATAATTTCAATAAAAAGTTACAAACCACTTACCTCGGTGTTAGGAGATCGTTATATGTGAATCTGGAGGCTTGAATCACCCTAGAACGTCGAAGATCAACAAAAATTCCTAAAATGTTCAACGAAGGATAACTTGAGGAAGAAGAGGAATCGGAAAATGATGGTCTAGGAGAAGGAAGATCTTACTGAGATGATACCGACGCAATCAATGGTGGTCTAATCGGAGATTGGATGGAGGCTCGGGGGCTCGGAGAAGGATCATGGTCGTACGAGAGCTCTCGGCTAAACGAGACCTAGAAGAAGCGTGTTCTGGCGATTAGACGCGAACCCAGTCCATTTAATAGAAAAAAACAAAATACATGGCATGTACTTTTGAAGTACATGGAGTGTACTCTCCTTTTCCGTAATCCACTTTAGGAATCCTCCATTTCACCCCCACATAGCTATGTGCATGGCTACTACACGACGTCTACTCATAAAGAACATGGTGTGTACTTTGAAAATTTCTAGAAAAACCTCTTTTCCAAAAAAAAATGACCAGAAGAAGAAAACATACCGAAAAAAGAAGATTTGGGTTCTTAAAATCTAGAGGTCATGATTCTATTTGGGTGATCGTCGACCGACTCACCAAGTCAGCCCACTTCCTACAGATTAGAGAGCAGGGTTTAATAGAGAGCTTGGGATGCCTCTATGTGCAGAAGATTGTGCAGCTACATGGAGTACCATCGACGATTGTCTCTGATCATGATACACATTTTTCATCACGGCTATGGACAGGGTTGTAGGAGGCTTTCGGGATGCAACTTTGTTTAAGCACCGCCTTCCATCCCCAGATAGATGGCCAGACTGAGTGGACCATTTAGACTCTCAAGAACAAGGTGCATGCTTGCGTCCTTGACTTCGGTCACAACTGGGAGGATCGATTGTCTTTGGTAGAGTTTTCATACAACAACAGATATCACCTCCTCCATTGGGATGACACCTTCTGAGGCATTGTACTGGTGACCTTGCAGATCACCTTTATGTTGGACTGAACTAGGGGAGTCAACAATCGTGGGACCCAATATTGTTCGGGCTACCACAGAGAAGGTGCAGATCATCTAGGAGTGGATGAAGACTGCAAAAAGTAGACAAAAGTCATATGCAGACAGGAGATGGAGACCTCTGGGGTTTGAGGATGGAGACCACGTCTTTTTACAGGTCTCACCCTGATGAGGTTTAGGGAGATTTGTTCAAGGAGGAAAGTTATCTCCAAGGTTCATCAGACCTTTTCAGGTCCTTAGTAGAGTTGGCGGCGTGGCTTACCACTTAACTCTTCCCCCTCAGTTGCACCAGGTGCACGACGTCTTCCACGTATCCCAGTTGAGGAGATACGTGCATGGCCCTTCTCACATCATCGACCATGACGAGATGGACGTCGACGATGGGGAAACTTTAACAAAGGTTCTAGTAGAGATTGATTATCGATAGGAGCGAGTCCTTAGTTGGTGGTCGATACCTCTGGTGCGCATTTGTTGGCAGCACAAGAACCTCCAGGAGAGCTCATGGGAGCAGAAGTCTCAGATACGCGCTTAGTACCCCCACTTGTTTACCTAGTTTGTGATGTGGATTATGAGGACGTAAAGCCCTGAGGTGGGGAGAATGTAAAGACTCAGAAATTTCATGTATTTTTTTAATTAAAAGGGAATTTTACGAGTCTGCAAAAATTGACGGTGTGTGATTCTGATGCCCGGTGTGCCCGGAATGAATTTCTAAACTTTTTTTTGGGTACGTTCAGTAAATGTACGAGCAGGTTTTTGTAACTTTTGAACCAGTTCATCAAATTGAAATCTGAGAGCACTGGTGAACTCGCAGCACCGATATTCTCTTAAGGAGACCTTCACCTCGACTGCAGTAGTTCGAGGGTGAAAGTTAGATTTTGGGTTTTTTGTGGAAGAATAGAATAAAATAATTTTTTTAACATTTTTAATTTTGTTGAAACCTTTCATGTGAGGTTATGTAGGTGGGGACCACCTTGCCCAAAACCTCCCAATTTGAATTTGAGGGTGGGGACCACCTGAACCCCTTAACTCCTTATTTAATGTGAGGAGCCTCTTGAACTCCCTCTTTAATGAGGGAGGTGACCTTTTGTATCCTTCCACATTAATGGTTCCAACCACATCAATTAATTAATTAAGTCAATTTGAATTTATGCTAAAAAACTAAATATATAACATATTCTATTATGTTGGGATTTAATTTTTGGTGGAATTAGGGAAAGGGAGAAGCTTTGGAGAATCGTGGAGAAACTCATCCTCCAACGACGAACGCCAATGAAGAACTCTTCTCCTTTGATGAATCTTTCCCCAAACTTCGTCAAAGGATATCCAATGACGAACAAACTGATGATCAAGGAAACACCATCGCCATCGACCTCATCTTTTTCCTCACCTCACCGACGCTGTTGGAGGAGACTTTTTTCAGGCTCAACAAATGCCAATCTGTCTCTACCACAGAAAATATTCAACAAAACTTCGATGTAGGGGTTGTTATTGAATTCATGAAATTTATTGATTGAATTCCTCGTTCATGGAAAGCATGGAGATCACAGATAAAACATAACAAGTTGATCCACGATTCGCATGAAATTATAGAGTTGACGTTATTGATTCATGATTTTGTTGAACCGCTTGCCATCGCCTTAACACGGAGGGTACGGGCCAAACAAACATGGACTGAACCCTCCGAAAATCTTGTGGATCTTTTGTTTGATCTTCGCGATGGTGACGAAAACCGGTGTCATTGGTTGGCACCGTTGGAACTTGAGAACCATGACGAAGGCAACAAACGAAAGGCGGCCAGCCAAGCTGGCCCCTGGGGAGGGCACACCGCTCCGCCGCCCCACGACCTCTGCGCCCCGCGGCGTGCCACCGCGCTACCCGCTGTCTCCGCTCGCAGCCCCACCCAGCGCGCCACTGTGCCACCCCTCGACCTTCAGGCCCCACAACCTCTGCACCCCACGACCTCCGCGTCCCATGACCTCTGCACCCCACGACCTCCGCGCCGCCCCCATGACGCTTCTCCACCCCACAACCTTTGCGCCCCGCGGCGCGCCACCACGCCACCCACCGTCACCGCCCACGACCGCGCCTGCTGTGCCGCCGCGTCGTGCCGCCTATTGTGCCGCCGCCTTGCCCGCTGCACCGCCGCACCGCTCGCCACGCCACCACGCCTCCCACCTCCCGCCACGCCGTCGCGCCCCCCGCCCCGCCGCCGCGCCGCCCGCCGCCCCACCGCGCTGCTCTCCGCGCCGCCGCACCATCTTTTACTTTCCATTTTTCCTTGTAATTTATAGTTGGACTTGTATTCTGGTCCCTTTTACCTACTATAGTCACTCTATTTACTATTTAGTTTACTTGAGTTTGTATCTTGCTGTGTGTTTGGTTGTGTGTGTTACAGGATATAAAGACAATGCGTTCCCAGTTTTAGGGAATACGCCTTCAGTGCTAGTTACCAGCCTCTGGTTTAACGAAGATGAGGTTGGGGTAATCACGGTATGGGTCCTGAGGGATGGGTCATGACAAATCTTCCCAGGCTAAGAAATATTTAGAGTTAAAGGCTCCGTTGTCGGCCTCTTCGAAGGTGCTGGCAGAGCGTATAGTGAGCCCCATCCCCAATCTGTTCATCTGTGGTGAGGCTTGAAAAGAGGTGAGATATTAAAATTTGGAAGTTGCCTCCCACATGCCTGACACACACCCAGGCTTTCTGACAATTGAGGCATATTCTAGTTCTGATTGTCAGGTCGTTCCTGGCTATACTGCTCTCTTGTTTTCCGAATCTAATGTAGGCCTTTATTTTTACTATCCACTACCTCCTACCTCTTCTATATTGTTGGTATAACTTATCGATTTTCATGCTTCAGAGATGCAACCTTCACCATCCTCAATGTGATGTCTTCTGAGGATTTCTTCTTCGAAGGGGCATCTAGAAGATAGTAGTGCTATGGGTGTTCCAGCGCATTCAGAGACAGTCTCGGTGGTGCCTTCAGCAGTTTTGGATATTAGGTACATGTTTAACTATGGGGTGGGTTTTTACAATTTGACAATATCATCTCTCGCGTATGTCTCTGGTGTGAATCCCTCTCCTGTCCATTTGTCGATGGATTCTTCACTACGTCTTGAAGCTTCTCATTTGGATTGCTTTTATTCTGATAAAAAACCGGGGCTCCCATCATATTATATATTGAAACTTGTAGTTGATGAATTAAGGCCTCTAGTGAGCTCCTTGATTGTCCCTCCAGATGATTCAGCTTTTAAGGGTGTTACTACAGATATTTGGGCATCTCGGTCTTCACTAGAGTGGTTTCCGATGGATTCTCTTTTCCCAAAGGGGGCAGTGCTGAAGCTTCTTTCTCACTCAGGTCATTCGACCAAGAGGCCTATGTTGCATGAGAAGGTGTATGAGGTGCCGACAGATAAATTTATGACTTTTACTGTCATCTGACCAATATCTCTAGGCAATATTGACCCCTCTATGTTGGAAAATGGGCACATCACTCAAGCTAGATCTCAAGAGGATTCCATCACTGGTTCGACTTCTAAATCAGGTACATCTGGCCGTAGGTCCCTGTCATCTTGTTTCTAATGTACTCTATTATTATCTGGAATAAAAGGGGTCTGGGAGCTCAAGTTAAGACTTCTTTTATCACTAACGAATCTCATCGGCAATGTGCGTCAATTATGGTTTCATATTTTATTAGAGGTATGAGATTTTTCGACTGCATGCATGCAAACCTAAGTAATAGGTATGTGTGAATATTCTGGAAATAAGGGGTTTTAGTGGATTTTGTTAATGCATGTTCACAGAAAGTTACTAAGAAAATAAACATGAATGGAAGTGATTTTTTCTCATCCTTTGCACATGTGAGCTTCAAGGTTGGGGAAAGATAAATTTTATGGAAGAAATTTTCCTTGATCCATCCGGGTACCTGGCCATGGTTTGTGGGGGGAGACTTCAATAAAATAGCAGAGTCATTAGAGAAATGAGGAGGATCAATTTTCTCCAGCAAGTCCATATAGGATTTTAGGGACTTTATGGCAGTGAATGGACTCATGGATATGGGTCTTGTGGGAAAAAAATATACATGGTGAAACAATAGGAAAGAAACCTGGAGGATTTGGAGCATGCTTGATTGGTGTCTCTCCATCCTTCAGGGTTTGGATACTTTTGCGCAGACTACTATTATGCATCTCACTATAACTATATCAGATCATTCTCCCCTTTTTGTTAATTTAAGGTAGGAGTATTGGTGGGGAAAAAGATATTTCTATTTGATTATTTGGCACAAGGTGGATGGGTTATTAGAAATGGTTAAGCAGTCATGGGAGAAGCTGGAGCGGTGTAATGTGTGGTAGGGACTTGTGCACCATCTGCATCAGCTGAAGTGAGATATACATGAATGGAATTCCAAGATAACAGACTATGATAGTGGACTGGAATGGATCTAAGAGGATGTTTTAAGTTTAGAGGAAAGTTGTCAAAACAATTGGGATGATAAATAGTTTTCTATTATAGTTGAGAAGCAAAGAATGCTATATGAGAAGCTCCTGGAAATGAAGAGGGTGTGCAGGGAAAATCCAGATTAATGTGGCTTAAAGAGGGTGATAGAAACACTGTCAACTTTTAGGAATTTCTAAAATAGAAGAAATTGCCTCATAAGTTCAATATAAAATTGGAGGATGGATCATATACATCTAATATTGATACATCTGGGAAGTTGGCACAAGCAGTTTTTGAGAACCTTTTGGTAGGGTCAAATAACTTCAGCAGAAGAAGGAAGAGAAGGGAGAATGGGGAGGATGATTTTATGTATTTCATTCCCAGGCTGGTGGAGGATAGAGATCATTTTCTCTTGGAATCTATTCCTGAGGAGGAGGATATTAAATATACGGTGTTCAACATGAGGTAGAAAAGTGCTCTTGGTCTTGATGGATTCTAAAAAGCTTTCTATGTGGAGGCATGGGATATCATTAAGGATCAAGTAGGGAATTCCATGTGGGATTTTTTTAGACGAACATCCTTGACCAGGGTGGTGTGTTCCTCAAAGGTGGTTCTTATCCCCAGGGTTAATTATCCTAATGCTCTCAACTATTACCGGCCAATTTTTCTTTACAATTTCACATATATAATTCTGTCTTGTCTCATTAACATGAGAGTCCATAATGTCATCCCAAGACAGGTCTTGGAGGAGCAACATAGATTTTTTGAAGGGAGAATCATACATGGGGAAATTGTAATTTCTAGATAAATGGTGGAGGGATTAAAGAAAGACAATGAGTTCTAATGTTATGATCAGGGTGAACATGGATAAGTCCTATGATCAGATTGATTAGAGCTTCATAAAAAAGTTATGAGGGATTTTGGATTTCAAGAATGGTTTTGTGATATCTACTTTAGATTTTATGCCTCCCCATGGATCACCATTTTCTTAATGACGATGAGATTTGGGTTTTTCAAATCTATGAAAGGTGTTATTAAAGGTGATCCCCTATCTCCTTGTCTCTTTATTTTAGCTCAGGAGTCTTTAATATGAAATGTCAAATGAAACTTAGAGGATGGAAAATCATTCCTTTCTCAAACAGGTGAGAGGGTGGAATTATGTCCCATATCATGTTTGATGATGATATGTATTTTTTCATTAATATAATGAAGAGATAAATTAGAGGATTTAATAAAATATTGGAAACCTTTGGAAAATTGAGTAGACAATAGAACAGTCGGAGGAGAAGTTGTGTGTTCATCTTCAACAAATGTTCTAGCAGGCATAGTAAGATGATTCAAGATGAATATAGCATTAAGGGGAGAAATATTTTGATAGTTTATATGAGGGATCCTATTTCAATTGGGTGAGTCAAAAAGTTTCTCTTTATTGATATAACAAATCAGATGATGGGTAGAATCTGTAACTGAAAAAAATCTTTCATTTGGAGGGCAGATCACCCTTATTTATAATGTCTTTAGTTTGATGCCTATGCATGTGTTGTGCATAATTAGAGTGCTAAAGTGGACCATGGAAAAGATGGAGAAGATTATGGATGCCTTATTATGGGATGTTAATCGGGTGGGGAGATGTCATTGGGCATCATGGAGGAGGCTGGTGCAACCAATTGATGGAGTAATTGGTATTTAGGGGTTGTAGAAACCATGCAAACCATGCAGTAAAAAATGATGTGGGATATAATTAAATGAGATTCAATTTGGGTTAGGTACATGAGGAGTCAGTATGGGGAGGATTGGATGGAATGGAAACACCGAATAGGGAAATCCTCTAATCTACTGTGGTGCATGGTTGACCACCGAGAGGAGCTTAAGGATAAGATACAGTGGGTTGTGGGTTGTGAAAGCATAAATTATAGAAGGAGAATTGGTGTGGTGAGACGCTGTTTTTTCATGGCTATCAAGTTCCAAATATCTGATATAGGGAGGCTTGTTTGTTCCCATATTTTATTTTTGATGTATTGAATCAAGATCAATTGAATATTTTTCAGAATAGGAGTCTGGTCGATGATCTGGACTGATTCATTTTCAATGGATAGACGTTAGGAGATTTTAGGGGTCAGGACTAGAGGAGAATGGTGTATTTAAGAACTAGAGATGATGAATGGGCAACTAAAATATGGTGCAATGAAATTCCAGTCAAAAATGAATATCTTGGTTTGGTGGATGATATACCATGCTCTTCTGACTGATGACAATGTGTAGAGGTGGGGAGTGAATTTGGCTTCCAAATTCCATTTCTATTATCGATGACAACAGGAGATGGTATGGAATATTTTCTTTCTAGGTGAATAGGAAAAGGACATCTGGAATCATATGGAGTATAGTATGAACATTCACAATGTCGGGGGATCCATTTCAGAGTTCATCGAGTCATGGTTCCGGGGAGTTCAGAAACAAGGTGCAAATCTGAAGATGAGATGTGTGGTTTTCATGGCTATGTGTTGGATACTATGGGAGGAAAGGAAAAAAGCAATATAAGGAAATAAGTACTCTGATTTCTTTTTTCAGGTTCAGGTGAAATCCTTGGTTGCAGAGCTTGGAGTTCTTATAAATGGAGTGGTTTCCTCAGCCACATTCAATGGAATCATTCCAAGGTTTCATAACAATTTGGAGGTTGGTGGTAGAAGAAAGCAGGGAAGGTGGGTTAAATGTAAACGTCATACTGTGGGGCTTAAATGGAATGTGGAAGAATCGTGTGTTTTCGGTGATATAATATGGGGCGCCTTGGTGAGGGACAACAGGGGGCCAGTCATTATGGGATTTAGTGTTTTTTTTGGAGAAGGAAGTTTGATAAAAGTGGAGGCTAGGTCCATGGATATCCAACTTAATATGTTCAAACTTTATAACATAAAAATTGTGGAGGTGGAATCATATTCTCTTATTTTTGTTGGGTTATTACCGGGAAATATCTATCCACTATGGGAGCTTGCTTACATGGTTCAGGATTGTAGGATTTCTATTAATCAGGGCATTTGTTTTGGTCACATGCAGAGAAGGGAATTTTTTTGCGGATGCACTGGCTAGTAAAGGGAGTCCTGGGGAGAGTGTCACCTTATACACCTGCCTAGGGTCCTTACCCAATGATTTTAAACTCATTGTTTGGAATAATTCTCTTGTTCTCCATAATTTTCAGACACCCTGAGCTAGGGGTTGTCCTTTGTTTTTGGCTCTGTACTCTTAAATAACAAATTAACTTTTAGTCAGTCAGTCAATTATGGCATAGAACTATACTTTGTGGAGAAACTACTAGCTTTACGGAATGCACCCATTAGGCCACCAAAATAGCATGAAACTATCTTTTAATAATCTTTTATTCATTGAGTAATAAATCACCACAATATCTTTGAAACTTATTTCATGGTTGAATAAATCCTAATATGGAATAGTTCTCTCTTATATCAGTTAATTAATAGCATATCCACTATCACTACATTGTGTGGAATATGTAGGATAAAACATTTCTCCAATAATAACTTGTTGTGGTGTGATGTGATATTCATGTTGTGATTAGCTCATACTTGGAAGATCTTAATTCATTTTTACCTCCACCTAATGTAATGATCCTCCAAGTTATTCTTGAGCATCTTTTAAATAAATACAACATGAAAACATCTTCATAACCCATGAATTAATTTCCTTAAGAAACATGTCGTAACTTTCCTCTAGTATAAATGTGATTCAAACACCACACCATAACACTCCAACTATCAATATAATATTAATTCCATGTTGAAAATATCTAAATTGAGATCAAAACACTAGCTCCTCCTTTTTCAATTCAATTAATGAAGTAATTATTCACTCATTAACTCCCTCATGCTCTATAGTCTCTTTAATCACCCTAATTTAAATTCAATATCCCCTTTAAACTCTATGTTCCCTTCACCCCCTTATATTCATTCATAACATGTGAATCAACACGTCTTCAATTCATGAGGGTATTCTTCACATATCAACTTACTCATGCTCCAAGGGCTCTCCAATCATTATATGGGCTCTTTAATCACACCTTAATCAATTATTACAAAATGGAAATAAAAAACTTTCCCCTATTGTAAGAAGATACCTTTTCATATTCTCTCTATTTTTCAAAAAACGAAAATGAATGAATGATTCAAAACACATAAGAAAACAATGGATTTTGGGAGATAATAAACACCCAATAACACTATTAAGTTCTAGAAATAATCCTTTGATAGAGTCTTTGTCAATATATTTATTGGTTGGATCATACTTTAATGAAATATCAAAACACTATACCTACTTCTTGATAAAGTGGTATTTCATATTAATATGTTTCTACCATGAATATTGTACTAGATTATTTGAAAAATTGATTTCAATTTGGTTATCATAGTCAATCACTATTGAATAAGAAAAATCCAAATTCATATCTTTGAGTTGTGTCTTCATCCATATCATTTCAGTTGTATCTTGAGAATCCATAATATACTCAGCTTCTATTGAGCTAATAGTGAAACCAATTTCATTCTTGTAGTTCCAACCCATACAACTTCCTCCAATGAAGAAAGAGCATCCAAAAGTGAACTTTCAATCACTAAAATGTCCTTCCAAATTTCCATCGATATATCTATAAATTTAAAAAGATATAGCTTTACCATACCTCAAGACATAATTTAGAGTCCCTTTAATATAGTTTATGATCCGCTTCACCAGTACAATATGATACTCCTTAGAGTTTCTTTGAAATTTCACCACAAATACGATGTCCCCTCTAGACACTATCCCATAATATATGCTACCAATAAGCCTCAATAACTCTATTTAATTCACACTCCACCCTTCTTTATCAATGAAAAAATTAGTCCCAAGTTCTATCAGAGTATATACCTCTTTTGATTATTACATGAAATGCTTATTCAAAATAAGATGAGCCTAATTCTCTTGTGATAGAAAGAAATATTCATCTAAATTTATGACTTTCAATCTTACGAAATATTCTATCTCAACAACAATAAACATTTAAAAGTTTTTATTCATTTAGATAACATATTACTCATAAGAAAACATTCTTGGTTTATGTCAATTATGGTACTAAAGGCATTATAGGAAGTTCAACAAGAAAACTTTTACTATAAAAGGAAGAGATGGGTCAATTATATTACAAGGAAGGCATACTAAGTTAAATCTTTATCTCATTGTTAGATGAGTGGATAGGTTCCTGATATATAAAGAAGAAGAGAACCAAATGTAACCCAAGTGTCTTGGCTATTTGAGCTAATGATCTTTGGAAAACTTGGTGAGAAATTAAGGAGCTCTATATTTTCCTAATTAACACCTGATTATGCTCACAAGTGTGATGCATTTCAAAAAGTGAATATCATTCAATAATACATACAAGAAAATGAAGTACAAACCTTCAAGGTTTCTCATGTTATTGCATCTTGATACATGTGTGATGAGGAAAATTAAATACTTATATGAAAAAGGTATCATGTCTTATTCATTGATGAATTTAGTATGATAGCGTGGATATGGTGATTAACCACAAATATGAGGTGTTCAAGTGCATTACCTGATACCAAAGATAAAATGATTTTTTGTTTAAAAATATAAAATATCAACATTGATAATGATATATAATTTAATAAAAATCAGTTGGATTAATATATGAAAAAACCTATAATTCATTATTAAGTTTCAGTGGTGAAGAAAAATCAATAAAACCATGTTATTGAGAGGAATACACAGATCATTAATTATATATCTCATACAATTCTCATTGGGAAAATCTAATGAAGACATTGGAAGGAGGATTTTCTTACATAGGTTTATATATGCTACAAGGCCTAGCTATGTCTGAATTGAGGGAAGAAACCCTTTGAAATATGGAATGGGAAGAATTTGACTCTGAAATAATTTTCAGTATTTAGATATAATTGATTTATTCTCAATAAAGAGAAAAATAAAAATTTTGAAGCTCGTGGTGATAAAGGTATATTTTTTGAATATTATTCTGAAAGATAAGTATATAGGTGATATAATAAGAGGCTTGAAAAAATAATTAAAATCCAAAATATAAAGGTTATAACAAATCAGCAAGTTTTAGAAACTAGTGAGAAGATTTTACAGAAGAATAAACTAGTGTTTGAAGACAAGGGTGATGATGAGGTGTACAAATTATGGGGAGTTCATAGGGTTAAATAAGGTTGAGGGGATGAAAGATACACTAAAGAGAATATAATATATTTAGTCACAGTAATAAGAAGAATTGGTAGGGATTAAATGAGTAATGATATTATTTTTAGCCACTAAAAATCATTAATTCAATCTCAGAATGAGTACTCAGTTGTAAAACTATTTTCTACCACAAGGAGAGCCAAATTGTTTTTTGAGGAAGCTACTAATGGTGAAAATTAGATCAATTCTATGGATGAAGATCTTGAAAAATCAAGAATAAAAAAACATGGGAATTTGTTCCACATTTAGAAGACAAAAAAGACATTAAAACCAAGTGGGTGTTCTAGAATAAACTTAATAAAGTTTTCAAAGTAACTATTAAAAAATCATATTTAGTGTGTAAGGGATATTATAAAATAATGGGAATGTATTTGGATGAGACTTTTTCACTTGGGTCTCAATTAGAGATTATATAGTTATTTTTTGCTATAATAATGAAAAGAATATTTAAAATGCATCAAATGGATGTCAAATCATCATTCCTCAATGGATTAATCGAGGAGGAAGTTTATATTAACCAATTGAATGGATTTATCCTAGATTAAGATAAGTAAAAATTTTATTGATTGAAGAATCCATTGTATGGATTGAAACATGATGCATTTTCTTGGTACACATGAATTTATCAATGTTTAAATAATCTTGGATTTCAAGGTGGGGGACTTGACAATAACCATTACATAATGAAGGAACATGATCAAATGATGATGGTGCTCATGTATATAGATGCAAAATTTTTTAGAGGTTCTAATGACACATAATGAAAGTAGTTTTCAAAATTTATGCGGGGAAAATTTGAGATGTTTATGATTCATGATTTGACATTTTTACTTGGCTTGTAATTGATCCCCTGAATGCATGGTACATTCACCTCTCAATCAAAATATTTTAAATATGTTCTCATGAGGCCAAAATAGAGGATTTAAAGAAAACAACAACTCTAATAGCTACCCAAATGAAATATTCAGTGGATGGGGATGTAATGGAGTTCGATGTGATAGAGTATGAATAGATTATTAGGAATTTTATTTATCTCATAGCCACATGACCTAACATGGTTTTCACTACATGCCAAGATACTCACTACCAATTCAATCATAAGGATATTCACATTATTTTTATGAATAGGAAATGTCAATATGTCAATAATATGATGGAATATGGGATGTTTTATCACATCATATCATAGCATGATTTGTTGGGATACATGAATAAATATTGGGTAGGTTAGTCTAATGGTTGGAAGCCAATATCAGGTTATTGTTTTTATCTTATGTTTTCATGAATTTATTGGATAAATAAGACATAAGAAATCATTTATTTGACCACCATAGTGACTGAATATATAATGACCAATCAAACATGCACTAAATTTCTTTGAATGAAATAACATTTTGAGGATATTGTAATTGATTTGAAATCTCCAATTTCTATCATATGTGATAACTTAAGAACTATTAATCTTATGAAAAAATCTTGTCCATTATTAAATGAAATAAAAAATCAAGATAATGTAATAATTTCTTAAGGATAATGTTTAGAAAAGTATTGTAATGTTTTATCATATTCCCACACAAAACAAGATTGCATATATTCTCATAAAATCAAAACCTAATGTGATTTTAAAAAGGAATTGATTGACACTTGGAGTCTAAATGACTCTATAATCTATGTTGGTTTGGAGATGAAACCCCAAATCCAACATGTAATTTTCATCAGTAGTAAAATGTTGGTAATTTCCTCTTTATTTAATTTTTTGGATATTTAACACTCTTATGTGACCTTCCAAAGAAGCTAACTTTGGTTTCATTGAAAACAAGGGAAAAATTGTTCTTATTTCCAATGGGAAATGTTTAAATAATGTTTATTACTATTTAAAAAGTGGGATTTGTTTTAAAAAAAGGGGGAGTGTTGAAAATTTGCATGACGATGAGTATTTTGGAAGTGAATATTGAAGTGTTTAAAGGATAATGAGGTGTTCATGAGGATATTTTCACACATATATCATTTCTCACACCGATAATGACTCAAGTTATCCTACAGTTAGTGATTCATGTTTCATTGATATAATACTTGAATCCAAGAGACTAATATTTTTTTTCTTTTATCAGATCCAGTAATTTCTGATTTTTGTATAATGAAGTTATTTATCTATTTTGGAATTGAGAACAAACCCAATGGGGGGATATTATTTGTAAAAATATAGCTAGAATGGTTCTTGGATAGTTTTTGTTGATATAAGTTATAAGGTATTTTCCAAAAAATATCACTATGTCATAGGGAATCCATTTCATTAAGGCTTAGAGTGATTTTGAATCTTTTTTTTCAAAGTATAAGGTAACTATATCATTTCTTGTTGGTACTATGGCATGGTGTTTACAAAAACACCCAAATTTTTTACAACACTTCATGATGTATGATTTTTTGTGTAGGAAGAGTTCTTATATATAACATAAAATCCCAACTTCGACATAGTGGAAATCAGGGTTGAGATTGTTGGTCGGAGAAAAATTTAACTAAGACTCAAGAGAGGGGTTAATTGAGTTCTTGAAATTTTATTGGAATTGAAACCACCATATTAAACTTATGTCATGTTCAAATATTTTCTTTTCACGTGCAAGAAATAAAAGTAAAAAAGGAAAGAAAATATAGAACACAACCGATTTATAGTGGTTCAGGGAACAAAAATACCCTAGTCCACTCCTCCAATGATTAACTCCAATAATTTAGTGATTTTCACTAGTACCAGTCCTTCTTTCAAGGACTATAGGATCTTTGACTAGGTACTTCCCAACTAAGTGCAAGAATCCTTCACTTGTTACAACACCAAGATCTTTTATCAGTCTCCTACAAGGCTCTATAAAATTGAAGTGTTCAAGGTTATTTAACCAGGAACATTCATAGAGTAGTATAATAATATGACACATTCAAATGTAAGAAATAATATAAAATATTACAAATAAAACTCAAAATTTTAAGGCATAACTAATAGAGTATAATATTTGTAAAGGAGAGAAGATAAAAAATAAAAAAAACCAAATGAGTGTCTTCTAAATACATTACAAGATAGATATTTGATGCACAACTATAGAAAAATGAATCTTCTTCTTCATTTTCACATAAAACAGACCAATACACACAAATCATAGAGAGTGAGAGTTGAGAGTTCTTATACTCAATTCTGTTCTTCTATATTATTTAATTTCTCTTGTTCTCATTTGAATATAATTTTATGAAAAAAAATTTCTATTAATATTTCACACACTGATTTCCCATAAAATCTGATTATTTAATTAAATTATAGATGTATTTTTCTTTAAAACACATCAATAATAAGATTGATCATTAAACTAGTATGGAGCTATTTTCTTATCTTGGTACTTACAACATTTTTATTAAATATTTTAATATAAAGTGGTAATTCAATATTTAATGAATCTAAAACATAATTAAATTACACTATAATTACACAAATGGTAATAAATATGAAGGTTGAAGTACCATGTAGCTGATTCAGGATCACCATAGAGTTGAGTTTCACAGATTTTAATTCACATAGACAAATTGATCCATGTAGTCGTTCCTCATGTAGCTGATTTCTTCACATAGCCAAGTCATGTAGTCATTCTTCATGTAGTTGATAATTCACATAGAAATGTTGTTCATTCAACCTAATTTGACACAGCCAGTTAAATCATGTTTCCATTTATAACCACAATGATGAATTTTATATTTATCCAATTGAAGTAGCTGATTACCCTACGTTGATAATTCAAATAGTTGTTTCATCGGTGTAGCTATTTTGTCATGTAGGTGATTCATCAACATAAGTGATTTTCATATATATAGTTTCATGATGTAGCTGATTCATGTAGGCCTTTCATTGATGTAACTAATTTCTCAATATTTCCAAATATCTACATAACTGATTGCCTCACATAATTGATTTTCAAGACTTAGGAAAATTTTATTAAAAACATCTAGAATCGAAGACTTACAACATAATAGACTTTAATAAAACATAAACATGATGAAAAAACTTAAAAAAATAATCATTAATATATAAAAAATGTTTGATATTATCAAAATATAAATCACATAGGATATAATGGAACAAAATTAGTAGACTAATTATCTATCCCTTTTTCATGATCAAAAAATCAATTAGACAACAAACATGAAATTTAAAAATATTTAATGATATTATAGAAAATATAAATAATATATAATACTTTTAAAATATTTTGTTTTTATTTTATTGTTCCACATTATTATACTTCTCCCCACTTTACTTCTCACCACAAGTTTACTTCTCCCCTATTTTGTGTTAGTAAGAATAATGCGTAAGGTGTGGAAATTTTTTTTAATATAAGACTTAAAGTGATGAACTATCTAATTATAGTGATGATAATGAATTTGAATTATGGTGGGACTGAATTACATAAAATGAAACAATGAAAACATCCATAAATAAGAAAAAAATAAATGAAAACCATTATAGAATAAAAAATATATAATTGAAAAAAATTAAATTAAAACAATTTCTTTGAAACACAATAAATAGATAAAGATGTATTTCATTGATTATGAACACTTGTACAAAATTACAAAGATCCAAAAAAATAAAAAAAATTAGTCAGATGGCCCAATTTTGTGGATTGGATCAAACTTAAGAGGTTTGGGAATAAGTTTCTTGAAAGTTGGATAGGATGGGGAGGTAGTTAGAGGGATAACTACTAGAGGTAGAAGAACTATACAAATATCTACAGAAGAATTGACTTCTATCCCAAAACCTGATCTCTCTCATGGTCTCTTTGTATGTATACTCAACACTGTATCAAGATTCCCAAAAGCATTGCTAAAATCAAATGATCCAGTAATATAAAAGGCAGCTTCTTAATAGGATTTAAAAAAGAATACCCCTTCTTACCAGACTCTATAGAAACTATAAAAATATCCTTGGATTGTTATTTTTGATAAATCCTAGCTGGATAAAAAAAGTATCCAATCTCTTTTAGTACGTATAAGTATTGTTTGGTGATGGTCCAATGGTTCTTCTTTAAAAGAGAATAGTTTGTGGACAAACATAGAAATTCTATTTATGATATATGACTATGAAAAATTGAGAATGGAAGTAGATTCTTGCCTGTGTATATAGGAAAGTGTTTCTAGGACATTGTTTAACACCCCTTTAAAATATTCTATATTCCTAGTAGAGGAACCCTAATATTCACTGACTATGGTAACAAGATGAGAACTAGATGGAGTCGTAGGAGGCTCTAAATACATCTTTTTCTGAATTTTATCAGCCAATAATTGAAAACTAATCATCCAAATCTCTAAATACAGGAACATGGGATCTAGATTGGATAACTGATCAATCAAGATCTTACCGAACTTATTTAAATAACTATATTGATCTTGAGGAACAGAAGAAAGAGCAGTAGATGACATAATAACTTTGACAGCATGTGGCACTAGAAGAACTGGCCAAAAAGGTCTATATGCCACAAGCTATCAACCTATAGGATCAACTAAAACAACTGGGGCTTCCTTAGAATCTGAGGAACTAGAATCTTCTTCTAATGGATCTATAAAAGCATATTCAACTCATTCATGAATATTGACAAACATATTTGCAAGAATCTAACGGTTTTTGTTGATTGGACCAATCAAGCATGAAATCTCTTACTTAGTTACTCCCAATGTCTCTTGTACCTGACCACCAATAGATTTGTGAATATGGAAAACCATGTCATTTAAATACACATAATTTTGAAGGGTAATCATTCTAACTAAATCTTTGGTTTCCTAAAAATAACTCAATAGATTCTTTTTTAACTCTTATATAAGAACAAGTATTGAAATGGCACACTACAAAGATTGGATTTGATAGTTTACCTAGTACAGATCCAAGAACACTTGACCAAACTAATCATTGAGATCTTGAGCCATAGAAGGTGTAGAATCATATGGTGTGATTTCTAGTTGAAACTTTATAAGGAACTCAAACTGACTTACAACTTCACTCTTTACTGTATGCAATATTTCCTTCATCTCATAATTTAATCTTTCAGTATCATCAGGAGTATCCACTGAAATATCAAACTAAGCTATTGGTATATCCTGACCAATATCTCTATGAGATTCCATAAGAACTGAAATCTCATTGATCTCAAATTTGGTATCACAAACTCTTCTAAGATAATTTTATTTATCTTTTATAGTCTTAATTCCCTCAGTACTTATGCTAGATGAAATAGGATACATAGGCTAAACTTTATGGGTCAAGGTTGTTTGGGCATCCAATATTCCAATAATCATATCAAAATTAGTTTAAGAAATGGAAATATCCTTTATCTGTTTGATTTCATCTCTAGAAGACATCATCTCTTTATTTAGCTATACATAATATACCTTGATATTGTCAAACTCAGTCATCAATACAGATGTAAAGGAATGACTATGGATTTTAACATCAAAACTTTTTGAAATATTTCTTGTAAATACTATGTCCTCTTGAACATGTGGTGGTTATTGAATATACTTTGAAGTATGTGAGAGAGAACCATCCTATAATAAAACTAAATCTCCAACTCCATCTACGTCATGAGTAGGTGATCCAAGGAGTGGATCAACCTCAGTGTGATCAACCTAAGGTTCCTATCTAACATCAACCATAGGAACACCTGACACAGTATCAACTGGACTAACCTCTTTAGATTCAACTCAACAACTATCTCAATGGTTTACTCAACTGGCTAAACATATTCAATAACATTGACCACTACTGCTTAATATCTCTGAGCCTATTCCACTGTTGATCTGTCTTTTAGAGAAAGATACTCTGTTCACTTAGTAACTGATTCCTACACTTCCCAATAAGTCACTGTAAGAACCTAGGTTTTCTTATGAGGTATGGATCCCTTCATTTGCAGTTTAAATGCTTAATTATGGCATAATGTGAATGCTCTTTGAGGTCATTAATGTGTCGGGGCTATCCAGGGCTTGTTTGAAGCCTAAAACCCAAGTTTTTGGGTGTTTTAAGCCTAATACACAGTTAATAAAACCCAAATAGGGTAGGATGCATAGTTTGAACAAACTATGCTAGTCTAGATAGGGGAGTGGTACAAGATTCATAGTTTGGAAAAACCATGTGAAATATGTGTAACAACCATGAGACTAGGTTTGTAGTTTTTTAGAACTTGATAGAGGATCTTTTCATAGTTTTCACATGGTTTATAAACCGTACGGGTGCCCCTTGGCCTATAGGAATCCATGCATGGTTGGTGCACGATTTATCAAACAGTGTGCCTAAACTGTGTAACCCCTATATTTTGGTTTTTCTTAATAATTTTAAGTTTAATTAAATTCTATTTTAAAACCCAATTCTCATCCTATGTTATACGTACAACAAGGGTGAATTCTGAGAGATCCCTCCCTCGTCTAAGCTTGGATTTGAGGTATCTTGTCCATATGATCTCTAATTTGAGGTAGTTTGTCTCATTGGATCCACATCGGTAAGATCTAAATTCTTTTTTAACCTTTCTTGATTATTCTGGATATCAGTTGCCTTATTTGGATTTAGTCTCATATTCCCTGATTTCTCATTCTTGATCTCTTCTTCAGATTTCTCCTAATTCGAGTCAAATCAGGATTTGATACTGGTGTAGCACCCCACTACCAAGCTAAGGTATGTGGTCTATACTTTTCTTTTATGTTTTGGTGATTTATAGGGTTATTGACCATTATGCCACCCGCCATAATTTCTAGCGCGACCCTAAAATTGAAATGTTAATTTGAAATAAATGAAATAGGACTTATTAGGGATTCCTATGGGTTCTTTGAGATGTGTTGGTGGTTGTTTCCCCAACCCAAGGCCATCCATTGTGTGTTCTAGGGATTTCCTTGGTTTTGAACTTTAATGAATCAACCAAGGGGTGTGTTCCCATGTTTTCCTAGTTAAAGGAAGCTTAATTATAACTAAATGGTATTTAATTACATGTTTGGAAATGTTCTGCCTATTTGCCTTGTGTTATCATAATATTCAATACCTAACTTGATTAAATGGCTTGAATGGAATTGGTTAAATGAGTAGGTCTAATCGCTGGTGGCATTTAAATTGCTTAAATGGATTGTTAGCAATTATATTAAATGGGTGGGTATACCCATGTGACATGTTTGAATGTAATTTATTATATGAGTGGGTAGACTCATATTTTATTGAACTGTTAAATGTTATGGAATGGATGAATGGTTTATGAGATTCCATGGATGGCTCTCCATGGATTGGGAATGCAGTAGTGGATGCCTTGGATTGAGTATTCTCCTCGAGTTTTAATTATGTGGGATGCCTCGAGCTTTTCTACCATGTGGATATGGATTTCTTAGACTTTCATAGGATTCATCTGGTTTGACTTCCTCCTAGGACTCCAACTAGTGCCTATACCGAGTTTCTATTGAGATGCTTCTGGGACTCGATATAGATGCCTTGGTTCTGGAAACCATGGATCTATCCCTTTGTGGTCTAAAACTTTGTTTATTATGGCATGGTTGTGGGAATGTGATTCACTTCATTATACAGTACAAACGTGAGATAAATGACATGCTTTATTATTTGGCTTGGCCGATGATATTCTATCACTTGGGTAGTATGGTGAGGCCATGTTTTTTATTCATATTTCTTATATCTTCCATGTTATGAGGTTTCCACTTGTTTTGTAGGGATCCTCGAGAGGCTATTTCAGTTTCACTTGTTAGTAGTAGATGTTCCATGGGCACTTTACTTTATTTTACTACTTACAAGCTTTACTTGAACTGTTTATCTTATATTTCACAGACTAAAATGTATAAATCTTGGGTGGATTCCTACTGAGATGTTATCCCACACTCTATTTGGGAATTCCTTGGAGAACCGAAACAAACTTATTGGATGCAACCATCCCCAAGATGTTTGTATGGTTAGAATTTTTCGAAACAACCTTTTAGGAGCTAAAAGTGAGATTGACTTCAACACAAGTCCTGATACTACTAGAGTA
The DNA here is from genome assembly GCA_963277665.1 of Viscum album. Classification (NCBI taxonomy): domain Eukaryota; kingdom Viridiplantae; phylum Streptophyta; class Magnoliopsida; order Santalales; family Viscaceae; genus Viscum; species Viscum album. The sequence continues at coordinate 1,536,977,209 of OY728158.1, read as the reverse complement.
GGGAAAGAGCTACAATATTTATTGTGATTCATAAGGTATCGGGTTGGGATTAGTGATGATGCAGGGAGATATATTCGTAGCATATGAGTTTCCGTAGCTAAGGACACATGCGATAAATTACTCGACACACGATCTTGATCTAGCTGTAGTTGTTCATGCATTGCACTGTTGGAGACACTATTTACTGGGAGAAAGTTTTATGGTGTAAATATACCACAAAATCCTCAAGTATATTTTTACACAAAGTGATCTGAATATGATGAAGTGAAGTTGGGGAGAGTACCAAAAATATTTTGACTCCAAACTTGCCTATACGCCTGATAAAGGCAATGCAGTGGCCGATGCACTGAGCATGAGGAATTGAATACAGGAAGTAAAGTAGGCCAGCAGCATGTGGAAACTTAGTGTGTTGGTCTCTAAGGTACACTTGGTGGTGTATGATAGTTAGGGGAAGAATTATCTATCATCTATAGATTTGACCTCTACCATACATGACATAGCGAGGATGGAGAAACTATCAGATTATGAGGGCCTAGTCCTATGGGAGAGCATGAAAGGTGAGGATCCACCTCCTGGTTGGACCATAGACAAGGATGAGATCCTACATATTCATGATCAAATTTTGTTTCTAGTGGATATACATGGGGAGCTTATGTGGGAGTTTCAAGACTTAACATGGATAGTGTATCTTGTACTCACCACGATGTACTGTGACTTGCGCTGTCAGTACTGGTGGCTGGGTATGGTGCGTGAAATGGATGGTTTTGTTACGAGGTGTACCACCTATTATCAAGTGAAGGTAGAACATTAGAATCCATATGAACTTTTCCAGAATATATTTATTCTAGAGTGGAGATGGGTTGATGTCATGATGAATTTCGTGACTGGTTTATCAAGGTCTCCTATAAGTAACGAAGATGCATGGGTTTTTGTTGATAGGTTCACTACATTTTCTCAATTATTCCCGATCAAGGAGACCTTTAGTGTTGATGATCTTGGGTGGTTGTGCATCCTTGAGATTTTACAACTTCATGAAGTCCCACGCACTATCATTTCAGATAGGGATTTCATCTTTATGTCTCATTTTTTGAAGAGTTTTCAATGGGAACTGGGTATATAGGTGATTTTGACCACAACATACCACCCTTAGACTGATGTCTAGTCATAGAATATGATACAGGTGCTAGAGGACATGATGCAATCATACGTCCTTGATTTTGGGGGCTCTTGGGAGAAGAATATACCCCTGGTTGTGTTATCCCGCAATAACAACTATCATAAGACAATACAGATAGAACTGTTTGAGGTTTTATATGGTAGGTCAGTGCGTTCACCCCTATGCCGGATATAGGTTGGCGAGACAGCCTTTCTAGGACTGCATCTTGTCAAGAATACTTAACCAAGTCTAGTTGATTCAGAATTGGATGGCTACTGCACAGTCTCCACAAAAATTATACGTTGATCACCGCATATGAACACTATATTTTGAGGTTGGGGATCGAGTTTTCTTGCATGTTTCATCGAGTTTGGGACATAAGAGAATTAGGATACAAGGTAAGCTTTCATCGTGATACGTTGGGCCATTCAAGATTCTGGAAAGAGTCAAGTCAGTAGCCTATTAGTTGCAGTTGCCTCATAGGTACTGATCCATGCACAACATCATCCATGTATCTCAATTTTTCCACTATCATTTAGACTCATCTCATGATTTTCAACCTGAGGAGTTTGAGTTACAGGTTGATGAAACCTTTTAGGAGCATCTGATTCGTATAGTTGATAGGATCATGAAGGTTATCTGAGGCCAGTTAGTTCCTCTAGTATGGGTGCTATGGATGCATGAATTTTTACACGATGAGAGTTGAGAGCGAGAGGTTGATGTATGTGCTCAGTGGCAAGATTTTTTCTCAGAAGAATGTTGACCACCCTTCTGAGGGAAATTTGAGGACGAATTGCTTTAGGGGGGAAGATTGTAAGAACACTGGTTATCATATGAGGTATATATCTCTTAATTTTTAGTTTAAATGATTAATTATGGAATAATGTGAATGATATTTGAGGTCATGGAGGTGTTGGGGGTTTCTGGGTCTTGTTTAGAACCCATAATCCATGTTTTTAGTTGTTTTATGCCTAACACATGGTTAGTGAAAACTGTATTGGGCATGCCACATGGTTTGACCAAACTGTGCATGGCTGGATAGGGGAGTGGTACAGGCAGTATGGTTTGGCCAAACCATGTGGAATTGGACACATGACCATGCAACCAGATCTTTAGTTTCTTTAGAACTTAACAGAGGTTGTTCACACAGTTTCTGCATAGTTTCTAAACCATGTGGGTAAACCATGTATGTGCTCCTTGGCCTACAGGAAGCAGTGCATAATTGGTGCATGATTTATCAAACCACGCACATGGACCATGAAACCCCATATTTTGGGTTATTAAAATAATTTTAAGTTTTATTAATATCTATTTTAAAACCTAATTCTCATTATATTTTTACGTACAACAAGAGTGACTTTTGAGAGCTCGCCCCCACACCTAAGATTATATTTTAGGTATCTTGTCCATTCAATCTCTGATTAGAGATTAGTTTGTCTCATCAAATCCATATTAGTAATATCTAAACTAATTTTTAAGATTTATCGATTATTATGGCTATCATCTATGCTATTTGGATTTAGGCTCATATAACCTAATTTCACATTCTTTATCTACTCTTCAGATTTCTCCTAATCCAAGTCGAATTAGGACTTGATACTGGAAGAGCACTCCACTACCGAGCTAAGGTAGGCGGTCTATACTTTTCTTTTGAGTTTTGGTGCTTTATTGGCCTATCGACCATTATGTCCCTTTCCATAATTTTCTATGCCACCCGTAAATTGAAATAAATTAAATAAGACATATTAGGGATTCCCATAGGTTCCTTGTGATGAATTGTTTTTTTCTCCAACCCAAGGCCACTAATGGGGTGTTCCTTGCCTTTTCCTTGGTTTTGACCTTTAATGAATCACCCAAGGGGTGTTTTGTTGAGTTTTTTGAGTTAAAAAAAGATCAATTAAAACTAAATGGAATTTAATTACAGGATTAGAAGATGTTCTGCCTCATTGCCTTGTGTTATCATAATATTTCATGGCTAACATGATTAAATGGATTGGTTGTAATTGGTTAAACGAGTGGGTATAATCATTTGTTGTTTTTTAAATTTCATAAATGGATTATTATAAATTGTGTTAAATGGGTGGGTATACCCATGTGGCATGTTTAATAGTGAATTGTGATAAATGGGTGGGTATACCCATGTGACATGTTTGAATGTAATTGATTATACGAGTGCATAGACTCATATGGTATTGAAGTGTTAAATGGTATGTAATGGAATAATGGTTGATTAAATGATAGAGATAGATCTCCATGGATATGGAATGTGATAGTGGACGCCTTGGATAGATTATGCTGATTGGGTCTTGATTTCGTTGGATGCATTGGGCTTTACAACCCTGTGGATCCGGTTTGCATAGACTTGCACAAGACTCGTCTGGTATTACTTGATCCTAAGACTCTAACCGGTGCCTATACCAAATTTTTGCCAAGGTGTTTTTAGGACTCGATGAGGATGCCTTGGTTCTGGTCACCATGGATCTAACCCTTTATGTTATGACATTTTGGTTATTACAGCTTGGTTGTGGGAATGTGATTCACTTCATTATACGACAGGACCATGAGATATATGACATGCTTTCTTATACGGCTTGGCCGTGGATATTCTGAACCTTGGGTAGTATGGGGAGGTGATGTTGTTTAATCATATTAATTTTAGCTACTTTATTAGGATATTGACACTTGTTTGGTAAGGATCCTCGAGAGGCTATTTCAGTTTCACTTGTTAGTAATGGATGTTCCATGGGAACTTTACTTTCTTTTACTGCTTACTTGCTTTACTTGAACTATTTATCTTATATTGCATAGACTAAACTGTATATATATCGGGTGGTTGCCTACTGTGATATTACCTTAAACCCTATTTGGGCCTCCCTTGGGGATCCCAAACAGACTTCTTGGATGCAAGAAATGATAGGGGCAAGTGCCCACAGTTTTAAAGTTGATTGTTGTTCCATTCTAGGAGTAGGGGACCACAAGGTTGATCTAAGGCTCACAATTTTATTTGGGGATAGAATATTTTGTTATTTGTGTCATTTTGGATACATGTATTGTAATACTCTATTGTGGACCTATTTTGGAGGTTTTATTAGACACATGACATGTATCCCTATCATCATATGCATATTAGATTACTTGTGGATTTTTTATATATTCATGTCATAATTGGTTGTCAATTGTTTGCTTGGTTATATGGTTCCTCTATTGGCATGTTATTGATATTTCATTGTGTATAATCTGGTAATAAGGGTAGAGTCTCCCCACTAACACACCAATTCCTCTTCTTCTAGTCAACAACCTATGGCATTTGAAGAGATTCCCTTAAGGCCTTGTGACCCATCGGGCTCAGGGCACTATTGAGTGGTATCCAGGTCCGAGATGTTTCATGAACCTTCTCAACATCTGTTTAATCTATATGGTATGAGGTAGTTGATGAATCCCCCTGAGTTGGTGATGGAGTTTATCTAACTTCCTTCCCAATAGGATTTAGATAATTGGAGGCAATATCGCAATTGTAATAAAAGGTTTCTAGGAGAATTGATGAAAGGATGTTACTCTTATGACACTTTAAAAATTCTCATTCATTCAAATAAACCTATTTATTATTTAGAATCAGAGATATTAACCTTCTATAGGGATAATAGTTTAACTTCACTTTTCTTTGGTAGTAGTGGTGAATGGAAAACATCATGCACTGATACCGATTCATTATGATACTGTTGATTATGACATATAAGAGGTTCATGTCCTGAAACAACACTTTCTCCATCTCACCATATCTTTATGAAATCCCATTTTGGATAAATATAAAAATCACTTTGCATTTAGATTCTAAGACTTTCATGACCTTCTTCTCAAAAAAAGAGAAATGAAAAATATACATGAAAACTCTTGTCAGGCTTATAGAGATTGTACCTAAAAAACCATAACTAAAGCTATGTTATCCCTCATGAGGACTATGAATGACTTATTCCATTTCCATAAATAAAACAAATGGGACCTTACTATTTACATTTTATTAAAGTAAATCCTCAATTTTTTTCAAAACTAAAACTCATTATTTCGTATGAACTCATTTACCTCTTCCTAAAATAGAAAACCCAATTTCTTATCACAAAAGGAAAATTCACATCCATGAAATAGAAAAATCTTCTTCAATAGAATATTTTTACTCTTTATCTAATCCATATCTATGGATTTTACCAAAAGAAAATTCCATGGCACACAACCAATTATATATTTAATGAAATAACCATAAACACCATCATCTCCAAGCTTCAAATTCCCCATCCTAGAAGGATCAGTGGGTGGTTGAAAAAAGCATAAGGTAATGATTCAAATTTAGTGATGATGATACATAGGATAATGGAATGGGAGGAGAGGCATGTTTTTTGTATGATACATACCCTTTTTGAAAAAGGTTTACATATCCAAATCGGTTTAGGGGTCAACCCAACTTAAAAATAAATAAATAAGAAAAAAAAAAAATAATTTATTTTCTAAAACCACATAAAGCAATCAATCTTAGAAAACATAGAATGAGATGTCTCATAATTTGTATCAGAGTGAATGTTAAGTAGACACATGATACCAAAATAAATATATAACCAAAATAAAATTTTCAAATAAACAAAAATGAAATAAATTCATTTAATTTTCATAATGAATTAAAATATAAAGACATCAATAATAAGTGAAAAAAATAAAATATAATTAAAATTATAGGAAATAAAATAAAATAAAATAATTTAAATTCAAATAACATAAAATTATACTTAAAAAATAAAAAAGTTCACAAGAAAGAGAATTAATAAAAATATATATTAATTGATTCTCAATTGAGATAGTTTCAAGAGTGAAATCACCTTTTTAAGCATGATCTCTCAAGAAATGATGCCTTATGTCTATATGATTTTTATTGAATGGTTTATCACATTCTTTGAAATGTTGATCACACTTGTGTAATCAAATTTAATTGACACTTTATTTTAATTGAATATAAAATATATTAAGGCTTATTTTATCCATAAGACCTATGCACAAAAAATACATACGACAACATATTCTTCTTTAGCAAAAGAAAATGAAACTGAGAGTTGTTTCATACTAGACAATGAATATAAGGATTTACCAAGAATATGGTAGGTTCTTGAAGTACTCTTCCAATCAAGTATACAACCACCAATTCCAACATCTGAAAACTAAGTCAAAATAAAATTATATTTTTAAAAAAATAAGGAAATAAAATTGTTCTTTTTTAAATACATTAAAATCATTTTGGATGACTTTAAATTAAATTCCTTAGGATTATACTTGAATCTATCATTGAAGAATACTAAATACATAATTTCATGTATAATAGTAGTCAAATACAGTAGAATTCCAATTATTCCTCTATAAATTTATTGTAAACCAGTTTCCTAGCTTTATCTAAATGAATATTTCCATTTGAAATCATAGTACTTTCATGTACATTTTGTGTTCAAACCTATTAATTAACTCAAGTTTTTATTCACTTTGATTCAACACATTTGTAAATAATTTTTAAAAAACTCTGAAAACTGAGATAATAATTTAACTCACCCATCATGATCATTTAAAATTCATTTTTTATTATTTTTGAAAAATAATTACACAAATTTTTATTTGAAGAACCAAAAATTTCATCATCAACATATATATGAACTAACAAAATATCTGAAGATGAAGTTGTTTTGAAAATATTAGGATCTTACACTATAATAGAAAATCCATTTGATAATGGAAAAGAACTTAAATGATCATACCAATATCTATGTACTTCTTTAAGTCTATAAAGATATTTAGTATGTTTGAAAATAGAATTTGGAAAATGGGTAGTTTCACAACCTTAAGGTTGTTCAATATAAAAATCCATCATAAAAAACCCATTTATAAATGAAAATTTCCCATATGATACAATTTTAAATCCATATGTGATGCATATGCTAGGAGAATTTGAATGGATTATAATCTATTTATGATTATAGATGTGTATTTATAATATATCCCATCCTCTTGGTTATACTCTTTAGAAACTATCCTGTTGTTCACACCATGACCATCCTCTTGGTTATATCCCATTATCTTGGTTATTATTAGTGTCCACACCATGATCATCCTATTTATCCCAAAAAAACATTTTGTTCCTATAATAGGGTAATCAGAGGGTCTATTAAATAATTCCCATACCTTATTCCTCTTAAACTAGTTTAACTCCTCTAGCACAACTAACACCCAACTCTCATCAGTTAAGGATTATTCTATGTTTTTAGGCTCTAGTTGATATAAAAAGGTAGAAACTCTATAAGGTTTTTTTGTACTCCTTCTAGACCTAATCCCTATATCTAAGATTCATATGACAATTTATAAGGTATTTTTTCATAGTTCTTAGCTATACAGGGAAAAAACATTAAAGTTCACTTCTATCCATAATTTTATGATTTGGTTCACCAAAATCGAGTTTGAACTCATCATCATTTTTATTTTTACATAGTGTTTTAGGACTCATGTTTTCAATAGAATCAATTATCTCATCAACTTGAGTCATTTTTTTGATTAAATAGATCAATTTCACCATATTTAACCTGATTCCATTCTATGATAATCATTAGCCTTTTTTCGAAAAATCTATAATCCATATAAGTAGTAGAATATCTAATAAATATTCCTTTATTAGCCTTTGGATCAAATTTACCAAGATCATACTTGGTGTTCATAATGTAAAATTTGCATCCAAACACTTTAAAGTATCCAAATTTTGTATTTCTATTATTTCATAGTTCATAGGATGTTTTCTTAAAAATAGTCCTAATTAGATTTTTTTTCTATGAAATAACATAATTTATTTATATATTTAACCCAAAAGTGAGTGTGAAGGTTATATTCACAAAACATATTCCTAGAAATTTCTTACCAGGTCCGATTCCTCCTTTAAAAAACACAATTCTGTTGGGGTGTGTTAAGATCCTATAATTCTTTAGAGATTTCATGAGCTTGTTCTCAGGTATTATTTTTTCATTATTTTTGCATTATTTTTTTGGCTTTTTCCTTTGGGTTCATTTGGGATAAAATTGAAAATTTTGGAAGGAAGTGGGAAAGTGCACGGTTGGCACATGGTTTGCCCAAACCCTGCGCCCTGACCCAAAAAATAGTGTAAACCCAAACCATGGGGATTCACACAGATGGAACGTGTTTTGTCAAGCTATGCACTCTATTAAGAGAAATAGTGAAACCTGTTAGATGAAGCACATGGTTAAGGCACATGGTTAAGAGAAACCATGTGCCCCAAGCTGTAAACTGTGTGTATGAGATTTTAATCCTCCTAAAATTAATTTTTATATTTTCTGAGCCCCCATTTTAACAACTATTTAGACCTAAATTTACCTCTAATGCCTTATAATTATTTTGGAGCCTCCTAGACAGAATTCAAGCCATTCTGACCTTGGTTATTTGCAAACCAAAGTCTGGATTGAAGATTTTCATTCCTCTCAGTAAGAGAATCTAATCCTGTGTGGTTTCCTTTTTCTCCCCCATCTCGCCCTTATATTTTAGAGGGAAGTTATTACCTTTATTATAATGTATAGATCTTGGATTTTTATATATAGATCTATGATTATGGGATTTTTATTGGTCAATCTTGAATTAGGGTTTAATATTTAGATCTCATTCTATATCATTGTGTCACATAGATTAGGGGTTTCTATTGGACAATCGATCGTCAATGAATTAAGATAGGTGTCCTATTATTCAAATATCATAGTCATGATTTCAAATATGTGTAAGTAATATTTGAATTTATAAGGTTTTTTAGAAATTTAATTTCCTAATTAAATTAATTAATTTGGTAAATTAATTAATTAAGGAATTATAGATTTCAGGAATAATTAATTATTGAGTTAATTATTAAAATATTTAAATTTTGGGATTTGTTGAATAACTAATTATTGAGTTAATTACTAGAATATTGAATTGTGATTTGGGGAATAATTAATCATTTAGTTGATTATTGGAATATTGAATTGTGATTTGGGTAATAATTAATTTTTTGAGTTAATTATTAGAATCTTGATTTGTGATTTGTAATAATTAATGTTTGAATTAATTATTGGATATTGATATTGTTGAATTGTATTAATTAATTATTGAATTAATTAATAAGATTGATGTATTTGATTAATTTTTGATTTAATTAATGATATAGAGGTGATTGATTAATTAGTGAATTAATTAATTATGATATTGTGATGTTGTGATAATTTCCATGTGTGATTTGAAACGATTAATGGTAATAATGGAATTTAGTCATGTATTTTAAAATATGAATAGTGAAAATGGAATTCAATTATGAAATTATGAATGGTAATAGGGGAATTCAGTCATGTATTATTAAATTTGAACGGTAACAATAGAATTCAATTATGAACTGATGAATGGAAATAGTGTCACTTAGTAATGTATTATAAAATATTAATGGTAATAATAGAATTTAATTGTGAAATAATGAATGGTAACAGTGGAATTCAGTCATTTATTACAAAATATGAATGGTAACAATGGAATTACATTATTAAATGATGAATGGTAACAATGGAATTCAATCATGTATTATAAAATATTAATGGTGATAATGATATTCAATTATGAATTATTAATGGTAATAATTTCATTCATATATATGATATGGTTTAGGTGTCCTTGGGAAACTAAGGATTATTTATGTGGTTAAATAAAGAGTAATTGAATAAATGTAAGATGTTTAATTTATTTTAGGTATTTAATTATTTATACAACTATATACACTATTTTGACTGGATATTGTTTTAGACATCATTGGTGGTGGCCTATTGAGTTGTAGTAACACCCTACTCTAGCTGCCTGATCTGTACCCAAATAGATTTCATGGTTGTAGTACATGTTAAGGAAAAAATCCCTATGATAGATGGTTGAGCCAGTATGGGGAATGAATGCGAGAACCAGACGTGGTTCAGGACCCTCTTGGGAGTTTTTAGTGTCTTTATTCATTTTGGGTTTTTCATAGTGACCCTTGGGTGATTAGCATAAAATATTTACTCTTTTGTTTGGATTTTTTATTTTCCTTCTTTGTTCATCATGTGATGTTAGTATTATTCTAGTTATAGTTATATGTTATTCTATTATTGTTTTTTATTTTCCAATGGTGTATTAATTAGATAAAAGAGGGTATATTCTCCCCATGATTGATTTTAGACCCTCACCGCTAGTCAGCAGACTCTAGAATATGGGGAGGCATGCCTGAGGCCATGTGACCAATCTTCTTGGGGAACCAGCGTGTGACAACTGGGTTGGGATGTTACCAAGTGGTATTAGAGGAATTTTCATTTTAATTTTATTTTCTCTTACTATTTGGGAAAGGTAGATAGAAGAATTGGACATGTTGGGTCTTGGATAAGAGATCATGCATAGGAGTTTCAAACCCATGTACAAGGGTAAAATCCCAATTTCTAGGGTGAGATGTTGTTATTGATGTGTGTTGTTATAGTTGATACTATTTCACCTCGAGTGATGCACTTACTATGGGATGTGATTATTTTTTCTATGTTTTTTTTACGATTTTACTCATGTCCCCGAATGAAAAGAGAGTTGAGTATACATTCATAAATCTAGGAACTCATGATTATTTCCTAACATGCATAATTTTAGGCATGCATAGGGAAAATGGATTTTGGGTAAGTTGTCGAATTTGAACTATTTTTCCTTTCTTGTGAAATTGAAATGCAAATGTGCCTAATATGAAATTGATAATTATGAAATGATGCAATATGAGTATAAATGGGTGTCTAAAGAGAAACTTGAAATGAGAATGATTTTATGCCTCATTTTTTACCATGTGGTGGGATTTAGGGGAATGACTTGTTGTGCATTATTTGGTTTACCCTATTATGTAATCATGTTGAAGTGGTGTTATGTTTCCTAAGATGTGTGTTTGTAATTGTAGATATATTCCTCCTTGATGATTATTTTTGAGAGGATGAAAAGTGGATATGGCTGGAGACGATTTACTAGTAGTGGAACCTGAGGCACCAATAGTGATAGGTGAGGAGGGGGGATCAGTTCCTTCAGAACTCTTCTCAATTTAATTAGTTTATGGAAAGAGGCCCAGGGGGTTGTGAATAGTTTGTCTGATCTTACTTAGGATGTTTAGTTACAAAACCCTCTAAATTTTACCATATAGGGTGGACCTGAGGAATCATATTTCTAGATTGAGGCCATTTAGACTATACTCAATAATTTGGAAAATCTGGATGAGATGAGAGTAAAAATGGATTCTTATATGCTATGAGGATTAGAGAAGTGATGGTGGGATGTCCAGGCTAGGACTGGACTTGCATAGGATATGTTATGGAATAAATTCTTGGAGAAATTTCTAGAGAACATCTATCTGGAGACACTGAGATGGGAGAGAGTAGTTGATTTCATATGGTTGAATTAGGAGAATATGTCCATGATGGAATATGTTGGTAATTTTACATAGCTGTAGTGATTTTCTCTAGCGTTGGCAGAGGATGAGGCAAATTTAGCAATAATTTTCCAAGATGGGATTAAATGTGAGATTAAGTCTTAAGTTAACATATTTCGATTAAAGAATTTTTGCAAGGTGGTTAATAAGGCTCCCATAGCTAAGAGGAACATTACAGAGGCTTCCAATGAAGTACATTTGATTTCTATAGGAATATCAGGAGATACGTCTTCTGAGAAAAGGAAGCTTCACTATGAGATTGTTACCCAAGGGGATAGTAGGAGGAGTGTGGGGGAGAATGATCAGTTACACATGAACTTACCTAGATTATTTATCACCAGTGTGGTAGGAAGGTCCACTATCATGGAAATTGTACCTAAAAATTATTAGAGTAATGATCTTGTAGAAATATAAGACATCTATAGAGGTTATGAAGTAATCCTTGATAGACGTATAATAATGAAGGACCTAGAAAGAACAACGATGTAAGAAGGGTATCTTCTTCATCATATAAATCTGACAGATGGAATTATACTGGTCATGGTGGTAGAGGATGTGAACGAGGTGATTCTGGGAAAGAATGCCCATATTAGCAGGGTGGTTCATCTTAGGGGAGTCAGACTGCATCATAGGGAAGAGGGGAAGGATAGTTTCATGCAATTAATCCTACACTTGTAAATAATGTGTCTGGACCATCGACATTGACAGGTAATATTCTTATAACTTCTACATTAGCTAGTTCCTTTTTTAATACAGGTGCCTCTCATTACTTTATTTGTCCACAACTTGTGAATGGTTTGAGCCTGGAGGTGGAGTTTATGAGTGGGGTATTGACAATAGATACACTATTGGGAGTATGGTCAAGAGACATCTATTTGTAAAAGTGGTGTTCTCTCGAGGCTGGGGAGTATCATTTTCTTTGGGATCTCTATATACTTGATATATCAGTATTTGATGTAACTATGGTTATGGAAAAGTTAGTATCATAAAGATTCCACATATTGTTTTACTGGAGAAGAGTGACCGTTTCATCTCCCGAGGGTGATAAATACATTCACCATGGGGAATGGGAGATCTAGGTGGGTCGTACAGGGCCAGTTCCTCAAAAACTGAGGGAGCTCACCACCCGAGTTTCTAGTTTGTTAATGAATTATGGGGGTATGAATCAAGAGGTCTTTTCACCCATAGTGGGAAGGTTTTATGATGTGTTTCCTAAAGACTTCTTAGGGATTCCACCTAAGAGATAAATGGATTTTATAATTGAGCTCATGATGGGGGATGAGCCAGTTTCAATTCCACCATATAGATTGGAACCGATAGAGCTTAAAGAGATCAAGAATTAGCTGTAAGAGTTTGAAGATAAGGGGTTTATAATTCCAAGTATGCCACCTTGGGGTTCTCCAGTGTTGTTTTCAAAGAAGGCCGATAGGAGTTTATACTTGTGTGTCAATTACCAGAAGTTGAATTAGATGGCATTGAAGAACCAATATCCTCTTCCTTGTATCAATGATATTTTTGAAAAGTTGAGAGAATGTTATGTTTTCTCCAAGATTGACTTGAGATCAGGGTATAATCAGTTGATATTTCAAACTTTCAATATATTGTGGACTTATTTCTGGAGTAGGTATGACCTATATGAGTTTTTTATACTACTATTTGGGTTGACAAATTCATTGACAATTTTTATGGCCTTGATGAAAAGAATCTTCCATCCATACCTGGATCAGTTTGTGTTAGTGTTTTTGGATGATATCTTGATGTACTCTTAGACTAATGAAAATCATTCCCAACATCTTGAAATTTCCTTGAGTGAACTAAGAGAGAATCATCTAAACACCAAGCTATCTAAGTGTCGGTTTTGGATTGATCATGCACACTTCTTGGGTCACATAATCTTAGAGGAAGTTGTGTCATTGGACCCAGATAAGATGCATGTAGTGGTTTCTTGGGAGCATCCAAGAACATTTTTGATATCTATAGATTTCTGTGGTTAGATTTATATTATCATAGCTTCATCCTGGACTAATCCCAATTGACAGTGCGTCTTTTGGGCTTGACCAAGAAGGGGATAAAGTCTTAATAGATAGAAGTGTGTGATATTTCTTTCTAGGATTTAAAGAAGTATTTGACATCAGAACCAATCTTGATAATAACTGATCCAGGTGAAGTGTATACAATGTATTGTGATGCTTTTGGAATAGGGGTAGAAGTTATGTTGATATAGGGAGATTGATTATTGGTGTATGGGTCTTGGAAGTTGAGGAAACATGAACATAATTTCCTTACACATGAACTCGAATTAGATACATTGGTTTTTGATTTGAAGTGTTGGCAACATTATCTATTGGGTGAAAATTTACCTGTGTATATGAATCACAAGATCTTGAAGTACATATTTTTGTAATGATATTTGAATCTGTGTCAGTGGATGTGGGTTTAGTATATGAATTCATTTTATTTTAAACAGGAATATATGTTTAGAAAGGGAAATAGTGTTGTTGATGATTTGATCAAGAAAACTTATAATCATATTGTTCAAGATTCCAGTGTTGAGTGGAAGATGATGGATTTACAAGATGAGAAGCATGATGTGGTTTTGGAGAGTCAAGAGCTGATGACTCTTATATCAATTTCAATGGAGTCGACACATTTGATATAGATGAAGGATAAGTAGCATGAGGATCCATAATGTTAATCCTTGAGGTAAATCCTTGAAGGTGGTGAGTCACCTTTATATTGGAGAATAGATGAAGATGAGATCATCTATGTGAGGAATTGAGTTGTCGTGCCTACGAGCATACAGGAGGAGTTGATGCATGAATTTCATGCCTTGAAGTGGGTGGTACATCCAGGTGTGAAGAAGATTTACCATGGACTATAATGACTATTTTGGTGGCTTATCAGGAAAAAGGAGACAATGGGGTTCATGAAACGATGCTACACCAATCAACAGGTGAAGGAAGAGAATTAATGACCTGGGGGTTTACTACAGCCATTACCCATTCTAGAATGGAAGTGGGATGACATTACTATGGATTTTTTGTTGGGTGTCTTTAGGATGCCTTAGAAGAATGGTGTTATTTGGATTATTATAGACCGTTTAAAAAAGGTAAAACATTTATTTCCTGTATGGGAGAATTTCTCAGTGGAGATGTTGGGATACTTGTATGTTCAAGAGATAGTCCATCTACACAGGGTGTCATAGACTATAGTTTCAAACTGTGATTCATGCTTTACTCTGATCTTCTATAAGGGCTTATAGAAGGTTCTTGGTATAGTGCTTTTACTAAATATGAAATTTCACCAATATACAAATGGGTAGTTGGAGTGTACAATATAGGCGCTAGAGGACAGCTTCATGCATTTTTCCTAGATTCTGGTGGGTCTTTGGAGAAGAACCTATATTTTCTAGAGTTTACCAATAACAATAGTTATTAGGTAACTATATATATGGAACCATATGTGGAACTTTAAGGTAGACCATGCAGATCACCTCTATGCTGGATGGAGGTAGGTGAGTTAGAGTTGTTGGGACATAATCCTATATAGGAGACATTGGAGCAGGTTAAATTTATTCAAAAGCGTATGAATACAACTCAAAGTAGATAAAAGTCATATGATGATAGACTTTGATGACCCCTAGAGTTTATAGAGGGTTATCATGTATTACTTTGGCTATTTTCTATATTATGTCACCATAGGATACAAAGATATAGAAAGTAAGTGACCAGGTACATTAGAAAATTTGAGGTTGTGGAGAGAATCAGACTGGTGGTGTACTGTTTATCTCTTCCATAGAGATACAATGTTATGAATTATGTTTTCCATTTGTCATAATTTTAGAGCTATCACCCGACCCTTCTCATATGATATATGTGGATGATGTTGAGCTTGTGATATATGTCTCCTTTGAGGAGCATCCGATATGTGTGTTGGATCACAATTATTAAGTGTTGAGGGGAAATATCATGTCGATAGTTCATGTATTTTGGAAACATGGGAGTGTCCAGGAGAAAAAATGGGAGAGAAAATTGGATATGTGGGATTAGTGGACTGATCTTTTTAACTTGAAATATTAGATATTCTTGGGAGTACAACTCGAGGATGAGCTATTATAAGGTGGGGAGATTGTAAGATTCTGACCTTTTCTAGAGATGTATCAGTATTGTTTTTAGGTATTCCTTTTACTTTAATTAATCTTAATATGATTGGTTTTTGACTTGGAGTGCATTTGGGTGAACATTGGAAATTTTAGAAGGAAGTGGGAAAGTGTAAGGTTGGCAGAAAATTTTCCCAAACCATGTGCCCTGACCCAACAAATTGTGCAAACCCAAACATAGGGGATTCACACAGATTGCACATAGTTTTTCAAACTGTTCCCCATTTTAGGATAAACTATGCAACCCCTAGATGAGGTGCATGATTAAGGGGCAATGTTAGGGGAAACCATGTGCCCCGAGAAGGAAACTGTGCGTACGATATTTTAATTCCCTGAAAATCAATTTGGAAATTTTATGAGCCCCCATTTTAACCCCTATTAATCCCTAACTCAACCTATAACATCTTTTCAAAATTTGGGATCCTCTAAACTAGATTACAAGCCATTATAGCCTCCATTATTTTTGATTTGTATCCCGAATTGATGATCTTCACACCTCATAGTAAGAGGATCTAATCATATGTGGTTTCTTTCATCTCTCTCCCATCTCTCCCCCATCATTTAAAGGGAATTTATTCTCTGTAATATTGAGAATAGATCTAGGTTTTTTAGATATATATCTAGGATTATTTTATCTTTATTATTCAATCTTTAATTAGGGTTTAAGATCCATAACCCATTCTACATCATTGCGATGCAAAAATTGAGGATTTCCATTAGATGATCGCTCATCAATGAATTGAGGTAGGTGACCTATTATTAAAATTCCATAGCCATAATTTCCATTAAGTGTTTGTAATTTTTTAATTTATAGGGTTTATTTAGAAATTTAATTTAATAATTTAATTAATTAATTTGGTAAATTAATTAATTAAGGAATTTTGGATTTGGGGAATAATTTATTGTTCTGTTAATTATTGAAATATTGGAATTGTGGGATTTGGGGAATAATTAATTATTGAGTTAATTTTTGGGATATTTAATTGTGATTTGGGGAATAATTAATTTCCAAGTTAATTATTGGAATATTGAATTTTGATTTGGGGATTAATTAATTTTTGAGTTAATTATTGGAATATTGATTTGTGAGTTGGAATAATTGATTATTAAATTAATTATGGGATATTGAGATTGTTAAATTATATTAATTAATTATTGAATTAATTAATAGGATTGATGTGTTTAATTAATTTTTGAATTAATTAATGAGATAAATGTTATTAATTAACTCGTGAATTAATTAATTTTGATATTATGATGATGTGACAATTTTCATGTGTGATTTGAAATGTTGAATGGTAGTAAAGGAATTAAGTCATGTATTATAAAAATGAATGGTAAAAATTAAATTCAATTATGAAATGATGATTGGTGATAGTTTAATTCTTTCATGTATAATAAAATATGAATGGTAACAATGAAATTTAATTATAAAATGATGAATGGTAATAATGGAATTAAGACATGTATTCTAAAATATGAATGGTAACAATGGAATTCAAAGATGAAATGACAAATATAAAGAGTGCCATTCATTCCTGTATTAAAAAATATGAATGGTAATAATGGAATTCAATTATGAAATTGTAACATCCCGCCCCTCCTATTTGGATCGAGTTGAGTCGGAAGTGCTACTTAGCCTTAAGAGGCATCCCCAAGATGTCAAAGGCTGGTAATAATTGTCAAAGTTCTTTAATAGATGTGTGGGATGATTTTCTATTTGATAAATAAACAACAACCCAACATTCCATAACCAAACATGACATAACCAATAAATTCTATATGATGCATGAATAATGAAAACAACTCAAACATTTCATTCATATAAAAAAAACTAAAACAGAGTTCCATAGTGGGAGACTACAATATCAATGTACATAGAGGAGACTAAAAAGACAACAAAACTTGAAGACAACTATAAATCCAAAGCTCCACAATATCTCTGCTCCTACTTAACCCAACATCCCAAGTATCAAGAGGTAGTGCTAAATATGTGTGATACTTTACCTTTTACAATGTATCAATAAAAAACATCTGCAAAAGAACCAAGATTCCAAAGTAAAGGTGAGTAATGAAACTCAGAAGATTTTCCCCAATGACTTCCCTGCTCATTCCACTAGGATAGAATATGTTAGCACCATTTATATAAAAAAAATAATATAAATAATTATAAAATAGTTTATAACTAGATATAAACAACTAACAATGAATCCTTTTTCTCAAAACAACATCAATATATAAATAAATAAAACAAAAAATACTTTAAACCATTTTACAAGTTCCATTTTGAATAATCCATTCCATTCCACCTGTCTACACAACCAACCATCATACAACAAGTGGTGAGTCATCCGTTCACTAATTCATCACATAGTGAACCATTTTTATAAGGGAGAGCCTTGAACCTTATCCATCCCACTAATTATGGGGGGGGGGGTACTTCTTACCCTTATCCATCCCGAATTTTCATGAACACACACAACCATTATTCCAAACCAATGCCAAAATTAACCATTTCAACCATTTCAAATAAAAATGTTCTTTTATTGAAAAACTTCCAAAAAACCAACTCAGATCAACCATTCCATTTAATTTAATAAAACCATCCCTTTTATTGATAAAATTTTGATTTATCCATTTACCAAAATTCTATAAATTTCATAGTTTAAAATCAAAATTTTAAAACCAAGAACGAAAGAACTTTTTACCAAAACACCCAATTTACATGTTTCCACAAAATTTCACTCAAGAGGGTTTTAAAAAATCATTACGTAGAAAAATCAAAACCAATTTAACACAAAACAATCAATTTGAAAACAATATAATCATTTATATTAAGAGGATTCGGTAGTAAAGCCACCTAGCTCAAGAGTTATGGAGAAAAATGATAAATGACACGAAAAACGTCATAAAACTAGGTTAAAACTCCATGAACCACATTAAATCTCTACACCTATCATCAAAAGGCCAAATATAATAATATTTTTCATCTAAAACCTTATATATAATCACATTGGTCATAGATCTATGAAACTAAGAGAGATAATGAAGTAGATCTAACAAAAATACCAAGAACAACCAAGAACGAAGCCTTACTGTAAGAATCCGGCTTCAAAACACAAAGAGATTCCTTTGATTGATTCCAAATCAACGGGTATAATTTATAGAACCTTTTAGAGGGAAAAAACTAATTTAGGGATGTTTTGGGGTGAGAAAAATCCTTTAGAGGTGAAAACATGTTATATCCAGAATTTAAGGATCTAAATTTTGACCTGTGCATAGTTTTGTCACACGGTTACTCAAACCATGCTCCTACCTATTCCTTAAAGGGAGACCTTGTATATTTGGATCACACAGTTACCAAAACCATGTGCCAACCATGGAAAATATAATTATCCAACATACACACAACACAACATGGTTTCTCCAAGGCTTCTATACGGTTTGGACAAACCATGCTCAGCCTGTGCACCTTTACTTTAGCCCCGAATACACTATGCATAGTTTCTTACAAGTGTTGTATGTTTTTACCAAATGGTTCACCACCATGAACCTATAGAAAATCCCCCAAAACACTCTAAAAGTTCTCAAATCTCTCCAAAACATCACCCAAAAACTTTACATATGTAAAAATCCTAAAAAAGTGTTACTTACTTGAAACTGGGGGTGCAACATTCTCTCCACAAATAGCCTATTCGTCCCCATAATGTAGAAAAGCATTGATTTCGTGAAAGAGTTCCGAACATTTTTCATTTATTTCCCTCTCCCATTCCCAAGTCTCTTCCTAAATCTGACAATGTTTCTAAAAAACCTTTACTAGATCGATTTATTTTCCATGAAAGACTTTTTATTTCCTATCCACAATTCACACTGGAATGTGCACCAATGAAGCACCCGTCTCTAGGTCAATGTGATCCCATCTGATCACATGGTCAATATTAAACTGATGCTTTTTCCACTTAGATACATTGAACACATTATGAATTGCAGTGAACCATTGTGGTAATGATAATTGATAAGACACCTCACCAACCCATTCCAGTATCTCAATAGGGACTTTGTATCAAGGGGATAACGTTTCCTACTTCCCAAAACATCAATGTAAAAACATTGGAGAAATCCTCAAGAGCACATGATCATTCATCGTGAAGAAAAATGACCATCGATGATGATCCACATATGATTTCTTATGACTTTTAGTCGTCTCCATCAATTTTCTGATCAACTGAATCTCCTCCACTGTTTCTTAGACAATGCTCATACAAACTAGTGAAGTATCACCTTTTTTCACCCAAAAAAGTGGGTAATGAAAAGGAAACCATACAATGCTTCAAAATGATCCATTTATATCAAGACATGATATATTTTGTTATTTGAGAACTTCACCAAGGGTATGTGCTTTTCCCATGAGACACCAAAATGCATTACACAGTCCCACAACATATCCTCCAGCATTTTTATCATCCTTTCATATTGGTCATCTATATGAGGATAATACATCATACTCATAGTCAATTGAGTCCTAATGTATTTCTATAAGTATTTACAAAAATGAGACATAAACCTAGGATCTCTATTTGATATGATCGAAACTGGTATTCCATGTCACTTTACCACTTATTCGATGTGGATTTTGGACATATTCTACACCATATGAGTTTCACAAATAGGGATAAAATATGCCTAAATTTTGAGATGATCTATAATCACCCATATGGAATCTTGTTTCTAAACCATTCTTGGGAGACCTATAAGAAAATACATAGCATTTTGATCCCATTTCCGCACTGTAATTAGTAAAGACTGTAACATAACTTCCAGTCATTGACGTTATGCCTTAACTTGATGACATGTTAAGCATCTTCAAAAAAACTCATCCACCTTCCTTTTCATGTTTACCCACCAAAACTGATCTTTCAACACCTTATATATCTTCTATATTCTACTATGGATAACCCATCTCGAATGTTGGTATGTATGAAGAGGTTTATTCTGATAAGCCATAGGTACAACCATCTGATATATGAACCACAAAACTAAACTCTCATCTAGCCTCTATCTCTCAATGGTCTCCCCAACATTGAGTTTTTAACTTATAACCACACATTCTAAATCATATTTCTATTACTATTTAACCATATTTGCTAAATCAGGAACCACTGAACTAAAAATAAAACTATAACCTCACCTCGGTCTTCTAATTCTACATGCATGTTGGCTAGGACCAACATCAACTTCCACTCATCTAAAGCCACCTTTTCCAACTAAGCATATGAATTTATTCTGAATGTATCGACCACCAAATTTCCTTTACTCGAAGTATACATTATGTAAAAGTTGAACATTTAGAGATACTCCATCCATCTTCTTTGCCTCAGATTCAAATCCCATTGTGAGAAAATATTTTTCAAGATCTTACGATTTGTGAATATAGTAAATGTATCACCAAATAGATAATGAAGCTAAGTATTAAAATCATGGACTATGGTAGCTAACTCCAAATTGTGTGTTGGGTAGTTCTTCTCATGGACCCACAACTACCTTGATCCATAAGCAACAACATGGTCTCCCTACATGATAATACATCCCAACCCTGACCACGAAGCATCTCAATACACTACATACTGTTTTCTTGATTTTGGTAATATCAAGATTGGTGATGATGTAAGGTGAACTTTCAGTTATTGGAAAGATTTTTGACATTCCTCAGTCCATTGGAATGGAAAATTTTTATTTTTCAATTTTTTCATAGGTGAAGCTAATCATGATAATTCATGAACAAAGCATCGGTAATAACCATCTAGACCAAGGAAACTTAAGATCTTAAAAATGTTCTTCAGAGGTTGTAAATATATAACAACTTATATCTTTTCCAGATCCACTGAAACACCTTATTCAAGATATTACATGGCCAAGAAAACATACCTATTGTATCCAAAAATAAAACTTATATAATTTGTAATTCAAAGGATGATCCCTCAGGATTCTCAACACTATCTCTAAGTGTTTCTCATGCTTATCCATTCCCCTTGAATACACTGGCATGTCATCCACAAACACCACTATGAAAGAATATAGAGATCTCTGAAATATCTAATTCAAAAATTCCATAAAATCTGATGGTGAATTTGCAATACCTAAAGGAATTACCACATATTCATAATGGAAATATATATTTATTAAATCTATCTTTGGAATTTCCTCCTTCTGAACTCATAATTGGTGATATCCCAATCGAAAGTCAATTTTGGAGAACCACTGAGCTACCTTTAATTGATCAAATAGATCATCAATGTGTGTATGTGGATATATATTCATTATTGTAACTTGGTTAAAATCATGATAATCCACACAAAAACTTAGTATTCCATATTCCTTCTTGATAAACAAGACCGATAATTCCCACAAAGATGTGCTCGGCCAAATTAAATTCTTGATTTCCAGATCTTCCAACTATACTTTCAATTCTCATAATTCTATTAGTTACATTCAATAATATGGAAGTGAGATAGGACTGGTCCTTGGGATGAGATCAATCATAAACTCCACTTCCATTATAGATGGTAACCCATAGAATTTTTCAGCAAACACATATGAAAACAAATCCACGAATACTGGAAAATAATATTCTCGATCTCTTCCATCAATTCCAAATTCAACACCAAAAAATGGTAATATATTATTCCCACGAATGGTTCTAAAAATATCATTGTACCTATCTTCAAATTTCTTTCTCCTCTAAAGATATGCTTGATTCCATCCCTAGTCACAAAACTAACTATTCTGCTATAACAGTCAATGTGAGACTTGAATGTTGTCAACCAATCCATGCCCAATATTACATCATAGAAATCAATGTCTAGAATAAAGAAATACCATTTCACCTTGGCTCAATCAACAGTTATAGAACATGCTTAACACACAAAGGACTGACATTCTCTTTGAACAAGAGGAGTTTTAAATTTTATCACAGAGGGCATCATATCAAATTTTAAATTCAGAAAATCAACAAAATGAGAATAAATAAAGGAATGAGATGTATCAGTATCAAACAACACTTTCATAAGGGAATAATTCAAAATTGTTTTACCTCTCACTGTGGATGGTCTAATATGATCATCCACAATCACCAACTCCGCTCTATATAATTCCTTCATCTTTTCACTTTGCCATTGTTACCCTGCTGAGATTTACCTTGTTAAGGAGTCATGGTATTCCTAGAATCACCATGGATAGCTCTATTATGCTGATGGGATATGATTCCTGAGAAACCTAAGAAGTGTCTCGAGCACCTGACCTCATAGCACAATGACAATAACATTTAATATTCTCTATCTTGTTGCAATTATGGAATGCTCTTGGTGGTTCCGTACATTCTCGTTTTATGTGGTTGAAGGTACCAAATTATAAATATCCAATATAGATTTTTGGTTTTGGAGGAAGATTCAAAAATCTAACCATTTAATTTTAATTCCTTCCCCCACCTTGGATGTAGGTGTCCCTCTTTCGCATGCCCCCAAAATTAGAGTTCCCATCATGTCCCATGGGTATCAACATACTTACTCCTCCCAAAGCTCCTGAAATTTCCCTTTAATTCACCATCACTCTATTGAAAATATCTATATAGTTCATAATATAGAGAAGGACAATCTTCGATTGAATTTCCAACCTCATCCCCAATTCAAAGATGTGTTCCTTCAAGGACACACTAGCAGCAACCTCGGGTGAAAATCACACTAAATTAATCAATTTAGCAGCATACTCGGTGAAATATATATTTTCCTACTTCAAGATAACGAATTACATTGTTCCTTAAATCTTGAATGTGCGAGGATAGAATTATTTTTTGAACAATTCCCCAAAATCCACTCAACCAAGTCCTTGATCCACTTTATCCCGCACTACTAAATCCCACCACTAGCATGGAAGATCCTCAAGCATATACATCTCCAATTTTACTTTCAACTCCAGGTGTTCTGATGAAATTGAAGATAAAATTCATCCTATTCAACCACAACTAATCCTTCTCTAGTTCTAAATCACCCTAAAATATGGGTGGATTCTATATCTAGAACATGATGAAATGATCCACTTTCCTTGGATCATCACTCGAGTTCCATGTGTCCATAGCCTAAAATGCTTGGACGATACTCTAAACCAGCTATTGGTTCCCCTGTGGCTCAGGTACAACCACATTCTCTACAGGTTCTTATAATCGGTATCTATGACACCTATTAGGTGATATTTTATATAACCAAAAAAACATCATAAATCTCATTCTCTATCAACTGAAGGCTTTGAATTTAAAATTCTATCACATCAAATATTACAACATTTCTTTCGAAAATCAACCTTTTCCACATTCAATCGTTTTTTGTAAAAAATATCTACTTTCTTTTGAAAATAAAACTATTTTAAAAATACCACAATCATTATATTTTTCAAAATCATTCATTTGAAAACAACATTAACATTTTTCAAAAAAAACAAAACCTATGCACCAAATCATAAATCATTATTAAAAATGAAATATGCATTCCTTGTGGGAATTCATTTTTATAATTCATGTCATGCTCATCACATTGGCTAAACCAATGACAATGGGATTATAAATCCTATAAGTGTCTCCAAAACACTTATGTACCAAAATCCTTGGTAACATTAAGTTAATCATAAAAAGGCTATCTATGTCTTTTTATGCTATGAAATTGAAGTTCTAACAATCCTACTCCTTTCTATGATCCCAACTCAAGGAATAAACAAGAATGAAATTCAACTTTGAGAATGAAAAAAATGATGACTAATTTTTCCACAAGGAAAGGACTAAGCTGATACCACTAGACTCAAATATACTTTTCACCGAATAGAACTGATACCATTTATAACATCCCACCCCTCCTCATTGGCTTGAGTCACGGAGGAAGTTATACTTGGCCTTAAGAAAAATCTTCAAGATGCCAAAGGCTGTAAATAAATTATGAAAGGCTTCAATACATGTGGGGTATGATTTCCACTTTGATAAATAAACAACAACCCAACATTCCATAACCAAACAAGACATAACCAATCAATGCTACATGATTCATGAATAATGAAAGGGAACTAAAACAATTCATTCATATAAAAAAAACTAAAACCAAGTTCCAAACCAAGATAATGCAATATCAAAGTACACAACGGAGACTATAAAACCAAAAAGACTCAAATACAACTATAACTCCAAATCTCTACAAGCTCCATGTTACAAATTTACCCAAAAAATCAAGTATCATGAGGTAGTGCTAAAGATGTGTGATACTTTACCTTTTCCCATGTCTTGATAAACAACATTTGTAAAAGAACCAAAATTCCAAAGCAGGGATGAGTAATGAAACTCAATAGATTTTCCCCAATGAATTCCCTACTCACACCACTAGGATAGTTCATGGTAAAAAAATTTATCTAAAAAATAATTAATATAAGAAAAATTCTAAAAGAGTTTATAACTATATATAAACAAGTTCCAATGAAACCATTTTATTAAAACAACATAAAGTTATAAAGAAAGAAACCAAAAAATACATTAAACTATTTCACAAGTTTCATTTTGCATAATCCATTCCATTCCACCTATCCACCCAACCAATCATGCATGTAACCAGGACCTCCTTATACTGGTGAGTGGTGAGTCATCCTTTCACTAAGCCTTCACCCAGTGAACAATTTTTATAGGGGAGATCCATGACTCTTATTAATCTCACTAATGATGGGGGATAATCCTTACCCCTATCTACCCTGAATTCAAATTAACACACTCAACCATTTTTCCAAACCAATGCTAAAACTAACCATTTCAACCATTTCAAATAAAATCAATATTTTATTGAAAAACTTACAACAAACCAATTAGAATCAAGCATTCCATTTAATTTAAATAAAACCATCCGTTTTATTGAAAACATTATGATTAATTTATTTACCATGATTCTAAAAAATCCACAATTTAAAATCAACATTTTAAAACCAAGAACCGAAGAACTTTTTACAAAAACACACATTTTCCATGTTTCTATAAACTATCACTCAAGAGGGTTCTCAAAAATCAATACACAACAAATTCATAATAAATTTCACACAAAATAACCAATTTGAAAAAATCCAATCAGTTATAGGAAGCGGAGTAGAGAGTAAAGCCACCTACCTCAAGAGTTTTGGCAAAAAATGATAAACGACACAAAAAATGTAAAAAAATAGGTTAAAAATCTATAAACCCACCTTAGATATCTTTCCCTATCATAAAAAAGGACAAATATATTAATATTTTCATCCACAACCATATACCTACTCACAAAAATCATAGATCTAAGAAATTGAGAGCGATAGATAGAGAAGTAGATCTAACAAAACTACTAAGAACAACCAAGAACAAAGCCTTACTGTAAGAATCTAGCTTCAAAACACCAAGATATCACTCCATATTTCTTCTAAATCAAGGGGGAGAGGTTCTACAAACTTTTAGAATGAAAAATACTGATTTAGGGTCTTTTTGGGGTTAAAATTATCCTTTAGAGGTGAAAACACATTAGATTTTCAATTTAAGGATCTAACTTTGGACCAGCACATTGTTTTGTCACAGGGTTAGTAAAACCATGTGCTAACCGTGATCCTAACTCTACCTTAAGGGAGATTTCACATGATTGGCTTGCACTGTTACCAAACCATGTTCTAATCATTCCAAATCTCACTATCCAACATATACACAACACAACATGGTTTGTCCTAAGCTTCTGCACGGTTTAGAAAAACCATGCACAACCCGTGCGCTTCCCTTTAGCCCAAAATTCAATATGAATGGTTTTATACAGTTGTTTTATGGATTTCAAAAACTGTGAACCAACTATGAAACAATATAAAATCCCCCAAACCACTCCAAAAGTTCTCTAAACTCTCCCAAACTTCACTCATAAACTTTACATACTTAAAACACATAAAAGGGTTACTTACTTGAAACTAGGTGTGCTACAGAAATGATAAATGGTAATAATGGTATTCAATAATATATTATAAAATATGAATGTTAACAATGGCATTAAATTATGAATTATAAATGGTAACAATGACATTCAAATATATGATATGGTTCAGGTGTCCTTAGGAAACCGGGGTTGGTTTATGTGATTAAATAAAGAGTAATTGAATAAATTTAAACTCTTTATTTTATTACTGTTATTTAATTTTTTATAAATATCCATACACTATTTTGACTGGATATCTTTTTAGACATCATTGGTGGTGGCCTACTGAGTTGTACTCACACCCTACTCAGGCTTCTTGATCGATACCTGAATAGATTTAATGGTTGCAGGAAAGGTTAAAGGGAAAGGCCCGATATTAGATGGTTGAGTTTGAATGGAGTATGGATGAGGGAACCAAATGTGGTTTGGGACCCACTTGGGAGTTTTCAGAGTATTTGTTTATTTTGGACTTTACATATGAAACTTTGAACTTTCTTAACGTGACATATCTACTGTTTAGTTTGGATATTTAATTTTCATTCTTTTGTCATCTGGTGATGTTGGTATTATTATATTTATGGTTATATGTTATTCTGTTATTGTTTATAATTTTCCATTGGTGTATTATTCTGATAAAAGAGTGTACATTATCTCATTGATTGATATTACACCCTTACTTCTAGTTGAAAGCCTTTGGTGTGTGTGTGTGGGGGGGGGGGGATTTCTGAGGTTATATGACCGAATGAATCAGGGAACCAGTGCGTGGAACCGGGGTCATGACA
This sequence comes from Viscum album, assembly GCA_963277665.1. Classification (NCBI taxonomy): domain Eukaryota; kingdom Viridiplantae; phylum Streptophyta; class Magnoliopsida; order Santalales; family Viscaceae; genus Viscum; species Viscum album. Next base: position 1,536,949,602 of record OY728158.1, on the reverse strand, counting down.
TTATGGGTGTTCTAAGAGAAGAAAAAATATTATTTATTCTATGTTTTAAACAATAATAATTGAACTCATGATTTTCAAATTCGTCTACATGGTCACTTCTAAAAGAAATACTTTTTTCATCTTTATATTTTTTAATTAATTTTTTAAAAAATTTAAACACATTATTGATGCCGAATTTAGGTTAAGGCCATGAATGGACATTTTTTTCCAAACCAAATGCATATTTTGAATCAGTGAACAATCCTAAAATTCTAAAGGGAGATTCCTGCAAGTTTCGAGGTTGGCGTGCAATATTGGGAATTTTGTGCAAGATCTTGCATGCCCAATGCGAAGTCCAATGGATTCATCCATGTCCACCATCTAAAAATATCCAAGTTAGAAGCTCAAAATAAATTGGGATGGTGCAAATGATTGGAAATTACTCGTAATATCTTGCACGCCCAATGTCATGTCAAAATGATTCTTATTCATCCATAATCTGAAAATAGCCATGTCAGAAGCATGAAACAAATTGGGATGGAACACAAGATTGAAAATTGTGCACTAGATCTTGCACACCAAAATGTGACATCAAAAGGATTCTTCCACCTCCTGTATCCAAAAAATATCCAAGTCAAAATCATGAGGGAAATTTGGCTGGCACACAAGCTAGGAAATTGCATGCAAGGTCTTCCATTCCCAATGCTATGTAAAATTTAACTTGTGCACATCCCACATTGCATGCTGTTACCAATGTTTTTGGCTATACATAGAAACTTACCCCGTAATTTAGGGGATGGTTACGGAATAAGAACCACCGCTTTGCTACATGAAAGACAATGCTTCCATGACCACATGAAATACATGGTCTCAAGGTACTGGATCTTTCCCAACAGGTCTCCCAGTGGTCCTTCTTTGGGTGGGCCCACTAGGGCATGAACCTTTCCCATTTCCTTTTACTACAAGGAAATTGCGTTCAAAAGATTCCTCTTATGCACAAGTTTTCCCTTTTGTCATTCTAATCTTGCACATAGGGTTCCCCTTATGCGCAACCACTCATTTTGTGTGCATCCATCCAATCTTGCTCGCATGCCCTCATTTTGCGCAAAACCCTTAAATATTGTGCGCACCCATCCTTATGATATCCATGTGTCATATTTACTCTAAGACATCATGTCTGAGCCCCTCTTACGCGAAAAACCCCTTTCTTGTGCATTCTTCACCCGTGTAGTCTTCCAGGATTGTATGAAGTGATTTCAATGTTCCCCAAGGAGTGCTTCATATGGCATTTCCTTGCCTTGTTCTTCTTCGCATAGGCACACTAACAACTATTTTTTTTTTCACATAGCCACACTAACGTGATCCCCTCAATGGATCACTCCAAAACCCCTTATCCATATGGAACATTCTCATCACTAAGGGTTAAAGTGCACAAGTTATGTAATTCCTAGGGGTGAGGAGTGAATCCTCACCATATGGACTATAGGATGTTAAACTTCCAAGCACCTGCATCCACAACACATGACACTGAACTGTGATCACTGCATAAGTGAAAAATACAGAGAATATCATGAAGGGGATGGGCACCAACACCCTATCACTCCTCACTCCCTCTGTTTTTTTCCACCATGCATGATTTGGGTTACCAACTAGTCATAAGACCCTATATCCTCTTTGGGTCACTAACCATATGTACAACCCTCTCCATTATCCACAGAAGCACCTTTCATGATGCGATCATCAGGTCTTTGTTGTCTCTTTTTTCTCACACTGAGCATGACTCACATGGGCTTAGAGTAAGCATCGACCATGACTTCCTCTTTGAGCATCCTTAGTGTGTAATCCCTATTCCCCATTTTATCAAACTACTTGGAATTTTATCTTTTCCCCTTTCCAGGAAAGGTACATAAGAAGCCTATCTGTGGTTCAGGCCCATGATCCCTCTGTCCCAACCAATTCATGTCCGTTCACTAATTATCCCACATGACTTTAAACTGTATACCCCTTTCATCCTGCATGACATTAAAATGTATACTTTCGAAACACGTGGGTTTTGATCCCTATCTCCAAGAAATGGTATGTAGAAAGACACCATGAGGATCAACCTCAAATACTGTTAAACATTGGTGTCCCCTTTTTAGGGACCAATATCCTTGGTCTACCACTTAGTGTTGTCAGACCAGTTCGTAGGTCGTCTCAGAGCTTATGCCCCATATTCAATCCACACTCCTCCAATCAAGAGTTTCCTTCTTATGATGGGCTGTTAACCACGTGTAAGCCCCATCTTGTCATTTGATTTTTGTCTTTTTTATATGCTCTGGTTCTATACCTCCATCCTAAACTATGTATACTTTGATTCCCAACCACAAGGATATGTATGAATTCTCCTTGAGGATCAATACTATCATCCATGTCTCATCCTAGTATTTCCTTCGAGCCTTTGTGTTTTGAGAAGATCATGCCCTTTCTTAGAGGTTCTAATTATCTTTGAGTCCCCATTCATGTGCTCTATTCTCACAGGCCACCCCCTTAGGTGTCCCATTACCCTACCAAACTACGTGGACTTTGATTCCATACCATGGGGATATATAGGAAGCCTCTACTAGGTTCAAGCCCAACATCATTCTCATTTTCACATTAGTTCCATCTCATTCCTCTCATCCACTTCGGTTATCCATCCATCATCTATCCTGATTCCTACATGGGATGACACATCCTGATAGGATCACACCATTTTCTTGGGTAGATAACCATGAATAATCTCCACACAATCCATAACCATCCAACCAATAGTGTCCCTCTTTCTATGGGATACTAACCATGAATAAGCCCCAACAAGTCTTCGGTTTGTTGTCCTTTGTGTACACCCTGATTCATCACCCCCTTCGAACTATGTGGGTTTTGATCCCTATCTTCTACATGGGGTATGTAGGAAGCCTCTTTGAGGTTCAATCCCAGCTAATGGTAAACCTTGGTGTTCCCTTTTTTGGGCCCCAATCATCCTCATATCCATACTCATTGGTCATCTTGATCCACCCATCTAGTAAACCTTCTAGGTTCTCCCTCTAAAGAATGTACCCATCTGATCTACCTTTATCAACATTATGATTAGTACGATCCATATCTGATATACATTAAACTCATGGAATACCCCATGTTAAATATGGAAAGTCAAGTAAAAACTCAGATACATGCATCCGGTATATAATTCTTTACATTCGACATGGGATGACTCGGGATTCTGCGCCCTTGAGAAGCCATATCATAAGTGGAAGAAATCTAGGTGTACCAGTGTTTCAACATCCAGAAATTCCAGAAATTCCCAACGTGAATACTCCCCTGACCGAAGGTTACTACCCTGACTTGACCCCATAGAATTTCCGGACAGAAGCAATGTAATTAACCGGCCTCCACAAAATATGGCACCAGGAAGATTTTCACGAACAAAGTCCTAATCTTTAAGAGAGACCTAAAATAAGTGAAGAATTCTGAGGAGGAATCCATATAAGAAGAGGTTGACATCCCATCATTCCCTTTTTATCAAGGATAAAACTCCCCAAAATAGGTGATGAACGTCACCCGCCTTTGGAAAGTGGGACTGTGGGGTAACAGTCAGCATGCCCCCATGGATGGATGTGCGCCCCGACAAAAGTGTCAAAAAAAGAAATGGTGAAACTAAAATGAATGTCTTCTCCTCAATATAGGGATTAGTATCATTTGAGAAATCAGTATATAAGCATGTCACCGGATCCCGCTATCTGGAACCAGGCCTTGCTAAGTAAATAGTGGGCCTGGTGTGAAACTCACTAGGATTTTGGGTAGTCCATTTTTGGGCATCCTGGTTTGCAATGTTGTCAGCATGGATCTTTCTATCTAGCTAGGGAAGATTGAATGGTACTGGGGCATTGGGAATCACTTTCCTACCATCTGTACTGATGGCTGAATTTTCTTGGTTTATAGGATAAAAGATACAACTATAGGAAGCTGATCACCTCCCACTCGCAGACGTAGAGGTAAGGGAAATTCCAACATGGTAGTCCCTCATGACTTCATTTATTTTATGAAAACTTCCATGACAATATCTACCGAGCCCCCACGCTCCATTTTACCCTTTGAATTTATTTAAAGGAGGGTAATCAATACTCTTGTTCATCGATACAAACATGAGGGGGTTATCCCGACAAGGGACATGGCCCATCAGGACCTGGAGGCCTCTATGCCTCGTCAGCACCACCAACCCCAATGGACATGCAGGGAGATAATTCTCCCCACTCCGACCTTCAACAGCTTCAAGATTCTATCCCTGTAGTGCTCTTGCATTTCAATCACTTATGTGGATGAAGTAAGGGATGTACGAGTCTACCTAGCTAGGACTTCAGCCAGGTAACTGCTGAGGAGGTCTCCCACATATCCATGTCAGTTTCACAAGATGATCCCACATACCGAGGAGCAAGTTGTCCATAACCTTACATAGACGACCCTAGTTTAGCTAACCCGACGTCAACGTAGAGTGTAAGCTCAAGAAGATTCCCACCTGGGGGCATCATCTCCTATGGATCCTTGGACCAAGACACTACTAGCGTGTTCTATTAGCCCCCTATTGTTTTCCCAGAGTAGGGGAAATTCTCTATCCCTGAGGAGGGGAATTTCCATGCCTGGTCTGGAGTAAGGAACCAACCACATCACAAATAGGTTGAGTTGAACTCCCCGATTACCAGTTCAAGCACCATCCATCACAGGATGATCCGCGATGATGACATCTAGTATGGAGTTCCTCCCTATACCATCATCAGACAGAGTGAAGGTCCTCCCTACTTCTACATCTGTCATGGAGGTTCTCCCCATGCCACCACCATCAACTCTAGAGAAGTCCCTCCCCACTTCATCAACAATCAACACGAAGGTCCTCCCCATGATCTTGGTCTCAGGTGTGGAAATATCCCTTGCCTACCATGTTGTCAATGCGAGGATCCTCCTTTCCCTATTTCCTACTCGTATGGGGGTCCTCCCTGTATTCTCATCGACTCTAGCAGAGGCCCTTCCCGCTTCATCGATGATCATCACGAAGGTCTTTCCCATATCCAGTATGGTCATAAAATGGCCCTCCTCATACCACATCTACCAAATTCCAGCCAATGTGGAGGTCCTCCTCGTGCTATGGAAGACCACCATGGAGGCCCTCCCCATGTGCTTACTAGCTCCTACAGAGTCCCTCCCCACAATAGCACCCTCAATCACAAAGTTCATCCTCGTGTTCCATTTTACATTTTCGCAGGTGATTCTCACACTGAGGTTTGTCCAATCAGAGGTCCTCCCTACTCCAGCACCAACCCAAGTGAAGGTGCTACCCATGTCAGAAATCTAACCTACCCTAAATAACCATCTTGGGGAAGGAGGGCGAGTCGTTTCCACCAGGGGAATAATCTGGAGAAGCCTCGAACCGCAATAAAACCTATCTTCTTCTCAGATTCTAAAGTTGAGTGTGATTCAATGATGGAACCTTCACCCTAATCCTCTATGTCAGGGGCTGGGGAAGGAACAAGAAGTATCATCCTCATCCTTCCAGAAACTGAGGTTCACCAGATCCCTGCATCCCTTAGAGGATATATACAGGAGAAGGAAGATTTGGCTCCTTTATAAGGCCTACCCATGCAATCTTCCTTATCGTCAGTAGGATCATTATCTACCTCAACGAGTGATCACGAAGAGTTTTTCTGGGGACCAATAGAGGATGAACAACAACGTGACCCACCAATAATGACCGCTGCCCCTGAGCGGGAAGTAGTGGTCATTATTCCCTCTTACATGGATGTGGTGGTGAAATCAGTGAATTATTCGGAAGATAACCCAAGATGCAGCGACTTTTTAGCTCATGATCCATAGTCTCCACTGCCCAGTCTACTGCCACAATGGTCATGTTCAGTGATGTTACCGATCCCACAACCACCTCTAGTCTATGTTTGGGGAAATCAAGGACCAGATCCTAAGTCTGAGCCTAGAAGTTAGTGGGAAATTCTCATAGTGGACCATTTTCTAGAGATGTTCTGGCCAATTTCAACCTCAAACTTCAATATTCCGGAGCCTCTTTCCTAGGATGAGGATATTTTCCTCCACTGAACCTTAGCGATGACACATTTTTGTCTCCAATTCTAGCGGTTAACATACCCCAATATTTGGGAACAATATGATGACATTGGCCAAAAATGGTGCGTAATCGAGTTGGCCACACTCCCTATTTCTCAACACCTCGTGTTGCCTGGTTATCAGCAGAGCCTCCAACAACAATGCGTAAAGAGATTCATAGTGCTTCACAAAGTTATCAAGGAGGCTTCTTTACATGTCTAGATCTGTAGATGGGGGTAGTATGCTGCCCTACATTTTAGTCCCATACGATGCCATCCTGGTCCACCTAGTGATATCGAGGATAGGAATCTAGGAATCGTCATAGTGAACATGGTTGTTCTTGAGATATACCAGGAAGGGGGCACTAGAACAAGGCCTGGAGAAGAGGAACAACCCATTGGGGCAGTACAAAACCCGAAAAATATTGAAGGTATCCATACTCACCATCAAATAAATTTCTTGGCCTCATTGCAACATCTGAGTCATTACTCCTCAGTCAATACCCCATCAAAGTCAAAGAGAAAGTTGGTACTGTCAAACCTTCTGACCCATTTGGATCAGTGTAAAAGAAGGAGGATGAACCTGAAAAGGTAGAATTGCATCAACAACTTGTTGAAAATAAAAATATGGTTGACGAGATCCTTGATGAGCATGACACACAATGAAGTCTAGATTATAGTAATCCTCAATCGGGGAAATAGGGGTAGGGGTAGGTATAACCTACTCTCAATGAGTGGCCTTTGGGTGGTCTCGACAACCATGTCCATCTAGACTGGGTAGAGACCGGTGTTTATGGAAAGTGTCCGCAATATGTATCACCCAATCCACCTGAATTGCGTGAAAAAACTTTCTCAAGAATTGGCCTAGGATCCACCGGCTACTACAAAGGTCACACTGGCCACTCTACAAGTTGTTCCCATAACTCCTTGGGTAATTATTCTTGTCTTCTCAAGAGCTATTAGGCCTGCTTACCAAGTTGAAGAACCATATAATGTGTTGGTGCTTAGGGGACCTCAACAAGATCATAATCCTCATCTAGATGATCCTATGGCAGAAATTATTGCTTGACTTAAGGCCCTATAAACTCGATAGGTGGAAATACCATCTGATGGTATGCCATATCTGGCATGGGTGGATGATATTCCATCACCCCTGTGTCTCAAAAACCCTACCTTCTCCCCCTTTAATGGGACAGGCGATCCACTTCAGCATTTGACCCACTTTATTTCAAGGTGTGGAACCATTCTGAGAACTCCAGCACAACATGATGCCACCAATATCTGGTGTTTTTTATAGACACTATAAGGGCTTCCATTTTTTTGGTACAACTAGTTACCCATTGGGTCAATAGCCAGATAGGAGGATCTTCTTAGGCAGTTTCTCCACAAATTCAGTTCCACGACCAAGAAGAGAAGTATTGCTAACCTCTTTAAGTGAAATAAGAGTCTTCATGAATGTGTCATAGAATTTATCTCCAGGTGGAGGTTCATCACATATTCCCTTGATATCCCACTAACCTAGGATAAGATGATAAAAATGTGCATGGGGAATGTAATGATTGAACTGGTCCCTTCTCGCATCACTCAGAACTTCTTAGGTGGGTTCTAGGATTTTTCTAAAAAACATCAACATTTATAAGAATCCTTGGAGCAAGCCAAACATGCACATAAATTGCCTCCTGTAGCTCCTGAAAGAAGAGATTCCATGGCCGACATCGCCATGATAGCACAAATAGAGGCCCCCAGGCAGCTGAAATTGTTATTGGTAGAGCCACTTCCACATATTCACCAAATACCACCACCTCAGGCACAACCACCAGTTCAGCAACACCCTCCTAAGACTTGGCAGGCACCCCCACATAATGCACCACCACCATTTAGGAAAGATAATCAGGTTCCACTTGCCCTATAGGCTCAACCAACCCCTCGTTAGAGCCATGATCCTAGAGACACTTTCCCAGATCAGAGGAACCATTCCTACTCATTTAATAATAAATAGGTTCCTGGTTATTTTCGAAGCATATTGGACCATGGAATCCTACATTTTCTAAAATGAAATAGGCCTAAAGAGGCAGATCTCATTGATCACCCCAACTATTTCCCTATCACCGGTTCCTTGGGAACAACCTCAAACAATGTTATTTGTTTAAAAACTAGCTCCAAGACCAAGTTGATAACAACATAGTCAGGTTGGGTCCAGCCCCGACATAGGTGGAATGTGTGTTTAAAAATCCCGACAGTGACAGTGAAGGTGAATGGAAGCAGGTTTCTAACCACAGGTCTCAAAAATACGATGGTCAGGTGGCTTTCAAGGCAGTCTCCCATGCCAATGACATTATCTGTGCATGTTTGAATCGACCCAAGCCTTCAGAAGTTACTGCACTAACTTCGGACAGTAACTCTATATCAACATCTCAATCATCATCCTCTTAGAGGAACAATCATCAACGACTCAAGGGAAGACAAAACCCTCTTCCTGTGACAATTATATCATATAATATCGGTGATTTCATGCCCCCAGATATAGGGATTACCCCCAGAATCTGTCCAATAATGGAGGATTCTTCAAGTGATGATTAGATATACGCTTCAGTCAATATCATCAAATAGGTAAAACTTTACATGGTTCCCAATTACAAAGAGCACGAGGAAGTCCCTCCCAACATCCTTAGTCGACGCCAACGTTGATAGAGATGTGGGTGTGTAAATTGCCAGAATGCATTGGTCAATGCTTCTAGCCAAGCCGTGCACGCCACTGAGACTAGACAGCAGGCCCATCACAGAGCTCAGAATGTGCATCCTTCTCATCTCATTTCATTAGGTCCACCCCCTCTGCCGTTTGTACTACTTGATCAAGAAGAGCCACCATGACTGTGCTATGATCAACCACATTCTGTTGTGGATGGACCTTAATTATCTAGCCGTCAGCTGGTAAACACTCTACGCGGTTCAAAAAGTGAGCAGATGGACATTCCTAGCAACAACTAGAATCCACTGTTTCAACTAGCGACTCCCATCATACCTCCTACTAGAAAGATATATCATGTTATCATAAGTGTACTCCTGGAACAAAAATATGATGTCCTCCAGAATCTTTTCAGCATTTTTGTGAGGCTCTCTATCCTCAAGGCTCTCCAACTATTATCAAATATACGTGAAGCCCTAGTAGAGGCTTTAAGAAGCCCCCTATTTTTTGAGATAGAATTAGCGACCGTTGAATCCTTCTATGCCGAGATAGTCAAGCATGAGGAATGACAGGCCATCATCTCTTTCGCTAGAGAAGATGAAGGTTCTCCTATATAGGGGCACATACTCCCATGGTACATCACTGGACAATTCAATGGAATGGAGTTCCATCGCTTTCTTGTCAACACGGGCTCTAGGATCAATCTTATCTCGACCCAGATGCTCCGTAAGATGGGGCTGTCTAAAATAGACCCATGTCCCTCTGACCTGAAGATTCAAGGTTATGACAGGATGAAACAGACACCAGTTGGAAAGATTCACCTGAAGACCTAGTTTGGTGGCCTAGTTTCCATCATTGAGTTTATGGTAATCTCACAAGATATCACTTACAACATATTGAAGGGTAGAACATGACTCTACCTGCAAGCAACAGTCCCATCCTCAAATCACCAATTACTTAAGTACTCCCTTTATGGTTGAGTAGGAAACTCCAAGGTGATGTGTCTCCCTTTTCCTCTTGTGAAGCCTACTACCTATATTCCAACTACTATAAGATCAAGGACAATCAGATTCAAGATAATAAGGTGGAACATGTTATGGCTACAACTGACCCATGGACAGACCTAGATGACTCCTATGTTTTCTCGATTCACCGATTGGAGGCCATGACCCCAGACTTGGGGAAATTCTTTTTTATCTCTGGAATAAGGGAGAAGAACATTTCCAAGTCTAATGAAATTTGTGATATCAACTCGTATTTCTACACATTTTAGGCTCATGTAATCCCAAAGCCCCCTGCTCCTATAAGGTTTCAGGATGTCCTCCCCATGGAAATAGTGATACATCATACTTGTTTGTTTTGCCAGGTTGGGATAAAAAAGATCAAAAGATGCTCTATTATTTCTTTGATATAATAAAATGTGGACCCTTGGGTCAAAGGCAAGATGGGATTGGATCAATAGCTTTCATCACCATGGTTTCATTAGAGCATGAGTCCCCCAATGAAGTTTCCACTGCCGCTTAGGCTGGCACCAGTGTCCTGCAAGGATCTGTCGACTCGGAGGCATTTCCACCTACTAATGATCCTATTTTCATGGTTTAATAAGAGGATTTTAAATACACCCTTCCTGAATTCTAAGAGGGCATCTCCTCTATGTCCGATGAATTTTTACAAGTGAACATCGATACTGAGACAAATCTAAAACTAATACTGATCAGCACAACTATTCATACAAAAAGCAACAATAATACATGGATTTCCTAAAGAATAATTGTGATTTATTTCCCTAGAGTTATGATTATATTGTAGGGATAGATCCTCAGGTCTCTGTCCACCATCTCATTCTCCCAGAAAATCATCATGAGTTCAAATAACCTCCCATAAAGATTCACTCTTATAACAGTGCCATGGTCGAGGTCAAGGTTGATAAGCTCATCAAATCCAACTTCATCAAGGTGGTATAGTAACCCAAGATGGTTAGCTAAAATTTTTCCTATTAGGAAGAATAACATACAAATTTGAGTCTGTATTGACTTTTGGGATCTCAACCATCACTGTCTGAAGGATGATTTTCCCCTTCCAGTGACAGAACTATTGATTGACACCACCGTTGGGTTACAAACCCTCTCCTTCATGGATGGGTATTATGGATATAATCAAATCCAAATAAACCCCAAGGATGAAGAGTATACTACCTTCAGGGCACTACATGGTACTTTCTACTACCAGGTAATGCCTTTCGGTCTAAAGAATGCAGGTGAAAACTATCAGTATTCACTTCCCTGTATATTCAAGATGATAATTGGGACATTGGTGGAATGCTATGTAGTTGATATGGTGATTAAATCCTTCTAGTGTCAGGACCATCTCCGAGATCTTGAGAAAGTGATCTAATACCTCTGTTACTTCCATCTAAAAATGAACCCCTTGAAGTGTGCCTTAAGGGCCACCTCCAGAAAGTTTCTTGGTTTTTTTTTCAGATACAAATGTATTGAGGTCAATCCAGAAAATTTCAAGGCCATCAATCAGATGTATTCTCTGAGAAATATTTGGGATCTTTTAGGGTTTCAAGGACACTTAGCCTACATAGGCTGATTCATTAAAAATCTACATGGAATGTGTATTCCCTTTTCCTAGCTCATGAATAAAGGTTATGATTATCCATGGGATGAGGAGTGTTAGAATACTTTTGATGAAATTAAGCATTACCTACTATAGACTCTAGTTCTGATGTTTCCCATTTCTAGAAATCCACTGGTCCTCTATGTGACTGCTCTGGAATGGTCCCTCGGTGCCCTTCTTGACTAAAATGACAATGAGGGAACAAAAAACATTTTATACTATCTCAGCCGCATGCTCCTCGATACAGAGACCAGATATTCCTCTATCAAGAAGAAATTCCTTGCACTAGTATTCAAAATATAGAAATTGAGACATTACTTGTAGCACCATGGAGATATAAATGGTGTCTCTAATGTATCTACAGAAGTGAATTGAAAACCGCTCTATGTTGAAAGTCCATATAGCTTGGTGGGATATGATCCTTAATTAGTTTGACATCAATTTTGTCCCCCAAAAGGATATCAAGGGATAGGTATTAGATGAATTTCATTCCTCCCATCAAAACCCCATAGAGCAATATTTGGATCTTGATTTTCCAGATGAGGTAATCCTCTCAGTGGATCAAGCCATTCTGTGTTGGAAAATGCACTTTGATGGAGCTTCCTGAAGCCCTACTGGTAGGAGAATCAATGATCCCAGTCTCAACAGAGTAGGCCTGGGTATCATCTTCATCAAGACTACATAATATTTCCTTCCCTATTAATTCTTGTTGTTAGAAAGTTGTACCAACAACATGGCAGAGTATCAGGCTCTCATCACTGGTCTCGATTTGGCCCTCGAGATTGACATTCCCCACCTACATGTAAAAGGGGAATCTAAACTATTCATCAAGAAAATCAATGGAGACTACATTGTTAGGAAGCCTATGTTCATACCTCTATTAGGGCATACTCACCAGTTGATGGCCCAGTTACCTTCTCAGTTAGAAGTTACTCATGTCCCTCGATTGCAGAACAGTTGAGCCGATGCCTTGGCCAGCCTTGCCACATCTCTTGCAGAGCCTGACCAGGGTGATTTGATTATCCATGTGGTGCATCGAAGATTCATCACTCCTGTCACTCCATATGATGATGATACCCCATAGGTAATCCACCTTACCATCAATGCCTCCACATTGGGACCTCTAGGCCCCCTACCACAGTATTGGAGGTGACCCCTTACTAGATGAATCCCTTTATCGAGTATCTCTAGTATAATATCCCAATAGACTAAGCTGAACGTTAGTGAATCTGATGGCGTATAGTGCAGTTCACCCTCCAGAGTGGTCCCAATCTTGAGAAGATCCACTACAAATGTGGGATTTATGGGATTCTCCTTCATTGCATTCAAGGAGACAAGATTTCTCAAATTATGCAGGAATTTCATGCCAGTTCCTTCGGATCTCATCAGGAAGGGCCTAAACTCTCTCATCATATCCAAAGATTGGGATCTTTTTGGACCACCATGATCCATGATTATATTGAGTTTTCCAAGAGGTTCCATGCATTCTAGATCCATACTAATTTTTTTCATCGGCAGCTGGACCCTCTCCATACTACCAATTAATCTTGGATCTTTACGGTTTGGGGAGTCGATGTCATGTGAGAATATCCACTGGTAACAGTTCTACAGTGCTGGTTCATCCTAACCGCTACATATTTCTTTTCAAAGTGGGTAGAGGAAATTATTCTCAAGGAATTCAAGGCTCGTTTCATTATTGAGTTCACGAGCTCTAATATCATCCACCGATTCGGAGTCCCTCACGCTATTCTCACTAATAATGGAACCACCTTATGAGCATCAAAACTAAAGAAATTGTATGCAAAGTACACCATCTATTCTAGTCATACCTCTCAATATCATGTGCAAGAAAATGGGTATATCGAGGTGTTCAACAAAACCCTCTCTAACATATTGTAGAAGGTGGTTGGTCAGAACAAGAAGAGTTGGCTGAGAAAACTCCCCAATGCTCTCTGGGATTACTGGACGATGACTCTTAGTTCTAACCAGGTGACTTCATATTCCCTAGTGTATAGAGTAGAGGTAGTCCTACCGATCGAGATTCAGTTACCCTCATTACGCACAACCGTCTATGATTAGAAGGCCCATAAAAGCTAGCCAAAATCCGTCTGGATGAACTAGAAGCGCTTACAAGAATATGATTCATGCCTTGAACAATCCGGAGAGGCATCATAACAAGAAAGACATGGAATTCAACACTAATTTTCTCCTTTTATCTTTTTTATAGGGTGACACGGTATTGGCCTTCAGAACGCCAATGATACGTGGTAGGAATATACCAAATCTAGAGCCCAAATGGGAGGGACCTTATGTCATTCACAAGGTTTACCCCAATGGTGTATACTCTCTAGTCACTATGAATAATGATCATATTACTCCTCCCACAAATTCCAAATTCCTTAAGCAATACTTCGCGTAAGGGAATCTCCATCCTGGAGGATGTTAAAATACATATCCTCATCCTACAAGATGTTAAATTGTAAATGGTTCGAGCTCTACGACCCTAAACTGAGATCCCTTTCATCTTGTAAGATGTTAAACTGAAAATGGTCTGAGCTCTATGACCCTAAACTAATATTCCATTCTTCCCTCATGATGATAAACTATGAATGATGAATACACATCATGGTCTGAGCTCTACGACCTTAAACCAAGATCTCCCACATCCTTACTATAAGACGTTAAACTAAAAAGGTACCACCATGGTTCATGCACCCCTTTGTTAGGGCCTTCATCATTTTTCACAACTGAAAGGACCCCCTAGTGGCCTGGTCTCATTCCACTTTGGCTCACCTACCATTCCAGGCCAACGCCCCAGAGGATCTTGAATAAAAATTTGATACAAATCCCGTGTTGATAATATAGTCAGTGGTCAATGCTCAATTGTTTGTTCCCATTCCAAGTCACATGATATGGATACTATGTTTCAAACTTGGTCAGTAGTTATCCTATTTTGTTATCTCTATCCCCATGGTCTCCCAAATATCAGGCATGGTGATTCACCTTTTTTTCCCTTTTGTCCCACACACACAACATTAAACTGGGCATCTACAGTTCGAGCTTTATGACCATAAAATATGATCTTCCATGTACTTACCACATGAGGTTAAACTGAACGACATTTCAATAACTACATATTTGTTGATTCCCATTCTTATGGGATACATAGGATCACCTAGACTTTTCATATGTGGCCCAGCCTCAAGTCCCTCAACCTTTCTGGCCTCATGGCACAAGTTCTCTCTAAGGATTGTGCGGTGTGGTATGGAATATTTTTCCTCATTCATATCAGGCTATTTTTGAATCACTGCACGCATCCCCTTGAGACACTCCTCCATTCTATGTCCTTAACACTTGACATTAAATTGCATGAAATTTGAAGAACTACTTTTCTCTTGATTCCCATCCTCATGGGATATGTAGGAATGCCTAGAAATTTTGTCTTCAGGTCCAGTACTATTTTTTAGAAACCTTCCCTTATTTCGGGCCCCTTGGACCATGTTATATTGAGGGTATGTGTTGTGGCATGGACTTATGTTCTCATCACATCGGGTTGGCAATAACCACACCACATAACTCTCTCGAGATCTCTCCATCCCCATTTCCACGTCCTTACTGCATGACATTAAACTAAAAAACATTTCAAGAACTACTTATGAATTGATTCACATCCTTTGGGATAAGTAGAAACACCTAGACATTTCATCTTCAGGTCCAGTCCCATATCCCTCCATCTTTTCTTGCCCCTTGGCCCGAGGTTCCCCTGTTTGGATTTCACGCGGTGTGGTGTGGACTTTTTTCTTCATACACATCGAGTATGATTTATCATGCCATGTGAATTCCCTCTAGAACATATTTCTTACATAAGAATCCAAACCATATGAAATTAAAATATACCCCCTCATCCCACAAGACTTTTAACTATTGCGTTTTTTCCACACGACATTAAAATTCAATGGGATGGTCCTGTCATACCGAATTAAATTGTGACACTATCATCCTAGCCGCATGATAAAAAATATCTCCGCATTGGGTTTTCCTTGCTTGAGGGGAAATCATGTTTGGCATAAATCATCCATAATTCTATTTTTCAAGGCCTACATATGGATTGATTCTGGTGGCAACACACGGATTCTCTGTCCAAGGTTTGTTTCTCCAAAAAAAACACCCACACTAAAGAACAAAAAAGATCCATCAAATGCCTATTATTTTGGTGCATGGGCCAGACCTGCACGATAGTATTTTCCCTGGAACATGTATCCTATCTTGCTGATCTTAATAATTATGTATGGATTGATTATCATCCTCATGGGATATGTAGGAATGCCTGGGCATTTCGTCTTTGAGTCCAGCCCTAGTTACCTCAAATCTTATATTCTTTCAAGCTCCTTGAGCCAAACTCTGTCAGAATCATGTGGTGTGGTGAGAACCTTTTTTTTCTCATTCGCATAGGGTTTATAATAGCCATGACATTTACTTCCCTTTAATGATCTCCCTTATATTATCCTTCATCCTTGTCTCATGATGATAAAATATATGGTATTTTTAAAACTATGTATGGATTGAATCCCTATATTTATGAGATATGTTGGAATGCCCAGACATTTCATCCTTGGGTCCAACCTTAGGTTCTTCTGTTCCTTATCTTACCCCCTTGGACTAGTTTCTCTCCTGATATCATGAATGGTGTGTTATATGGACTTATTTGGTCCTCATTCACATCGGGTTATTCGGTCGTGCCATACATGTTCCTCTCTCAAGGAACCTCAACCCCTTGTGTCCTTATCGCATGACGTTAAACTGCTCTTCATTTCAAGAACTATGTTTGTCTTGATTCCAATCCTCATGGGATATATAGTAACACCCAAACATTTCATATTTAGGTCTAGCCCTAGGTTCATCAACCCATTCCCCACTTCTTGTCTAGACTTCTCAACCTCTATTATGCCTCACTAACATGCTCAGATGAAATGTGCTTTAGTTCCTAGAGTGTTAGATTCTCCATGGACATACTTTCATCTATTTCCATGCTTCACGTCTCCATTTATTTGGGTTTCCATCATCTTTCACATCCAAAAGGACCCCCGAACAGTATGGATGCCCAGCCTTATGGCTCACCTACCACTTTGGGCCAACGTCTCGAAGGATTTTGAATGACCTTATGAGGCAGGATCCACGTTTCGAATATGGTCATCGGTCGACCCTCATATGTTAATTCTCATTTTAGGTCAAATGATTTGGATGTTGTGTTTTGAACATGGTCAATAGTTATCCTCCATCTTTATGCCACCCCCATTATGCCCAAAATTTTGGTTTTGTGAATCACATCCCTTTCCACTCCACCATGTTCAAGTGGAATTTTGACACCCTCAGTGTTATCACTCCGAGCACCTTTGCACACAGGTAGGATGAACTGGTGTTGCGGGGTCACCCTTGGATCAACACCTTTGTCCCCTACCGAATGCTTCCATGAACTATAATGATCTTATCAACCCTTGTTTTCCACACCGAGCATGGGTCACGTGGGCTTAGGGATTTAGGTAAGGTTTGTGCCTGCATGGAAGGGTCACACTTCCTTTTTGGTCCAAGCTCTTTGACAATAAACTAAGATCCCTTACATCTTTATCGTAGAAACTAAAAAATATCTTCTACACCCAAGATGTGTAACGATAAATTACCCATCCATACACTATCTTCTCTTGAGAAGACGTTTCCCCTTTTAGGTATTGGTTTCCTACCATACCACCTTCAATAACTACGTGTGTCTTGATTCCCATCCTTATAGGATATGTAGTGACACCAATACTTTTTTTTGTGGTCCATCAGCATCACCATGAACCCTATTATTCCATTTCAGCTTGAGTTTCATCAAAATTATGTGGTTTGGTGTGGAATTACATCCTCATTCACACTAGGTTTACAATAACCTCTCTACATACCTATCTTGAGAGTTCTCCATTTTCATCCTTCCGCATGATGATAAACTGCACAGACATGCCCCATACACATGATATTAAACTAGGAACCTTATCGTTTGAGCTCTATGACCTTAAACAATGATTCTTACCATCTATGTTCACACAAAATTAAACTACATAACAATTATGATATTCCTCTTTAAAATAGGATATCTCCCCCTTTTGGTATTGGTAGTCTGCCACACCACCTCCAAGAACTATGTAAGGCTTGATTCCTATCCTTTTAAGATACATAGGGGAATTCAATCATTTTATCCCTAGATCTAGCTAACTGAATGGTAAACTCTCTATTTTGGCATTCTCAGCCCCGACATCCCTTTTAAAAATGTGTGATGTAGTGCAGACCTTTCTGGTCCTCATTCATGTCAGGTTATGAACCGCACCACACATTTCTATTTTGGGGGTACCCATGTCCTCGATGCATGACTTTAAACCAAGCCCCTACCCTAAAAAAGTTTAGGATTCCCCATGATAATTATGGGATACGTAGATACACATAGGAATTTTGTCTCAAGCCCAAACCCAGGACCATTAAATTTCCTGGTTCTTTTCCCCTTATTATGGTCCAAACTCTATGGTCCTAAACTAAGAGTCACCAATCCATGTAACATGACTTTAAACTATTGAACAGGGTCCAAAACATATGAAATAAAACCATGTGCAACGTCCTGGTCATATGAAGTTAAACTATTCCATGAATCGTCCTTATTTACAAGATGTAAAAATGTAGACCGTTTTAGGTCCTCGCCAGAGAGGTCCCTGTTGGAGGTAGGCCCAATATCGATTCATACTGATATGCTTACCCAGTGTACTTTCATCATGGTGGTGTAATTTCAAGAGTGTTGTACTTTATCCAAAAATCCTATCCTCCCATCACCACACTTTTCATTCCCTCTATTTTGAATCCCCATTACCTTTCATGTCTGAAGGCACACCCTAATGGTTAGGATGTTTGGCCTTAAGGCTCACCTACAATATTGGGCCAATGTTTTAGAGGACATCAGACAACACTTTGATTTTGGCCCCATGTTTTCAAATGAATTCATCAATTGTCCCTTGTTTGTTTGTTCACATTTCAGGCTAATGCGATACAGATGATATGTCTCGAATTTGGTCAACAACTATCCTCCATCATCATCCCATTCTCACTGCATTCTGAAGTTTTGGTATCATAATTCATATTATTCATTCCCCTTTTTTTGGATTTATTCCAACACGCCTGATGTCATCCATCTTGTGCACTAGAGTATGTTGGGAAGAGCATTTTGGCTATTTTGAGGACCCTATTATCTGGTCAATACCCCTATTTTATTTCAAAAAACTATGGATGGTCATTCAGACCCCATGTATTCAAAATTTTAGCCGATACTCTCATACAAAATTGAATAATTATGTAGTATTCTATTGTTTCTCACACTAGGTATGACCCACGTGATCTTAGGTATTGTTCAATAATTACTTCATAGTTATGGTTGAGGTGGACTAAAATAAGCAATAAAGTAGATAATATGTCCATGTATGCAGTTTAGTATAGGAAAACAAAGAGGGAGATATGTTTTTGAGTTCGGGCAAAACATAGCCCTTATGGATCAACCCCTTTGAGAGATTTCTTCAGTGCTTCCACCTTCTAGATTGTAGCCTCTAGGGATGGTTCCCGCTCTTTGAGAACCATCTCCTCATCAGTAGATACGGAGCAGAGCTCGTTAGATTTGGCTTGAAATATCTCCTGCTCAGCTTGGAACTCAATCATTTGACAGCTTTCCTACACTTTTTGCTCTTGGGAATCGACCAGATGGGCCTTAAACTATTCAATGAGCTAAGAATAGATCACGATAAATGCTTCTCTTTCATTTTTTTTCTTCAAGGCATCAGAATTACTGATCAGCCTTAAAAAACTTATAGGTATTCTATGATTCCTTCTAACACTGGGCAATATGAGAGCATTGTATACTCTCTTGTATCTTCTCAGCCATATAATCATGGATTATTATATGAAGACGGTGAGAATCCACCCTTATGGCACAGAGAAAGTGTAGCCAAGTACGAAGTTACCCCATCTGGTTCAGCCATTCTACATGTGATTGAATGAGGAAACGTTTGATACACTTCCATGCATTGTGTCACATCATTTGACTCTCGTCGATCATGTTAGAATCACAGTCATCCATCTCCTTAGGATATGTAGGCTTGTACTTAAGAAAAATGGCCAGGAGTTTAGTAGAAGGGTCCTATTTTAGCACTATTTCTTCTTCAGTGGCCTCACCACCACCAGCCTGGAGATCGACCTTGGCGTCATCATCACCCATGATTGTATTTTCTTGCTCAGTAGATGCTAGGTTTGGACCAGCTTGAATAATTTACTCTATAAGAACTGGTGCAATCACTGGTAGAGCTCCTGTAGTGGTTCCAGAATTGATAGTTTTCCAATGTTCTAGCCTTGCGATCACTACATTGGGAATTGATATCTTTTTCAACGGAGTTCCCCAATAAAATATGTGATCCCACAAAGGTAGAAACTTAAAATATCCAAGTGCAGTGGTGTCCAGTGCCAGAGTCACGATAGTAGATTCCACCACAGGAGATCCCGCAATGATTGTTAATTCAATGATCGGTGTTGGATCCTTTTTAACAGATGGTATAACTTGAGTCTCTAAGGTCGCCATTTCATCCCCTCCTGCTATCTTATCACTAACCACTTCAATCGTGGTTGGTCCTTAGACCGCTTCAACCGCGTTTGGTCCCTCGCCCTGATCAGTCACAGATGCAGATTCATGAGGGTGTTCTTCGACATCTATGGGTAAATTTTCATCCCCTACATGGGAGGATTCCTGGCTATCATTATCAATGTGTTCCTAAATAGGAAAAATTTTGGTCAGTGGATTCGAGTTATGAAAAGAGAAAGGCCACCAGAGATAAGAGTTGAGACTCACCTTAAGTTCTTTGTCCAGTTCTGCATCAGAGCCTGCAATTTCGCCACTCTCACATGGACTTATATAGTGGAAGGTTGTTTCCTGAGGTCTCTCATCTTGAGGAATTTCATCCCTAACCTCCTCTTCTCCATATTCCTCTTCTTATTCTTTCTATTCTTCATCTTCCTCCTATTCCTCCCCTCCCTCTTCTTCCTTGTCATCATTGTTCTAGGACGTTAGCTTTTCTGGGTCATGCTCCTGGCTAAGAATCACTTTCACTAGGAGATGAAGTTCTTCATACCACCCCCACTAGCATGCATAAATGTCCATGGTTATCAGGTATGCATATCGATGATGAAAATTCATCCTCTCTTCCACCTGAATGTTTCCTATATATGGTAGGTCAAGCCCAGTGCGCACCAGTCTTCACTACAACTCTTCAGTGGAAATAGATTGTCGCAGCGTCCTCCAGGTGGACCACGTCGATGGTAAAATTGTGTCAGTGGTCAGATTCATAAGATGTATTAGTTACATCCCAGGGAGTTCCCTATCTAGCCCACAAGGCCACTCACGAGAACACCCCTCTTTGGAAGGAAGAGGCACATTTCCACATTGAGATGCTCCTACGGATGAAGTTCCCGTCCACACCATTCCAACTACCTGGATTATTCCCTGTCTCACCTTCCCAATAGTACCTCATCTTCTTCGTCATTTTCTGAAATTCACACTAGCCACCTAGATTTTTTGAATACATTTCTGCAGGATCGCCTCTGGGTACATATCTACCCAATGGTCAACATACTCCATTGATAGGCTGGCATTGACATTAGTATGGGGAAGGGTGATGACTTCACCAAAACCTGTAGTCATGAAGATGATCCTCAATTGGTGAAGGATTCAAGGATGTCAGTCTTCCTGAACCCCTGTATATAATTTCTTTGGCATCCGCTGCATGTACCCAAATTTCTTGGAAAACCTCATTGTCACATATGGTTTGCAAAAGATTTTTCCATCGATCCGGGCTACCAGCACACCACCCTTGATGTTTTTCAAGTACTTACTCTCCTCTAATGGGTCTCTCCCGTCATTAATGTTGGAACCAAAAATTCAGCAGAAGCCCAAAAAAGGTGTGATTTAAAAAAATCACTGACGATCGATGTAAACTTGTTGACGTCAGTGAAGAGATGCCCGGTCTTATCTGAGGAAAACACGTGAAGAGTTTTATGCACAAAAATAAATCGTGAAATACGTGTTTTAAATTTGAAGTTGTGCAAAACATTTGATTGTCGTTGGTGATCGCTGCTCGAAGAATCCAAAGTCTAATTCCTCCATATCATTCACACATGATTCAAGGAATCCGCGGGAGCGCTGTTCATCATAATCCAGGTGCTAGTGCAAAATTATGACCATGCCTTCGATGCTTCAATGATCACAACATCGCTTCACTAGCGCTGCCTGAGAGAGTGCTCAATCTGAGCTCCTTGGATCCAGAGCCTCTCTCTCTAGAACATGGGAGAGAAGAGAAGAGAAAGAATCCCCATGAGTAGTATCTAGAAATATCCTCTCCTCTTATATTTATAGTGTCATTTAATTACCTTGAAATACCAACCCAACTCCCCAATAATCAATGCACTACTAACGAAATATTATGACTACTTATGTAAGTCATAAATATTATTATCACTCACTTGTAATATATTAAAATATATTACGTGATAATAATTGATTCATTAACTCAACTCATCGCTCACATAAATATTAATTGAACCTTGAATAATTTAATATTCATCAATTAATATTTTTCATGTAATTACTTAAAACTCATAAATACATTTAATAAATAAATTCAATACTCATTATTCTAAACTCGAATAATATGAATTTATTTATTTAATAGGTGATCATTTAACCTCGGACAAATCCTGAACCCCAGTGGTGGGGCCCATCATGTCAAAACTCCTATTCAACTGAATATGGAGGATTCTTGAATACGCTATTGTGTGTGACCCTTTAGGACCTTATCTTGATAGAAGTGAATAGTATTCACAGACCAAGAGTGGGATCTAGCAACTCATCATGGACCCTGAAGAGATAAGGATTGCACAATAGCAACATCCAACCTACGAACATCTACTATGTAATATAATCTATTTGTCTGTAATATCTCATAAATCATGTCACACTCTCGTGTCATCGACCTTTTCTTGATTTATTGTTTTGTGATTTAACTGGATGGATATACCCTCGACTGCCATGGCCATGGTCTTATAAAGGTACTACCATCCATATCAACATGCCTTGAGATATATTACTTCTATAACCTGGAAGAGAAAAATCCTTTCTTAACCATACAACCAATGTCATGCCATCAATGACGCACCCAAAAAAAAACTACCTCACCACGACTTCATTTCTATGGTTTTATTCTTACATCAAAGTACGTAATCAAATAAAATACATTGGTAATGATCTAAACCCAGGAGAATATTACACATTATCGTATATAGTAACATCCAATGACACCTGAAACATGTGGTTTTCCTATCGAAGGGTCAGTCCTCATGATATCACTACTAGAGATCATCATGTGTGAAACTCATGTGAAGAAGTCTCAATGCTTATGATCCCCTAACACCTGATTGTCAAACATCTACTATATCCAATCATTAATATGTATCTAGACCATATAACATATATTTAAGATTAATATTGTAGGATCTATAGGTTCTCATTATAGCCAAGAAATGTCTATAACCACTCGACACGACAATTAATATATGAACATTACTATTTCAATAGTGGACGTAGAAAGGTCTACACTATAATGGTAAGACGAAATCATGTATAACTAACTGAATACATGATATGGTAATCAAAAGAATGGAATAGTTGGGTCTAGGGAACCCACTATTTCAACAATTTACTATCTGGCCAACAAGGGTCTGAAACAGATAAAAGTTGAAGTTTTCATGGTTTCCAATCTTAATTTTGATCCCTTCTTCTTTAAGCATAAATGGGAAAATTCCAGCAATATTCATTAGGGATTATTGTAGACTATCACCTGGAGGGTGGATGGCATTCGGGAAGTCATACCCCCCACAATGAGCTGTGAACCAAGCATAAAGAAGCTGGAACGATTCACATATTCTCCTGGGTGTACTTCCTCTAGAGATCCATCCTATAATTCTATAAAATGTTCCCAATACAGGCACCCCCAGATTAACCTTGTTCTTGGAAACCATGATTTTGGCTATCACTAGCATCCTTGGATGAACCCCCATCCTTCCGTCTCTCACTGGAAGTAGCCACCCACTCATAAATCTAGCAAAGAACCCGACATATCGTACATTTGGGTCCAAAATTTCATTTATGATGAAACCCCATGATCGACACTCGTCTTCTTCCAATATCATCTAGTATGATCCCACCTTCACCCTTTGTGATGTGTTCAGGCACTTCTTCCCTTGTCCTGAAATTTTCACAACCTAGTCCTATGTTAGAAATAGACTGAACCATCTAGAATAGGATATATCCTTCAGGATGTACTTAATTTTTAACTTCTCCTTATCCAGCTCCAACAGATGCCATGTCATAATGGGAGTGTGCATCCTATCCCACAATCATTAAATATTGGAAGGAACTCATCATACTGGTACCCTTCCAGGGGAATTACCCCAATGCAATGAATGTTTCAGAGGCTGATGCCTACCTCCCTGTGGCAAATCTTGCGTGTTACCCATGACTATGGCATAACGGTCTCGAAGTCTAGCATCAACACCTCTTACAAAATACCGAAGTTCCATAGTGATAGACTATCACTTAGATCATAATCCTTTTGAGTTTGTGTTAGTATACCAAAAGGCATATGATTATCAAACAAGACATTTGTTTCTTGAAGAATCTAAGTATTTGTGATCATCTGGGTTCTCTGTGCAGCATCAGTAGATTCCCTCCCAGCATTGGTCTGTTCAGCAGCCATTTTTGTTAGGTCCTAAAATTCACAAAGGGAATTGTGTGAAACAAATGGGGTTTTAGCATGCAAGACAGTATATTGTGTGCAAGATGAGATTCGTCCGTGAAAAAATATTGCTCAATTGGGTGCACACAAGAATCAGCAGCAGAACAAAAGAGTATGCGGTTGCATGAAAGGTGCAGACCAAATCCAAGGTCTTTCACAAGGAAAGGAAGATATTTCATGATAAGATAAAATGTTCTTATCATACGGGAAAGTTAAAGAGCTACAGGCACAGAATGCGTGAAAGAAATTTGTGAAACAAATGGGAATTTTTGCGCGAACCACCATCCGACATTATAATTTTCAGCGTTTCCCTCAAAATATGACCTTTAGGCCCCCCTTTAGCTCTGATTCAGGGGGGTATTTTTCAGTGTCTAATTTCAGTTATGTCCATGAATGAACATTTTTGGCCAAACCAAAGGCATATTTTGAATCAACAAACAATCCCGAGATGCCCAAGGTAGATGTACGCAAGTTCTGAGGTCATCACGCAAGATTGGAAATTACATACAAGATATTGTGCACCCAATGTGACATCAAAAATATTCTTCCACGTCCACCATCTGAAAACAACCAATTAATAAGCTTAAAAGAAATTGGGCTAGCGTGCAAGATTAGAAATTGTGTGCAAGACCTCGCATGCCCAATTCAACATTAAAAGGATTCTTCCGCGTCCACCAACCAAAAATAGCCAAGTCATAGTAGTGAAAGAAATTAAGATGGCACACAAGATTGGAAATTTCACACAAAATATTGCATGCCCAATGAGATGTCAAAAGGATTATTCCACTTCCACCCTTTAAAAAACAACCAAGTCAGAAGCATGAAGGAAATTCGGCTGGTATGAAAGCTAGGAAATTGTGTGCAAGATCTTCCACACCCAATGCGACATAAAATTTCTCTTTCATGAAACCCAACTTGCGCACCGCTGCCAATGTCTTTGGCTATAAATCGAAATGTACCCCGTCATTTTAGGGATAGTTACGAAAGGTGAACTTCCACTCTACTGTGTGAAAGATGACCCTTCTGCAACCATGTGAAGGACATGGTCTCAATGTCCTGGATCTTTCATGATAGGTCTCCTAGGGGTCCTCCTTGGGGTGGGCCCACTATAACTTTAACCACACCCATTTCATTTTACTTAAAAGAAATTGAATGAAAAATATTCCTCTTTCACACAAGTTTTACCTTATGTCATTCCTATCTTACGCATAGGGTTCCCCTTGTGCGCATCCACTCATTTCACACGCATCCAGCCAATCTTGTGTGCAAGCCCTCATTTTGCATGAAACCCTTCAATCTTGCACATGCCCATCCTTGTGAGCTCCATGTGTTTTCTTTACACTAAGGCATCATGTATGAGCCCCTATTACATGCGACACCCCTGTCACGCACATGCTTCTTCTGTGCGGGCCTCCAGTCTTGTATGAAGGGATTTCAAAGTTCCTCGAGGAGTGATTCATGTAGCGTTTCCCTGCCTTGTGATTCTTCACATATGCATGGTAATGGATATTGCTTATTCTTATAGCCACACTAATGTAATGCCATCAATGGGTCACACCACAACCCCATCTCCATACGACATTTCTAGTGACTTCCCTTAACCAAGGGTTAAAGTGCACCAGTTATATAAGTCCAAGGGGTGAGGAGTGAATCCTCAATGTCTGAGCTGTGAGATGTTAAACTGCCAAGAACCCGCATACATAAAACATGACGTTAAACTGTGATCACCGCATAAGTGATAAATCCAGATAAGACCATGAAGGGGATGGTCACCAACGCCCCCTCACTCCCATCTCCTTTTAAGCTATGTATCCATGTGTTCTTTAGTCCGCCAACCATGTGTAAGACCCTATTTCCTCTTTGGGTATCTAACCATACATAATCCTGTCACCATTCCTCATGGATGCACCTTTTGCGATGTGATCATTAGGTATTTGTTGACTCTTGTTTCTCACTCTCAGATTGAATCACATGGGCCTAGTGTAAGAATCGACCATGACATCCTCTTTGGGTCACCTTAGTGTTTAAGACTGATTCCCGATCCTATAGAACTACGTGTAATCTGATCTTTTCCCCTTGCTAGGCAAGGTATGTAGGAAGCATCCCTAAGGTTCATGACCATTATCCCTATGTCCTGACCATTCCACGTCGGTTAACTACTTTTCCCACATAACGTTAAACTGTATGCCCCTTTTTTCCTCCATGATGTTAAATTTTATGCTTTTCAACTACATGGTTTTTATCCCTATATCCTAGATAGGGTACATAGGAAGCCTCCCTGAGGTTCGACCCAAAACACTGGTAAACATTGGTGTCCCCTTTATAGGGACCCACATCCTTGGTCCGACCCTTAGTGGCGTCAGACTAGTTCCCAGGACGTATCAATGCGTAATCCCCACATTCAATCCACACTCCTCAAACCAAGAGTTTCCATATTATGATGGTATACTAACCACACATAAGACCCAACATGTCATCAGATTTTCATCCCTTGTAAATTCTCTGATTCTATGCCCCATACTGAACTACATAGTATTTGATTCCCTGCTATAGGGATATATATGAAGCCTCCCTGAGGTTCAATCCCATCATCAATGTCTCATCCCGGTCTTTCCGTCGAGCATTTTTGTTTCAGGAAGATCAAACCCTTGCACGAAGGTTTTAATTTCCTTCGAGTCTCCATCCATGTGCTCTATTCTGATAAGCTTCCTCCTCAAGCATGCCATTGCCCCACCGAACTACATGGACTTTGATTCCCTACCATGAGGATACGTAGGAAGCCTTTCTACGGTTCAATCCCAACACCACCATCATCTTCATGTCATTTCTAACTCATTCATCTCATCCACTTCAATCAACCACCCATCATCCATCCTGATTCCACCTGGGCCGCCACATCTTGGTGGGATTACACCATTTCCTTGGGAATCTAACCATGCATAAGCCCCACATAATCCATAAACATCCAACCAAGAGTGTACCTGTTGTGATGAGCCACTAACCATGAGTAAGCCCCAATATGTCTTTGGGTTTTTGTCATTTTTGTACACCCCAATTTATCACCCCCTTCAAACTACATGGATTTTGACCCCTTTCTTATACATGGGTTATGTAGGAAGCCTCTTCGAGGTTCAATCCCATCAAATGGTAAACCTTGGTTTTCCCCTGGTCAAACCCCAATCATCCTTGGATCCATCCTCATTGGAAATCTTGATCCACCCATCTAGTAAACCTTTAGGTTCTCCCTCCAAGGGATGTACCCATATGATCTGCCTTCATCAGCATTCTGATCAGTCCGATCCATCTCCACTAGAAGTTAAAATTGTGGCATACCCCATGTTAAACATGGAAATCTGAGGAAGGCATTGAAGACTTGCCTCCGAAATATAATTCCACACATTCGATGTGGGATACCTTGGAATTTCGTGCCTTCGAGAAGCACTATCATAAGGAGAATAAATCCAGGTGTACTAGTGTTTCAGCATCCAGACATGCCAGCGATGCCCAATGTGACTACTCCCCTGACCTAAGGTTACTGCCCTGACTTGACCCCATGGAATGTCTGGAAAGAAGTAGTGTAATGAACTAGTGTCCACAAAATATGGCACCAAGAAGAGTTTCAAGAACAACATCTTAATATTTAAGGGAGATCTAGACTAGGTGACGAATTCTGAGAAGGAATCCACATAAGGAGAGGTCGAAATACAATCATCCTATTTCGATCAAGGATAAAATGTCCTTGAATAGATGACAGATGCTGCCTGAATTTGGAAAGTGAGACTGCAGGGAAACAGTTGGCATCTCCCCATGGACAGATGCATGGCCCAACAAAAGCGTGGAAAACACACATAGCACACATCACTTTTAACATTCAAGAAGAAAACCCAAGTAAAACTAGGAAAATAATCAACTGACACAAAGAAAAAATATTTTCCTCTTAGGCTTTCTATTCTAGATGACCCAAAAAAATACAAGTGGATAATTTATAGAGGTCTATATAACTAAACCTCTTTAATTAGTTTGAAAGATTATATGTATTTATTTAATATTTTTCATGCATCACATAGTTTATATTTATTCAATTTAAGTCAGGGAAAATATGAAATTAAATTATTTTTAGGAAAATTTCTCAAATAATAAATAATTAAATTTCCAAGTTTTCTATTCCAAATCCAATATTAATTTATTTTAGAATTTAAATAGTTCAATTTTTTTCTACATAAAAAATTAAGATATAAGGTATTGGCATTCTATGTTTTAGGTACCCTATGAAATTTATCTTTGAAAATAGAACATGAATTATTTATAAAATCAATAAAATAACCTTCATCACAAAATTGGGAAATACTTATATGTTTATCATTCAATCATTCCATGTATAGAACATTGTTGATATGAAATGATGATTGATTTCCAAATAATCCAAATCTCATAATCCTTCCTCTAGAATTATCACTAAATGTAACATAGCCTCCATAAATTATTGATAAAGAATTGAAATCTAAAAAATATCCACCGATATTCCTTGATATCCCACTATGCATCTACCATTTTTCCTTAATCATTGTGGAACTTTTTCCCTACCGAGGAAAAAATCAAACAAGAAAATATTTCAGTACCCATATTCTCTTGGGTCTAATAATGTTATCAACTAATGATTTGGAAACCCAAATCTACTTTTGTGGTCTTTAAATTCTAGTAATAAATTCTAAAAAAACTTCTTGAAACAAAATCATTTTTAATTTTAAAAAAGTATGTATTTCTAAAATTAAAACTATTATAATAGTTACATGATTCTCCATAGTGAAAAAAAACTTTAGAGATGTTTTTATTCTTGTAATTAGGGAACAAAATAATTTTTATAAAGATTTGGGGTTTTACCCTAGCTTCCTATTCCAAATTTATTTTTCTAAAAATTATTGTTATCTTGTATTTTATTTAAGTAATTTTCATATTTTTGTGAAAAAACTTATAGAATAATTAATATCTTGAAATTCCTATTGTAATCTTTCAATTTTGTTTCCATGTTTAATTCAAGTTATATTATAATTTTATATTTTAACATTGATATCTATAATTTTCTTATTTATATACTCTTTTCCATCAACAACAACATTTTACAAATTTAGGAGTGATTTATTTTTTTTATGCTTTCATATTTTGTTTCAATCATCGAAAAATATTCATTTAGTTCTTAAAAATATCAATTTTAATTCTTTAAATCAGACTCATGATTAGAATAGTAAAATGAGTTTAACTCATCAGTGTGTTCCATGAAGAACATGTTTTCCTTTTGATTGGATATTTCCGCTTATGAAACTAATGATATATCATCACTAGATATTAATTTGTTATCTATGTGTGATTACTAGATTCCTTGTATTTCTTATTATATCCAACCTAAATGAAACACTTTTTCAAAAACTTCTTATTATCTTGAAATTGAGGAAGTCTGGCATGATGCACCCAAGTTTATTATACTTGTAGAATCTAACAACTTTAGAGTTTCCCTCATGTTTTTTATACTTATTAAAGGTCTTATTGAATCCTATTATATTATTATAATTTTTTTTTACTTACTTAAAAAATGATCAAGTAAATCATTTGATTATGGGATTTCTTGTGGTATATACTTCTCCAGATGATTCATCAATTTGTATACTCTTGTTCTTCTTGTAATCTTTTGAAGTAAAAACTTTCATGGTAGAATTTTACTTTTTTACTAGATTATGATATCTAGTCATAACTCCTATTTTTACTTCATAAACCATAATTTTACCAATAAGTTATTTTATTTTGATATAATTTATAGATATATATTTTCTAACAGAAGTTGAGATTTCACACCATCTGGTTGTATAATCATTTAGATTTTTAGAGTTTGATCTGGTTCAGGAATAAGTTTTCCTAAATTAATAAAATTAATTAAAACCTTAATAATTCTTTCATTTAATTGGATGATTCTCATTCATTCCATCAATTTTAAATTACAAAAACATAGTCTTGGATGTATTGAATATAAGAGCTCACACATTGTCTATTCCTTCATAGGAAAATGATATGGTAGTCAACATTTCATAAGATATCAGACATTGTGAAACTCTATTAAACTCATTAGGACCAAGTCCAAAAACTATTCCATTAATAGATTTTTGAGTTTATAGCATATTCTCTTTCTGAAGTAGCATCCCACTTTTCTATCCTTCTTTTGGAATAGTGTAAGGCTTCCAAGATTTTAAATTATCCTTTAAACCAAGGTTATTTAAGAATATTATCAAATGGGCCTTCCAAAAACCATAATTTTCTCTATTAAAGTAGGGGGTCTTACCATTGACTTACATTATCTATTTTTAGTAGTACTAGACATTTTGAAGATGATATTAAGAATTCAACCTTTTAAATATGAGAATTAAAATTCATATCCATCCAATTTCTATTCAGAGAAAAACTAAACTAAAAATCAAGAGGGGGGTGAATTTCATTCTTGAAATTTTATTGGCTTAGAAACTACCCTCTTGAAGGAAAGAAAAGTTTTGATATTTTCTTATCACATGAAAGGAGATTAAATAAAAATAGAATGAAAAGAGGGAAAATAATATATTTGTAATGTTATGGGGAACAAAAATATCTTAATCCACTCCACTACTACTCAACTTCTAGAGCTTGGTGATTTTCACCAGTACCATCCTTTTACTAGGGATGGATACTCATTTTCCTAGGGAATTCCAAACTAATTATAAGAAGACATCACATAGTAAAACACAAGGATATTTCAGTGATCCCCTATAATGATTTACAAAATAAAATCCTTGAAGGTTCTATAACAAGGAACCTTCATATATTAGTACTAGAAGCTGAAACCTACAACAATAAGAAAGAATATGAAGGATTTAAAATGAATATCATAGTTTCAAGGTGAAACTAAGAAAAGAGAAGAATTATACATGATAGAAGCTAAGAAAGAAAATAATCTAATGGATAGTATTATAAAAACACAAAAACATAGATCTTTAGAACATAGTTTTAGAAAAATGAATCTTCTTCTTTTTTCAGGTAGAATTGAGCAGTACATAGAGAGATTTGAGAGTAATAGTTTTTAATGATTAAAATCACTTATATTCTTATATATTATTTTATTTATCTTACTTATTCTCATTAAAATACTCTTACATGAAAATAAAACTCTCTTAATACTGCACACACCGGTATCACAAAAATATAGTTTTTCAATTAATTCCAGTTGTCCTTTTCATGAAAATACATCGACAACAGGACTTATCATTAAATTATTCTTGTAGTATTTTATTCTCATTGTACATTCAACCTTTTTATGATCTATTTTACGATAAATAGTTAATATAATATTTTATAAATTTATTAAAGCATAAAATTCCACTTAGAGTAAACCAATGGTAATAAATATATATGTTCAAGAACTACATATACAATTTAGGATCACCATGTAGCTGAATTTTACATATTTGAATTCACGTTGAAAAATTAATCCATATTTTAGTTCCTCACACAACTTATTTATTCATGTAGGAAAATCACATAGATATTTTTAATGTATAATAAATCTTCATGTAGACTTATTATTCACATATCTGAATTTTACATAGCAGAATTAATCATATAGACATTTGTAACAACATAGCCAAATTTATCATGTATCTAATTAATGTAGATTATTACTCCACATATCTGATTCATGTAGTTTTTTCATCAATGTAATCATTTTATCACATATATGATTCCTCTATATAGGTGATTTCCATGTAGGTAATTTACATATAGATGATTTCATGATGTAGCTGATTAAAAGAGGTGAAGCCTTCACATAGTTAACAAACGATGTTGATGGATCGATGCAACTAAATATCCACATAGTCAATTTCCTCATATAACTGATTTTCTAGACTTAGGGAAATTAAAAAAATAAAGAATCACATAATTATAGTAGAATATAATTAAATGAAGATAAAACTTGATGAAAACACTTAAAAACAAAATAATTAGAAATATATCTGTGGTTTTGGAGATAATTAAAACATAAATCACATGAGATATGTTTGAAGAGTTTCAGCAGTCTAATTTTTTTTTTCAGTGAGACAAAAATAGAAATGGATTTTTAAGAAAAAATATTGAAAAATAATAGCCAATCCTTGTAGCATCACTAGAGAAAGGAATTTATATGAGGAAGCACTAATATCAAACATAACACCAATCAAGGGAATCTCGAGAGCTGAGGGATAACATGAGTTGGCTCTAGTATAAGGGAGGTAGGGCCTGACATAGGGTGGTTCCAAACATAGAATCTGATGTGTGGGGAGACATTAAGAGATTTATTTGACATGTGGATACAACATACTAAATTATAAAATATCCTTAGACAATGATCAAGTTTGGTGTAGGATAAAAAGTTTTGGAACTTTTCTATATAAAAGGAATATAGAAGGAATTTTGGCTGCTAAGAGGAAGAACACTTCATAGGGAAGAAAAACCATGTCATGTTGGTTTCAAAATAAACAATTAAAATTAACCACATCATAGAGAATATGATTTTTAGTTTTTATGTTCCCTATGGAAAATAGGGAATTATAGTATGGGAATTGGGAATGTTTTGGTATAGGTCAAGGTAACTTTTTGAGGGATAATATATTTGGAAACCTGTAGATTAAAAAATGGTCAACTAAGGATGACAACACCATGGGGCTTGATTTGTTTCATTTTAGATATACTTGTATAGTTATGGTAATTTTGGTGGACAAGTTGTTTTTTCATGTTCATTATTGTTTGTTTTGTTTTGTTTGATTACATGTTAGTTTATGTTTTTGAATAATCAAAAACCACTTATTATTTTATCTAAAAACCAATTTATACTAGTTCAATGTATTTTTATTATAATTTGAGTTATATTGATTTTATTTTTAAAATTACAATTTAATATAAAATATTACATGTTGATCTAACTTTTTTTAACTACTATTAATAATAATTATATCTCTATTGTGTTCTTATTTTAGCCCAAACTTTCTACATATTTTGGGTTGAATAGTTATTTCCATTTTAAATTTATTTATAGGTTTATTTTTTTATTCAATTATTGTAACATCCCAAGGTTTTCTAAAAATAAATTGAAAATGCTTGAAATTTTGTTTAAGGTATATATTTATAAGTATCCTTTAAACATAATTTTATTTCTTCTATGATTTGAATTTCAAGAAACTGTCATCTACAATTGGGTTCAGTATGTTATTTAGAGTCTGATGAAACAAACTTGTTTTTTGGTGAATAGTAACACGCCCTTATGAATAGTAATATGAATATTAATATGAATAGTAATATGACCTCATGAATAGTAAAAAATAATATTATTTTATTTTTCCATGGCAATATGATAATGGGATCATACTTAATTTTCCAATGTCACATGAAACTAGTTGCACTTAAATATTGTTATTTTTCGAATTAACTGTGACCTTATTTAAAAATTAAATTAATAATATTTAGAAAATTATTTTTGAAAAATGGAGTTCATTTTTGAATTCTACACATCGAAAAATGGTTGGGGTAAATTTTTGGTATTTTTCTGAAACTCTTGAATTTTCAGTGAATAGTGAAATACGATAAAATACCGTATAATCAATTTATCAGTAAATATGCACTATTTATGACATCATAAGTGATGCAAGGACACTTTCTTCGAAATCACATGATATTATCACTATTTAGGGCCACTTTTTTTGAGATTATTCATAGTATTGATAAAAATATTATAATAATGATTAAAATATTCTAAAAAACCTCCCCTCCTCCACTATAAATATCACCCTCACTCCCCTCTTCTTCTCACACCTATCAAGCATTGAGAATTGTCTAATTTCTGCCAAATTCCCTCCCCAATCTTCTTCCCCACGTCCTAGAGCTTCTGGTCTCACCAAAAGACGAAAATCAAAGCCCTTAAGAAGGATCTCAAGGAGAAGAGATCAAGAGGTAAACATCCTCTTTCATTTTCATTCTTTCCTTCCATTTTATGTTATTCTCTTCCTTTCCCTTTGTCTTTTGTTGGGATATTTCATTTAATATTTCCCCTTACTGTGAAAATTTTGTATGAATGATGAGATATTCCATTCCTCTCATCAATCTTATTTTTATGAAATTTTAAGAGACGTCGTTAGGCTGCCGAATTTTTGAAAGAAATTTCTCATGTTTTCTTTATTTCAAGATTCCTTTCTCTTCGTTCTTCACCCCCTCTTATCCAAGAGACATGAAATCTCCAGAATCATGTATATTCTGGATGTTGTCATGTTTATGGAAAATTACAAATCATTATTCCTCTCCTCTCTCACTTATTTAAAGAATCAAAAAACATTGTCCATTTGTGTTGAATTACCGATATCGTGGACGATGTATTATCAATCTCCATTAATTATTTCAAGTCTGGTCATAAAACCATTTATATGGTTGAACCAGGTTATAATATATGTTTTATGAATCATATAAGGTTCTGTAATTCTTTTGTACTCATGATTCAAACTTATAAGACTAAATGAAATTGTAATTATCCAAGAACCACTTAAATTATCTAAACGAACATAATTAATGTTTTAACTTATAAATCATCATCATATAAAGCACCAAAGTGATAAATGGTATAATTTATGGTACTGGAATTATGTAAATACTACTCCATTCCAATTCTGGAGTTTCACTTCCAATCAACAAGAACGATTCATCATGAACCGATCGTGAAAATCACAAAAGAACTCACCCAAAATAATGCAAGGAACAAAATACTAACAATTAAGGGGTGAAATGAGGTTATGAAATGACCATATAAGATGTTATAAACATGAAAATGTTTCTGTAAAATACTAATAACACTCTTTTAACCATTATACAGGAGGTTTAAACAATTTTGAAGTAAGACAAGCCCAAGGTAAGGGAATTCTTAACCTGATTTCCATTCTTTGGGATGACCTTCTACTTTATAATTTATGTGCTATTTAAATTGTTTGTGTGATGGGTTCTGTTTATATTATGTTTTATTATGTGTATTTACAGAGTATATACATATTCCATCCACTCAATTAAGTCTCACTTCAACTATATGATGTTTATAAGGGACTTTTCTTCTAAAATCCTCTTTTAAAATTCTGTTTTATAAGATTCAAAGGCAATGTTTTTATGCTATTGTTTATGTTGTATGAATATGTTTTGGTTATTGGGCATTGTTTATGATGAAGGGTGGGACCTATATTTCCCTCCAATGCATTGGGTATGAGTAAGTTGGAGGTCGGCCGTATGGTTACTCCAAGTGTAACTGTGATGGTTACACAAAGTAAGGTAGCCGTGAGGGTTACAAATTTTAAGGTAGCCAAGATGGTTACAAGATTATGTAAGTAATGCCCCAATATACCTCTATGATTATAATTATGTTTGTGTGGATCTTCTGTAAATCTCATGTTACGCTGAGTAAGATTTTATGGGTGGAAATCATGTCTTCTGAAAATGTTTTCATACGTCATGCGTATTCATGGACTAATGTGATTTTTTCCTTCTTTTTCATACCTTACTGAGCTTTTGTGCTCATCCCAAGTTTTTAAATGATTTTCACAGGTTAATGGATGAGTAATACAAGGAAGGAAGACATGTTAAATTTTGAAGAATTGTCAAGGAGTCTTGTTTTATGTTTTAATGTTTTATATTCTGAGGAAAATGGAAACTGATTTTATGGTATCCACTATGTAACAATGTGTAATGTTATGAATGTTTTGTCTTAATTCTCTAAAGCTCTAAACTTGAAAAGATCCTCAATGTATAATGAAGTGTTTTCTTAAATAAATTCAAGATTATGTATGAAATAAGTGCGGGTCCTTATAGTTGGTATCAGAGGATGGTTTAGATAACTTTAGGGGTTAAGGTGATGCTAATAGAATACCATAAATAATTCTCACCCTATGTTTAATTTGTTATAGCATTTAAAGATTACAATGTTGCTTCATCTAAGAAATGTTTGTTTAGAATGGTTGTCCACAGAAGGAACATGGATGCTGAAGAGGATATGCACCAACAGAATGACATCCTTCCTGATCAACAGCCCGGAATGGTAGGGATTGGAACCGAGTAGTTTGTGACAGTAATGGATCAGCTAACACAGGCAATAAATGGTGGTGGCATCCATGCAAGAGGACAAATAGAAGTACCCCAACGGAACATGACAGTGGTGGAACATTTTATGAGACAACATCCTCCTGCATTCAATGGATCTTCTGACCCAGTGGCAGCAGAAGGATGGATTAAAGCCCTTGAAAAGATATTTGATGTTATGGGATGTTCGGACAATCAAAAGGTAAGTCTTGCCATTTATCGTTTTGAAGGGGAAGCTGATCAGTGGTGGTCAATGGTAAAGAATATCAGGGGTAGAGAGGATTTTGATGCCTTAGTGTGGGATGAATTTAAAAGTCTTTTTCTTGAAAAATATTTTCCTAAGGTGGTGCGACTTAGAATGGAGAAACAATTCCTTGAACTGAAACAAGAGGAGGAAGATTCAGTGGCTATGTATGAGGAGAACTTCACCCGACTGGCGAGGTATGCTCCAAATCTTATTCTGGATCTCGATATAAAAATCAACCGCTTTTACTCAGGATTGAAGCCAAGGTATCGAAGGGCGTTGGCCTCCCGTGAATTCAAAAGTTACGAGAAACTTGTCTGATGTGCTGAGAGGGTAGAGATGGAGTTTACTGACGATCACATGCAATTTGGAAACAAAGAGAAGAAGAGGTCAAATTGGAAAGCAATGGGTAAGAATCAACTAATGAAATCTGATGGTAAGAAAATACAGTTTCCAGTTTGTGAAAAGTGTGGCAAGAAGCACCCTAGGGAATGTATTATCAAAACTGGGAAGTGTTTTAAATGTGTTAAGTCTGGACACATGTCCCGAGATTGCAATGAAAATGATCCAAAGACTAATCCTGATAAGAAAACTGTAAAGTGTTTTAAATGTGGTGAGATGGGCCACTATGCAAATGCATGTCCAAAGAGGGATCCAAATGATGCAAAGAAGCCAGACTACAAGCAGAAAGGTGTAGTGAGATCCTTTGCGACTACGTCAGCAGATGTTGGGCCATCCAATGAAGTTGTATCAGGTACTTTGTTTGTTCACTCAGATTTTGCTAAAGTTTTGTTTGATACGGGGTCTACACATTCCTTCATCTCTGAGAGATTTTCTAGTAAATTGGAAATATCACCTCAACAAATGATACCCTAACTTGTTGTTAAAACACTAGGGGGAAATGTTATAGCAAAGAGGAATTATAAGAATATTTCTATTGTGGTATGTGGAAAGACTTTACCTACAAACCTTGTTGTTTTACCCTTAGTCGAGTTTGATGTTATTCTGGGGATGGACGGGCTTTCTGATTATCATGCTAAGATTGACTGTAGAGCTAAAGAAGTTGTTTTTCAGAAAGAGTTTCAGTTTATATACAAGAATGAACCCATACAATTGATAACATATCAAGAAGCTGAGAAACTACTGAATGATGGAAATGAAAGTTATCTAGCTCATATTGTTGAAAACTAGGGAACTATTCAAATTAAGGATGTGCCAGTGGTAAATGAATACCTTGATGTTTTTCCTGAGGAGTTACCCAGTGTCATACCTGAACGAGAAGTATAATTCTCAAT
This sequence comes from Viscum album, assembly GCA_963277665.1. Lineage (NCBI taxonomy): Eukaryota > Viridiplantae > Streptophyta > Magnoliopsida > Santalales > Viscaceae > Viscum > Viscum album. The sequence goes on along the minus strand of OY728158.1, from coordinate 1,536,911,596 downwards.
TGACTTAGTTCCTGATGCTAAGCCAATTTCAAAACCCCCATATCGTATGGCTCCAATAGAACTTCTTGAATTGAAAAATCAGTTGTAGGATTTGCTTGTCAAAGGCTTCATTCGTCCCAGTACTTCACCTTGGGGAGCCCCTGTTTTGTTTGTTAAAAAGAAAGATGGTTCCATGAGACTTTACATTGATTATAGAGCTTTGAATAACATCACTGTTAAAAAAAAGTATCCTTTGCCTCATATTGATGACTTGTTTGATCAGGTCCAGGGAGCTCAGTACTTTTCCAAGATTGACTTGAGATCCGGATACCATCAGCTGAAGGTGAAGGATGATGACATCCCGAAAACAGCCTTTCGTACTAGATATGGGCATTATGAATTTGTTGTTATGCCATTTGGGTTAACTAATGCACCTGCTGTATTCATGAATCTTATGAATAGAGTATTTCATGAGTTCTTGGATAAGTTTGTGGTTGTATTTATTGATGACATTCTGGTTTTTTCTAAAAATAAAGAGGATCATGAAAAACATCTAAGGGTTGTTTTACAAACTTTAAAAGAAAAGAAACTATATGGAAAATTCAGCAGGTGTGATTTTTGGTTGCAACAGATTTCTTTTCTTGGGCACATTGTAAATAAGGATGGAATAATAGTTGATCCTGCCAAAACAAAAGTAGTTGATGAATGGCCAAGACCCACAAATGTTACAGAGATTCGTAGTTTTCTGGGCTTAGCAAGTTATTACCGACGCTTTGTTAAGAACTTTGCACGGTTATCTAGCCCAATAACTAAGTTAATACGGAAAGGGGTTAAATTTGTTTGGACAAAGGAATGTGATGTTTGTTTTCAGGAACTAAAGAAGAGATTGGTGAATGCTCCAGTTTTGGCCTTACCTTCCCGGAATGGTGAGTTTGTCATCTATAGTGATGCTTCTTTTAAGGGACTTAGTTGTGTTTTGATGCAGAATGATCAGGTAATTGCCTATGCTTTGAGACAACTTAAACCTCATGAGCTTAATTATCCCACACATGATTTGGAATTGGCAGCTGTGGTTTTTGCTTTGAAAATATGGAGGCATCATCTATACGGAACCAAATGCCAAATATATACTGACCATAAAAGTCTTAAGTATATATTCACTCAGAAGGAATTAAACATGAGGCAGAGAAGATGGCTAGAACTGATAAAGGATTATGACTGCACGATTAATTACCATCCTGGAAAAGCAAACAAAGTAGAGGATGCCTTAAGTCGGAAAAATCATGCATCATTAACCATGCTACGTTTGGAATGTGATTACTTGATTATTGATTTGATGAATTTTGGCTTATAAGTTGTTGGTACAGGGAATATATCTATTTTGTTTCATGTTTCAGTGCAGTCTTCGTTGTCAGACAGAATTATGAAAGCGCAGAGGGAAGACCGTGAGCTACATAAAAAGGTAGAATTGGTTAAAATGGGTAAGTTTCCAGAATTTAATCTTGATAAAGATTGTGTTTTAAGGTTTGGAAAAAGGTTGTGTGTGCCTTGTGATTCCCAGCTGAAGAAAGAATTGTTGTGTGAAGCTCATAGTTCTCCATTTTCTATTCATCCTGGAAGTACTAAGATGTACAGAGACCTTCGAGAGTATTACTGGTGGAATGGGATGAAAAGAGATATTGCTGATTTTACAATGAAATGTTTGACATGTCAGCAGGTTAAAGCAGAGCGGCAGTTACCGAAGGGGATGCTTCAGCCTTTGCCAGTGCCAGAATGGAAATGGGAGAATATAACCCCGGATTTTGTGGTGGGACTACCAAAGACTTCTCGAGGTAACAATGCGATATGGGTTATTATTGATCAGCTAACAAATTCTGCTCATTTTCTTTCTATTCATGATACAATTACATTAGATCAGCTTTCTCGATTGTACCTCAAAGAGATTGTCAGGTTACATGGAGTTCCTCTTTCCATTGTGTCTGACCGAGAGCCCAGGTTCACTTCTAAATTTTGGAAGGGACTTCAGAAGTCTTTGGGCACAGAGTTGAATTTCAGTACAGCTTTTCATCCTCAATCAGATGGGCAGTCAGAATGAACGATTCAAACTTTGGAGGATATGCTTCGAGCTTGTTCAATGGACTATCAGGGAAGTTGGGATCAACATCTTTCACTAGTTGAGTTTTCTTATAATAACAGTTTCCATTCCAGTATTCAGATGGCACCTTTTGAGGCCTTGTATGGAAAGCGGTGTTGGACTCCTGCGTTTTGGGATGAAGTCGGTGAAAGAAAGTTGATGGGGCCAGAATTAGTAGAAGAAGTGGCTGAGAAAGTGAGGATGATCCAGCAACACATGAGGACAGCTCAGAGCAGCCAGAAAAGTTATGCAGATAATAGAAGGAAAGACTTCTCTTTCAAGGTAGGGGACCATTTTTTCCTTAAAATATCTCCTTGGAAAAGTGTGATGCGTTTCGGTAAAAAGGGAAACTAAGTCCACGGTTCATCAGTCCTTTTGAAATATTGGATAAAGTTGGAACAGTTGCATACCGCGTAGCTTTGCCTTCGAGCTTGTTTTAGGTACACAATGTTTTTCATGTTTCGATGTTGAGAAAGTATGTTCCAGATTCATCACATGTCTTGAGGTCGGAAGAAGTTCAGCTAGCAGAGAACCTTTCTTATGAAGAAAAACCGGTTCAGATTCTTGATCGAAGAGAACAGGTATTGCGGAATAAGGTAATCCACCAGCTAAAGGTTTTGTGGAGAAACCACATGGTTGAAGAAGCAAGATGGGAGTCTGAAAATGCTATGAGGGAAAAATACCCTCAGTTGTTTAATAAGTAAATAAAATTGCGAGGATGCAATTTCAAGAAGGTGGGGATAATGTAACATCCCAAGGTTTTCTAAAAATAAATTGAAAATGCTTGAAATTTTGTTTAAGGTATATATTTATAAGTATCCTTTAAACATAATTTTATTTCTTCTATGATTTGAATTTCAAGAAACTGTCATCTACAATTGGGTTCAGTATGTTATTTAGAGTCTGATGAAACAAACTTGTTTTTTGGTGAATAGTAACATGCCCTTATGAATAGTAATATGAATAGTAATATGACCTCATGAATAGTAAATAATAATATTATTTTATTTTTCCATGACAATAGGATAATGGGATCATAATTAATTTTCCAATGTCACATGAAACTAGTTGCACTTAAATATTGTTATTTTTCGAATTAACTGTGACCTTATTTAAAAATTAAATTAATAATATTTAGAAAATTATTTTTGAAAAATGGAGTTCATTTTTGAATTCTACACATCGAAAAATGGTTGGGGTAAATTTTTGGTATTTTTCTGAAACTCTTGAATTTTCAGTGAATAGTGAAATACGATAAAATACCGTATAATCAATTTATCAGTAAATATGCACTATTTATGACATCATAAGTGATGCAAGGACACTTGCTTCGAAATCAAATGATATTATCACTATTTTGGGCCAATTTGTTTGAGATTATTCATAGTCTTGATAAAAATATTATAATAATGATTAAAATAATCTAAAAAACCTCCCCTCCTCCACTATAAATATCACCCTCACTCCCCTCTTCCTCTCACACCTCTCAAGCCTTGAGCATTGTCTAATTTTTGCCAAATTCGCTCCCCAGTCTTCTTCCCCACGTCCTAGAGCTACTGGTCTCACCAAAAGACGAAAATCAAAGCCCTTAAGAAGGATCTCAAGGAGAAGAGATCAAGAGGTAAACATCCTCTTTCATTTTCATTCTTTCCTTCCATTTTATGTTATTCTCTTCCTTTCCCTTTGTCTTTTGTTGGGATATTTCATTTAATATTTCCCCTTACTGTGCAAATTTTGTATGAATGATGAGATATTCCATTCCTCTCATCAATCTTATTTTTATGAAATTTTAAGAGACGTCGTTAGGCTGCCGAATTTTTGTAAGAAATTTCTCATGTTTTCTTCATTTCAAGATTCCTTTCTCTTCGTTCTTCACCCCCTCTTATCCAAGAGACATGAAATCTCAAGAATCATGTATATTCTGGATGTTGTCATGTTTATGGAAAATTACAAATCATTATTCCCCTCCTCTCTCAATTATTTAAAGAATCAAAAAACATTGTCCATTTGTGTCGAATTACCGATATCGTGGACGATGTATTTTCAATCTCCATTAATTCTTTCAAGTCTGGTCATAAAACCATTTATATGGTTGAACCAGGTTATAATATATGTTTTATGAATCATATAAGGTTCTGGAATTCTTTTGTACTCATGATTCAAACTTATAAGACTAAATGAAATTGTAATTATCCAAGAACCACTTAAATTATCTAAACAAACATAATTAATGTTTTAACTTATAAATCATCATCATATAAAGCACAAAAGTGATAAATGGTATAATTTATGGTACTGGAATTATGTAAATACTACTCCATTCCAATTCTGGAGTTTCACTTCCAATCAACAAGAACGATTCATCATGAACCGATCGTGAAAATCACAAAAGAACTCACCCAAAATAATGCAAGGAACAAAATACTAACAATTAAGGGGTGAAATGAGGTTATGAAATGACCATATAAGATGTTATAAACATGAACATGTTTCTGTAAAATACTAATAACACTATTTTAACCATTATACAGGAGTTTTAAACAATTTTGAAGTAAGACAAGCCCAAGGTAAGGGAATTCTTAACCCGATTTCCATTCTTTGGGTTAACCTTCTACTTTATAATTTATGTGCTATTTAAATTGTTTGTGTGATGGGTTCTGTTTATATTATGTTTAATTATGTGTATTTACAGAGTATATACATATTCCATCCACTCAATTAAGTCTCACTTCAAGTATATGATGTTTATAAGGGACTTTTCTTCTAAAATCCTCTTTTAAAATTCTGTTTTATAAGATTCAAAGGCAATGTTTTTATGCTATTGTTTATATTGTATGATTATGTTTTGGTTATTGGGAATTGTTTATGATAAAGGGTGGGACCTATATTTCCCTCCAATGCATTGGGTATGAGTATGTTGGAGGTCGGCCGTATGGTTACTTCAAGTGTAACTGTGATGGTTACACAAAGTAAGGTAGCCGTGAGGGTTACAAATTTTAAGGTAGCCAAGATGGTTACAAGATTATGTAAGTAATGCCCCAATATACCTCTATGATTATAATTATGTTTGTGTGGATCTTGTGTAAATCTCATGTTACACTAAGTAAGATTTTATGGGTGGAAAGCATGTCTTTTGAAAATGTTTTCATACGTCATGCGTATTCATGGACTAATGTGATTGTTTCCTTCTTTTTCATACCTTACTGAGCTTTTGTGCTCATCCCAAGTTTTTAAATGATTTTCATAGGTTAATGGATGAGTAATACAAGGAAGGAAGACATGTTAAATGTTGAAGAATTGTCAAGGAGTCTTGTTTTATGTTTTAATGTTTTATATTCTGAGGAAAATGGAAACTGATTTTATGGTATCCACTATGTAACAATGTGTAATGTTATGAATGTTTTGTCTTAATTCTCTAAAGCTATAAACTTGAAAAGATCCTCAATGTATAATGAAGTTTTTTCTTAAATAAATTCAAGATTATGTATGAAATAAGTGCGGGTCCTTATAATTATAACATGAGATATACTGATTTTATTTTTATGAAAACTATACTATTATAAATAAAAAACAATTATCTACATTTAATTATAATAAATGGAATTCGGAATTTGTTTTTTAAGTAGTAAAAAAAATTCTGATGTTTATGGTTTAGTTATACAGCTCTTGAATTTATAGAAAGAAAAATATTTATTATTTATTTGATATATCATTCAATTCAAATCATAATTTCTCAGAGTTTGTTCAGATATAAATATAATAAGTATTTATAAATTTTACTAAACTACATGAAAATATAAAAATGGAATTTAGGTACCTCAAAATTGTCCGAATTACTGAACTTTTTCTGCTGTTCTTAAATCATATTTCCACTATTTTTCAGTCATATATCCTAGTATAATTTTCAAATTGAAGTAGTTTTTGATTATATGAAAATCTATAGAAATTTTATTTGTTTAAGTCTTCTCGATGAATATATAATTCATTCATTTAGATTGTTTAAAAATTCACTGAATATTGTATGTCATGTTGTACATTAAATGACGAATTACTATTCATAATCTTATACCTGTGGCCATTTTACTCCATGAAAGTACCTTTTGTCTCAACACCAAGAACACATTATTTATACTTGATCCTCACTTAATCACTTCAATACCTCTTAATAAAGCTAATTATAGATCAAACAACACCAAAATCTCCTTCAATGGTGGATGTGATGCACTATTTATTCTCCAAGATAGCCACCACTCTTTTCTTACATGTTTCTTCATTTGTAGCAAAACAACCATATTTTCCTCCTCAATGGTAGATATCTATATTTTCAAATAGTATATCACTGTTATAAACCAATTATAAATCATTGTTATTAAGAAATGGTAGATTACTATTATAACCCAATGGTGGATCCTATTTTAAATCCAATGGTAGATCACATATTAAGAAAAAATAGATTGAAATACAACAATAAATCACATTTTTTAGCCAGTGATAGATCATATCAATATTTCAGTATTAGATCATATCAATATTTTAATAGTAAAACATTTTTTTGTTCTAATGATAGATCAATTATTTTTTAGTTCAACAGTAGATTCATTTTTTGGTTCAATGATAGATCTATTGTATGAGTCCAGTGGTAGATCACTTCCTATAGAAGAAATAGTAGATAATCTCCTTCAATGGTAGATGAGACTCCTATGAAGGTAGATCATCAACGGTAACAAATTATTTCTACAACCAAGTATACTTTTTTACTTCCAGTTATAATTTTATTCTACTGCTAGTTAATTCTATTATTCTTTTATTTTCAATACATTGTTTTTCATTATTTTTAATATTTTAAATTACTATATATATTTTATAATTATTTTAAGTTTTTTTTATTAATTTATTGAATTCATATATATTATATTAATTCCATATTAAGTAATTTTAATATATTATAATCAGTAATAATGTGTGATTTAAATTATACTTCATTGAATGTAGAAAGTTACAGCATTTGTGTAACATATTTTTTATTACCTATATTTATTATTTTTATTTCTTTTTAGAAAATATTTTTGAATATTTTTAAATATTTTGAAATTTTTTTAATGTATTAAATGCCTAAAAACATGTCTTTATATTTTTTTATATAAATTTTATTCTGATGTTTTTATTAATAGTTAATTTGATTATATTAATCATTGAATTATTTGACTTGGCTTGAAATTTTTATCTGAAATTATGTTTGAGATATTATTATGGAAACTAATTGAATAATTTAACAAGTTATCAAAATTGGTTTGACTTGGTATTTGTGTTTTGAATTTAAAAGATTAATTTTATGATTTGTATGGGGATTGAATTTCTCTCTCCTAAATAACTTTGAATTATTTTTCCCATGGGTGGTATTTGTAAATATTTATAGATATATATTTAAAGGGTTGTCAAGCAGCCTTGAAAGGAATCAAATAGACTGGTAAACAACTTCAACTCCCTGTTTTTCCATAATAAAAAAAAGCTATGAACTTCTCTAGTGTTGTACAAACCAAAGTCATATGCGGTACTCTATTTCATCATCTAGAAAATCTCTTAAGTGATGAAGTACATATGCATTGAATTTATTTCCTTGACGAGATGATCTGATCCAATTATCAAGAACCATTACTTTTTCATTAAGTTTTTATCTTATTTTTATCTTCATTCTAATTTTGTAACTCTATTTCCTATCTCTCATGTACTCTCACTTATCTATTTATACTTTTACATAAAAAAACATAATTCGTCTTCTCTATCTCCAGGTTGTGACCGCCATACCCTAAATTTAGGACTACTAGGGTTATTATTCTCAGTATCTAAAGTTAGGTTGTAATTGGTTTGAGACTCCCCATACAAAAGTTTATGTATTGTGGTTATCCCACCACTAGAATAGAATCTTATAATCAGGTTATGATTCCACCTAAAAAATCCGGTAGTGAATATGTATATCTCATCGAGTAGATATATATAAGAATGGGCTAGGTCCACTTTTTACAAAACTAGTATAAAAACTCATGTGTTAATTTATTTATTTCCTCCACAAACTAAGTCTAGTAATTAACATTAATAATTAATTTAATTAATTAATTAATTTGATTAATTTGTTTAATTTTCTATATTCACCCCCTCTAGACCATCTTACATTACATTATCTAAACTAAAAATTGGCATCAAAGGTTGTTTTTTTGGAATAAGTCATTCCTTATGTAGAGTATATCATTTATATTTTATTGTGCTAAACTATTCCTAGATATCACAGTCTAAGGATAAAGATATTATAAGATGGAAATATTAAACACAAATGATTCTTCAATCCCTCAAAATCTACCTCACTTTGATGGAAATTATTATGGATACTGGAGATATATAAAGGAGGCATACCTCAAATAATTATGCACAAAAAACTATCCCATCATGGAAAAATAGTAAACATTACCAGAGGCTGACCCAGATACACTTACTAAAAATGATGTTGTTAAATATTTTTAAAATTACAAAGTCGTTAATACTTCATATTTTGTTATTAAAAGACGTTTTTTAGTCATGTGTCTACCTTTAAGACAACTCAAAATATTTGTAAGATTCTAAAAGTCACTCACCATGTAATTAAAAATTTAATTCAACTTATCAAGGAAGCTTTGAGCAGATTAACAAGACTTCAAGATTGGTGAAGATGATATAGTAAATCAAATGTTCCACTAATTCAAAAACATTGTGAATGGGATTAATTCCCTTAGAGAAGCGTTGGAAAACCAATTACATATTTAATGATTCCTATGAGAACTACGAATAAATGGAATGAAATGAAGGTTTCCATTGATGAAAAAAAATAACTTCAAAGAGTACACTCTTGATGAAATGATTGGATCAAAACTTCCATATGAACAAGAATTAAATAACATAGTTAAAAAGTTGAAAACAAAAAGAAAAGGTGTATATTTTAATTATGTGAATTATTTTTACAATTAATATTTTAATTTTTATATAATGGATAGTGAAAAAGAATATATGGATCAAATTATGACTAGATTTTACAAAATAATGAAAAATAAAGGATTAATGAACCGATTTAGGATATGCCCTAAAAAATAAAAAAATGAGGGTGATAAGAAAGAAGGTATGAATTAAAATGATCTAAATGTAACCTATTTTGAGTACAGAGAGGATGAGAATATCATGCATGACATTCCAAAACTATAGAATAAATATAAATATAAAAATAAGGATAAAAAGGAATTGGAAACTAGTTCGAGTTTTAAAAAAGAATTTGATTCTAGAAAAAAATATAGAAATGATAAAGAATATTCTAACATGGGATTTATGGATTCATTGGATATTATTAGTGATTCTTGATTTTATTTTGGATTTTTTAATTCTGATTATGTTTTTGAAAACCTTAATATTTATAAATTAAATGAATAAATTAAACGATTAAGAAAATATATTTTCAAAACTATTGATATATACAACAAGGTAAAAGAAATTTGTGAGAAACTTGTTTGTGAAAATAAAATATTTTTATAATATAATGAAAAATTAAGGAATATTGTTTCTTCTTCTCATTCTAAAGTTTATGATAATTTGAAATCTACTCAAGATTTGAATGAAAAATTGAAAAAGTAAGTTGAAATTATTAAAAAAGTTAATCTTATTTTATTAAAGGTCATGAAAAATATCATAAAATGATGTCTTTAATTAAAAACAATAAAAATATAGATGATATTGTATATGATAGAATATTACCTCAAATGTTTAAAACTCAATTTTTTAAAAGAAAAAAAGTTTTCACCTCTACTATTACATGTTTTAAATGTGTCATTAATGGTCACCATGGAAATGGTTTTTCCCTTAGATTAAAACATTCTTTGGGATTTAAAAAAACTAATATTTTTAAATCTTTGTTATCTAGTGTACCATATTATACCTATATAATTTTTTTGGGTACCTAAATATTTTACTACTAATCCTATTAGACCCAAAGTTGATTAGGTACAAAAATTTTCATGTAATTGATTTTTGTATGAAAAATAACTTTAATGTATCAAGAAAGACATATGGTTCATGGAAAACAGATGATCTTGGAATATTAATAGAGACCCATTGACATTTACCACTTACAACACATATGATGGAGGCACTAGTACATTTAGAGATAATTCCAAAGGAAAAGTCAGAGGTTTTGGTATATTTTGTATTTATAACTCTATTTTTATTTCTAAAGTTTTATTTGTTAAAGGATTAAAACATAATTTAATTAGTATATATCAATTTTTTGATGATGTAATGGTAGTTAAATTCTAGAATTATAAATTTTTATCTTTTAAAGAGGATTATTTATTATTTTATGTTAATTAAAAGGAAAATATTTATACTATTGATTTTTCTAAATTAATAGTTCAACATTTAGTTGTTTAAATGTTTTTCATAGTGATAGTATCCTTTGGAATCAACATTTATGTCATTTTAATTTCATAATGTTATATAATCTCTAAAAACATTAGAATATGTTATAGTTACCTTCCTTAAAGAACAAACTACTCCATGTTTGTGGACCTTGCATAAAAGGGAAACGATATAAAATTTCTTTAAAACCTATCAATCAGATAAGTAATAATAAACCATTATAATTAGTACATCATCATTTATTTGGTCCTACTGAAATTTTTAGCCTTAGTGGAGGGAAATATAATTTAATTATTTTTTATGACTATAGTATATTAACATGGGTATACATTTCTTGATAATAAAAATGATAGATGTAACACCCCAGATCTAAATGCCACTCAACTGGTACCCCGTACCCGGTTGGCCACATGGCCTCAAGAGAATTTCCCCAAATTTTATAAGTTTTCTACTAGTAGCGAGGGCCTAGGGTGTGATAGTGGGGAAAATATTCCCTCATAAGAAGTGTGTAACATAGAAAAATCAATAATAATTCAATATCAGAAATAGTAAACAACATACAACTGAAATAAATAGCCAAATAATGGTTAGATAAATAACCAAGAATCATTCAATAAAAAAGATGATGTAGCATTTCGTATGTTCTAGGAAGACAACCAAAATAGGTACACTGTAGTAATCCAAAATATATGTTCCAAAATTATAAAAGAAATAAAGGAAGATAAGAAGCATCACAAGACTTGGCTCAGTCCCATGCTCTCTTTCCCCTAAGCAGCACATCATGTACCTGTAGAAGAGCACTTTCCCGGGTCAACAATTGCAACCATACGATCTGTTTGGTCCCAAAAGAATGACTCAAATAGGGCGTGAGACTAAATACCAGTAGGTAACTATCCATGATTTGTGTCTATTTGATAGTGAATATATATAATAGGTAGTGTAAAAAGGTGTAAGAATTAAACTAGGAAGTACTCAAAAATAAATAGTCCTATAAATAATCATATCAGATGTCTTATAAGAACATCTAAGAAAGTGTAAGATAAGACTGAATCCAAGCTTGTGATTTGGCTTGGAAGTCGTGCCAGAGACATAGAAAAACCTCACCATTAGGCATTGAAAAACCCCACCATCAGGCATATAAAAACCTCACCCATAGGCATCAAATATAAATAATAAAGGACAAACCTCATATGGCTTTTCCATTCTAATACTCACATGGGCACCATTTATGTCACAATCCGAACAAGAAATCCAAATAGTTACAAGGCTTAAAAAAATATACTCACATGAGAAATTTATATAACAAGACTAATATGTGAATTAAACTATCACAAGGATTAGATATTAACTATCTCACGTGGGAAATAATTCAAATAACCAATTCTATTTTAAAAAATCTATTAAAGGGAATCAAAGTCATGACCATAGGCATCCTAGGCCAAACGACTAAACGTTGGTCTTCCAAGGGAAAATGCTCCCATGGGGCGACCCTAAATCAATGATAACAATCCTAAACATGACTTATAATCATTTATTCAATTTCCTAATAAACATTAGGTAACAACATAAGTCAATATTAAATTTAGGAGACACTAAAAAATGACCGCGTAGCACTCTGGAACACATAATCAACTTTAAAATTAGCGAAAGGAATGAGACCACCTACCTCATACTCGTATGAATCTCCTTCTCTGGAATCAGGCTTTGATTTGACCTAAAACAACGTAGATCTATAAAACGAGCATAAATGATCAACCTTTTATAACTTGGTTGAGAGGAAAAAACATAGAGAACTACTCAAGAGGAATCGATCACACACTGAGGGGATTACAACCCAACCAACGACAATCAAAAGGGAGTTCATATGATGAATCATGAGGAAAAATGTCCTCTTGGTGTGGTTATTTGTTGAACAAGATGAGCCCACTGTCCATCTGACAAAACATGAGGATACTTCCTAATTTAACGAAAAAAATAAAAGTACATGATGTGTTCTAGAAACTATACACCGTATCTATAAAAATCATATCCATTTCATTACACAGTCGTGTACTAGAATTATACAGTGTGTAGCCCTCTATAAATGGCATTCACATAAAAGTTTCCTGATGTGTAGGCCCCAGTCACTTCATGTAAAAGGCCTACATCCAGGACCTGACCACATTTTACCCATTTTCTGAAGTATAAAAAGAAAATGAAAGATCCATACCTCAATAGAAGAACATGGTTATTACAATCTTTCCCCTTTAAAGAAATAAGTCCCCGAATTTCCCTAATAAAGTTGGTGAAGAAAAAAAATCATATAATAACTCTTTCCACTGTGATTGTACATCAGTATCCCTATAAAAGGTCACATCTTGTACTCAATTGTGCTACCATAGCACCCGTACTTAAGGAAAAGACAGGTCAAGAAGAATGTTTGTGCTACGATCCACAATATGAAAAGGATTCTCCTCAAAGGATTCATATACTTGGAACGTAACCTCTTTTGATTGAAAAGTGGGAGATAGGTCTGAAATTTAATGTCGCAACTGATAAACGTGGAAGATTTTGTTCATAGACTTGTGCCTCTGAGGCAACTACAATAAATAGGCAACCAGCCCGACTCTTTACAAAAAAATATTGAATAGTTTGATGTATTTCGATGAAAGATTACCTTATCTCCTGATCCTCTTGTGTCCCAACCTCGGTGCAACACATACAAAAACACAATCCCCGACCATGAACTCTAGAGTTCATCTTTAGCAATCGACAAAAGATTTATTAACAAGATTTCATAGCATCAATCTGCTTCCAAATCACCTGAACCTATTCAGTGGTCTCTTAGACAAGATGAGGTCCCAACATAGCTGCCTCTCCTACCACCAGCCAACATAGGGGTGATCGGAATGACCTATTGTATAAAGCCTCACATGTAGCTATCTGAATAGTATACTGGAAGATATTGTTGTAGGAAAAATTAACAAGGGGTATGTGTGTACCCCAAGAACCCCCGAAATCCAGGATGAATGCCCGAAGCATGTCCTCCAACACCTGAATCATACACTCTAACTGGCCATCTATCTGGGGGTGGTAACCTATGCTCAGAAGAACCATTGTACCCATCAGTCTCTATAGCCCTTGAAATAAACGAGATGTAAAATGAGCATCCCTATCTAAAACGATAGAATACAGGACCCCATGTAGTCATACAATCTCACTTATGTACAACCTCCCAAGATCATTAACACTTAATATTTTTTTATTGGTAGGAAGAAAAAAACCTTCATGATCCTATCAAGAAAAACTCACATGACATCATTACCATGGAACCTTCACCATTTGAAAAATCCACAAAGCACACCCCTGAGTGTTCTAGCGATGCTACCAGCGAGATTTCCATTTAACTAGGTGAACCTGAATACAATTGTGGCCATAACAACGACCTCATAGTATGGAATGGTTGAACCCTGACTAAACTTATCAAAACTAGTCACATAATCTTCCATCGAAATAAATTTCATACTTTCACACCACATCCACCTTCAACTGGTGGAGAGTTTAAACTGGCTCACTCAAACCATACATGAGGAACATGAAAAATAATGAGTCAAACTATCACTGGATGACTTATCTCGGAAATTTTTAGCTTAGAAAGCTGACGTATTGAAATAGAACACAATGCCTACTCCCAAGGAACCACACATCCACAAAAACCCATTCAATGAAGCCCATACCTATCTCTTAGTGACGATCCATTATCAAACCAGCCAATTATCATAAAAAGGGTTCATTCCATAGCATGAGTAAAGGAGAAAACTAGATCCATCCCACTAGAACTATTACCCCTTTTCAAATCATCACATCTAAGCCTGACTATAATTCCAATATAACCTCATATTCATAAACATAGATTACAGGGAACTCACCTAGGTGGTCCATACTCCTCGTTACAAGTGAGACTTTGGTATAAGGCTAAAATTCCACATAAGGAAACTCACTGAACCCAGAGTTGCATCCATTTGGTGGTCACATAAAAGAAAGGAGAAGGCATCCAGAGTCTGTCCGAGGTATTCCTACACAGGAACCCAAGTATCACTCAGGATTAACCAAGCCTGATTTAAAACTATGAATCTAGTGTAAAACACAGAAAGAGATCATAAACTATCCAAATGACCTTCAACTATATCACATAGTATAATCGATGCTCTCTAAGTGAAGCTAAGATGACGTAAAGATAGGGGACATGCTCATATCTTAAAGAAGATCACACCTACAGAAACGTAAGGATCTAAAAAAAGATAACTGAACTACTACTGGTTGAACTTTTGAAAGAAACTTAGCTTCACTTGCTGACGTAATGTTATTTAACTAATCATAATGCCTTTATCCCAAGGAATTTCTATGATAGATTACACTTAACCACTGAGGTCCATCTATGATCATTAGATTCTTATAAGGGTTGCACACAAAACCAACCACAAAAACTATCATGCTACTAAGAAATCATCAACATGAAACAAGACTCTCAATACTCAAAATTATTTGGTTAGAATTGACTATTTCTAAATGGTCCTTGATTATGATACTTCTACCTGAAAGGACACATTTAAACAGAACCGACATGACACTCCCTACCTATGAGTTCCCTAGATATCGAGAAAGAGGAATAGATGTTTTCAAACACACTAGTTTAAAACTAACTTAAATTCATGTGTGTTGTTCCACGAACCAAGATCACCACGTCAAACACTTGGCATGAAAGCTAAAATTAAACTAATCGGTATGTCAAAACATCAGTATCCCAGAAAGTCCTCCTGAGCAGTGGGATGAACTTGGTTCCAAGACGTTCAGGTTACTCTACTCCGGAGATAACTGAGAACAGACAAAACATTTCAAAGCTCAATGATTTAATTGATCTCAATAGATCATTTTAAACATTTAACACTCGATGGAACTGCATATGTCAACACATACTACCCTGAGTTTACAAGAACAAATGACACATTCTAGGTACTATTCACAGGTTTTCCACCCTATGCATCCTAGTACCAAATGGCTCATGTATGAAATGGATTAAAAACACATCATCAACACAACCATTTACACGGATGAAGACATACCAAGTCGCTCATCAGTTATGTATAGATAAGTTCACGTGACCTCATAAGAAGCTGACCATGCTCGAGGCATGTATACCCTGATGAACCGAGATTTCTATAATGCTCATTTCCATATCAAGGGACAAGATACAATGATCGCTCATCCAAATAGGAGAATCTACTCTAAAAATATAATGTCTTACCAGGGATAATGAAACCTAAGTGGAACCAAAGCCAGAAATCTTGTAGCGGGAAACAATAAGACAGGCTTTAAGGGTTCTACCTGCCATGGGCTAGCCCCTTATGGAGCATAAGCATCGACTCCCAGAACTAGGTTTCACGAAAATAGATTCAATAGGATCAAAAGACCCTTTTTAATTAAGATAAAGGTAAAAGAAACATCCTACAAATGATTTCTCATGTCTCCATTCCAAGGCATAACTTCAAATAGTTAAATTACCCTTACACAAGGGTCCCTAAGTGTAAGAAAAACTCACAGCTCAAAAGTTCATATATCAAAACAAGATAGGTCAACACCTTCCGCTAATAACCCACCCCTCTTCCTACCCCATGGGACTGGTCTGGGTGTCAAAAAATGAGAAATACTACCAAAATCCTACTACTAAGGTCGGGTTTGGTCAAGTCAAACACTCAAAGGAATCCTTCATGGTATCCTCCATATAAACACAAGTGAAGTCACCCTATAGTAGGGATCCTTGAAAAGAGTACATAGTAGAGGGATCCTACAAGGGACTCCCTAGAACAACATAGGTCAATAGAGACGGCTCGTAGCTTATCTCAAATAAAAATTCTCAACTAGGTTGGTCTGAACACCCAACCGATCATTCACACCAAGTCTCACTCTTGGGTGACAATTGAAAATGGTAACTAGAGGAAGAACCTATCCATTTAAATAGAATCCACAATACACCCATTAAAAGTCCTCATAATGCTCCACGAGTTTCACCATTGATGATCTATACAGAAAAATACTCAAAAAGGACTACTCACAATTCCGAAAATGACAAAGGGGGATAAAATAGGAAAAGACCCTTAAAGGGTACCAGAAAATAAGTACACAATGTGTAGAAACCACACATGATGTTTAACCTCAAGATCTTATATAGGCATGTACTCCCGATGACATAGGCACATAAAAATCCCAAGTACACAACGTGTTTTCCCAACACACAGTGTGTACACAAGTTCTCCCTCCTGGCCATGTACTTCCACATAGCCAGAGTCACATGGGGTCGGCCTATGTAAAACTACATGGTGTGTATCTACCACACACAACATGCACTACCCAAAAACCAATAACCCGTGTTATCTCTCACACAACTGAACACATGATCAATTACCAAATGGTGTTTACCCCAAGTACACTGCATGTACTTAAGAAAATTTATCTCATCCCGAACAGAAGAACACATGGTGTGTTTTCATAGAATCACACATTGTGTTGTCTGGGTTTCCAGACAGTATGCCTCAAAAACTACCCTTGGACCCCTGTTTTTTCAAAATAAAGCAACGGTGTGCCAAATTATAATCTATAGGGACTTATACTCCCCATGAATAAAATCTTGGCATCCATATATATCACATAACTACACAATCTATATCCTGTGGCCAAAACATGATCCACCAAATTCTGATCCAAGAGGGCCCATACTCTTCAGGGACAAAAGTTTCGAATCCATCCAATTCAACCATATCACATAACAATACACCTATCACAATAGTAGGCATATCTTTCAAAGTACTCATCACAACAACATACATATCTAGCACGACATCTATCACAACAACCTGAAAGAAGTAACGCTCTATAAATATAATAGCTTGAATTCATGGCATATGATTTATAACAAGTTTATATATGATGCATGAGATGGAATACTCTCATCTGATTGGGTTGAAAAAAAAATCAAACCAAAATTATATCAATAATAACAGCACAAAAAAATTTTGTAACCCAATGGTGAAATCGAATCAACTGTAATATCTCAAAATCCAAAAATTATAATTTCATTCGAGGCGATTTGGCCTTTCCCTACACGCGGGGTAGCTACTCTTGATAACAACTTAATACCAAATCCCATTGCATTTATATATCTTCCTATTGTAGGAATAAAATAAAGAAAACTAGAAAATAAATTCTCTTATACCACTTTGTAATGTCCCGTATTTGGATACCACTCAACTGGTGTCCTATACCCGATTGGCCACATGGCCTCAAGTGCATTTCCCCAAATTCCAGAGGATGCCAACTAGTAGTTAGGTACTAGGGTGAGATAGTAGGGAAACTATTCCCCCATTGGCAGAGTGTAACATTGTAGAATAAATAATAATTCAATAGAATAAATAGTAAATAGCATACAACTTAAATAAATAGCGAAATACTGATCAGATAAATAACCAAGCATCATTCAATACAAAAGATAATTCATCATGTCACATGTTCTAATAAAATAGAAAAAATAGGTGCACTATAATAATCCAAAATATATGTTCCAAAAGAAAAAAATAAATAAATAAAGCTAAAAAGCAGCACAATCCTCAGCTCAGTCCCATGATTTCCTGCCCCTAAGCAGCACATCAAGTACTTGTAGAAGAGTGCTTGCCCTGATCAACACCTGCAACCATATAATCTGTTTGGGCCCAAAAGCATGACCCAAACAAGGTATGAGAATAAATCCTAGTAGGAAACCACCCAAGATCTATGCCAATATGTTAGTGAATATATATAACAGACATTGTAAAAAGGTGTAAGTAATAAACTAGGAAGTACTGAAAAGTAAACAGTCATATAAATAAGCACAATAGATGTCTCAAGGGAACATGTAATCAAGTGTAATTGAAGAAAAAATACAAGCATGTTCTTTTTATTGGAAAATATGTCACAAACATAGAAAAACCTCTCCCTCAATAATAGCAAAACTTCACCCTCAAGCATAAGAAAACCTTTCCCATAGGCATAATAGAACCCCACCCTCAGGCATAAAACCTCGCTCGTACGCATCCAATATAAAAAAGCATGTTCTAACCTCATAAGGATTGTAATTTCTAATACACACATGGGTTCCATTTATGCCACAGTTATATTAAGAAATCAAAATAGTTATAAGTATTAAACAAATATACTCACATGGGTAATTTATATAAAAATCCTAACATGTGAATTAAAGTATCACAAGGCTTAGATATTAACTATCTCACATGGGAAATAATTCAATTAAAAAATTCCATTTTAAAAAACCCATTAAAGGGAATCAAAGGCATACTCATAGGCATACTAGGTAAAACAAATAAACATCATTCATCCAAGGGGAAACACATCCATAGGGTGGCCCTCAATCAAGGATAACAATCTCAAACATGCCTTATAATCATTTAATCAATTACCTAATCAACAATAAGTTACAACATAGGTAAATATTAAATTTAGGAGACACCAAAAAATGGGTGTGTGACACTCTAGCACATATAATTAACTTTAAAATTAGTTATAGGCATAAGACCACCTACCTCATACTTGTATGACTTTCCTCATCCATATTTGGGCTTTGATTCGACCTTGAATGAAGTAGATCTAAAAAATGAGCATAAAACCTCAACCTTTTATAACTTGACTGAGATGTTAAAACACAAATAATAACTCAAGAGTAATTTATCACTCACCTAAGGGATTCCAACGCAATCAACGATGATCAAAATGGTGTTCGGATGAAGAATCGAGAGGTAAAACAACCTATTAGTGTGAATATTCATCGAACAAGATGACCCCTCTGTCAGATTGACGAAACACGAGGCTACCAACCAATTTAACAATAAAAATAAATGTACATGAAGTGTAATTAAAACTAAACATTGTGTCTATAAAAATCCTACCCAAGTCATTACATGGCCATGTACTGGGACTATTCAGCATGTAGCCCTCCATACACGGCATGTAGGCCCCATCCAAATTGTGTAACAAGCCTCTAGCTATCCCCTGACCTCTTTTCCCCCACTTTCTTAAGTATAAACATAAAAGGAAAGATACTTACCTCAAATGAAGTAATGGTCTTTTACAATACTTTATCTAGATTTACAGCCTTTTATAATTTAGTTTAAAATGAAAAAGGTTGTTTGATTGTTTATATTCATAGTGATAAAGGAGGGAAATTTAAAAAATATTATTTTAAAAAATTATATGAAAAGAATGGTTATTTTAATAATTTATTTTCTCCTAGAACACCACAAAAATGGTTTTGTATAAAAAAAAAAAATAGAACTCTTATTGAATTAGAAAGAACAATGTTATGTGAATATAATTTTCCTAGATATTTTTAGGATGAGAAAATTTCCATTTTTATAATATTTTAAATAGAATTCTTGTTAGAAAATTGTTAAATAAATATACTTTCACATTATTTAAAAATAAAAAGCTGGAATTTGGTTATTTTAGAGTTTTTGTTTGTAATGTTTTTATTTTTAATTCAAAGGATAATTTAGAAAAATTTCATTCTAAAAGTGATAAAGGTATTTTTATTTGTTATTATAATATTAGTAAATCATATAGAGTTTATAATGAAAGAACTAAAATTATTGATGATTATGTTCATGATATGTTTGATTAAAGTAATGTTAAATTAAATTCTAATTCTAATTATTTTAATGATGAGTTTAGAGATTTTAATTTTGGTAAAGAAAAACTTCAGTAAAATGATGAATAAATTGAGGGGTAGCATAATCCTTCTTGACTTGATCCTTGATCATAGAAGGTTTATAAATATTATCCTATTAAAAATATAATTCTTAATGTTGATTCTAGAGTCAAAACAAAAAATTATGTCTTATATGTTTTTGTTAGTTTTTCTTTTATTTCTCATTTTATTCATAAAAATGACAATGATGATTTAAAATATGAAAACTGGACTGTTTCTATATAGATGAAATAAATTAATTTTTTAGAAATAATTTTTTGTGTTTTATATAATTTCATGAATACAATATTTTAATTAGAAATAAGTGGAAATTTAGAAACAAGATAGACGAATCTAGAAATTTTTTTTAAAAAACAATCTAGACTTGTTACTCTAGGATACTACCTAGAAGAAGGCATAGACTTTGAAAATTCATTTTCAACTATTTCTAGGGTAAATTATATTACAACCTTTTTAGATTTTCCTTATTTTCAAGGTTTTAAATTTTATCAAATGGATGTAAAAAATGATTTCTTAAATGGATTTATAATAAAATATGTTTATGTTTCTCAACCCATTGGTTTTAAAAATAAAATTTTTTCTAATATTATTTTTAAATTATCCAAATATTTGTATGGTATTAAACGCGCACCTCATTTTTGATATGAAATAATTTCTTAATTTTTATTAAATAATGGCTTAAAAAAAGACAATGTTTATCCTACACTCTTTTATTAACAGATGTTTTACTGATATTTTAATTGTGTAAATTTATGTTGATGATATAGTTTTTGGTTCTTATAGATAAATTCTTTATAATGTTTTTTATACTTTGATTTATTCTGAGTTTGACATGATTTCAATGGGATAATTAATTTTATTTCTGGGAATTCAAATTTCTCAAAGGAATAATGTGATATTTCTTAATCAATGAAAGTATTCTATAGAGTTGTATCAGGGGTTTGGTCTTGATTCTTCTAAATCTCTAAAAACCATACGGTTACTAGTTTTCAATTAGATGTAGATGAATCTGGTAAATCTATTGATATTAAATTTTATAGAATCATGGAAGGTAGTTTGTTTTATTTAACTATATCAATACCCAATATCATGTTTAGCATTTTATTATGTTATAGATTTCATGATGATCCAAAATGAAGTCACATTAAGTATATAAAATGAATAATTATATATGTAAAAGGAACAGTTAGCTCAAGTTTATTTTATTTTAAATATAACTATTTTAATTTAATATAAAATTCTAATTCTTATTTTAGAGGATGTAGAATTGAAAAAAATCACATCATGTATGAGTATTTTTCTTATAAAAAGTTGAATTTCTTAGTCTTATAATAATAAACTATCTATTAATCTATCTATTATAGAAGTTGGGTATATCTCTGCTACCAGTAGTTTTGATCAAATCTTATAGATTAATATTTTTTTGATATTTGAATTTATCTTGATAAATTTACTATTTATTGTAATAACACATATGAAATTTCTATATCAAAATATCTCTTAAAAAATTCTATAAAAAAGTATATCGATATTATATTTAATTTTATTAGATATCATGTGAATAAGGGTGATAATATTTAAGAATTTATCCCTATGAAAAATAGTTTAGTAGAATTATTTACTAAACCATTAGACTCTACTCAATTTCAAAAAATTAAATTTCAACTTTTGATATTGGAAGCTTAATTATTTTATATTTGCATTTTTTAGGGGGTGTTTTTGTTTCATCATTTTGTTTATGCCTAAAAAGGGGGAGAAAATTCGTTTTAAATTTACAAGTTTTGCAATAAAAAAAGGGGAAGATTTTTTCTACATTTGAATTCTTGTATTTTTGTTTTTTAATCAAATGTTAGTTTATGATTTTGAATAATCCAAGAACCTCTTATTATTTTATGTAAAAACGAGTTTTTACTTGTTCTCTATATTTCGATTATAAATTGAGTTATAGCGATCATATTTTTAAAATTAAAATTTAATATGAAATATATCAATTTTATATAACCTTTATTCAACTATAATTATGACTAATTATATCTCTAGTATGTTCACATTTGGTTCCAAACTTGCTATATATTTTGGTTTCAAGAATTATTTTTAGTTTAAAATTTTTTATAGTATTCTTTCATTATTCAATTTTAACATGAGATATACTAATCGTATTTTTAAAAAACTTATTCAATTGTAAATAAAACACAATTATATACATTTCATTAGAATAAATAGAAGTCTGAATTTTTAAGTGGTGAAAAAATTGAACGAAGTTTACGAAATAGTTTTAGAATTGTGGAATTTATATAATTCAAAAATAATTTTTATTTATTTGATATCATTTTTCATTTACCTCAAAATCACTTTAAATTTGTTGGGTTATAAATATAATTATTTTTTAAACATTTAATTCAGCTACATGAAAATCTAAAAATGTCATTTAGGTACCTCAAAAATAGTCTAAAGTTATCCAATTTTTTATACAGTTTTCAAATAATTTTCCACAATTTTTTGATCATATATCTTAATATAATTTTCATGTTTAAGATATTTTTATTAGTTAGAATTATATAGAAATTATATTCATTTAAGTATTATAGAACAATATCTAATTCTATCATTAAATGGTTTAAAAATTCACCAATTTTTTTGTTATTCTTTACATGAAATAACAAACAATTTTTCATTATCTTCTACCTCCCACCATTTTCCTCCATGAAAGAACCTTCAGATTCAACACTAGACACCCATTAATCCCCCTTGCTCCTCAGTTAAGAAAGAGTAGATCATTTCACTTCAGTGGTATTGTTTCGACACCTATTACTCAAGATAACGACATATCAAACAACACCAACACCTCATTCAACGGTAGATGTGCTACACTATTTATTCTCCAAGATAGCCACCACCCCCTTCTTGCATGTTGCTTCTTCAATATAAGCACCAACAATTTTTTATCAACATTAGATCTTCATATTGGCCATTAGTAAATCACTATTATAAACCAAAGGTAGATCACTGTTATAAACCAATGGTAGATAACTATCTTGAATCCAACATTATATTACTTATTAAAACCAAATTAGATTTAAAGCCAACAGTATATCAATTTTTCAGTAAGTGGTAGATCATATCAACATTTAATTATTAGATCATCTAAATCTTTTATTGGTGGATCATTTTTTGTTCCAATGATAGATCATTTGTTCTCAGTTCAATAGTAGATTTATTTTTTAGTTCAGTAGTAAATCAATTTTATCAGTCTAACGATAAATCCCCACGTACAAGGGCAACAAAAGATTCTTTGATTAAATGGTAGATTCTCTACCTGCAATGGTTGATCCACAATGGTCTCATATTTTTTCTACTTCCAGGTTTATATATTTTTGTTACAGATAATTAAAATTTTCTGCTACCACCAATTAATTTTATTATTATGATTTTTTTCAACTCTATTTTTCGTCATTTTTAATATTTTGAATTATGGTATACTTATTATAATTATTTTAAGCGTTTTATTGATTTATAAAATTCATATATATTATATTAATTTCATGGAATGTAATTTTAATATCTTTTAATTAGTGACAATTTATGATTTAAATTATACTTCATTGATGGTAGAATGTTACAACATTTATGTAGAATATTTTTTATTTCCTATATTCATTGTTTATAAATTATTTATAAATATTTATAAATATTTTCCAATTGTTTTAATGCATTAAATGAATTAAAAATATGCATATATTTTTTTTATACTGATCGTATTTTGAAGTTTTTATTTACTATCAATCTGACTGCATTATTCATTGAATAATTTGACTTAGTTTGAACCGTTTATATGAAATTATGTTCAAAATATTATTATATAATATATTTAAATGATTTAATGGGTTATTCAAATTGGTTTGAATTAGTATTTATGTTTTGAATTTAAATGATTATTTATACGATTTGTATGTAAATTGATTTTATCTCTCTTAAATAAATATGAATTGTTTTACACATGGAAGGTGTTTTTTAATCTTTATAGATCTCTATTTAAAGGGTTTTAGAGAAGCCTTGAAAGGAATAAAATACACTGGATAAAATCTTCAAATCTATTTTTCCATGATAACAAATTTATGAAATTATCAATTATTTTATAAACCAAGGTCTTGTATGATACTTTGTTTCATTATCTAGAAAATATATCAAGTTCCAAATTACATATTCTTCGACTTCTACTTCCTTGAAGAGACAATCCAATCCAATTCTCAATAACTAGTAAATTTTCTTTCATTTTTATCTTCTCCTTCATCTAGTTTCTATGTCTGTAACACTATTTACTGTCTTTCATGTACTCACATTTCTCTATTTATTATTTTGTATACGAAATCATTATTATTATTCTCTATATTTAGGTTGTTACTCCCAGACTCCAAAGTTTGGACCATTTAGGTTATGAATCCCGATATTAAAATTTAGATTGTAACTGGGTTGTGACTCCCCATGCAGAAGTTAGTGTGTCATAGTTATCCCTCCACTAGAAAAGTATCTTATAAATTATTTATGATTCCCCCTCAAAAATTAGGTTGTGCACATGTATCTCTCTCATATTAGAGAGTTAAAACAGTAGACTAGATCCCATTTAAACTGAACAAGTATAAAAATCCTTGTGTTCATTTATTTATTTATTAAATAAACTAACTCTAATAAATAACTATAATAATTAATTTAATTAATCAATTTATTTGATTAGAATTTTTAATCTGTTCTATTCACCTACTACTAGACCATCTTCTATTACCCTATTTGGCCCAACATGGCAGACTAATAATTAAACTATGATACCACTGAAGAGGAAGAGTAAAAAAGTAGATAATCTTAGTTTAGGATATATTAAAGGGAATTTAAATTTGGATTATTATATTCCATGGTAATTATGGATAAAAATAATGGTTATCTTTTTATATCTAAGGAGGAATGTCATTAAAATTTTCTTTGGCATTGTATGAAGAAAAAATCCATTGACTTAATTGTAAGTAACTGAGTGAATTGAATACCCATTACATAATTTAATATTGGAAAATTAAAGAGTTAACATTACTAGGGAATTTAATCCTTATTTATCATGAATATAAATACACATAATAAGCTAGTGATTTTCTAAGTCATTAGAAGGATTAAGAGATATTTATAGATTATCTGCAAAAGAGTAGAATCAACGATCTGAGATAATTTCCCACTAGTGTTCATTATTTTCATTAGTTTATAAAGGTGAATAATTGTAACACCACCCAAGGTTTAATATTCATCTATCATTCATGAAAGAAAGAAAAATGACCTTTGGATCACGAGTTCAACATTATTGGAAGAATAGATAGTTCTTCATATATTCTTGAACGTTGTGAAATTTAAGGATATCATAGTGATAAATCTAATATTTAACCAAATTAATTTCAATGTATTAATACCACCCATTTAATATTTTATGTTAAATTTTAAAATTTTACAGTTTTAGAAGTAATTTCAGATTAATTATAAAAATGAATTAATTTTAGAATTTTAATTATTTTAAGTTAGTTTTTTGTTTCATTCACAATATTTTGTAGATTGATGTAAATTGTAAAATTATTTTTTAGGCTTCTATCTTCATTGGGATACATTTTGTAAAACTGAACTAGGGTCTTTATCTAATACTTTGAGGCCCAAAAGAAGCCCACAAACCATACCTTGGAATCTATTCCCAAATCTAGAAAATTTTAAAAATGTGATTATCACTCAAAAATTACAAACCCAAATGAGCTGAAAATTTACATTAAGATAGAGAAAATATGAGGAAATGATTTTTATTTCTATTTCCACATTATATTTTCCCTTTTTCAAGGTTATAAATGGATGAGAACTTGGTGTATGAGAATAAGAATTGTCAGCTAGTCCTGAAACATTTATAGGAGTTATTCAGTCATAAATCATTGCATACATGGCTAATGAATCTGAATTTGGTGTATTTACGCATAAGAAATAGGTGAAAAACATTCTAGATGATAACCTTTCCCATTTCATCCATTTATTATTTCTACCATGTGATAACATTTTATAGAAAAATTTGGAATGAAAATGTGTTAACCCTCTCACTATAAATTTATAATTCCCTAGCCATTCTAGGGATAATCCACTACACTGAAGATCTCGATGATGTTCTAGTTTTTTTTAGTTTTTTTATTTAATTTTATAATCACATTTCATATTTTAATTTTCTTTTTCTCAATTCTCTCTTACTCTATACCTCTTTCATTTTCTCTCCTCGTTTTCTTCTCACCGTGATCTCTAATACTTATGATCATGATTAACTGACCCAATAAATTTATCAACGATTAAATTCATTCATAGATTCATGTATTTGAATAGTAATTATTAATATTTAATATTTTATTAGATTTATACTACATGGGATATTAGTGGTATTGGATCCTTTGTGTCTCTACTTTCCACCTAAGGATTATATTTTTCTTTTGCATTTTTTCCCTCAATTGAGGTGGTGGATTTGTGGGGTACAGAGAGATCATTGAGTGCATAGTATATTAACAACTTATTCATAAGATAATTTTCAAACATATGATTGACCTTGTTCATTAAGTAAGTATGAAATTTATAATGAGATGACGAAGGATCACTACAGATTTTATAATAGTTGCATCTACCTTTACTTTATCATCATTCTATCTATATTAATTTTAATTTAATCAAATCTACATGTTTAAATTCTATTTTTTATGTTTTCAAAAAACCAAAAATTTCAATGCTTTGATTAGTATATGAATAGGTGGACTAGAAATAGTGTCTGATTGACAGCAAAAGATCCTCAAGTGAGACGAACCTGGTCAACCACTATACAACACTAGGAAATAAATTAATAACTTTTTCACCACCCTTTGACAAAAATTATAAAACATAGAACCATTACATGGGAACCAAGTTGCTTTCAATCCCTATTTTTATTCATAGTTTTGTAAACACTATTATTTTCATTCAATTAAAAAAAGTAAAAATATTATCTTTTTTCCATGATGCATTTTAATTTAAATTATTCTTCACAGACTAACCACTGTCAAGTATATGATGAAGTTTCCAATGATCTTGAATGCCAATTATAAAGGGTTAGTAAAAAATTATAGGACATAGATAGTAAAATAAAATGCGTAGCTAAATACATTTGGGCGTCCCAGGAGTATCATTCAAAAAAAAACCAGATCTAGTAATGGAAGAAGTAGTCCCACTATTTGTTTACATTGAAGAACCTGAGGAGGCCTGTAATAAATTAAATAATGATCCATTAAAAATTTCTCAACCATTTTTTGAGAAGTTATTTGAAGAAAAAATGTTAAATAATGCAATTTTGGGAGATCAAAATGAGTTATAGGAGTATTGGTGAGATTTTTTAGATACTAAAAATGTATGTGAGTATCCAATATATGAAAATGAAAAATCCTAACCAATCTACCTCTATAATTTTTTGGAAGAAAATAATTTTGATACAACTATTGATATGGAGTTTTTAATGGCCCTACCAAAATAGAAAAATATACAAGATGACTTAATTGATGGATAAAATTTATTTATTGATTATTTATGGTTTAATTTTATTCAATATGAATTGTTTTCTGACTTCTCCTTTTATGAAATATATGACACAATACCTAATGAGTTGTCCATGTATATTCATGTTAAGTAAGGAGCCATACAATTAGTGTCAGAAGAAGAAGAATTTGTTGAGCGTGTGATTTTGTGACTGCCTCCACTATAACAACATGCATATAATATGGATGATGACACCATAGAAGTCAATAGGGTGAACCCATACATTCTTTTCCCTCCCCAAATGGACCTTAAATTCTATATTTCATTTTTCATGGGGTTTAATAATTTTCTTATCTTCTTTTAGGGTATCTATTCTTAGTTTCCACTCATGGAAACTAGGAAAAGTAACATTTGGAAGTTCATCTTATTAAAACACCACCCTCCATCAGATTGGGGACAAAACTCTACAACTACCTAACTGAGGGAAATAAAAACCTTGAAACCTCTTGGGAGTATAAAACAATATATATCCATTTTGTTTTCCCTTTCCCTTTATTTTTATTTATTTTTCTTATATTTCATTTTTTTATTTATTTCATTTAGTTTTAATGTGGTAGCATCTATGAGCCTAACTCAGGGACACCATCGAAAAACAAACCCAGTTGTGTCTCTCATTTTCTTTATTTTATTTTCTACCTAATTTAAAATTCTATATTTAAATATTAATTTATTTAATTTGAACGAAAAAATGGGTTAAAAATTGAATAAGTGTGGGGAGGGATGTTACTTGTTTTTAATAATTTTGTGTGTGTTCCCATTTTTTTCATCTTTTTTGTAAATTTTTCATGTTTTTTTTGCAGTTATAGAGATTAAATAAAAAAAATTTAAAACTTAAAACCATCATTTTTATTTTTTCCAAAATGCTTGATTTTAATTACGAGGGATTTAAATGATTTCTATGTTGATTTTGTTTCCTTATTTTCAATCATTACATTTTATGAAGTTTTATTTATTATAAAATTCTTGTGCACATGTACTGTCCAAATTGAAATTATTTCCCAATTTCTAAACCTTTTTGACATGTTATTTAGATTTATATTTTTCTTGTGATGATTTATACATGTTGTGTGATCCTGATATTTTATCCTTTTCCAAGCTTTTAGAGTTCATGAAATGTGTTATGTATGATCGAGGCACCATTTTGATATCTCTTTTTACATTAAACTCTTATTTTTCCTAACTTTACATATTACCTTACTTAACCCATATTATCCATGAAATACTTTGTTAGACAGTAACAATAAAATCAATTTATCCCTTTACAACATACTGTAGAAGTTAAATTTATGATTATTGTTGAACTCAAGTGTGTTTATATGTGCGGGGTGGACTTTGGTTGTATTGATTCAATATGAATTTTTCTTTGAGAGGAAATTAAAAACTTGATTTTGTATTTATTGATAATTTTTTTGGAATAAATTTCATGATGTAAATATAGATGAGTGGACCAAATATTATTAAAAACATGTTTTAGGGATTCATTAACACATGGAGATCAAAATATGACACTTCCTCTAAAACATGATTCCAAATATAAATTATAGATCTGAATTCAAGATGAAAAAATGCTACAAAATAGGGAAAAGAGTGAAGAAATTTTTCATTTATTTTTAAATTCCAAGTTATAGGTATAACAATAAAAGAAGGAGGTGGAAAGATGTGATTCATTTTTGAGATTATTGAGGATACCACCATTTTTTTAATTTTTTTCATTTACATCACTTTAGAGTTTAACCCTCCTCATTCTGCTTCTAATAATTTTACATTTAAAACCTACCAAACCATAGCCACCGAACAACTCATGTAAAATATATTATTATTGTGACATTTGAAAGTTTTTTAAGTGTATATTATAAGAGGATATAAATACTATAGAGATCAAAAAATGTTCTTGAGAATAAGAAAAACTCCACACAAAATATCCTTAAGTGAAGAAAAAAACATTTATGCGGAAGTAGGTATGACATAAACATGAAGATGTACATAAGATTAAATGGATTTTTATGATTTTTGAGGAGTTAAATAATTTTGATCCACATTGGAGTAATGATATTTACTTTTGAGATGATAATTCTTTAGTGTTTTCATTTATGCTTTGGGAAATTTATTTTTACTACAGTATAGATGATTTACCAAGAGTGTAATGTTTAAGTGTGGGTAAATTGATAGAGGTAAAATTTTCAATAATTTTACTTTTAATTTAAACTTTTAAATTTAAAAATTATAATATTTTAAGGTCTATTTTTACATTTTATGGTTTTAGAATCATTTTTAGCTTAATTTTGAAATTGGATTAATTTTTGAATTTTAATTATTTAACATCAGTTTTTTATTTTGGCCAAAAAAATTTATAGATTGATCTAAATTGAAATTTTCTATTTCTATAGGCTTATATGTTCATTTGGATACATTTTATAAAGATGTAACAGGATTTTAATGCAATATATTGATGCATAAAAGAATCTCACAATCCATACCATGGAATCTGTGCCTAAATCTGAAGGATTTTGATGATGGTCAAATAGATCAAAAGCTACCAACCCAAATGTGATGATGTTTTACATTAAGATAGTGAAACCTGAGGGAATATTTTTTTTATTTTCATAGAAACAAGTGATTATACATATTTTAATGTTATAAATTCATGGGAACTCAATGATCGGGAATATGAATAGCTAGCTACTCCAGAAATGTTTTCTAGATGAAATTAGTCAAATATCATTGTACATGTGGCCAATGAATCTGAAATTTTGTGGGTACATGTAAAGGATATAGTATAACATATTTCCAGAAGACAAATTTTAAAAATTATGCTATTATTTGTTTATAAAATTCACAAAATTTATAAGGAAAAATATATAATGAAAATTATCTTGCCATCCCCCTATAAATTTTCACATCCATAACCTTTCAAGGGATCGACCATTACACCAAAAACCTATTTGAAGTATTACTGCTATTTAGTTTCATTATATTTTTTATTTTATGACATAATTTCATCTATATTTTTTTATTTTTCTCATTTCTTTCTTATTCTATCCCTCTTCCATTTTCTCTTCCCATTATCCTCTCATTATGATATCTAATACTCACAATCATGAGTAACAAACAAGAGGAATTTCTTAGGGGATAAATCCAACGATGAACCCAAGTCATTGAACATTCATGGTTACTAATTTAATTTCTTCACATTTCTTGTTAAGAGAAGAGAAAAGTGTTCCTCTTAAAAGTGGAAAAAGATCATTGGAAATAGATATTTTAAAAATATCATACCATGATTCACCTCCTCTCGTTGTATTAACTTTTTTTGGTACCAGCATATTTTATTATCAATAAGAAAAAGGAAAGGAATAGGGACATGTATCTAAACTCTCAAGTAAAATAAATAATTATGAGAATCAACAAGTCAATTTATATTAACTTCTTATTACATTATGTGACTCTGGAATATGAATTGAATGTGAAAAACTATTCTTCTCCTTAATTTATAGAAAAAATCGTCTAGAAATGAGTAGCTGGTCTCTTAGAAATTCCTCTCCTTTTCATAATTTCTCACTTATTTTTCTAGTTGGATTACCCTTCTAGGTATCTATTATGCATATATTATGACATTAAGGATCTTAATTCAATGTTATTACTAGATATGATAGATATGGATGGTAAATCCCAAATATCATAGATAACCATTAAGGTGTGGTCTTTATCCTAGTAGCAGCAAATAAAATTAAACTCATATATACATATATCTATAAAAAATATATTATAGTGTTTGAACTTGTAAAGAATTGTGATTCATATTTTTCTTCTTACCTAGTGAAACACCAAGTTTTCAAAACCAATTAATTGTAGTGTGGAGCACTCCGATATAATAAACCAAAACAATTTCAACATAACCCCATTGGGCCTTTAAAATTACATGATAGTAAATATTCATGGTATTTTACTCACAATGAAACCTTTTACCATAATATATAAAGAACTTCCTTAGGGGTTCAATACATCAAACTATAATTTGGTTATCTTATACCTCTTTTTTTTCCTGATGCAACCACTATCAATATGTCTTGTTTCCTATTCATCAAGGTTTTACCTTTATCCTAAAATAACTGGTTATGATGTGAAAAACACCCTTAATGTGATGATTATTTTAACCAAATTAGATATTCATTCCTTTTCACCTCCCCTTAACTCCAATGAACCTCCAACTCATCCATGTTCATGTTGTAAATAAATACAACATGATAAAATCTTCATAACTTATGAGTGAATTTCCTTAAGAAAGAGTTTGTAAAAAATATCCAATGTCAAGGTAATTCAAACACCATACCATTGAATAAAATTATGTTTATGAGAGTAATACAAATTTCGGTGTAAGATTAATTATATATTGATCATGTATCATTTGAGATCAACTCAGAAGATCCCTCTTTTCTAATTCAATTCATTAGGGGTTATTCACTCATCAAAATCTTCAAACTCTAGGTATCTTTAATCCCCCCTAATACTCTATAGGGTATTCACTTATTGGGATTAATGATACTTATATCCATATTAAACCACTTTTCCTTATAAAATTGTAAGTATTTAAAAATAAAAAACCAATTCAGACAATTTTTTATTGATATGATCTATTTTAGATTTGAATATTATGTTTTTTTATATTTAATATCTCATCGATGTTAAAAAATTGTGTGATAAATTATTTTTATATCATGCCATTATAATTTTATTTATTATGATTCATAAACCTTAGGTTGGATCATGATATAAAATATTTTGTTAAATGTATATTTAGTTTGAATATGGAATCATTTATTTTGATTGTATAAATATTTATGTATATTAAAATATTTAATTTTATATTTAATATAATAAAATTATATCCTTATTTCAAAATATTAAATTGGTTTAATTTTGAGGGCTGAAAAAAAATCTCTCATTTTTTATTTTGTTATTACAAATATTGAATTATTAATTTGGTAAGTCTATCCTATAACACATACTATTGTGTCAATTTTAGTGGAAAAGGATTCTCATTAAAAGTGAAATCACTCAAATAGGGTGTGTATGATATTTAAAAAATACACCATATGGAAGTCTATTAAACATATTATTTTAAAGATTAATTGGGTTAATGGTTTTCTAAAATCTATTACTGAAGAATTTAAAACTTTAGATAAGGATCTTAAAGCTAAATATCACTGTATGAATGAAAAAAATAAATTTGAGGATTTTATTTCATGAGAATATATAATGAGAATAAATTCCATTAAAATGAGAAATTAGAAACAAGATATAATCCTAGATTTAAATTTTTTATAACCAAATAAAAATAAAATTTCACCAATTTCATGTTGTTTATACTTTTATGAAACAATCAATGTTGTGAATTATATAAAATGGTTCACAAAAATAGGGAAACCAAGTGTTGGTGAGTCAGAAGTATTTTAAATTGTTGGATAAATTTTTTTATCATTGAAATACTATTAGTAACATTGAAATTATCATTAAAAACATTCTTTAATTGAAATATTTCGTTTATATACCTTCCATGAGAAGAAATTTTATTTCTATTTCCAGTTTGGACTGTCATGTCGGTAATTTTTTATTTTTGAATAGAAAACCTGAAATATATTCTAATTACATTGTTTTTTAGAGTATTAAGTAAAGATATATTCTTATTTAAATTGGTTTAAATGTTTTTCAATTCTATATTTTGAAATTCATAGAGGAAAACTGATGAAAAGTATTCTATGTAGTGGAAAAAATATTTGGGGAATAATAGTAAAAATAGGATTAAAATATTTATTTAAGAAGGAATTACTCCTGGTTTTTTTCTAAACATTGATACTTATATTGATTTTATTAAATAAAACCTTACTAAAAAATTCAAAAATAATAGAATATGAAGATTAAGTGATGTTTTGGATTTTATTCACAATGATATATATAGAGCTGAGGCTCAATACATAAAGCAAAGGTATCCTTAAACAAAATGATTTTTTTATGTTGGGGCCGAAACATATTTTTATTAAGAAAGAAAATGCATCTTTATATCTTGGTATAGGGATACCCATTACATATCCCATAGGAAAAAGGAAAATTTTTCTGCATCATTCTTGCATCAATGCCTTCCCGCATCATGCATGAGTCACTACCCCCAATGTCAGTTCCTACATAATCTCCTACATCATAAATTACCCAAGGGTATTTCTAGGATTTGAAACCTATTATTTTGGATATAGGATTATGGGGTTTAACACTCAAGCACCACCCCAACTACAATGGTTATTTTAGTAAAAAATGGATTTTATATAATTAT
Source organism: Viscum album (assembly GCA_963277665.1). NCBI lineage: Eukaryota > Viridiplantae > Streptophyta > Magnoliopsida > Santalales > Viscaceae > Viscum > Viscum album. Next base: position 1,536,877,327 of record OY728158.1, on the reverse strand, counting down.
CCATTGATGAAATTTGATCCTAAAACTATATATCGATTCTTCATTGGATATAGTATTGTTTCTAGATATATCATATTTTATTATCCTTCTCACTACATTAGAATCATTAAAATTTATCATGATATATTATATAAGTATTATTTTAATTGAATTTATTTTTACACACATTCAATAAAATTTAAATATGACCGTGTCGAATTTTTGGTTCCACGTAATTTCTTTCTTAGTGATGCTTCAATCCCAATTGATCGTGATGATAATAAAACCACTAAAAATAGAAAATAAATTTGATTTCACCATAATTGAGTGAAGAAAAACTTGATGGATTAACTAAACACATTCTATTAAAGAGAAGTCAAATGATGTATAGGCCTTCCATATCTGATAAATATATTTTTTTAATTCACGAGATTAAATTAAATTTAATGATAATAATGATCCTCTCAGTTTTAAAGATTATATTTCTTGTTATCATGATTTGAAATGGTTAAATTATATGCATTATGATATATATATTCTATGAAACATAATTACATATGATTTTTTTTAATTTATATATGATTTTAATCCTATTAGATGAAAATGGGTCTTTAAGACCAAACATGAATAGTTTGAAAAATTGAAAGATACAATGTTAGGTTAGTAATAAAGGGTATAATCAAAGATAATATTGATTTTAAAAAATTATTCACCCATCTCAACCAAATATAAATTAAAATTTATCATGACCTTGATAGTTCAATTTTATTTGGAATATTACAAAAGGATATCAAAATATATTTTGGAATCATGGTTTATCTAAAAACAATTAATATGGTTTGGATTGGTGGTTTTTAAAAAATGGATAGAATAAATTTGATTATAATATGAAAACATCTAATTATGGGATAAAATAAAATTTGGGAATATTGTGTCGGATGGTTGACTTTGTGGTCGTATCATTTGGTCTAAAGTAGAATTCTCTATATTAATGAAATTTTAAAAAAACTAGTGAGAGAAGATTTATACTTCTTGTTCTTTATGTTGATTATATACTTTTTCCCAGAGTTTTTTGAAAATTTTGAATTCTATAGAAAATATTTTTAGTGAACACTTTTATATGAATGTTATTGTGGATACTTATTTTGTATTAGGTTTCAGAATTAATTAAGAAAGGTCACATGGAATTATTGGATTATCTTAGAGAGGATATATTGAAAATATTTTCATGTGGTTTAATATAAGTTCTTGATTTTCTAAATCTGGAAATAGTTTTTAAAATTTAAAATTATTAAAAATAATAATTCCTTAAAATTATATATATATATATTTGAAATAAGAAATGTTATATATGATTTTTTGTTTTAAATTTAATGTATGATGAATTTTTCATTCATACAAATGTTATTATTTATATTAATAATCTGAGATGATACTGTAGTAACCATGGATTAAAAATTAAGAAATTAATAAAGAATTAATTAAGAAATTTTTTTGGGGCTTAAAATTTATATGGTTACCAGTAAATATTTTGATCAACTTTCTGTCATTGGATATTCTATCTCTGATTTTTATGGGCATCGTGATGATTGAAAATTTACATCCAAATTTATTTTTATAAAAGGGGTGGCTATTATTTTGGGAAGTCTGAGGTAGAAATTCATAACCACTTATACCATGGAAGCATAATATATTTCTTGTTAAGAAGTCACATGTCATCATTTATAGTATAAATTTTTTAACTCAAGATTTTATATAGAAATATATTCATACCATTTGTGATATATTGTGATAATTCTACTTCCATGAAATTCTATATAAAAAAGTGTGTTCTTTTTTTTTTTCAAAAAATTTAATATAAAATATATATTTTTATAGAGAAAGTTTAAAATTCAGGTTTTTGAACCTCTCAATAAATTATTTTTTCTATTAGAGGGACATTTTTATAATGATTTCATTTTGAACATTATATTTCTTAATTCATTTTTTATGACACTTTGACCATTTATAGAATTGAAAATTTAGGTTAAATTAATTATTTAATTCATTAACCACTATTTATTATATTATAATTTATATATGTACAAGGAGTATCCCTGTATATAGTGACCCTACATTTTCTTACATTACTATTACATCATTTTAAAAGAGAACAACATAATAGTTATACATTCAAGGATCAAAAGGATTAGTATCTTAGGAAAATTAGGATCACGCGTCACTTAAAAATAATAAAGAATAAAAATTATTAAAATAATTATTCCTTATAAGCATATAATATTTCATGTTCTTATTAGTAAATGTATTCACCTGAGGATATACATCAAAGAGATGGGTGAGCTAAAAGCCTGTTTAGGGGAAGGATAACGTAATTGAAATAAAAGACTTGAATCAACAGTACATGGGTGAGAATAATCATCACAATCATTTTAGAATCATGTGATAATTCTATTTAGAATGAATAAGATATTTGAAAAAATTCATGGAATGTGGTGATGTATAAAAATGAAACATCATGTTATAGTGGTCAAATAACGCACATAATTGTGAACAAAACTAACATCATGTTTACACATAATATATGTGAATCAATAATAAAATTTTCATTCTTAACAAATATAGAATAATGCTCATATATGATACACATAATCCCATGAGATAAATCAAATGTACCAATTCATTATAGGGATATATAATTCTGATCCCACCCATCACATCATAATATTCACCTAATTATTCATTCCACAAAGAATGTATAACAATCATAGTCATGAAATATCCCATTGAATGAAATAGTTTTTATACTGATTTCATAAAAATACATTAATAAATAAAATTTGGGGTTCCCAAATTAATAAGGTAAATAATATTTGGTATAAAGGTACCCATTCTTTAGTGAAGATGAAATAACTCAAGTGGTTTCAAATATGTGTTTTGGAAAGAAAAGTATTTTTGGAAAATATTTGTATTTGGATTAAAAATCAAGGTGAAAACATGTATATCCTAGAAAATAAATGGTAAGAATAATTAAATTGTTTTTAAGGGAAATTATAGGAATATTCATACCAAAGATTTCATGAAAGAAGGATAACCTAAAGAAAAGGAGTTGGTTTTGGGAATCCCCTTACCTTAAATCGTGCATTATTTCGTCACTTTTTTGCCTCATGAATAATAGACATAGGTTTATTAAAACATTGATCTGGAAGTGAATAATTGTTTTTATAATATTATTTGCCAATTATAGTCATTTTATTATATTTATTAATTTCCCTAGTCAAAGGGAATACATTTTGATGTCATGTTTTCCATAAATATTTCCCATTTTGTCTCGATTTCATTATTTTGTTCAATGTAATTTATTCATTTTTAGAATTAATTTCAGAAGAATAAAATAAATATATTTATACATTTATATATCAAAAATAATTTTCAATAAACATACATAGGGTTTTTGATAATAAAATAATTACCAATGTCCTTGTTAGCGTTTAACTGACCATTAACTGGACATTGTCAAAAGAGCAGGAATGGGAAGTATGATAATTTAAAATGTCATAAATATAATATTTGTAGTAGTTTAACATAATTAATATAGTGTTAAAATTCCTCATAATTTTACTTATTATATTTGTGTTTGAAAGGGATTGGGAAAAAGTGAAAGAGGAGATTAGAATGAGTGGAATAATTGTTGAGAACATACCATCTTCTTAGTGTTGTTTCTTCCCTACGACACTAAACTCCTTTGATGTTTGGAGTTGGATGGATCCAAAAAGTCACCATGTATGATAATAATCTCAATATAGATTATTTGGGTAGATATTTATCTTTTTTTAACTGATATAGAAGTTATTTTACAAGGGGTGATAAAGGGGTTATTTATACTTGAGGAGAGGGGTATTTTTAGAATAAAATATTGAATAAATTACTATATCTAAGGAAATCTCTATTATAATAATATTTTTGAAATTATAATTAATATTTTAGTTAAATAAAATTATTTTAATACTTTTAATCACTTTATAATTAAAATTCATTAGTTTAATTGAATAGAAATGTGGAAAAAATGAGAAAATAATAGTTCAATATAGTACTTCAAATTTTAGACTTTGGAAAGTAGTTTTAGGTTTCAAAATTATTTTTACATTATTTTAATGAATAATTTATGAAATTAAATATTTTTTTATGAATTTAAAGTTATATAAATTATTAGGTCATTATTACAACATTAATGATGTAATTTAAGACACATTTGTTACGAGAAAACTGTATTTTAACTATTCACCTGAAAAATTGATTTAATTAAAAAAATTACCAAAAAATAACCCTTGGAAAATTTTTAAGTACTTATTTCAAAAATGAAATTTATTTTATCAGTAAAATTTTCTAACATAGTGAATTTTAGTTTTTATTCTAAAAATTATGATTTTTTACAAAATACATTAAAATATAGATTATTAAAAACATGTTTGTATTTTCTTTGAGTTTTAAAAAAATGATATTTATTTTTGGGAATTATAATTTTTATATTTACATAAATTAATAATGATAAATATTATTTATATCATAATTTATTATTTTAAGCTTAAATTATTATTCCAATAGTCAGGTTACTATGCCTAATAGTAAGGTTACAATTCCGAATGATCAAGTTTCTATTACAATGGTCACATTACTATTCCAATGGTCATACTAGATCTTATAAAAACTATTTCATTCCTTAATTCATTATTCACCAAAATTCCTCTCAAGGATTTATATATCCATTTTTTATAATGTTGATTATTTTACTTATATTTTGCTTCATTTCTATAGTGTTGTTCATTAGAGGGATAATTCTAGAAAATTGGGGTGATCCATATTTTACCATGGTAGTTTTTATATTTTCTATTTTTTCCCTTGTAATATTTTTAATTTTCATTGGTTTATTTTCTGATTAATGTAACTGTATTTATTAATGAAATAAATCATTATCTGTTTATTTATGTGATGTATGTATATAATATTATACAGTATAATATAAAACACATTTATTTAAAGAGAAAAATATCATTTATAAACTCTAGGATGTTACATACTCCCCCCTTTAGAAATTTAATTATCAAAATTTCAACTCATATTCTCAATCGATAATAGGTGATGCTACTTCTCTATCATTATTTCCTACGGTTTCCATATTACCTATTCATACTTATGTTTCTTCCACAACAATTTAAAAATGTGAGTTCTTTTTTTATAGAAATTTACCTCCATGGTCCAAGATCTACACCAATTTCTCTTCATACAATAATTCCTTTTCCATTTTTACCACCTCTGGATTCAAAAGATTTGGGGGATCATGTATATACTTCATCAAGAGAGATATGTGGAACACATCATAAAATTGAGACATATTTTATGTAAGTGTAAGTGGATAGTCCACTTATCATATGTCATCACGTATATTAAATGGGTTAATGTACTTAAAGCTAAGCTTCTCCATTTTTCTAAACTACAAGAATCTTTTCCATTGTGATATTTGAAGGAAAAAATTTATCTCCAACCTTAAACTCCAACTCCCTGTATCTATTGTCATAAAATCTCTTCTACTAACTCTAAGAATATTTTATATGCTGTTGTATACCATTAAACTTAACTATCATCTCTTTCACAAGATATTTTCCAATAATATTTTATTTGTAAACTTCGTCCAAAAAGTGGGATTTTTATAGTACTTACAATTAAGAGATTCATATAGAGCCATTTTAATACTTAAGGGGAAGTTGTTATGGTATGAGAACTAAACTAGTGGGATATATTTATCACATCCAACTTTTAATTCCATTGAGCATTCTCTCCGTATGTACTAATGTGTATGAATAGTTCTTTTAGATTGGCTAATAGTTTGGGGGTGATAGGTTATGCTGAAATTTAATTCATTATTCAAATCATGTTGAATACTTCTATTGAATTTTGAAGTGACACTAGGATCACGATCTAATAAAATAGATAATGGTGCATCATGTATCTTCACCACTTTCTTTACATATATCTTTTAAAAGTTGTTCAAGTGAGAACTATTCATGAATAATAATTAAGTGGGTAGTCTTGGTAATTCAATCCACTACTACACATATTGAATTATTTCCTTTATATGTATTTGGGATATAAGTGAAAATTTCCATGGTGAGGTTATTCCATTTTCACATGGATATAGGTAATGTTTACATCATTACGTTTGACTTTTATCGCCTTTCTTTAGATTGGTAACATACCAATAATCTTGAGATATTAAACAATATCCTTCTTCATGTTGTTCCACTAGAAGTGCTCTTAAAGATCACAATACATCTTGGTATATCCAGGATGGATAAATAAATGAAATATATGTGTATTATTCAATAGATCCTATATCTCTGGTGATGAAGGCACACTAATCCTCATTCCAAACAAAATCACTCCATCATCGTTAATGTGGAACTCATATAGCTACTTCCTTTACTGTTTTCACCTTATTTTGAATCTATAGATCATCCCTTTATTATTCCTTGATATTATCTTAGACAAATGGTTGCGAAAGCTTTTGGGAAAGGTAGTATGTATTTCTAGATTTTATGATTTTCAAATCCATCCTTTGAATATCCATGAAGATAGGGTCCTTCTCAATCTGCATCATGGATATAGTGTTTTGTTATTTTCTTCTATGAGCATCATCTAACTTGTTTCCTTTTATTGGATAGTAGTTAATATAGAAATCATAGTACTTTATTAGCACTTACCATATTATTTCATGCATGTTGATCTCATTCTATGAGAAAATATACTTTAGGATCTTGTGATATTTATTTATGTCAAAATTCTCACCATAGAGGTAGTGACACAAAATATTCAAGGAATGTATCACACATTCTAACTCTAGATCCTGAATACAATAATTTCTCTCATATATCTTCAACTATTGTCAGGTATAGGCTATCAATTTTTTCATTATCCATGAGTACAAAACATTTTTATTTTTTAAAGAATATTTATATATCAAAAAAAATTATCCACTTATTGGTAGTGTGAGTACAAGTTTCGTGATTAAACTCTCCTTGATCTCTATAAATCATTACTCAAATTATTCTACGAAGACATACCATACCACTTTCCATGTTAACTTTGTTTGAGGGAAAAATAATTGTGATAAATTTCTCGCAAAATGTCGACAATGCCCTGCTAATCCAGGAAAACTATGGATTTATATGACACAAGTGGGTTTGGACCATTCCTCAATTGATTTTATATTTGAAGGGTATTAATAAATTTCCTCACTTATGATCATGTCCCCGAAGTATGTGATTATATGCATCTAAAAGTAACACTTTCTAATCTTAGAAAACATTTTCTCCTTCCATAATACCTCCAGTATAATCCTTTTACAATCTTCATGTTCCTATTTTATGTTTGAGTAAATGGGAATATCATCAACAAACACAACCAAAAATTTATCAAGGTAGTCTCTAAATACTCCATTCATCAAATCGATAAATATTATAGGGGATTTTGTAGGTCTGAAGGGAATCAGTGTGATCTCATAGTGCCCATACCTTATATGGAAGGATTTCTTTTGAATATCTTCCTTCTCCAACTTCAGTTGATGATATCCAAAATGAATATCCACCAATTAGAAGAAATTATATCTTCATAGATGATCAAACAATTTATCAATCCTTAGTTAGAAATACTTTCTCTTTATGGAGAGCTTATTAAGCTCTTAATAATTGATACACAACTCTATTGGTCCATCTATTTTCTTTAAAATTTGCACCGGAACACCCCAATGTGATGCACTAGGGAGTATGAAACCTTTATCCAATTTATATTTAAGTTAATTATTTAACTCATCAAGTTTAATTGGATCCATTATATAGGGAATTTTGGAAAAAAAGAGTGTCTTTGTGTATAAGATCTATTGAGAACTCTTCCTCATGATCTAGGGGAAGTTCAGGTAACTCTTTATGAATTACCTCAGATTATTCCCTCAAAATGGCCATTTACTCATAGTTTATACCATTGAATCAATAATTTGGGTATGGTATATTTTTTTATAGGGTATCAACACCCACATTGTTGAGGGATTTTTTAAAGGAGAATCATGATATTACTTTCATTTGTACAGGAGAATGGGTTGGTTTGGAATATGAAAAGAAATTTCCTTTTCCTGATAGTTGGTGTGTGATTTATATAATGAGAGCCAATACATTCCTCGTCTAAAATAAAATTCTACCAAGAGAAGGATTATGAGTTTTTCTCAAAGAATCTTACCACATATTCTAATAGGCAAATAGTCCAACATTTGGTTTGCAATGATGTCACCACTATGTGTTTTTATATACATCATTACTTTAATATTTCAAGGATTTGATTAAATAGTTATAAAAAACATTCAGGTTATAAAGGAATGTGTATAACCATAAAAAAATTTCCATTATTGAGTGAATATGATGTGTACCTTGTTCGACTTCATTTCCATGGTCTAATTTAACAGTAGTGATGGAATAAGATTTCCCTTGATCGTTTGGATTTGGTGTTTATTAGCACTGATTATCTTCTAGGACTAATGGTTTAGTTCACTGGATTATGTAGTTACCTTTATCCCTACTGTTGAATCATTATACCATGTGTGGTGTATTATGATGTGTCTTTCTTTCATCTGTAGTTTTGGATGGCATATTCATGTCTCTTTAACATTCATGAGCATGGTGTCCTTCTATCCAATAGTTGAATAAATTCCCAGTCCCTTTTTTGGAAATTCCCATGATTTTTATTCCCATATTTTTGACATGTGGGTGGTTGGATCCCCATTCCCCATTTTTCATTTATCCCACTAGCTTGATACTCTATTCCCATATTCTTATTACCATGTCCAAAGGTCCAATATCCAAAATCCATATTTATTTTGTGATCACATCAATCCACTTCTTTATAACTCCTAAAGTCTCAGATAGATAGAGCCTTTTCAAAGGTAGGGTTTTGAACCACAAATGAATCAATCTATTTTTCTATCATTTTTGATGACAAAACCCATTGTGTATCTTGCATGCTTTGTGATGTTTTCCTTATAATACGTGATATATTCACATTCTTTTTTCTTTATCTTTATGAATTATATCTACATCTTTGTATGAATAGTTAGAGGGAATTTCTTATTAAGAAATATTTTCTTAAATTATTCTCACTCCACATCTTCCATTTCATCATTTGGATCGCTGTTCTTCATCAACACCCACCACTGATTGGCTTCTCTATCTAAACGATAGACATCCAGAGTCACATTCAACTTTTCATAACATTTTTTTTACTAAAAATATCTTATTAATTGAGTTAACCTATAGTTCCAAAAAAAGTAGATAAGAAGTTCCACTAAATTTTGGACGTTTTTTCCACATAAAGGAATGAATAGCTCGTTTTTCCTCCTTATGTGAAGACCAACGTTCCATGTGGTTCAGGTTATTGTTCATACCCCGAGATAGTTGGGTAATCCTTTTTATAATTTTTTAAACTCAACATCATATGGCATTGGGGATTTCCTTTTGACAATTGTTGCATTGTCCCTGACATGGGTTATTAGAATATTTTCTCCAGGTTCCCACCATTTTCTAAAATATAAAATATTTGAAAAAAAACGTAAGTAAAAAATCATGAATAAATAATTTATTTCTATTTGAAATGTATGTCTAAAATCGTATCTTATAATATCCTATTGTTTAGACTTCTAAAAAATATATTTTAGGATTTTTACCTATACATAGTCATATCCTAAGGGTTGTTAATACCATTTTCTTGTCCTAATTACCAAATTAATTAATCCATACCTCTAATACCAACTATAACAACCCTATTTTATCTTACATGATTATTAAAACATTTTAATGAAAAAACATAATCATTATACATTCAAGGATCGAAAGGTTTATTATCTTGGGAAAACTTGGATCATACATCAATTATACATAATAAATCATAAACACTATTAAAATACTTCTTCTTTATCCATATAAAATCCCTCACATTCTTCTTAATATGTATAGTCACATGAGAATAAACATGAAATAAAAGAGTGAGATAAAATCCCAATAAGGGGAAGGATAACATAGATAAAATGAGAGACATGAATCAATAGTTTATAGTCGAGGATAGTAATCATTGTCATTTTATAATCATGGGATAAAAATCATAGGAATAAGGAAGACATTTTGAAGAAGTCATGGAATGTATCGATGTATAAAAATGAACCATCATGTCATATTGGTCAAATACCACACATAGTTTTGAACAAATCTAGCATCAGGTCCACGCATAACATATGTACATAAATAATAACATCATAATTTTGATCATAGATATCATCATGTTCACACATAATACACATAATCTCATGACATACATCACATTAACCAATGCATTGGGGGACTATATAATTCTAGTACCACCTATCAGATCATAGTATTCACATAATCATGCATCCACACAAAACATATAACAATCATAGGCATGAAATAACCCGTGGAAAGGAATGGATTTGATCAGGATTTAATAAATAAAACCTTCATAAATAAACCTTGGGGTTTCCAAATGAATAAGGGAAAAAATATATTTGGTAAAAACATCATCATTATTGAGTGAATACGAAATATCTCAAGAGGTTTCAAATATGTGTTTGAGAAAGAAAAGTTTTTTTGTAATATCTTTTTATTTTTCATAAAAATAAATGTGGAAGAATTTCTATCCTTGAAAAGAAAAGGTTATAATAATTAAATTATATTTGAGGAGAATTAAAGGAATATCCATAAAAAATATTTTGGGAAATAAGGATAACCTAGAGAAAATGAGATGGGTTTAATAATCCCCTTATATTAAATCCATATTTATTTAGTTTCTTTTCTACTTATTGGAAAATGGACTTTGGTATATTGAAACATTGATATATAAGTGATTTTTTTTATTTTTACCACTAATTTTAAACAGTATTCATTTGATTATATTTCTTAATTTCCTTGGTTAAAGGGAAAATATTTTTATAACATGTTATCCTTAAACATTTTTATTTTATTTTGATTTAACTATTTTTTTCGATCTAACTTATTCATTAATATAATTAATCATAGATTATTAATATTTATAAATTTATAAATTTATATATCAGGAATAATTTTTAATTACTTTCCATAGGGTTGGTGATAATAAAATAATTGGTAACATCCTTATTGCTAGTTAACTGACCGTTAATATGTCATTGTCAAAAGAGTGGGAATGAGAAGTATGAAAATTTAATATTTCATAAATATAATAATTCTAGTTGGTTAATATCATTAATATAGTTTTAACATAACATATAATTATCCTTATAATATTTGGGTTTGAAATAGGTGGATAAAATGAGAAATATGATTGGAGAATGATAAGAAGAATTTATGAGAACATACCCTCTTCTCGGTGTTGATTCTTCTCTATGACACACAAATATTTTGATTATTAGAGGTACATGGCTTCAAAACATCTCTATGTATTCTAAAAAGATTAAAACAGATGATTTGGGAAGATCTTTCTTTTTTTAAATTGATGTAGGGGAGGTTTTCTATAGGGTGGGGGATGAGTTATTTATACTTGAAGAGAATGGTATTTTTTTATAAAACATTGAATAAAATACTATATCTAAGGTAAACCACGAAATAGTAATATTTTTGGCATTATGAACCATATTTGAATTAAATAACATGATTTAAAGACAGTAAATCAATTTATAATTTTAATTCACGGGTTTAATTAAAATGAAATTTGGGGAACATGAGAAAATATTATTTTAATGTAATACATTAAAATATAGACTTTGAAAATTACTTTTTACTTTTAGAAATTAAGATTATTTTATTTTAATAACTCATTTAGGAAATTATATATATTTTTTCCAAATATAATGTTTTAGAAATTACTAGGCCATTATTACATCATGAATAATGTGTTTTAAGATACACCAGTTACTATAAAAACTACATTTGTACAATTTATCTAAAAATTGATGTATTTTTTAAAATTACCAATGAACCACCCTTGTAAAATTTCAACTTTATGATTTGAAAAATGATATTAATTTGATCAGAATAATTTTATAACATTGTTAATTTAAAAATTTTAATTTAAAAATTATTATTTTTATGAAATACTTTAAAATGTAGTTTATTAAAAATGTGTTTAAATTTTATTTGAGTTTTTTAAACATGATATCTATATTTTGGAATTATAAAATTTATATTTAATTAAATTAATCATGATAAATATAATTTATATGAAAATTTATTATTTTTGGTTAAATTAAAATTCCAACAGTTGGGTTACTATTCCAATGCTCAGATTACTATTACAACGGTCACATTACCTCTTATAAATACTAATTAATTACTTTATTCTCTATTAACCTCTATTAATCTCAAGGTTCTATATTTCCACTTTGTATAATTTGGATTGATTTAATAATATTTTGACTCATTTCTATAGTGTTTTTTCATGGGAGGGATGATTCTAGAAGATTGGGGAATCAATATTTTCCCATTGTAATTTTTCTATTTTTTATTTTTTGTTCCCTTGTAATATTTGAAATTTTAATTGGTTTAGTTTCTGATTAATGTAATAGTATTTATTAATGAAATAAAAAATTTAGTTTCTTTATGTGAAGTATGTATTTAATACTATATACTATAATATTACACACATTTATTTCAAGAGACATATACCTTTTATAAATCATGGTTATTACAATATTAGATCTTATATATGAAATTTTAATGAGTAATATTTTGAATGGATAATTATATTGTTATTTATTTAAATATATACATTTTTATAATTAATATTTATATTAAATAATTAACATTATTTTGAGGGGGGGATTTTAAATTCTTATTTTTGAAAATTAATGGACATAATTTAATTTATTATTTATTTTGAACATTTAAAATTCAATGTATCAATTTAAAAAATTAATGTTCATATTAGAAATTATAATGTGTTCATGTATTTTTTATTCACATTATTGATAAAGAATTTACTTTGAAAAAAAATAATGACCGTTATTTTTTAATTAATTTTATTTATTTAATTAATTAATGTTCCTTAATATCCTCTTGAGTAATCTATATAATATGCTTCACTATAAAGTGGTTTATCTTATAGTGTTTGACTTTCAGGATATAGATTATTATTCCTTATTTTTTCATCTTTAAATTTTATTGATGAATGTATGAGGAAGAAACACATGACAAGGATCTGATACATATGAAAGGTATGTGTAAAATTAGATTATTTTTAAAATAATTTGAAACATATAATATATTATATCATAAAAACTAATTACAAAAAGAATCGATACCTTAATTTCCTATTTAGGAAACTCTGATAAATCCCAAAAACATGACGAGAACCTTTGCAGGTCCGTGTGAGAGAAAATAAATTTTAAAATAATTTTTTAATAACTATTTATTATTAAATAAATATATATTATTTTTATTATTATTACATTTATATATAAATTAGGAAACATAATAACCGATATTATATGTTTTTTTGAGATGGATGTGTTCGAAATTTATGGAATTAAAAGGTTTTATTCTTGGTTTAAAATCACTTTGGAGTAACCAAAATAAAAAATTAAACAAAATGGATTGAATAATATTGAAAATTAGAGTTTTAATAAATAAATAAAACATGAATCACTGGTAAAATGATATAAAAACTAATTAATGTAGTTTTTTATATAATTATATGAATTCTTAAACAATAGGTTTAAGATAATATAATTAACACAACATTATTAGAAAAAGTGTTTTGGAAGATGTTAGAATCAGTCACTAAAATCTATTAAAAATTAGTACAAGAACATTTACACCATCATAGTCCTTCACTATTTTTTAAATAAATGATGATAATGATCTCTGATAGTGGTTTTTATTGTTTATAACATACATATATTAATGATCATTAAATTTTTTGACCCACATTTATGTGTTATTTTTTAAATTATTATAACCGCCTCACAAAAAGTTAAAAAAATACTAGAATATAAAAAAATTATTTGTTCATAATATATATATATATATATATATATAAATATATATATATATATTGAATAATATATAATATATTTTTTAAATAATAAAAATTAACCACAAATTACAACTCCCATGAAACAATTACAAAATAAGTAAATTTTAAAGTAAATAATAGTTCAATATAAAAATATGAAAAATATGAAAATATTAAATTTAAAAACTGAATTAATTTAATCATTACTTATCCTTCAATAAATATTTGATAATTATTGAGAATTATTAACACTTAAAATGAAAATTATTTCATTATGAATATATCTCAAGTCAGATTGATGCGTAATTGAATCATATATGTCACAATAAATTTAAAAATTGTTGTTAAAACTTTTCTTGGAAAACCAAGGTTTTGTGTTTGTTCTTGAATGTATAAAAATTATTTTAAAATTAAAAAATATATTTTATTTTTTAATTGAAAAATTCAATCCTTAAAAGAACATTGAAAATTATATTTATTTATGGATCATTTCTACATGTCACTAATGAATCAAGTATCATTTTACTAAATTTATCTGAAAAAATTGTTTATATTCATTTTTGAGTGTTAGACAATCCTTTTATAATTAAAAGTAAATTTAAAATAAGAAAATTAAATTTCAATAATTGTGAGTACTTTTTAAGAAAAATTAATTCATGATTTGTTTCAACATTTCATAATTTATTAGAAAAAGTTTTTCCATAATTTTCTTGTAAACCAAATTTATTTTCACACATTTTATTTTTTGATGAAAATTTTATATGTAGTAATTATTTTTAATTCTTTAAAAGTATTTTTGTTATCATTTTTACCACCTCATATGTCAAATACATGAACAATTTATTCTTATTGGTAAAAAATGAGTAAAACAATCATTTCTTTAAATTTTTATAACAAAAAATGATTACTTGATTGTTATTAATCATTTTCCATAAGTTTTTACACATAAAAATATTATTGAATAAATGGTAGTTTCAAATATTCAAAGGATCTAGGAAGATCAAATAATATGTATTTGGTTCAAATAGTTTATAAATGGACTGGGTATTGTTTACTAAAAATATTGAGACAAATTTAGTTTATTTAATAATTTTATATCATTGGATACATTCTTGATAGTTGGAAATAAAAAATTATAATTCATTGGAATATTTTATGATCCCAAGAATGTGACAAGTTATATTTATCCATTTTTTGTTATTACAGGTAAAAAATGAATTAAAAATCTTTTCCCTAAATTTTAATAAAAACTGATTTCATTTTTTCACTTGTTATCATTTGATACATATTTCATAAATAGAATTGAATGTTAATTCTTAGAAAACTAATTAAATAATTCGGATCACATCATATTTCAAATTAATTCCACTTCAGTGGTGGCGTGGTGGTGAAGGAGAGTGGTACAAAAATGCCGTTCTTTGGGAGGTTTAGGGTTCAAATCACGAGGGTCTACTTTTAGGGAAAGACTCTCCCCCAGGATTCACCCGTCTTGTCGGGATGCTTGGTCTCAACTTGGTAGAAAAATGAGGCACATCCCAATGTGCTGACTTATTTCTTTGAAAAACCATCATCGATTGGGCTGTCATCCTCCGGGATGCTCTTCCATATTAGCTAGCAATGTCTCCTTCCCCGGCTGGGGCTCAAACTCAAGGTAGTGACCTATTTGTGGAAAAGGGGGGTTACCATGTGTGAAGGGTTCAAAAAGGCCACACATGGGAATTCCCTTTCTAGAGTGAATCATATTTCAAATTAATATCTCTTTTATTCTTATTTTCAACAAATTACTTGAGAATTTTTATTCAAAATTTCTATCAAAAAAACTGGTTGTTTGTTTTGTTTTGAATTTTTGATTTTTATTTCATAATTATGAATGAATTTTAATAATTTAAAGTAAGTTTAGATCATTACAAGTATCATGAAATTTATATTTAAGTTCTATTTTTTCCTATATGTCTCAGATAAACAAAGAAATATTAAAGTATGTTTTTATGATAAACCAATATTTATTGTACATTTTTGGTTTTTTTAAAAACATAAGAATTAAGAATTAATTTTAATTCATAAACAATATTTTCAATCAATTTTTGAGCCTTTAATGTTATATTTATTCATAGTTGTTTCTTATATGAAAATTTTATCCCGATCATCATTTTCATAATGTTTAATAAATAAATAAGATAAATTCCTCATTTTTGTTCTTTAAATGAAAATTTTAATGTTAGTGTTGTATTTTAATTAATAAAAATTCTTTTCTCATTAAATGAACATCATTTGTTATATTTAAGAGATTCTTTCTCCAATAGATTAAAAATGTCTTAGTCATCACTTTCAATAACAACTATGGAATCTTTTCTCATTTATAAACATTTTCCACATGTTTGATAATTAGATAATTAATATTTATACTTAAAATACTTATTCAATCATGTTTAGAACATTACCTACCATTATCATGTAGGTTTAATTTTTATACATAGAAATTAACACATAAATAATTTCAAAATATTTCCATGACAAAAAATTGTGTTTACTCATTATTGAATATTTGATATATGTTTTACAATTAGAAATTATTTTTAATTATTTAATGAGAAATTCTATCATTTTGAAAAGATACCAAGTTATATTAATGCTCAATTAATTATTATAAATCACAAATGACTTGATCATTGTTATTTTAATTTCAGAAGACAAACCATGATCATATTTTCATTTTAAAAGTTTGATAATATTTTCAAAGTTAAAATATATTTCCAATTTTTAAAATTCACTTTGAGTCATTCCAGGTAACTTATATTTTAGATTCATATATGTTTTGTTCCTAAAGGGAAAAAATTACACAATAAATGTTATCCTAAATTCTTATAATAAACTAACATCAGTTTATCTTTTTTGATCATTTAATTCACCTTTTACACTCAATAATTAATTTTAAATATTAGAAGGAGTTTTAAATCATATTGATAAGCTATTATGTTAGATTAATCCAGAATTTATTCTTATAAATCAAAAATTCCTTTAATATTTTTGTCTAAATTTTTCCTACAAAAATAAATCTTATTATCCAATGTTTATCACTCAACACATGTTTAACACTTAAAAATGAATAATAATACTTAATTAGTACTTCTAATAATTTATTGAACATCTCAAATTATTTTTCATACATACCAACGCTTATAGGTAAAAAATTTCATGATAACTTTTTTAGTTAATTTTCATAATAAATGGATCATGTTTCCTTGTTTTCTAAAATTTGACACATATTTGAAAATTAAAATTTAATTTAAATCCTTAAAATTAAAATTCAATCATATTGAATATATAAAAAAAATTTTTATTCATGATTTATTATAACATGTAAAAACCAACATAATAATAATTGACCAAATGTTTTATGACAAAGATTGCTCATTTTCTTGTTTTTACTGTTTAAATCTCACTTTATAGTTTAAAATGAATATTAACTCATAAAATTTTCTTTTAGTATTTTTTATAATCAAATATACTGGATTCATGAGTGATATAATTTTATAATTCAGGAGTGACTTAGAGAATATGTTTTCCGAATTTCTAAAAAAACTGGGCAAGTTTTATTATTTTTTGATCATTTTACCCTTGTTTGAAAATAAATTTTAAATTTTAATTATTAATGGATTTTTCAATACTGAGAACCTTTGATGTTTAATTCATGTATGATTGGTTGGTAAAAATATTAATTATATAATGAATAGTTTTCCAAAATTTCTATGATAATTTACGTTTTTTATCATTTAATGGATGTGTCGTAGTTAAAAATTAATTTCAATTCATAAAAAAAAGTTTTGATCATTTAGATCATATTGTACATAATGTTCTTGATTAGTAAATTAATATATGTCAAAAATTACTCATTCATCACTTTGGAAAAGTTTTGATCATTTAGATCACATCGTACATCATTTTCTTGATTAGTACATTCATATATGTCAAAAATGACTCATTCGTCACATTGGAAATGTCTCATGAATCATTCTATAATGTTTCCATGAAAAACCAAAATCATTTGATAATTGTTTTTCATTTTATTCTTATTTGGAACTATTAATAAATTATATCATAAAATATATGATAAGATAAATAAAATTGAAAACAACTCATGCATTAAGTGCATAATGATAATACTTACTGACCAACTCACAATGATGATCGATAAATTCATTTGGGGATAATGAAAAATGAATATTATATTGTATAATAGTAATAATTAAATTAATATTAAATACGTTATATTCATTTTTGAATATGTGATATTGGATTTTGTTCCTTATCAATGGGGGCATGTTCTTAGATAAAACATTATTCCATTACCTCTAGGAATACCTATAGTTGTGCATGTGACTCTTTATATATCATTACCTATGACTTTAACTACCTAACTTAAGAATCTATCTCTATAAAAATATTCCAAAGGATCACATTATCCTCATATTCTATATGCATCCCAAAAAATATATATATTCATTTAATACCCCCAACAATGAAACTATAGAATATAGAATCTATGTGACATACATCACATGTAGTCATGTCCACTATAACATATAACTCACTCAAATATATTATTTCTATAAGTTTTAATCAAAATCCACTCCTCTTAAATCTATTCCAACTCAACCTCAAATATTCCATTTGAAATATTTAAAATGAATTAATTAAAATTATAAATAATCATCATTTTAGAAGAATGTAATATTCTCAAAAAGTAAAGTTATTTTTTTGAGGGATTTTGACATCAAGATATTGAATTTTGAAATTCATCATCCACATTGATATTAAATTAATGTTTCTACCTTGATTATGTAACAATATATACACAACAATAATTTAATATAGCTTTTTGGTCATTATTTAGATACAACAATTTTCTTCCTTCAAATGGTTTTAATGATCAAAAGACTCCTATATTTTTATCATAAAAAAACTTTTTTATACTTTGATATATTTTGTAGTATATTCATAAAATGGGGAAATTTTTTGGGCCATCCTCTAAATATAACAATTCACATTCTCTAAAATGAATTTTCTTAATGATCATAAGATACATATTTTTTATTTAACAAGATTTTATTTGTGATTTAAGTGAAATAAATAATAAATAATAGACATGTGGTGGAATGAAAAAAGGATGAAGACTATAATATTCTAAAAATGGATAGCCTTCTTATGGAGAATTAAGTAATATGATGATGAATTTAATAGATAAAGTAGAAGACCAAATACCTCTGCATAATAAAAAATAAACAAAGTCGACACCAAAAACCAACATCTATATTCCAATGTTACATACAAAAAAAATTATTGATATAATAAATATAAATAAAATTAATATGATTATTATTATATAACCAGATTAAAAAAAATACATTTATTGATGATAAAAGAAAACTTATAAATTAGTTACCAAAATATATCAAGAGTAATCCAATTGAAGACCTCTAGAACATCAAATCCAACACCTAATACATCACCAAATTATGATGTACTACTAAAATGAGGTAATATTTAAAAACTTTTTTCCACTAAATCAATAATATCATTCATAGTGAATTTATCATTGGAACATTAATGAAGAAATATGACACAGTTAATGGATAATGTTGATTTATATTATGAACTTTTTGGAATGAATTTCATCATCTGGAAATCATTTACAAAAATAAAGGACTAAGGTTGAAACTGGATTGATGAATATTAAAACATTTATAAAAATATTAAAGACAATCCAATACTAATATCCATAATTTTCTTCCAAAAATACATTGATTACATAATTATTAAGTCGAATACGTTAATTACAAGATATTAATAACAAGATAAGAAAGTAAAATGACTATATTTTTTCTAGATCAACCTCACTATATAGCAACAATAATTCACTTACAATAAAAATAACAAATAATTATCTTTATATGTAAATAAATGAAAGGGAAATTTTCATCAAGATAATAAAAATTATTACTAATTGAAAAATAGGCCTGTGACCACATGATAATAAAAAATAACAATAATGATGGTAAATAATAGATAAGGTAACAATCGTTGGAACTGTAAAATGAGAAATGGTAATTTGAGAACCCACAAAAACCTATATGACTATATTTCTCAAAGTTGAGTTCCATGACTACATATAAAAGTATGGGGATAGATTTTTTGGAAATTATTTTTTGATATGGGAAGAGAGGTGAATCAACTAAAATATAAAATTATAATAAAAATAGAGATCATGTAACATGGAACCTCTCTTTCCCCTTCTTCTTAATCTCTTTTAAAGATAATTATTTTCTATTCTAGGATTTAATATCATTATCTTAAATCCTTCATTAATTATCATTATAATTGTCTTGTATTAACATTAAAATTGTACAATGACCCCATATATTGTATTCAATCGACTATTCCATATTCCATTTCTAGTGAATGATTAGGTCATAGGTTAAAGACTTTAATTCTACTGTTTTTTGATTGAACAATTCTTGAGAATACGGAATTGAACCTTTTTGTCTTTTAGTTGAAAACTTCATATGAATAAGGATATGAAATTCTATATATCATGGATTTAATATGTCCCAAGGGTAACTACTTTTCCATATATTATAAATTGGGTACCTATTGTTCAAAATGTTTTCTAGATCTCGGTATAAGATCTTCCGAATGCTTAAGGTTAAAATTGAAGAAGGTTTAGGGGATATGAAAATGTTATCAATATAAAAAATGGAAAAATATATTACTTATCAAAAACATATTTAACATTTCATATGTCTTTCCTACGTGATTTTTGATTTGATTTTTTTTTAATTTTTTACATGTCTCTTCTATATCCATTAAAATATTATTTATAGAACATAATAAAGTTCAAAATGCAATAACTCAAATTTTACATATATTACTTTGGGATAATATATGTATTATTTTCGGATATAGGTTCTTAGATGGTGATATTTCGAGGCCCGATGTGCCCGGAATTAGTTTTTGAAATATATTAAATATATTAAAATCACTTGCATGCAGTTTTCATGAAAAAGTGGAATAAATCATGAACAGGTGCCTAGATCAAAAACTCATGGGAATCATTGAGTTTATAACATGGGTTTTATGATAATATTTATATAATCATGGAGTATTTCAGATGATCAGGTTAAGTGTGGCAGTGGATGTATGTTTGAATAAATTAATCAATTAAATTAATTTATTTAATTAAAATCTCTATGGCCTAATGTTTGGGTTATAAATACTCTCTTATAACAAAAATTCAAGGTTATATGCATAACCCTAAAAATTGATAGGATCCTTTGGAGAGCATTGGAGGAGGTTCCATGGGTGAACAATGACCGATTCATGGATTTTCGATTGATATACAATGGAACGTATGGATCTCACTAATAAGTGAAACATTGGATCATTCTTCATTAGTGTTCAATCCAAAATCAAGGAATTTTTTTTGATTTGTTCAATTATATCCCATTATTTATCCTAATCGAACACAAATAAATTCAATGAAAAATAATGGATTCATGAATTGATGATAGATTAAATTGATGGATTTATTTTGATCATTATTTATTACCTCTTAGATTTTCTAAATCTATGACAATGGATTGAGTTTGTATAAGAAAAAGCTGAGGTACATTAATAAAATCTTGTGTATTATGTTTTTCTCCCCCAATTCTTCGCACGTTCATCACTATCATATTATTTTGGCCATTATCTCAATGTTTCCTCAATATTTGATCATTATGCGACCATTATTCAGAATAACAATGCAATATCATGGGGTTGATTTTAAATCGAGGGTGGGGATGAGGTACGATGATGTCTGAGGATTATCAAAGGGTTATTACAATGGATTTTTGGTATTTTTTCATATCGTATTTGACAAAATATATACAGATGATGCATGTGGATTTTTCTCGAGTAGATTTGATGTCTAAAATCCCAATATCTAGTGATGGGAGTGTTTGACGACCACGAATATACCATCTATGATAAGGATGATGATGATGGATACATGGTGTATAACATGGATGATAAACTGAATGATTTAGAAAATCACAGGTTACATGGAATGTAATATAGTGCTACACATTGTATGGGACTCCCTAGCTACGAAACTAGGATTTTCATAGAGATTTAAATATCACATGCAGTGTGACCCTGTCACAGGTTCTGCGACATGTTCTTGGTGATTCAATGTGTAACGCAGACACTACATCGTTATGGGAAGGCCAAAGTACAAAGACATGGCCAGAGTATTTGAACATGTTCTAGTGTACACAAGAATGACCTGACATCATGAGAACAATGCTGGGAAATATCTCTACACTGTGTACTATTCATACATTATGTGTATATGGACATTTACATACCATGTAAGGATGCACCACAGTGAAATACCAGAGTGGTAAGATAGATATGCTATGTATTCCCTTATTAGGTGTTTTTATCCCTTCATTTATTCATTACATTCCCATATTATTTGAGTGTGTTCCCTTGGTCCATTACCTCGATGGTATAGTGAAATATTACATCTACATATAAGGATTTTGATCCCCTATAGAGGATGAGTTTCAGATAGAGTTTGTGATGTCCCTTCACGATACTAGATTTTCATAATCTATTATTTGTATACCCTAGGTAGGGTTCATGGGATCAGCTTGGCCTCCTTAATAAGTGTATTGATCCTCCATCTTTACTTCCATATCATTAGGGTTTGCGGGATCATTGTAATATGATCTCCTATGTAGCAGGTTGATTTAGATTTGGTTTTTGGTGTTCCCCAATAGTCCTGGGTGT
Organism: Viscum album; assembly: GCA_963277665.1. Classification (NCBI taxonomy): domain Eukaryota; kingdom Viridiplantae; phylum Streptophyta; class Magnoliopsida; order Santalales; family Viscaceae; genus Viscum; species Viscum album. The sequence goes on along the minus strand of OY728158.1, from coordinate 1,536,854,419 downwards.
GATCCCCCATCTGTGTATCATGGTCTTTTGAGACTAGGATCTTTGTTGTATGGGAAATGATCATGATTTCTTTGATGACTGTATTTGGTGTTATCATGGAATGCATAGTAGATTCTCCCAAAATGAGCATTGCTTTGAGAAAAATCGTATGGCTGGCAGTTGGTTGTGACTACCTCATGACACAATGTCCTTTCTAAGTATATCTAGGGTTTAATCTTATTATTAATTGATTTCTATATCATTATTATGACCTGAATATTCTTGGTACATTATGTTTAATGTTTTGGGGTTTCTTAATGGGTATTGTTATACTCACACATGCATGGGATCATCTTGCACTTGTTGTGTCCTATGTATACAATGATGCATTTGATGGTGTTTTGGAAGGATAGGCAGTGGGAAGAGCATAGGTTGAGATTGATAGACCAAGGTTTTTTCTAGGTGGTTTCATTTGATCATAGTTCTCACCCTTCGAGTAGGTTGGACTCTCGGTAGTTTTTTTGGGCTTGTATTTTTTCCCTCTTTATCACTTTCAATACTTCACTACCCTACTCTATTTATGGGATGATAGATGTATGAATTTAATGGTTTTAGTTGTTTTATATTTCATCATTATGTGGGATTGGAGATGTGTGCATGTGTATAGTGAAATTAGGGTAATGCCTCCCATTTGTTTGATATTTATACTCAAAACTAGCTTCTATCCCTTTACTTACTTGTAGTAGTCTTAAGGTAGTCATGGTTTAAGACCCATTGGGTCAGGTCATGACATAGTGGTATCAGAGGAGTTAGTTCTACCACAGGACCAAAGTCTATAAGACTGGTTTTGGGTAACAATGTTAAGTGTTTCAAGTTCAAAATCCAATCTAGGGACTCTAGTATGGGTGTGTCTATAGAATTATCCATAAACTAGGATTCTGATCACTTGCCTTTCATCTCGGTACATATAGACATTGGATGTAAGGAAAACATTGGAACATGAATCATATAGAAATGGGGTGTGGTTTTCATGCACTTATTCTGTTAGATATCTTGATATACTCCTTGACTGTGGTACATCTTGTTTATTTCAGGATACTTCTGTGAATAAAACCATATAGGATTCCACCACATGATCATGAGGATGATCCACCGAATGACGAGGCTTCAATATAGGGGTCTATACCAAAGATGAAACCTGTTGGTAGTTTACCAACTATATCATCACTTGTTGAAAAGTTTCTATCATTTGATGCACCTGATGAGGATGCATACAGACTGAGTGTGCTGCATAAGTTTCAGAGGTAGCTACCTCCCAAGTTTCTAAGTGAGCCAGACCCCCAGGTGGTTGAGGACTAGATAGAAAAAATTATTCCAGTTTTCTGACTTATGGGGATGCCTATACATTATATGTTAGTTCTCACATTGAGTCTTGTTTATGAATCTCTTGGACGATGGATTAGTTTAGTGAGTTAGTCACACAATGAGAGAACTCACTCCTAGTCTAACTTTGAGCGTCACTTCTGGGAGGAGTTCTATCAAGCCACATTGCGATAAGTTCACATACAAGATCTTATGCATCTACAATAGAGTATCTTGAATATGGTGGAGTATTTGATAAGGTTTACTAATATATTTAAATACTCTATATATATGGTGAAATATATATTCATAAATGATTGGGAATTTGAGTAGGGATTATGACAGGATATCAGGGATTCATTGATATCCCCCTTCATTCCCAACTATACTTGGGTTTTTGAGTGGGCCATAGTGGTGGAGAGCATCCAGATAGAGAAGGTTCTAACAATGGGTTCTAGAAGTGGGAACCCAGGAGATACGTCCTTAGCAGTAGGTAGATAATAGTAGTCATAGAGATTTAGGCATGCCATATGCTTTATTAGATGATCCCAAGATAGGGGTTTAGTGGTTTAGGGTTATCAGGATGGATCAAATTTGCTAAGGGGGATATGTTGTCTCTCCTACAATAGTTGGGGACATCTAGCATGAGATTTTCTGACCCATCGTATAATTTATCTGGAGATGGTCAAGGGATTTACAAGGTAGAGAAATAAAAAGTATAGGGGTGATCCAAAGTGAGGAATATATAGTGAATGGTCTAGAAGAGCAAAAGGAGCTAGTCGGAGGTTTGACCTATTACCACCACCACCCACAGGTGGTCTATTACAGGTTTAGGGAGCTGGTGTTTAGGGATGAGGTCAGCTGTAGGATATGGAGGCCTATAAAATTGTGCCTCTAGAGAAGATATAAGGTATGATATATGTATTTTCCACCTTAGCTACAGTATTTATAGACATAGGCGTGAGTAATTCCTTTCTTTACACTTATTTGGTTTGAGACTTAGATATCCTGATTGAGCCTTTGGGTTGACCCTTATGCTTGGAGGCTCCAAAAGGTGGCGACTTAGTGATTTCACACTTCTAATGACATTGAAATATGATGCTCATAGGTTGGAGTTTTGTACTGGATATCTTTATAATAGTGATGAGGCCTTATGATTCCATATTAGGTATAAACTGGCTATCCACGATCCATTCCCAAATTGACTATTTTAGGTGAAGTATGTGGTGTATATGTAGTGATGGTATAAGGTTTTACTTTTTGGGTGAAAAGGAAAACATTGTAGAGAAGAATGATATCAGGAATAGGGTAGTTCATCCTATCACTCACTAGTTTTCTAGCATGACTCTTAGAGTAGTGGATTATATGGGATACCAATTCCCTACGATGGTGGTAGAGTATGGGGACTTATTTCATGAGGATGTTATATGATTAGTATCATGAATTATTTCCTGAGGATGTTCCAAGATTATCTACCCACTGGGAGCTAGAGTTTTGCATTGAATTACACCCTGGCATGGAACAAAAATCTACACTATTATATCAAATGGGTATCGTAGATATTCATGAGCTGAGGGTAAAGTTATAAGACTAATAGGGGAATAGATTTCTAAAAACCTGTGTTTCCCCTATGGAATCCCTATTGATTTTCTCCAAGAAGGTAGATAGGATCTTGAGGTTATGTTTAGATTACCAACACATAAAATAGGTGATTGTGAAGAATAATTATCCACTACCATGGATCAATGACCCCTTTGATCAGTTTAGAGGGGCCAAGTGGTTCTCAATGATTGATCAAAGATTAGGATATCAATAACTATGAGTATAGGATGAGGATATACCAAAGATGGAATTTAGATGTAGCTATGATCACTATGAGTACTTGGTGATTCATTTTGAAATAGAAAACTCTCCAAAAATGTTCATGGGACTCATAAACTAGATCTTTTTTCCTTTATTGGACTTGTTTGTGGTGGTCTTAATATATGATATCCTAGTGTACTCACTGTCCAAGTAGAAGCATGAGAAGAACTTTAGAACAATCTTGGAAACACTCAAAGATAACCATATTTATGGGAATATCTCAAAATTTCCATTCTGTAATCAAGAGTTCCATTTTATAGTACACATAATCTAAGAGGAAGGAGTGGAAGTGGACCCAGTGAAGGTTGAGGCAATGCTATCTTGGGATCCACCCAATAGTGTTACTGAGGTATGGAGTTTCCTAGGGCTGTTTGGGTACTATCAGAGGTTTGTAAGTTATTTATATATATAAAAAGAACCCTTTATTGATTTAACCTAAAATTTACATTCTCTCATGTGGATATAAAGGTTCCAGAAGTTATGTTAAGAGTTGAGACAAAATTTTTAGAGTTCCCCTATCTTGAGATTTCTTGAGGAGGGTTTTGAGTACATAGTGTTTTGCGATGCATATGGGATCAGTCTTGGTTCTGTTATGATATATATACATGTGGTGATTTACTATGGTTTATGTCATTTGAGTCCACTTGGGAATAACTACAATAACCATAATCTTTACATAGTAGCAATATTCTTCACACTAAACATGTGAAGATACTACCTAATGGGTGAGTGGTTTATCATCAACTCTGACCACAGGATTATCAAGTATATATTCTCTCAGAATGATATTAACTTGAGATAGATAAGGTTACTATATTTTCTCTAGGACTATTAATTCGAGATTGTATATACTCCTGGTAATGGGAATGTGGTGGAATATACTCTTAGCAAGAGATCTTTTTCTCAGTTGTTGGATGAGTTTTCAGAGCAGTTAGCCTCATTGCAATTGTACTTAGTGGAAAAGGAGGGTTGTTCATATCATCAATTGAAGGTTGTTACCCCACCTATTTTACAACATTTTACAGATTCTAAACATTGATACACTGATGGTGAGACTGTACATACATAGATATCCACTAGACATGCTCTTGATAGATAGTTTGAAGGCGGGGAGCATGACACCCTCTTCAGAGGACATACAATTTTACCACTAACATTGTTGGAGGAGGTGATGTGGGAGTTTCATACATCCCCTTTGGTTGTAAATCAAGGCGTGTAAAAGATGTACCAGGACCTTCTATGATAGTTTTATTGGACGAACAAGAAGTTTGGTATTATAGAATTTGCCTCTCGATGGATCACTTTACTATATGTGATGGATGGGCACCAGGTTCTAGGGGGTTTAGCTCAAACAATTGATGAGACAAATTAGAAGTAACATGGGATATCCATGGAATTCTTAGTAGGGTTAACACATTCATCTAGGAGACATTATTCTATCAGGATTATCATAGACAGACTCACTAATTCATCCCACTTCCAAGCCATTCGATAGTTGAGTTCAGTAGAGATCTTGGGATGCCTTAATATCTAGGAGATAGTCAAAATCCATAGAGTTCCCTCAATTATCATTTTATACTGTGATACTCACTTCACATCAATTTTATGGATAGGATTTCATGATTCCTTTAAAAATTAGTTACGTTTGATCATGGTGTTTCACCCCTATACTAATGGCCAGATTGAGCAGGCCATTCTTGTCATAACCTGACTAAACAGGGCTCGAGCCGCAACAAACCCAAGCCTGCCTTTAGAGTCCAGGGGCTGGTGACAAATGAATAAAGTAATATCTAACATGGGAGGCCTTTTCCTAATGTATCTATATGTACAACCTTGACTATCTCAATGAAAAAGTGAGAGGAAAAATAATAAATATATGAAATAGCTAGAATATAAACAATGTATGAAAAACCTATAGGGTGTACAAGAGTACGATAATGAAAACAAAAAAGTAATGGGGAAAAATAAGCACCCAAACTAAAAGATGTCTCAAACTAACAAAACTAGAAAGTAAATGTGTTTAGAGATCCCATATCCCTATCTCCAAGATCCGAGCACTATACGCGGTCCAATGATCCCGGTATCCCTATGCTCCTCCATAGTCACTGCCAAGCTATCCATCATCTTCATAAAACATAACACATGTGAGAAAATACCATAAAGGGGTGAGTATATTCATACCGAGTAGTAAACCTCAAATATTTGAAGGGGGAGAGGTAAGGGACATGATAAAAATAGATAGATAGTAGAAAACTCAACCCAAAGAAAGAGAGTAAAAGGAATCAAATGACATGAATAAAGATTTTTTATAGGCTAAAACCAAAGAAACCCAAAAGTGAGATGAGGGTATATCCATCTCATAGCTCAGACTAGGAAAGAGAGTAAATAGTTCTAGAAGGTCCATTATCAATGTCCAACATCCCATTCATCTTCCCAATAGAAAACATCCAAGTCAAGCCACACCTTGCCACTATGAAAAATAGTTAGGGGGCACTATATCATAGTATAAGAACCCTACCCTATTAAAATAAGAGAGTGACACTCAATATTAAATAGAGGAACCATGCCCTACCCAACAAGTGGGTTCCACTATGATGGATGAGGACCCATGCTCGGACTTTGTAGGAGGATTCCAATCAAGGAATCCGTAGAGGACCCATGCTCATACCAACTGAAGGGTTCCACTCTAGTAGTCCATAGGGGAATCATTCCCATCCTATAAGGAGTTTTCCACTCTATTAGTACCCATACCCTAATATTGTATAAGGGGTCCACTTGGATAGAAGATATAGGACCCATGCCCTACCTAGTAGGAGGGTGTCACTCTAGTAGTCGAGGACCCATTCCATGTCTAACCCAGCTAGAGGGTTCCACTCTAAAAACCACTACCATCATTGAGAATAATCTAAAGAAGCACCCCACTTGGAATATCATGCATCATATCTAAAAATACACTATATAGGAATCCATAATGTTCTACATAGAAAAACACTCAAGATAGGCTACTCGCGATCTAAAATACGTGTTCAAACAAAGGATATACAAAAGATTAAAGTTTCTTAAAAAGGTAGGTAGGGGTACATGGTGTGTTGGGGACCCACACGACATGTGGTCCTAAAATTTTCCATGACTATGTCCTCACCATCACATGGTTCCATACTCATGTAGAACTACAGAATTTGTAATGGTACTATATGATATGTCTCATCCAAAATCCCACCGAATGCACTAGGCTTGTCATCAATCGGATGAGCTAAAACGTTATTCCATTGATATGTCAAAAAAATGGCCATGGATGTACAAATGAATCACACTATTGTAATACTCGTGGAAAAACATTCAGGATAGACTATTAATTTCTTGAAATTGGACACCCAGTAAAAAACACATTTCACTACATCACACTTGAACGATGCTTTATGGTCCTGGGACTTGAGTTTGATTTAAACACATGATATTGTTTTTAAATTGCTCACCTAAATATCATGTTTGGAATACCAAAGAAATTTCATCATTCTGAAACCACATAAAGAAGATATGTTAGGTACTATATTCCATAATAATAATAATAATAATAATAATAATAATATTGGGTGCTTCATGGACCTATGACACAATCTTGAATTAAATATCCAATATTGGTATTAAAATAACTATCTTAATTATATGGGCACAATGCTGCTGATGATTCATCAATACAATGTTTTATGAAGAAGTTATGACAAGATTAATCTTTTGGAAATAAATAATAATAATATTTTATATTATTATTATTATTTGTTTGTTTTTTACATCCATATATGCTCAAATTACTCCTCACCTTTTCTATGTGTGCCTCCCTCCCAAGAACCTTTATCACTTCCTTAATCATTTTAAATACTATTTAATTGATTTATTTCTATTTTAAACCTCAAACATGGAAATAAAATCACGTTAGAAATAGCCTCATGCAGGGAACCTCCTTCAGTTAGATTCTATTAATTTAAAAACCAATTTTTATAAAACAAAAAATAAATTTTATTAATTAATTTAAATGTTTGAAATGATTTTTCTATATTAAATTAAAACCAATTAATTTAATTAACAACACTCCGTTTTTTAATGTTATTATTATTATTAAAAATAATAATAACACCTGCTGTATTGACCATGTATGCCCACCTCATAGAAGATCCAAGTCCAGACACCATCGTGTCTACACCAAGAATCCTCTACCATGATACCCCAGACATGCTATCCACTTGAAACCAATATTCGCATCGTATATCATCATCATGCGTTAAATAGGAAAATAGGGATCCCTGAACCGAATTGAAAACCCTCTAATAAATCACCATCTTCATCACTCCTTGATCATGAAACCACACCCATAGTACCAATCTAATCTGTGTACAAAACATTATCCCACTCATTATTCTCACAATGATTTTGGAGGTTAAATCATGCTCGAACCCTCCCCATCAAATTCAAACAATGTCCCCGGAGGCTAATGATGAAGAACGTGAAGAATGGTGGGGGGAAGACACAAAAACAGAGGTGAAAACATCAATGACCAAGCATTATTGGACAATGATCATATATGAGTAACACCCATGGTGAAAACATGGATAAAATAAGAATAAAATGAATTAAATAAATTGAATTCTACTATAGGAATCATGAGAAGAACATTCAATTACAGAATCAAATGAAGATAATAATTAATGCATCAATATTTTAATCAAAAGGGATATAAAACACAATTGATAATTTATACCTTGATTATGGATTGATAGTTTGTTTAGAACACATCCACTATAGATGAAGTTGATGATCCCAATGCATTGTTCAATTGTCTCATGATTATCCTCAATATAATATTCCTCCATTCTCTTATCCCACTCTGTTATGTAAGGTTGTCAGTGCTCCTCTTAAAATCCTCCTAGGGTTATGAGACTAACCTCAAAGAAATTTCATAATGGAATATTTATAGAAGATATAGATCTTTGATAAAATAATTCAATAAATATTTCATCTTATTTAATTATTTCGTCCATGTTGGCTATCAATCCGAACACCCAATGCCGACAAAGGATATGTTACATTTAGGGAAAATACCATGTTCTGGACAAAAATGTTGTCTCATATTTTCCATTAGAGTCCCTATTTATGATTTATTTAAGTTGGGGTTATTAAATAAATTTTCTAAATTAATTAATTTATTCAATGCACCTGCCAAAAACTACCTCATTCAAAAATATTATGCTGACCAAATTTAGGCCACGCCTAGGTTAACCCCAAATTTTGGATTCAGCCATGGGATATGATTTCTGATCTGAGAATCTATTTATGAGATTTTCCACTTTTCAAAGAAAATATATCATGTGTGATATAAAATATATTTAGTATTTTTATAAAATTAATTTCAGGATCATTATCCCTTAGAATCATGCACCATATCATTTCTTAGAACTAAAAATATTCTAATGAATATTCAAAAGTCTTACACAGTAAAACCACAGTCTCTATATTATTCCCTTATTTAGAGACTTTTGTCCCCAAAAAGGAAAAAATAATGAAAAATGTGGGGATACTAATCCTACAACTGGATCTCCTACTCCCACAAGCTCCCCTTATGGTTTTTTTCTACCAAAAAACATGCACACTGGAAAAATAATTTCCCAGGAATGGTCATTCTCTGTCTATTCTCAATGCCAACAACTCGTTGAAAAAGGATACTCCAATCTCAGGGCCCAGATTACCTGTGTAGGTATCATAAAACGAATCATTAACATAACTCCTCAGTTATGACATGTGTAGAACAGAAAGCACCCAGTCTAACTATAAGGAGATCAAATGTTCCATCACTTCGCTCGGCAACAACAGACAGGAAACCTCATCATGAGCATCTTCTTCTACGACCACATCTTGGGTGGTCCTCAAGCTCATAATTCCTCAACCTATATAGGGTCTACTATCACTCCTATGTATAATAATATATATACAAATAAGTGGACCTTTGAATCTACAATTTAATCCACGAGAGATTCCATACAAATAACACTCCCAAAGAATGTCTAACACCATCCTCACGTATCTCATGTGCTCTAAATCTGACTCCAACGAAACGGGGGTACCATAGAAGAATAATACCATGAACGAAACCAAGAATGGTAAAGGATCTAGATCATAAATATTGAAAACTATTCTGTAGTGTTAAACATGCCAAATGGTATCACTAAAAACTCAAAGAAACCACAATGGATCTAGGAATACATTCTTGGTATATCCACCTATTGAATCTGGAGATGTCGATAACATATCTTGATCTCAAACTCTGAGATCCACTTCACCTCCATCTAATGAGTGAAATGGGAATTTATTCTCAAGGTTGGATACTCCCCCTCACACCACCTAGTTCAAGTGACGCAAATCCACACCTAACCTCAAGCTCCCATCTACCTCTAAGGTGAAGAACACATGGATTCCCCGGAAAACACTATGGATATTACGAATCCCCCCACTCTACAGACTCCTCCAACCACACCTCCATACCTCATATCTACATTGGGTCATCTGATATGATAGAACATATATCAAATCTTTCCCAATGAAATTCTATATAGAAAGCAAACAATTGGTGGTGAGGTAAACCCAAAACATCCTCAAGAAGGATTCCCTCATAATCCTTCATCATTGCATGAAACTAAAATCCCATAGCATCCACTACTGTAAGGGTAATAATATCCAAATGATAAGGAAGAAGTTGTAACCTCATGTAAATAATATCATCCTACCCTTCTCGAGGATCACTCCTTATCAAAGGGGAAAAATAAATCCCCACAAAAAGGAAACACTACTACACTAACTGGTAGAAATTATCTAAGGATGGTATACTACCCTCTTATAATGAGAAAAACATCATAGGGCCTCACAAACACTATGGAATGACTTCAAGTGAGGATCTATCTCTCCTCTCAGAGTTAGTTCACACCATCGGTAGAAATGGGTGATCATTGATCTTCTATATAGGTGCCTCCAGCAAAAGGGTTGAGAAAAAGGGACCACACTAGTATCGTTAAGTCTTGAATATGGGTTACATCTATAGAAACATGGAGTTTGAATCTATAATATAACTATAGTTGGATCTATGGAGACACATGAGATACCCAAAACCACACTTGAATCCATTAATCCATAAGATCCAGCCATCTAAAGCTATCCATTCCCTTTCCCTTCTGCTCACTACAATCAGGGCTCTCTCTTACACCTTACCATTAGAACAACCTCAAACATACAAGTCAAAGGAACTCATCTTCCACACATCGATACTATCCAACATGGGATGATACTGACTCACTCATGGTTTTGAATCACATCACAAGAAAGTGTCTTATTTGGGGAAGGATTAATTTTTCTTGCACATAAAAATAAACAAAACAAATATCCGTTACCGGACTCTAAGAATGACCAATGTCATCCTAGAGAGGTCTAATCGTAGGGAACACCATAAAAAGGGGTATCATCTGAGTGTGATATCTAAACCATAGTATTGGGTCTGACATCAACCACCTGAGAAGGTTGTCTGGATCAACACAAAACCTAGAAGAACTCTTTCTCTGGAACCCATAATTTCAACTCAGCATGGGTGTGTTATCTGCTGGTACCACCGAATCCAACTACTTCTCTACATATAGAAATGGTTATGAGTGAACAAATCTATCAGATAAAATCCTTACATGCCTAATAAATCAGATAAATAACTCAAGACTATCTTCTAATGCTTGGGGATTTGGATCCCCGTGGAACCTCAGCGGCCTATATCATTGGAACTCCTGGAGTGCTCTAATCATGCACACATCCTTATCTTTCTCTAATGGTACAATTTCTAGATCGATAGGTGGGGGTGATACTACCCACCCACCTAGATAAATTTACTCATGTGATTTCCCTTGAACTGAGGTCTTATCACCCATTGGATCATCATCACAATATAGAATCGGTAACCTTGCTAGCTGTCTTTGCGGAGGCATCTTGAAAGTAATAAAGACGTACCTTAGTAAAATGAGAATATATATATATATATATATATATGGGGAGATGAATTAAGAAGTATATTCAAATAATTAATCCGAAATAATTCATGTACCAACATTCCATGAAACCCATGCCTCATTATGTTGAGTCAAAGAACAGGTGCTCAGAGTCCAGATATATGGGTACGACGATTGACACAACAACACTGGGTTCCTTATTTTAAATATGCACTGAAGAAAATCTGACACAATTTCTTTATATCCTAATGAAATACTTGTAAGGGTAAATTCCAAACTCCTTCCTAAGGAATGAACCACCTATGATACCAATCTTTCATGAACCAACCCAGTGGGTATCGAGCCGCAACAACCCCAAGTCTGCCCCCATTGGCTAGGGGATGGAGACACGCACTGAAAGAAATATCTAACATGGGATAAATTTTTCTAATGTACCTACACACACTTGACTATATCAACGAATATTTTTAGAATAAAAATAATAAAAGGCTGTAAAATCAAGATTATAAACCATGTATGAGAAGTATCTAGGGTGTACGAGAGTACGACATTGGAAAATGAAATGTAAAGGGGAAAAATACATACCCAACTAGAAGGATTCCTCAACCTAACAAAACTGGAAAGTGAATGTGCTAAGAGATCCTAGATCCTGATCTCCATGCTCCAACCACTATACATGGATTAATGCACGAGGTATCCCTATGCTCCTCTGTAGTCACCGCTATCCTATCCATCATCTATATAATACATGATACGTGAAGGTAAATTCTATGCATGGGTGAGTATATACATACAGAGTAGGACACACCAAAAGATTAAGGGGGAGTAGTAGGGGATACGATAGGAACATATAGATAAAAGATAGCTCAACCCAAATCAATAGAGTACAAAAATAAAATAATGCACAAATGAAAGAAACCAAAATGAGAAAGAAGGGGATCTCCATATCCTACCCCAGCTTATTAAAGAGGGAAAAAAGTTACAAAATGTCCATCATCGATGGCCAGCATCCCACACATATTCCCAGTATAAAATATCCAAGTTAAGCCACACCTCACCACTATGCCACATAGTCGATGGAAAAAATATTAAAGTAGAGGGCCCATGATTAGGAAAAATAGGATGGTTACACTCAATAGTAGATATGGGACCCATGACCTAACCATGAAGAGGGTTTGACACTTATATATAAGGTCTTGTGCCCTGACTCTGTAGGAAGGTTCCACTCAAGTAATCAGAAGAGGACCCATACCTTGCCCTGCTGGAGGGTTCCACTCTAGTAGTTAGTAGAGAACCCATGGCCATCCCAACTAGAGGGTTCCACTCCAATAGTCAATGACCCGTACCCTTATACTGAAGGAGGATTCCACTTGGATATAAGATAGAGTACCCATGACCTACCCTGTAGAAGTGTGACACTCTCGTAGTCAAGGATCCATACCATAACTCCATAGGAGGGTGCCACTCAGTGGATAAGTAGAGGACCCATTCCCTATCCCAATAGAAGTATAACACTATAAAAGTAGATATAGGTCCTATATTCTTTCCCACAGGAGGCTGAAACTCTATATATAGGTAGATGACCCATGCCCAACCCAGATGGAGGGTGCCACTCTAAAACCCCTGGTAATATTCACTGATTACTACCATCGTCGAGCATCACCTAAAGAATTTTCCCATTGAAAACATCTCTAATAATATCTGAAAATCCTCTACAGAGTCCACCATAGAGTTATACTAATAAAAACACTCATTATAGGCTACTCACAAGACAAAATTCAAGTCTAAACAAAGAAGATACGAGAGATTGGTGTTTCCTAAAAAGGAAGGTAGGTGTATATGGTGTGTAGGGGACACACATAGTGTGTTGTCCCACTCTTTCTCCTAGTCCTGTCCTCACCAAAACATGGCTCCCTGCTCATGTAGAACTATAAATCATGTAAGTGTACTATATTATGTGTCTCATCCAAAATTCAAAAGAATGCACGAGGCTCATCATCGGTCCGATAGGATAAAATGTAATTCCACTAACATGTCACCACAAATAGCTATGGATGGTAAAAAAATCACACTATTTTGATCCTCAGAAAAAAATGCTCAAGATAGACTATTCATTTTCCCAAATCAGACATCCAATAAAAAAAGTATTTCACCACAACAAACTCAAACGATGTTTCATGGGACCAAGCCATGAGTATGATTTAAACACCAAATATTGGTCTTGAAATGTATGCCTCAATATCAGTGTCTCAATACAATATAATGTTTTCCATTCCAACACCACCTGAAGAATATATATTAGATACTAAATTACATAATAATAATAATAATATTAATAGTATTATTTGATGCTCCAAAGACTTATGGAAAAATATAAATTAAATGTCCAACATTGGTCTTAAAATGGCCTCCTCAATTCAAGGGTCATGATGCCACTGATGGTTCATCAATCTGAAATCATACAAGGATGTTACAATTGTATTAAAATTTTAACAATAAGAATAAATAAAAATAATATTTTATATTATTATTATTATTTGTTTTCTTTTAAAGCTTCCATTCTCAATGGAATCATCACCATTGTTGTATGTGCCTCTATCCCATTCACATTCATCTCTCTCTTAATCATTTTGAATAACATTTAATTGATTTATTAGTTTTTTAAACACTATAGAATGAAATAGCCTCATGTTAGAAATTGTCTTACACTGGGTTCCTCCTTAAGTCAGATTCCATAGATTGAAAACCAACATTTTTTTAAAAATAGAATTAAAAATTATTAATTCATTTAAATTATTGAGATGATTTTCCTTTATTAAAATAAAACCATTTAATTTTATTAACATCGCAATAATTTTTTAATGTTATTATTAATATTAAAATAATAATAACACCCACCGTGTTGATCATGATTGACCACCGCATCGAATATCCAAGATAGGCCACCATCATGTCCATGCCAAGAATCCTCTAATATGAGACCACATGCATATCCTCTACTCAAAACCAATATCATTTCACCAAACATAATTGTCTTGTGTCAACTAGAAAAATGAGGATCTTAGATCTGACCTGAACCACCTTCGATTAACTGCCATCTTCTTTACACTTCAACAACAAACCCACACTTGTGGTACCAATCTGATAAATTTACAAAACACCTTCCCACTCATTGTTCACACAATGATTCTAAGATTTCGATCATGCTCAAACCCACCTCGGAAATGTTGAACCATAGCCCCATATTCCAACGATGAAGAATGTGGAGATCAATGGGGGGAGGCACTAGAAGAAAGGTGAAAACATTGATGAAAAAGGGTTCTTGGACAACGATCATATATCAGAAATATCAATGGTGAAATCATGGTACAAAAAAGAATAAAAAGAATTAAATAAATTTAATTCATCTACATGACTCATGTGAAGAACATACAATCGTAGAATCGAAAGTAGATAATAATATGTGTTTCAATATTTTAATCATAATGTGTGGAAACCACAATTTTTGAGTCTTACCTCAATTATGGATAAATAGTTAGTGAAGAAAACATCCTCTAGATATGAAAGTAATGATCCCTATTTGTTATTTATTCATAAAATGATTATCCTCAATCCAATTTTCCACAATTATCTGATCCCAATCCACCAATGAAGGTCTTCAGAGTTTCTCTCAAAATCCTCACTAGGTTATGAGACTAACCCTTGATGAATTTTATAATAGAATATTTATAGAAGATATAGAGGTTAATCTCTTTAATAGTAAAATTAAATAAATATTTCAATTTATTTAATTATTTTTCCCAAGTTTTTATTCAATCCAAACACCCAATTACGACCAATGTTATGTCATGCATATAGTAAAACACACATTTCAGACTCAACAATGGTCAAAGATTTTTGATTCGAGTCCCTATTTAGGAGTTATTTGAGTTAGGGTTATTAAATAAATAAATTGAATTTATTTATTTATTCAACACACCTGCCAATGGATGAATCATCTGAACACCCCATGTTGACCAACATTAAGTCACTCTTTGAGTAAAACCCACATTTCATATTCAACTATGGTCTCAAATTTCTAATATAAGACTCTATTTATGAGATATTACACTCTTTAAGGATAATAAAATGCTAATGATATAACATATATTTAATATTTTTATAAAATTAATTCAAGTCTCATAGAGCCTCAGAATCGGGCGCTGTCTTAGTGGCTAGCTCTGAAAATATTCCTAGGAATATTACAAAGTATTACATAAAAAAAATAGATTCTCTAAAATTTAGGACTTGGTGGACATGTTGTGGGATTGAATGTTGGATATAGGCTATTGTTTGGAGGATCATCTACTACTGGTGGGGTTTTCATACAATAGGTACAATTCCACCATTGGTATGTCACCATTCAAGGCCTTGTATGAGCAAACCTACCAATCGCCACTTTGTTGGACTGATTCAAAAGAGTCAACAATCATGATCCTAGAGTTTGTATGATCTATGATAGAGAAGGGGAAAGTCATCCAGGAAGAGATGAGGATTTTACATAGCTATCAGAAGTATTTTGCAGACCGACGATGAAGACCTCTAGAGTTCAAGGATAGAGAATATGTGTTTCTGAGGGTATCACCTCAACATGGATTATAGAGATTTTGTTGTGGTGGAAAGATATATCTAAGATTCATTGGTCTTTTATAGATACTACATAGAGTTGATGTGGTGGCATACTACTTGTGCTACAACCATAGTTGGACTGGGTGCCCGATGTCTTCCATGTGTCGTAGCTGAGGAGGTACATGCACAATTTGTCACTGGTTATTGACTTGGGTGAGATAGACATTGAGGATAGTGTTACCTTTACTGAGTAACCAGTTGAGATTAGGGATCGAAAGGAGTGTATCCTTCATGGGTGATCGATTACCATATTGTGTGTCTGATGGAAGCAAGAGAATCTTTAGGGGAGAACCTGAGGGTGAGAGACATAGATGTGAGTCTAGTAACCTCATCTTTCGAGTATTTTTTTTATTTTTGGGACTAAAATAACTAAGGTGGGAGTAATTTAAAGACTTTGATTTTCCATGTATTACTTTTCGATATTATATGGATTATTTTTAGAGCTAGACGCTAATAAAATGTGAGATTTCAAATCTCGGTGTGCACAAAATTATTTTTCGAAAAATATTTAATATATTAAAGTCACACACATGCAGTTTTCCTAAAAAAATTAGATTAAAATCCGAACGAGGGCCTATATCATAAATCATAGGGGACTGTTGAGTTTAGAACATGTTTTTTACTCTTGGAGTGACATAACCTTGGAGTGTGTTGGGCTTTTAGGTTGATCATGGTCATGAGTGGATGTTTGGATAAAATAATAAATTAATTTAATTTATTTAATTAAAATCACCATGACCTATTTTTTGGGATGTAAATAACTTCTTATAGAAAATTTAAAGGGTTTTCCACATAACCATGCATATTGAGAGGTGTCATTAGAGATAATTAGATGATTTTCCATAGGAGAACAATGACCAGTTCATCAATCATCGATTAGTGCACAACAACAGATGTGGATATTTCCAATGACCCTAACGCATGATCATTCTTAGTTAATAATCAATCCAAACTCTAGGTTGGATGTTTGATTTGTGAAATTACAACTTGTTCTTTTATCCTTGTCGAACATGGATCAATTCCACAAACAATAATTGATTCTCATGTCAACAGTAGATTTCATTGATGGATTTAATTTTGTTTTTGTTTATTCCCATTTTGATTATATAAATCTAAGAAAATGGATCGATTATAAATGAATAATGGTCAAGGTTTGTTCCTAAAATCTTTTGTATTTTGGTTTTATCCCCTCATTCTTTATATGTTCATCATGATAATTTTATTTAGGCCCATATATCAACATTTAACTGAATTTTGATAATTGCGTGACTTTTATTTGGTGAAATGAATCAATACCAAGGTTGAAGTTCATGAATGAGGGTGTGATAAAGGTGTGATGATGATAGAGGGTGATCGTAGGAGGATCAAAACATATTTGTGGTATATTTTTATCCCAGATTTGATGGTATAGCTATAGACAGTGTGTGTGGGAGTTTCCTAAGGGGATTTAAATCCTAGATTCATGATCTTTGGAAGTGGGAGTGTTGGATAACCCCATATCTACCGTCTTCGATGAGGAAGGTAGTTTCAGTGATGTGGTGTATAGAGTGGCTAAGAAACCAATAGATATATTAAATCCTAGGTTACACAGTGTGTGTTCCGGCATTAAACACCATGTGGGACCCCTCAGTTGTGGCACTAGGGTTTCCACAAAGAGATAAATATCACATGTCATGTGACCATATCACACCTTGTGTGACATGTGATCTGAGACTCTACAACTAGCTTAGAGGTTACATGAACATGGGCATGCCTAAGTACGAGGACATAGCCAGAGTACATGAATATAGTTTGGGGTACAGGAACATAGTCAGATGACATGGGTAGAGTTCCGGGTGATCCCTATATTCCATTTAATATTTTTACACACTTTTTACATGGATATTTACATGTAGTGTCATACAGAACCACATAGGTACACTAAGGGTTGGATGGACATGTTATGTACAACTAATTACACTGTGTACCTCCCTTTTGGGGGTTTGTACCCCTTTATTTCTTCATTATTGACCAGTATTGGTTGATTTTGTTCCCTTAGTCTATTCCCTTAAGGGTACAATGTATAATTAGGTCCACATATCATGATTGTGATCCCCTCTGGAGGATGAGTCTCAGATAGAGTCCATGGTGTCCCTCCGTGAAACTAGAGTGTGATCCTCTATCATTTTTTACACTAGATGGGGTTTGTGGAATTAGTGTGACCTCCTTGAGAGGATAATTTATCCTCCTTATAGTTGTATGTATCAATAGGGTTCATAGTATCATTTTCATACGATCCCCTATGTAGTGTGATAATCGATATTGGGATCATGGAATCCGCCAGCGGTCCAGGGTGGGATGCCCTATCTGAGCATTTGGGTCTTCTTAGACTAGTGAGATTTCTTGAGTAGAGAATGACAATCATAACCTCTAGGATGAGTTTATATGATGTTAGAGTGGACCATGGAGTGGATTCTTCCAAAACAAGCATTGATTCAAGAAGAATCTTGTGGCTGGAAGTTGTTTAAAACTGCCTAATAGCGCAGTGTCCTTACTGAGTATATCTCATTTTTCTTCTTATTATGCATTGATATCTATTTCAGTATTATGAGCTAAATATTCTTGACACTTCATGTTTAGTGTTTTTAGGGCACCATACTGGGTATTTTTATACTCGAACCTTCATGGGATCTTCCCACACATGTCAGATCTTACGTAGATGACTTCCCTTTTGATGGTGTCTTGGGAGGACATGGAGTGGGTAGAGAATAGATTAATATTGAAAGATTGAGGTATTTTCTAGGTGGTTAAATTTGAACATATTCCTTTCCCTTTGAGTATGTTTTACACTCAGAAGTTTTTGGTTGGGATTCTATTTATCCCTTTCGTATCTCTTTTGATACTTAACTATCATACTTTGATTGTGAGGTCATAGATGTATGCATGCATTGGTTTTAATTGTTTTACATTTTAGAATTTTTGGGCTTGGAGATGTGTGTGTATATGTGTTTGTGTAGGTACATTAGGCTTATTCATACTATTTTTGTAATATTCATACACAATGATAGTCACCAACCCTTGTCCTATTGGAGTCGGGATTGGGGTAGTCACAATTCAGGTGTCGGTGGGCCAAGTCATGACACAAAAGGTGAGTTTGAAGTATTGATTCATGATTCTTTAAATATTTGATATTATATATATATATATATATATATTAATTCATTATAATTTTAGATATTCCTCTTTAATAAATCATATTATAAATGAAATACATGAATAGAATTATTAAAAAATTATCTTCCTAGACAAACCTTATCCTATTTATTCCAGAGATTACTTTTTTTATTTGTTTAACTTTTTATCCATTCATTTTTCATTATATAAATTAATTTTATACTCTTATTTATTGATTTAGTTGTATATTTTATTTTATAGGGGATTTTCATTATATTTTTAACTCACCTTTCTCTTGATGGTTTTCATTTCATGGGAAAATAATCAGTATCAAAACTTGTCTCTCAACTAATATCAATCCATATTTTCAATGATTGTTATCATAATTTAGTCATTGAGTTATTTTTGATTCTAATGAGTCAAGAGGAAAATATTTTATAGGCATTCCATTTTCTTTTTATTTTAAAATTCATTTTCAAATAACATTTTCTTTTTTATTTCCCTATGTTTTTAATAGAACCAAATTTTCTTATTAGAATAGAATAATGGAATCATTTTTAAAATCTATAAAACTATCTAGTTGAATTACTATCCATATAATGTAGTACATTTCTATAAATGAGCTTAATTTATTTACTCCTGACGAAATTTTAATTTCTTGATTTTCATATTTTTTTCTGAAATATTTTGACATTCAACATGGGTAGAGATATAAAAAAACTCATTACAACATATTATATTTCACATCATATATAGAGTTTTATTAACCATACCATTTTAGAAATATAATAATGAGCACTAATATGTCTATTAATGAATAAATTTTTTATAAGTACACTAATGGATTATATTTTTAGTCTCCATTCAATGATTGTACATCATAAGAACAATTAACAATGGAAAATAATTAAGGATCAAATCTTAATGAAATATTTACCTTTAGAAAGTAAAATAATGTAATATATGAACTAGATGTTTCTACTTTTATATTTATCTCCATAAAAGTATTCTAAAGAGTCAAGGATGAACATCACTAAAGTATATAACCTTTTGAATAACCTTTTATGCTCTGGGGAAAGGTCGTACTCCAATAATTAAGATGTAGAGGAATTAAAATATCAAGCATATAAATATTGAAATTAGTTAAATGATATTGTGAACTCCATTAAACATAAATATATTAATGATTCAGATAATGAAGAGGAAATAAGACTCTTTAAGTCATCTACTAAATATTCATTCATTGAATAATGAGATACTAAATACCCCAACAAAAAGATCTCAGAGATGAATTTATATACTCATTATATGGTTTCTGATATTTAAAATATGATTTAAAGGAATCTTATGCTAAAAATGACCTAGAATCAACATATGAAAAATATAAAATCTTTAACTAATTAATTTCATATAATCTCTTTCAAACAATACACATCCCCTTGACTAGTGAATGTTATTAATGTGAAATCCACCATAAAGAACTCCTCTAATGATCGAAACTAACTTAGTAGCTTTAAAATAGAAGGTGATGATATGAATAAGAATTTTGATATATTTATAAAATTAAGGAAATAATTAGGAAAATCCCTCATTCTTTAAAATCCCCTAAAGTATATATATAAATCATATATTAGAGATTTATTTTATATAGTTTGAGAGAATTAGGAAAAATAAATTTGAACAAGTGAGGAATAATAATCTATTAAAAAATGAGTTTAAATAATGGAGGGGATGTACTCTTTATAGACTAATAATGGAATATTTGAATCAATAAAGTAAGAAGTTAATACATGGAAATGTGAAACTACACATATTGTGTAATTATTGAATTCAATAATTATTGACCTAATAGAGAATTTGAATAGTAATACTTTATATATGAATTTTAAATTCTAGACAAAGTATATCTTGAAAACTAAATAGTGGGGTCAAATGAACTCATATATATTGTCACCCAGTTTGATGTTGCATGTTGAATCTCTCTTAGTGGGGTCAAATCTGTTTTATTTCATTCTGAGTGGTATGAATTAATATCAATATATATAAGTAAAAATGTGATAATTGTTTTTCTATTATCCTTAAAAATGTTAAAATATACCACACATTTTTCTATAAAATCATCAATCAACATATAACCAAAAAATTTTGTCTGTATTATAGAGAATTAACAAATATATATAAAAATAAAAATACAATAGAATATAGGTTCTATAATATAAAAACATATAACCATATAAGATAAATTTTAAAAAATAATAAATATGTTTTCTAACATAAAGGGTTGAAAAATAAATAAACATTTAATAATTAATGAATAAAATATATCATTTTTATAATAAAAATGTAGCAAACAATAATAACTTGAAATTTGTTTTTTGTAAAAAATAAAAATGAAACAAATTTTTATCCATATAATTTTTTCAAAATAAAGAGTTATATTTATAAAATAATAACTCATAAAACAATTTCATTATGATAAAATAAAATAAAATAAAAAATCAACTATATATAACCACCCAATAAACAAATTAATTCATATTCATTTAAGAAAAACGATGAGAAATTTATAGTTCCATATTTTATCATGAAATATTAGAATATAAAAGAGGGAATAAATAAATAAATCTAATGCATTCAAATAGTGATAATTAGATAATGTATAAAATAATTTCATATCCAATAAGTATAATAAAAAATCTATAAAATAGTTAATTAAAAATAGAAAACTAATTAGATATAACATTTCATCTTTTTTAGGATGAATCCTAAGGACAAAAATCATAACTAAATAGGTTATAATACACAATAAAATTTATCATTGTCATTATACTAATAAATATATTTCATATAAAATGAAAAATAATTATGTAACTAATAATATATATAAATAAAAAAATGGATTTATCATGTTGGAACTAGATAAATCAAAGAGATCTATGAAATTTAAAGATGGAAAAATGGAAATAGTGGCATAACATAATAGAGATTTATAATAGGGTTAATTAGATTATTGGTGACTGTTGTTTATTTTTGGGTGTTAGATTTATTAATGATGATATAGTTGGAATAAGGAGGTTATACATGTGGGAGATATAGGGAGGGGGATTACATGAATAAGAGTCCTCGAGGCATTGATGTTGATGTTCTACGGAGAAGGAAGCATGCATGGGTTATAGTGAGGGGGATGAAATCCAAGACCTATGGGTTGTATTGGACGTTGAGAAAGATATGAAAAATTATTATGGGGTGGTGGTGTGGAGGAAAATGAAAAGGGGAAAATTAGTTTTAAAATATCAACAATTTTAGTTACTATTATTAAAGGATGTATGGTTTATAAAATAAAGTGGTAAGAAATATCGATTTCTGATACTGTAATAATGACCATGTGAGGCAACCAATAGACTTTTATTAGTTCCTTTTTAAATATAATTGAGAAAATTCTATAATGAATACCAATTTAAATCATTAATTCCTTTATTAGTGACCTCAAACTATCAATGAACCATAACCCCAACTTAAAAATATTTAACTCTTGTAATGATAGATGAACTAACACACGAAAAAGGGCACTGCAGTAGTGCATTGTTATCAAGTGGTTTCATATAAATTGGTATTCCATGTGGCTTTCATATAATTAACACATGTTTAATTATAATTTTACAAGTAATTAGTGGGGTCTAATTAATTAACAAAACTATGTTAAGGGATATGATGTTGTAGTTAAAAATATAAAAACGTCTCTAATATTTCAAAAACTATAGAATTGTACTAGAATACTTAGGTAATTATTTTATTTATTAATTTTTTATTTTATTTTTAAATAATTTATTTAATAAGGCTGAAAATATAAAGGCTTGGAATTTTTACCTCAAACCCTTTTTAAATTTTTGAGTTGAAGGGTTCTATTGTATTGTGTAATTACATTTTACACTAGGATTGTTCCCTTATTCATTAGTGATAGAGGCTATAGTGAAATAATTGTGGTTACCTCAACATAATAAAATGTAGGAGTCATTATATGTTCTATTAAATATGTTTTATCTTACACATGATTCATTTCACCATGATGATAGGATTCACCTCATAATTTCTATAGGTTTAAGGATTTCAGGATGAAACCTTGTGTTGTTCCACAATGTGGCTGAGTCATGAGATGTTATGAGTGTTGACAGAGTTTTCCAATGAGTTATTATGTGTTTTTATTGTGAAATGATTTTTGGATCTCAAATTGGCATAAGGATATTGATATATTATGACACATATTGTTTTATTGTTTATTATATAGAATTCAAGAATTACATATAAAACATTTACTTACACCGTGATTGGGATGGATTGGGTTTTCAGTATAAGTATTTTCCGAAATTCATCTCATATTTTCTTGTCCTTCCGTAGTATCTTAGCCTCTGGTGGTATTTTTTGGAGCCATATTTATCTATGAATATCCTCTACCCGATGATGTTGATATGGTGATCCCTTATGTCTTCTGATGTAAATATTTTAGAAACATTAATAAACTTGATCTAAGGTAGAAATATTTTCTCATATCTTTCTATATTATGACATTGTTAACTTGTGAATCTATTAAATACTGTTAATATATTCTTTATAGTATTACTACTATGGAGCCCTATAAATATTTGTTTTATAATTTTATTTCTTTAGGAAACAAACCCCTATTGATTAGTTTTCCATATTCCATATTTTCTGTCAATTCTCTCTTTAGAATCCCCATTTCCTTTTTAATGTTCAATTGAGATAAATCCATAAAACCTTAAAATTATGCCTTGATTTTTGAAAGAATATTCTTGGAATAAAGGTTATAATACTAGATATAAATAGATATAATAATAATTTTATGTTGTATTGGGTAATTTTGTACCATGACAAGGTGTGTCACTCAGTAATGGTAAGTCTCATGATTTTGCCTATCCTTTTTAGGAGGATCACACCACACCAATTATATTAATCCACAACCACCCTTTTCATGTGGAACATATGATTATATGGGTCATCTTGAAGATTAATATTATATAAATGCATTAATGTTTCTAATTTGATCCTATATGAGGTGTCCTGCAATGTGGAATTTCTAGATGTGGTGTGAAGGTGGAATAAGTGACGTGTATGTGAAGATAAAACATGGTTAAGGAATTAATGGGAATCAACTATGAAATGAGGATTTTAAATTGTGGCATGAAACCGGTGGATCACGTGTTATGGTGTTTTAGTATTTCTCATGTTGTGAATGTGTTTAACCCTTGAGATAATGGCTCTACATGAGAAATTTATGGGAATTTACTTATCTTTTCACTATTTTAAAAGATTAGTGTGAGTAGATATATTATCTTGATTATTTTTCATATAGAATTAAATGATATAACACTATTCAAAATCATAGGTGAGATGAAAGGAAATTATGACAGTTTTCAATGTTCCCAATCAGTGTAATGTATCACCGAGAGGGGGAGGGGGTGAACCAGTGATACTTTTTTTATTTTAAGTTCCCTTATATTGAAAAAACATTTTCCTCTTGTTAAATATTCAATTTCCTACTAGAAACATAAACAAACACACATCCATGGGAAAAAATGTATTTATAAGGTTCCCTATTCAGTAAGAATAACTACATCCTTAGTACTATTGGAAACAATCCATCACTATACAATACACTATAAATCAATACTTAGATTACATAGAGTAGGATATATCCTTTCACTCATGTATCAATTAAAAAAATATCATAAGTGAATGTACACCCTCTTAGCACAATAGGGTAACTTCAACTTCTTTTATAACAACTTATGTTACCTGCCCTTCTTTTAACTTCAATAATTTTATACAAGTGTAACAAAAATCATAAATTTCTTACCCAAAATAAAGATAATAACTTCTTGGACTTAAGTTAAGAAACATAGAGCCTAATTTCCCAGTTCGTTTTCTTTGATTCTGATTCTTATGTCACTGCTGAATTGGCTTCCCAACAACCCCAGAGTTTGATAAAACACAGATCAGTTCTTCTTCAGTCTAGAAAATCTCAGTACGGTGAAACCCTATAAGAAAATTTTTCACTAATTCTTCCTCAATCTGAGAAACCATGTATAGTGAGAAATAGTTTGGAAGTATCATTCCGATTAGCTGAGCTAGATACAATAAACAACTTCTGTATAACTTAGCCTTATACCACAAAAATCTAAACACAACATTCTTCCCGTCGTGATATATTCAAATAAGATAGTCAGAATCACTTTCTCTCTCTGAACAGTCAGAGCATCTCTCTCTTTTGAAATGAAAGGTACTCCATGTCAGACCTCTTCACATATAGTGTAATTTTTCTTTCCTTTTATAGGTGTCCCAAAAAATTTAGGTGGGAATTTCAGACATGTTTTCCCGCCCACCCAAAAATATTATTTCCCTCTAAAATATCGAATAAACTTCTACTTTTCCAATTCTTCTCGGTTCTTCTTGAAGATTCATCATCCTTTATCTCTTCTTCTCAAAACTCCGATTGCTGAGGTTGATTACGGTTATTAAGAAAAACAGGGATCCGAACATTAAGTTTTGATTCTCACAAGTTGTTTTCTAAATTTAACTCTTCAAAATATGTTCATATCCCACTAAAAAAGTCATTAAAAAATCTCTATATCTTTTATTCTTTCTTGTCCCACTTGAGACAACAAAATTCACTTCTGTTGGTCAAAATTTTGAAGAGAAAGCTTCTTCTTCACATTACTTGATATAATTAAAAAAACACAAAGGTTCTTCTCTTCTCTTGACCCAACTGGTGAAAGAAAATTTAGACCACCTAGAGCAAGATTATCTCTAGATATGGTCATATTAGGTTCTGATCATCTTGGGTATGGCCATACTGATGTTGGAAAACCTTTCTATTGGCATTACATTCCTTGACTCTACTTTCATCAACATCACCTTTTCAGTAGTTATTGGCATCACTCTTCTTGACTCATATTTTCTTTTTTTTCTTTCATCAGGCTTGTATCACATGTTCCCACATTAACTCATGATTTATGAGATGTCAAAATCAACAAAGCATCATAAAATTCATAAAATCATAGTCATGGTAAGTCCAATTCTCCTAAAAACCAAACTCTAATTCTATAAAAAAAATATTTTCTGATTTCTTAAAAAACTAGGCTTCGATTCTCTAGAAAAACAGACTCTGATTACTCAAAAAATTAGACTCTAATTTCTTGAAAAAATAGGCTCTAATTTCATCAACAATCTGACTCTGAATTCCTCAAAAAATAGATTCTGAATTCTTCCAAAAGTGGGCTTTGAATTCTTCCAAAAACAGACTTCGTTCATATTTCATATAGCACATGTTCCAATTCTTTCTTTCTCATAAAACATCATCCAATCCTATTAAATAAAAATTGAGGTGACATACATTTTTCAAACCATCTTCTTTCTTGACAACAAAAGACCACACATGAAGGCTACCATCTTTAACATCAGCTTGGCCCTAACAATCTCCCCCTTTGGATTTTTTTCAACCAATTTTTCATAAATCACTGAACATTTTATTATCATGAAATGGATTATTTATCAACAATTCTAAGCCTATGTGAGCTAAATCATTGTAGGAAACAAGAATCATTAACAAAAAAACCATGATCTCCAAAAGTAGTGATTATGGCTTCATCTTTCTTTAACAGATCTCTTATTCATCATTCCTAGAATACAAACAATCTATTTCCTACAACCTCTCCAACAAATAGTTAGAATATTTCACATACTAAACAATGTTGAATTCACAGGTTAACAACGACTCTTTCTTTCATGTAGTAGATTTATGAAATAGTATAATTATCCCCCTTGAAAAAAAAACAAAAGGTAAGAAGAGAGATGAGACAGAACATCATACCTAACTATTAAAGTGAAAGATATTGGACACCCATGGTCAACCTCAGTTTTGAGAATGATTCCTTTAGCAAGGTTTTGGTGAAAATGTCAAAAAAATTTTCTGATGTTGTAACATATTCAAGCTTCAATTAATCCTTCTCCACAATCTCTTTTATGAAATGATATTTAATATCAATATGATATGAATGATAATTTTGAACTATATTACTAGTGATATTGATTGTGCTTCAATTATCACACCCAAGATCAAGGGTAACTTCATTTGAACTATTAAGTCTTCGAGCTCAGTTTTCATCCATAAAAATTGAGTAGAAGCATGTGTCGCAACAACATAAATAGCTTTAACTATACATAGAGTTACCAAATCATGTTTCTTTTAATGCTAGATAATGTAATTCTTTCCCATACAGAACACTCTACCAGATTTGGATCTTTTGTCATCAACATTTCCTGCCCAATCTGCACCTGAATACCCAAACAAGTCAATGTTATCTGAGATGAAATATCTGATTCTGAATTCTATTGCGCCTTTTACATATCTGGGAATTCTTTTTCCAGAAATAATATGTGATTCCTTAGGATCACTCTAAAATCTTTCACATAATGTTATAGCATAAACAATTTTGGGTCTTGAGGCAGTCAAATATAACAAACTTCCAATCTGCAATTGATACTCTTTTTGATCAACTTAATTTCTTTCACTATATTTACATAATTTTTTTCCACTAAGATGGGTGTGGAAATAGGTTTTGAGTTTTTCACGATGAAATTTTTGATAAGTTCCTTAGAATAATTTTTTTGGTAAAGAAAAATGTATTCTTTCTTCTGTAAGATTTGTAACCCAAGAAAGTATTTGATTTCTCCCAACATGGACATTTCAAAAACCTTATTCATTTCTTCAGAAAACCTTTCACAACTTCTTTCATCATTCCTAGTGAATATAATATCATCAACCTAAACTATTACAATGAGGGAATACTATTGACTTTCTTTAACATATAGATTGATACCCACTCTTCCTTTCTTGAAGTTCATCTTCCTTAAGTATGTATCCAATTTGGAATACCATGACCTTAGAGCTTGTTTTATCCCATATAAGTATTTCTTCAATCTTCATACATAAAATTCTTTCTTTTCCAATAATAAATCCACAAGGTTGTTCAATATAAACCTCCTCTTCAAGATTACCATTCAAAAATGTGGATTTAAGATCCATTTGAAAGATCTTGTAGCCTCGTTGTGTAGAAATAGAAAGAAAGATTCTTATTGTTTCCAATCTTGACACTAGAGTAAAGGTTTCATTGAAATCAATTCATTTAATCTGAGAATAGAATTTTCACACCAATCTTACTTTGTTTTTGATAAATTCACCTTCTTCATTGAGCTTGTTCCGAAAAAACCCATTTTGAGACAATAATGTTTTTGTTTTCAAGTTTGAGTAAGATTTTCTTGTGTATTGTTCTTTTCTATCTGATCCAACTCTTTATTCAAGGATTGAACCCATTTTGGATTCTCAAAAGATTCTTTCACATCATTTGGTTCCACTTTTTAATAAAATGAAGTATGTGTATCAACTTCTGTTCCTCTTCTAGTTTTAACCTTCTACTGTTGATAACTAATAATATTCTTAACTTCCACCTATTTCATCAACCTAGGATAATATTTCTAATTATCTTACTCATCACTAGAAATAGATGAGTCTGTTTCTTCATCTTGAGAAGATATGTATTCATATATCTTCTTGTCAGAATTGATTTCTTCAACTTTCCTTTCTGCATCGGCAAGTTCTTCTTTCCAATTTCTTTCGACAACATTAACATCAATAGAATCAACAATTCTCTTTGTTTCTTTGTTGAATCATCTATAATATATTCCTTATGGTGAATATCCAATAAAGATTCAATCTTCACCTTTTTACTCGAATTTACCATATTTTACACCTTTCTTTTTAATAATGTATGGACTCCTAAAAACTCTAATGTGATTCAAACTTTGAGTTTTCCCATAAAACAATTCATATATATTCACATCAGATTGAGGAATTTAGAAACACTGTTTATGAATATAAGTAGTAGTACTCATGGATCGCCTCCAAAAGTAATGATAATTTCTATATTCAAGTATCACAGTTCTTCCCATTTCAACCAAGCTTCTATTATTTATTTTAGCAACCCCATATTTTGGGGTGTGTATTGGGAACTATATTCATGCTAAATTCAATGCTTCTTAATATATTCTTCAAACTATTCACTTATATAGTCACCATCATTATCATTTCTCAACATTTTAACAAGATACTCACATTATTTCTTATCTTTTCTTTTGAAACTTTTGAATATTTTCAAAGAATCAGATTTGTGTTTCATATACATAACACAAGTAATGTGAGTAAAATAATCAATGAACCTAATGAAGTAATTATCTCCATTTGCTGATTTTTTTCTCATTGGACCACATATATCATAATATATCATCTCTAGGGGTTTCTTTGAACAAATATCAATTTTCTTATGCATAAAATTTGTAATCTTACATTTCTGAGAGATATCGAAACACCAATCTATTCTTCTTGGAAAATTAGGAATATCTCGAATGCTGTCTCTTTTATATAGATTCCTCATGTTTCTATGACACATGTTTCTGATCATTTTATGACACAATTGATTCTATTCCACTATGCTCACATAACAAGAGTTTTGTGTATCACCAACCTGAAACAAGTTCCTTTTTGTATGTTGGACTCTTGTAACAATATTTTTATATTCTTCACTTCTTACAAAAAAAACATCATTTTAAAAGGTAAATTTGTTACCCTCATCACAAAATTGTGAATCAATTAGAATATTTTTCTTCATCCCATCAACATACAATGTTTTCTTAAATTTCATCTTTTCTTTCCCAATGATGATTGACCCAACAGCCTTTATTTTCAAGAATTCATCATTTCAAAATGTTAGAGTGCCTTCTTTAAGATCTTTCACATCATTCAACAACTAAGTTTCTAGTGATATGTAAAGATTACCCACAATTAATTATTCAGGGTCGTTCTCCACCTTCAACCTTTAAATAAATTTCAACAACAAGACATTTCTCGTCTTTCATTTATTTCTTCACATCCAGCTTCAGAGAATTAAGAATCTTTTATTGAGATGGTAACAAAACAATAAATCCTATCAAAATATTTCTGGGTTGTTCACATCTATCACAAATAGTTTCTAGGGGCAAGAACATATTTTCAATCTTCATTCCATTCTTCTTAGAATTATTTTCAACAACCTTTTCTTTATTCTTTCTTTGAGGAGACTGACTTCCCCTCAATATCTACCTTACATAACCTGTGGGATAATTTTATTGTTATTGGTTAAACTATCACATACTTGTTGTATACCCAAATCCTCCACAATACTCAAAATACCCATTGAAACAGTTTCTTCCTCTAAAACCTCTATAATGATCCTGGATACATTTCCTAGAAATTTTTTATTTATTTATTTCTTATCCAACAACCTTTATGTTATCAAAAACTTTAATAGAATCGGAATTATTTGAAACTTTCCCAAATTCAGATTGTTTCAAGACATTCTTGGACTTAGGATTCTTTAAGACTTTATAATTTTCAGCATTGTTGGTCTTGGACACACAAAAAATTTTTCCCAACATTATTCTTAACACCATTTGAAGATATCTTTTATTGTATCTTCTCTGGATTCACTTAGTGAGAACTTTCACCAACCTCAGTGATATATTTTTGAAATCTAGTGTTTCTCACTTCAGTTTATAATATTTATTGTTGAACAAGCCCAGACTCTTCTTATTTTTCCTTTATCTTAACTTCCAGTTGCCCATTACGATTATTCTCATATTCAAGAATTGTTTTCAGATCATCAATGTCTTTTACAAGCTTATCTTTCTCATCAGCAAAACCTTCCTGATTACATACTGAAGAACATTCATCTTCCAATTTATTGTTTTTATTTTCAATCCTTCATATCTTTCACAGAAAATATTTCGACTCTTCTTTAAAATACATTTCAAGTTTAGTTTCTTATTATTATTTAGAACTACTACTTCCATATTCTTCATCATTCACTGTGGTAATGAAAGTATTTTCAATACCATACTCAGCTAAATTTTATAAATTAGCATCACTTCCTTCTTCTTCTTCATCTTTTTATAGGAAAATTTTTCTTTTAGATTTCAATAATTTCTTTTCATTCCACGACTTTCCATTACCACTTTGTTTCTTCCACAATCTTCTTGGATTTCTTTCTTCTTCTTCACTATATTCCTCATTCTTTCATTGAGGAAAACTAGTATCAATGTGACCAATGCGTCCACATTCAAAACATTTTAAGGTAAGTTTCCTTTTTTATTTACCTATTCCTCTTTTAACAATCTTATAAAAACAATGATAAAATATCATTAAGATTTTTACATACCTCATTTCAAGAATTGGAATCGCCATCTTCTTCTTTGATATGAATCTTCTTCAAGTTGTACTTCTTCACATCCTTTAATGACATTTCTTTGTGGACTTTTGTATTTATTTTCATAGATTTATATCTTCTCATTTCATAAGTAATAAGATTGTTATGCAAGTCATCAAGAGATAATTTTTTAGGATCTCTATCTTCTAATGGGGAAACTTTTGCATTGAAATTTTTAGGCATAATTCTAAAGATCTTTTCAAAAAATGTGGAGTCATCCATATTTTCACCAAGAAATATGATAGTACTTACAATATCATTTACCTTGTTAAATAAATCTCTCATGATCATATATATTCAATTATTTATAATTTGACCTATATATTTGAAGCTATTCCTTCTTGACTTTTGTATTTCCTTCGTATATATTCTTTAGTTTGTCCCATATACCCTTGGATATAGAAACACCTTTCACTCTCAATAATTCACTTTCAAAAAGAGATGATAATATTGAATTCTTTTCCCTTCCATAATTCTCAAAAAAACATTTTCTCAACAGGTGTATTTGGATATTTATCATAAATGGGAGGAAACCCAACTGTTATAGCTTCAAGAACATCATAACTGATTAAAATAAGATATAGAAGCATCCTATATTTTCAGATATGAAAATTATTTCCATCAAAGGCTGTAATACTTTTATTGTTTACATAGTTCAAGTTTTCCATTAGCAAATAATAGTAAAGGGATCTTGGCTCTGATACCAATTGAAATTGCTCAGTTAGTGTAAGGTATCAATGAGAGGGGGAGGGGGTAAATCAGTGATAATCTTTTTCTTTTAAGTTTCCTTTCAATTGAAACAACATTTTATTATTGTGAAAGATTAAATTTCCTACTAAAAACATAAACAAAAACACATCTATATGAACATAGGTATTTAAAAGGTTCATTATTCAGTAAGAATAGTTACATCCATGGTTTGGTTGGAAACAATATAGCACCATACAATCCACTAGAAATCAATCCTTGGATTACTATGAGTAGGATATACCGTTAAACTCATGTATCACTTGGAAAACAATCCCACCAGTTCATGTTCACCATCTTAGCACAACATGGTAACTTCAACTTATTTTTTATCAACTTATGTTACCTGTGCTTATTTTAACATCAGCAATTTTATACTAGGGTAACAGAAATCTTCAATTTCTTACCTAGAAGAAATTTAATAACTTCCTGGACTTAAGTTAACGAAATTAGTGTATTATTTCCTAGTTAGGTTTCTTTGAATATGATTCTCCTATACTTGCTCAATCAACTTCACAATAACCCTAGAGTATGTTTAAACTCAGATCAGTTCTTCTTCAGTCCAGAAATTCTCAGTACGATGAGAACCTGTAATAAAACGCTGTTTCGATTCTTCCTAAATCTGAGAAATCCAGTATGGTGAAAAGCATTATGGAAGTCTAATTCTGATTATCTCATACTGGTATGATAAAAAACGTTCTTTTAACTTAGTCCTGTACCAAAAATATCTGAACACAACATTCTTCCCATTGTGATGTATTCAAAGTAAGACAGTCAAAATCACTTTCTCTCTCTGAAAAATCGGAGCATCTCTCTCTCCAACAATGAAAAATACTCTATGTCAGACCTCCTCACATATTGTGTAATTTTTCTTGCATTTTATTGGTGTCCCAAAAAGGTTAGGTGGGAATTTCAAACATGTTTTACCGCCCACTAGAAAATTTGATTTCATTATAAAATATTGAAGCAACTCTGATTTTTTCAATGCTTCTTGATTATTCTTGAAGATTCATCATCCTTAATCTCTTCTTCTTCCAACTTCAATTACTAAGGTTGATTACAATAATTGACAAAAAATGGATCTAAACATTAATTTCCAATTATCTCGAGCCATTTTCAGAATCTGACTCTTCATAACAGGTTTATCTCCCCCTAAACAAGTCCTTGAGAAATCTCCATCTCTTTTCTTCTTTATTGTCCCATTTAAGATAACAAACTTCACTTCTGTTGATCAAATTTGCAAAGAGAAATCTTCTTATTCACTTTAAATGACATACTTAAAAAAACACAAAGGTTGTTCTCTTCTCATGACACAATTGATGAAGAAAAAGTTGGACCACCCAAAGAAAGAGTCTCTCTAGATATGGTCATCTTAGGTTACGATAATATTGGGTATAGTCATCCTGAAGCTGGACAACTTTTCTCTCAGCAACACTTTCCTTGACTCTGCTTTCATCAGCATCACATTTTTAGCAGTTATCACCATCACTCTACTCGACTCCTCTTTTTTTTTTATTTCTTTCATCATGCTTGTATCATGAGTTCCTAATTTAACTCATGATTTATGAGAAGTACAAATCAGCAAAGCATCATCACATTTTGGAAATTGTAGCCATAGTGACTTTGATTCTCTTGAAAATCAGACTCTAGTTCCATCAAAAAATAGGTTCTGATTTATTCAAACATTAGGCTCTGATTCTCTCAAAAAACAGACTCTGATTCGTCCAAAAATTAGACTCTGAGTTCTTAGAAAAACAAACTCATATTTCTTAAACAAGAAAACTTTGAATTCATAGAAAAATAGACTCAAAATACTTCCAAGAGTAGACTCCGAATTATTTCAAAAACATACTTTATTCATCTTGCATGTAGAATAGGTTTCTATTCTTTCTTCCTCACAAGATAGGATCTGACACTCTTAATTACAAAGTGAGGTGACTTATTTTATTCAAACCTTCTTCTTTCTTGACAAAAAAAAGACAACACATGAAGGACACCATCATCAGCACTAGCTTGGACCTAACAATCTCTCCCTTTGTATTTTTTTGTCAACCAAGTTTTCATATATCACAGAATATTGTAACCTCAAGCAATAGTTTACTTATCAACAATTCTCATCCTACTTGAGCTAACTCAATGTAGGAAACAAAAATGATTAATAGAAAAACAATGATGTCCAAAATTACTGATTTCAACTTCCTCTTTCTTTAACACATCTCTTCTTCAACCTTCCTGGAAGATAATCTCTTTCCTAAAACCAATCCAAAAAAAAATTAGAATAGTTCACACACTAAACAATGCTAAATTCACACCTTACCCACAACTCTTTCTTTTATGAAGTATATTTATGAAACAATACAATTATCCCCTTGATAAAAAAATCCAAAGGTAAGAAGAGATAGGGGTCAAAACAACATAACTTAGTATTTAAGTGAAAGAGGTTGGACACCCATGTTCAACCTCAGTTTTGAGAATGATTCCTTCAGTAAGGGTTTGGTAAAAATGTCAGCAACTTGTTCTGATTTTGTAACATATTAAAGCTTCAAATCATACTTCTCCACATGGTCTTTAATGAAGTGATATTTAATATCAATATGATTCAAATGAGAATATTGAACTAGATTCCTGGTGAGATTGATTGTGTTATGGTTATTATACCCCAAGGTAAAGGGTAACGTCACATAAACAAGTAATTCTTCCAGATGAGTTTTCATTCATAAAAGTTGAGTAGCAGCTTGAGTGGAAGCAACATAGTCATCTTCAGTTGTACTTAGAGTTACTGAATCCTGATTCTTTGAATTCCAGCTAACATAAATCATTCCCATAAAGAACACTCCACTAGATGTGGATCTTTTATCATCAATATTTCATGCCCAATCTTCATATAAATACCCAAACAAGTCAATGTTATCTGATCTAAAATACCTGATTCCGAATTATGTTGTGCCTTTGATGAATATGAGAATTATTTTTCCAGTAATAAGATGTGATTACTTCAGAACAATCATAATTCTTGCACATAATGTTACAGCATAAACAATATCGGGTATTGAGGAATTTAAATATAAAAAAACTTCTAATAATCTTATGATACTCTTTTTGATCAACTTCGTTTTCTTAACCATCTTTACTCAACTTCATTTCCACTAAGATAGGGGTAGAAATAGGTTTTGATTTTTCCATGTTGAAATTATTGATATGTTCCTTAGAATACTTTTGTTGGGAAAGAAAAATGTATTCTTTCTTTAGTAAGATTTGTAACCCAAGAAAGTATTTCATTTCACCCAACATGGACATTTTTAAAACCGTCTTCATTTCTTGATAAAATCTTTCACAACTTCATTCATCATTACCAACAAAGATAATATCATCAAGACAAACTATTATAATGATGGAATACTTTTTACTAAATTTAACATACATATTTTTATCTACTCTTCTATTCTTGAAGTTTATCTTTCCTAAGAAAGTATCCAACTTAGAATACCATGCCCTTGGAGATTGATTTGTCCCATACAAGGCTTTCTTCAATCTGTATACATGATATTATTCTTTCCCAATAATAAATCCAAAAAGTTGTTCAATATAAACCTCCCATTCAAGATCACCATTCAAAAATGTGGATTTAACATCCATTTGAAAGATCTTGTAGAGTCATTTTGCAGCAATAGAAAGAAATATTCTTATAGTTTCCAATCTAGCCACCATAGAAAATGTCTCACTGAAATAAATTCCTTCAATCTGAGAATAGCCTTTGGACACCAATATTTCTTTCTTTCCGATAAATTCACCATCTTTATTCATCCTATTCTGAAAAACCCATTTTGTGCTAATAAACTTTTTGTTTTTAGGTTTAGGCACGAGTTCCCATGTATTTTTCCTTTTAATATGATCCAACTCTTCATTCATGTCTTGAACCCATTCTGAATGCTCAAAATCTTCTTTCAAATAATTTGGTTCGACTTTTGAATACAATGAAGTATGTGTAATAGCTTTTGTTTTTCTTCTGGTTTGAACCTTCTAATGTTGATCACCAAAAATATTCTTAAGTTCCACCTGTTTCCTCATCTCAGGATAATATTTATGATTATCTTCCTCATCACTGGAAATAAAAGACTCTGATTATTCTTCTTTAAATGATATGTATTCATCAGTCTTCTTGTTTGAATATATTTCTTCAACTTTATTTTATACATCAACAAGTTCTTCATTCTCATTTATTTTGATAAGTTTAACATCAAAAAAATAATTAATTCTATTTGTTTCTTTTTTTACATATTTATAACCTCTTCCTTCCAGAGCATATCTATGAAATATTCCCTCTTCACCTTTTTGCTTGAACTTACTGTAGTTTCGGCCTTTCCTATTTATAATGCATGGACTCCCAAAAACTCTAATATGCTTCAGACTTGGAGTTTTCCCATAAAACAATTAATACCAAGTCATATCAGATTGAGGGATATATAAATAATAGTTATTAATAAAAACATCATTTCTCATGGCATGCCTCCAAATGTAATGAGAAAGGACATGTTCAAGTAATATGGTTCTTCCAGTTTCAACCAAGATTCTATTCCTTCTTTCAGCAAACCCATTTTGTTGGGTTGGGAATGAGGAACTATATTCATGCTGAATTCCATTCTTCTCAAGATAGTATTCCAAATATTCACTTCTATAGTCACCACCATTATCTTTTCACAACTTCTTTACAGGATACTCACATTCTTTCTCAACTTTTCTTTTGAAACTTTTGAACATTTTCAAAGCATCTGATTTGTGTTTCATAAAAATAACACAAGTAATGTGAGTAAAATAATCAATGAAAGTAATGAAGTAAAAATCTATATTTGTTGATTGTTTTCTCATTGGCCCGCATGTATCAAAATGTATCTTCTCCAGGGGTTTCTTTGAACAAATATCAACTTTATTATGCATAGAATTTGTAATCTTACCTTTCTGGGAGATAGTGCAAAAACAATCTCTTCTTATCAGAAAATCAAGAATATCTTAAAAATTGTATCATTTATATAGTTTTCTCATGTATTTATGACACATGTGTCTGAGCATTTTATGCTACAACAGATTCTCTTCCACCATTCTCATGTAACAAAAGTTTTTTGTATCACCAACCTAAAACAAGTTCGTTTTTGTACATTATCTACTTGTAATAATCTTCCCATATTCTTTACTTATTATAAAAAACCATCCTTTTTAAATATAACTTCATTAAACTCATCAAAAAATTGTGAAATACTTCGGAGATTGTGCTTCATCCCATCAAAATACAATTTTTTCATAGATTTCATCTTTTCTTTCCCAAAGATGGCTAACCCAACACCTTTTATTTTCAATGATTCATAATTTCCAAATGTTATAGTGCCTTATTTAAGATCTTTAACATACTTCAACAACTTTAAGTTTCCTTTCATATATGAAAACACCCACTATCAAGCATCCAGTGTTGTTCTCCACCTTCATCCTTTAAAGAAATTTCAAAAACAAGAGCTTTCTCATCTTTCATGTCTTTCTTCACCTTCGGATTCTGAGAATTAAGAATATTTTGTTGGACTGGTAATGAAAGAAGGAATCCTTTTAAAAGATTTATAGGTTGTTCACATATCTCACAAATATTTTTCATGGGCAGAAACCTATTTTCAATCTTTATTCTGTTCTACTCAGACTTCTTTTCAACAACATTTTATTTATTCTTTCTTTGAAGATATTGACACCCCCTCAATCTATATCTTCCATAACCTATGGGATAATAGTAATTTTGTTGGTTAAACTAATAGATTGTTTTGGTATTCCCAAATCCTCCACAATAATAGAAATACCCATAGAAAGAGTATCTTATTTTGAAACCTTTATACTAATCACGGATACGTTTCCCATCAACATTATTTTCCTTTCATTCTGAGCCACCAACCTTTCTGTTATCAACAAATTTAACTGAATTATAAGTATTTGAAACAATCTCTTGTTTCAAAAATTCTTTTACATAGTATTCTTTAAGTCTTCAGAATTTTCATCATTGTTGGTCTTGTACACATAAATAACTTTCCCAACATTCTTAGTAACACCCTTTGAAGATATCTTTTTTTGGATCTTCTCTGGATTCTCTTGCTGAGAACATTCACCAACCTCGGTGATAGTGTTTTGAAAGATGGTGTTTCTCACTTCAAATTCTAATATTTTTTGTTGAAAAATCCCCAACTATTCTTCTTTTTTCCCTAAACTTAACTTCTAGATGCTCATTACGATTCTTCTCATAATCAAGAGTCTTTTTCATATCATCAATATATTTTACTAGCTTATTTTTATCGTCAGAAAAACCTTCCTAATTGCATAATGAAGAAAATTTATCTTCCAATTTCTTGTTTTGATTTTCAATCATTATTATCTTTATTAGAAATTCTTTCAAATATTCTTTAAAATGCATTTCAAGTTGAGTTTCTTATTCTTATTCAGAACTACTAGTTTTATATTTTTCCTCATTCACTATGATAATGAAAGTATTTTCAATACCATACTCAATTAAATTTTCTGAGTTATCATCACTTCCTTATCCTTCTTCATCTTTCTATAGAAAAATTATTCATTTAGATTTGAGTAATTTCTTTTCATTCCCTGATTTTCCATTACCAGTCTGTTTCATCCATGATCTTCTTGGATTTATTTCTTCTTCATCACAATCTTCCTCATTTTTTCATTGAGGACAATTAGCCGGAAAGTGACCAACACCTCCACATTCAAAAAATTTTAAGGGAATTTTCCCTTGGTATTTCCATGTATCTCTTTTCATATTCTTAGAAAACAAGGATAAAATATCATTAAGATTTTTACATACCTCAATTTTAGAGTCATAATCACCATCTTCTTCTTTTATATGAATCTTCTTAAAGTTATCATTCTTTATATCCTTGAAAGTCATTTCTCTATCAACTTTTGTCTTTTTTTTCATAGATTTATCTATTATCATTTCATAAGTAATAATAGTGCTATGAAAGTCATCAAGAGATAAAGTTTCAGGATCTCTATCTTCTAATGAGGAAACTTTTACATTAAATTTTTCAAGTAGGATTCTCAAGATATTTTCAAAAACTATAGAGTCATACATCTTTTCACCAAGATATCTGATAGTACATACAATATCATTTACCCTGGTAAAGAAATACCCAATAGATTCATGATCATTCATATTTAAGTCTTAATACTTTAACCTCCATATTTGAAGCTTTGACTTCTTGAATTTTGTATTTCCTTATTATATGTTCTTCAGTTTGTCCCATATACCCTTGGATGCGGAGACACCTTTCACTCTCATTAATTCACTTTCATAATGTAATGATAATATTGAATTCTTGGACCTTTCATCATTCTCAGGAAACGTTTTGTCAATAGGTGTAAGTGGAGATTTATCATAAATGGGAGGAAAACCAAGTATTATAGCTTCAAGAACATAATAACTGATAGACATAAGATATGGTAGCATCCTATCTTTCTAAATATGATAATTCTTTCCATAAAATACCAGAATACCTTTACTGTTTACATAATTCATGTTTTCCATCAACAAATAATAACAAAGGGAACCCGGCTCTAATACTAATTAAAAGTTCTCAGTCAGTGTAATGTATCACTAAGAGGGGGAGGGGGTGAATCTATGATAATATTTTTCTTTTAAGTTCCCTTTAAATTTAAAAAAACATTGACTCTTATTAAAGATTCAATTTCCAGTTGAAAACATAAACAAACACATAACCATAGGAACACTGGTATTTACAAGGTTTACTATTTAGTAAGAATAGCTACGTCCTTGGTATTGTTGGAAATAATCCAGCACCATACATTCCAATAGAAATAAATACCTTAGATTAAAACAAGTAGGATATACCCTTACACTCATTTGGAACTTAGAAAATAATCCCACAAGTGCATGTGCACCCTCTTAGAATAATAGGGCACCTTCACCTTCTTTTATTACAACTTATGTTATTTGTGCTTCTTTGAACATCAAAAAGTTTATACAAGTGTAACAAAAATCTTCAATTTATTACCCAGAATAAAGGTAAGAACTTCCTGGATATATGTTGAGAAACATGGTTTCTGATTTCACATTCCATTTTCTTTGACTCTGATTATCCTGTCCCTGTTGAATCAGCTTCACAACAACCCCAGAGTATAATGAAACTCATAACAGTTCTTCTTCAGTCTGAAAATTCTTATTATGATGAAAAACTGTAAGAAAACATTGTTCCAATTATTCCTCAGTCCCAGAAACCCATTACAGTAAAAACTATTATAGAAGTCTCATTTTGATTAGCTTATCCCAATATGATAAATAGCTTCTGTTTAACTTAGTCTTGTACCAAAAATAGCTGAATAAATCATTCTTCCTGTCGTAATGTATTCAAAAGTAAGACAGTAGGAATCACTTTCTCTCTTTTAAAAATTATAGAATCTCTCTCTTCCGCGTTGAACAATACTCCATGTTAGGCCTCCTCATGTGCAATGCAATTTTTCTCACCTTTTATAGGTGTCCCAAATAGGTTAGGTAGGAATTTCAAACATCTTTTCCCACCCACTCAAAAATTTTATTTACCTCTAAAATCTCGAATCAACTCTGACTTCTTCAATGTTTCTCGATTCTTCTCAAAGATTCTTCATCCTTCATCTCTTCTTCATCAGAATCTGATTTTTGAGGTTTATTATGGTCATTAATAAAAACAAGGATCCAAAAATTAAGTTCTGATTCTCCAATGCCATTTTTTGAATCTGACACTTTAGAACTATTTTAGATCCCTATAAACAAGTCACTCAGCAATCTCCATTTCTTTTCATCTTTCTTGTCCTACTTGAGACAACACACTTCACCTTTCTTGATCATATTTGCAAAGAGAAATATTATTCTTCACTTTACTTGACATACATAAAAAACACAAAGGTTCTTCTCTTCTCTTAACCCAGTAGATGATGAAAATGTTAGACCACCCAGAGAAAGAGTTTCTCTGGATACAGTCATATTAGGTTCAAATTATCTTGGGTACAGTCATCCTAATACTGGACAACCTTTCTATCAGCATCACTTTCCTTGACTCTTCTTTCATCAGCACCACTTTTTCAGCGTTTATCGGCATCACTCTTCTTGAATTAGCTTTTAATTATTTCTTTCATTAGGCTTGTATCACGAATTACCACTTTAAATCATGATTTATGAGAAGTAAAAATCCGAAAATAATTGTCACATATAGAAAATCGTAGTCATAGTGACTCCAATTATCCTAAAAACCAAACTTTGATTCCCTCAAAAAATAGGTTCTGATTTCTTAAAAAATTAGTCTTCGATTCTCTCAAAAAATAGACTCTGATTCCTCCAAAAATTTGACCCCAATTTCTTGGGGAAAAAAAACTTTTATTTTCTTCAACTATTAGACTCAGAATTCTTTGAAAAATAGGCTCTGAATTCTTTCAAAAGTAGACTCTGAATTGTTCCAAAAATAGACCCTGTTCATCTTGAATGTAGCATATATTCTGATTTTTTCATTCTCACAAGACAAGATTTGATCCTCTTAAATACAAAGTGAGTTGATTTCCTATCTTCAAACCTTATTCATTATTGATAAAAAAAAATACAAAACATGAAGGCCGCTATCTTTAAAATCAGATTATCCATAACAAGTTTAGTATCATTAGCTCTATAGGGCTGATGAATGAGTGTGAGTGTGACAAGCAGAGCATGCCCTCGGGTTTCTTACTCCTACATTTTCATGTTTTTTTGATAGGGTATGGGTAACTTGCAAGTCCTTATAGTTTGATAATCTACCACATTATAAGGTTACATGTGCTATTTAGTTTAGATGTTGGTTTGGTACTCTTGTACCCCCGATAAGGTGTGGGTCTTCTACTAAGTTAAAAGAGTTTTATACTACCCTAATTGACATTCCATGGAACATCATGGTGTGGTTCCTATAATCATAGAGTTATATTATATCTTATTCGATAACCATGTTGAAATTAGAGCATATCCTCCATTAGGGGTTGATTAATCTCTCATCCAGCTGTACATTGGATAGGCGTATGTCCCCTTTTTATAGTTAGTGAGATGACATGGGGTTTGTTTAGATGGGTAACTTGGATTCGTAGGTTGCATAGGGTTATATATTTCCTTGATTCGATAGGATGTTAAATGTGGGACTTGTTTCCTCATATTATATAGATTAAATAGTATATAATTTTTTTATTTATATGTCATCCTAAGTGGGATATCTTCTACCTTGGTCATTCAAATATGACTGGGTTGTTATTTACTCCTTTGTGATTTCAATTTTGTATTACAGGGTATGTATATACTCACACCTTCATGTGAGTTTATCCTTTATGTGTCATGTATTATATAGAGTATGGATCCTTAAATGCTAAACCTGTAGTACATGATGTTGGTGGATTAAAATCTTAGTGGTACCCAAAGGTGACAATAATAGATGATGTTTGTGTCTCATGCCTATTTTTTTATAGATATTACTTTACCATATTTATTTAGGTTAATTATTCCTTTATTGTATTGTTAAGAATTTATTAAAACCTTTAATTTATGTTGACATATCTTGTCACACTTATATGTATCTTAGAATGATTTAAATGCATATATACACACTCGGGTCAGTTATTTATCAGAAAGTTCATTATTTCCAACCTGTGTAGAGATTGGTGGTTGTGTGTGTGTGTGTGTGTT
This sequence comes from Viscum album, assembly GCA_963277665.1. NCBI lineage: Eukaryota > Viridiplantae > Streptophyta > Magnoliopsida > Santalales > Viscaceae > Viscum > Viscum album. The sequence continues at coordinate 1,536,811,511 of OY728158.1, read as the reverse complement.
AGGATATGGACTCCCATATTGTGATATTTTCCTTCTAATCACTATTAAACAACCATAGTAATATTGTATAAAGGCTTTCGGTGGAATAATAGACTTCCTATGGGTTTAGGTGTGGACGTTATAAGTTGGTTCGTGTCATTGTAGTATCAGAATGTTTTATCTTAGGGATGATGTTTGATATTAGGTGTATTTAAAAATGGTTTGGGAATTTAGGAAAACATTTTGAAGGGGTTTTAAATATGGAATTTAGGCCAAAGATCCCAATGTTGTAATGAAGGTATATATATCCAATCACAAGGTATCTGATAAAATACTTGTCAACATAGATATATAGGCACCAATTATAGGGAATAAGAAAGTGGAAAAAGAATAATATTGGGACCAGTTATATATATTTTTCATTATTAGTTGGATCCATATATATTATTTAATGATTTTGGTTTATCATTAAATACTAGGATTCTTCCACATAGATAGATATATATGATCTCGATATATGGTTATAACATTCCCATTCTAGTGATCGAGCATCCTGTTATTGACCAGTAGAATGAGTAGGCTTCCATACAGAGAAAAGAACATGATATGTCATCGCAAGCTAAGTGGGTTGTAGTTCCTCAACCCATAGTGAATTGATAGACCAACTCAATTCTCAATTAGAAATTTCTCCACATGTTAATAAATAGATGATTATAGTGGGATATGATGGGGATGCACATAGGTTGAGTGTAGTTAATTAGTTTTAGTGGAAATTAATTTTGTACCTGATCAGTAATAGATAAAAACTCAAGATGGGGTGAAATTTATCCAATAAATAATTTCATTGATTTATGATTCCCTCTTTTGGTCATATATATTTTTTCATTCTCTTTTAATTATATTATGTAGTATAAATAAAATAATGTAAAGGGCAAGAGACATAATATTTTTATAGCACTTTGGGGATACAATAACCACTCCTAGTACACTCCCACAACACCTATTATAGATTTGATGATTCTATTCACATCCCTTTCATAAGGATGTCAAAATTGAGTGAAAGTAGTTGGAACATAATAAAATGATTTTACCTGGCTTTCAATTCCTTTTATTTGGGACTTCACAACAGAGTATAAGTTGTTGAAACTTAAATCCACAACCTGGTATAAGTAGTTGACACTTCACCCATATAAAATTAAAAGTTTTCTATACTTGTAAAAAAATTATATTAGTTATAGAAATAGTAAATATCTTCAGTTCATATTTTTTAGAAATGGAAAAATTCGTCTTCTTGTAGAGAATAGATGAATCTGTAAGAGTGAAACCTTAATATAAAATTTTTCATGATCTTTGATACAATAAAATAAATTCAAGTATTATTTATGATAACACATGATTATTTATTCTTTATTTATTCACATTATCAGTCTTATTATTCTCTTTCTTCCATTCATATGATAGTAGCAGTAAGGTAACAAAATAATAAACATAATAATTATCTTCTATAATTATCATAATAACTTTTCATGTGTTACAGCTTTATATAATTTTTTATGTAACTCTTCTCGAAGTTTCTTGGAAATTATATATATAATAAAAATAATATATATCTATTATAGTCTTATCACTCTCTAATAATTAAAAATATATGTAGTCGATGAGTTCCATAATTTCCTCCATAGAAATAACACAAATTCATTGTCATATTTCCTTTGAATAAATTGAATAGAAAGTTGGCACAACTTCAAAATAAACTCAATAAAAATAATACCAAGAATATATAATTAATTTTTCATAGACAATGAGATCTTGAAATATAAATAATCTTTGAAATCCCAAAAAATCCATATAAAAACATTTTGAATTTTAAATAAATAATATTCATAATTAACTTTCAACTTCAAAGTGTCTTCCTGATGTGTGAATATCATTATGTCATAATTTTTTTTTCTCAAATAGGAGTTTATTACCATGGAATCATAATCATATTAATGGAATAAAATTGAATTAAGAGTATAAAAATCCAAAAAAACAAATTTCATGACCTATGTTTGATCTTTAATGTTTTAATTATAAGGATTTTTTTATATAACAATGCTGTAACCTAATTTCCATGGAATGATAGTTTTCACCATGGTCATAATAATATCTTCATATACATTTCTCATACAGAATATAGGATTCTCATTATTATCTACGATGCATAAGTTTCTTCACTTATCCTCAATTCCAAATTTTAAGAAGCATATATTTAGAATTAGTAATATTTTTCTTATCCAATGAATATTAAATTTATTAACATTGGATTATATGTAAGAAAAGTTTATAGATTTACTATAAGGAGTAAGATATTTGAAATTGATAAATTTTAACCTCTACTAAATATATAACATTTTTTACTTCATACATAATATATTTCTGGTAGATACATAATATAATTACCTTTTCATCTTCATAAGTAATATAATTTTTCTCAACTCCACTGTATACATATGATTCTTTGATTCATTACGCAAGGATTTTAACATGGGAACACTTCGAATATGCTTCATACATAATATTTGGCTCATAAGAAATCATATGAAATATAATTTTCAATTTATTTTCATTCAAAAGTTCTTTCATATAGATTATAAATTAAATAATTTTCTAAAAATAAAAGTCTTTAACACAATATAAATTTCATATTCTGGATTTATTATCCATTTGAAAGAATATAATCAAAGAAACTTTTCACTAACATAAAATATGAGTAATATATAAATAAATCCATAAAAGGTAATAAATAATAGAATAATAATGATAATAAATAATACATCATAAATAATGATTAATAATAGTGAATAACATATCATGAAAGAAATTATGCAAAAAACAAATAGATAATATAATTATAACAGTTAATAAAAGTGAAGAACAAAAACAAATAAATTAAAAGAAATAGAAAAACATTTAATTCAATTTGTGATGGATTAATTAATTATCAGACCATAAATAAAGTGGAAATGAGCTACTTAACATCCTCCTTTTTTATATATACAAAACTCAAACACATCAAAAACAACATCCCCATTTTTGTAATGATCAAAGGGTAAGATAATTAAGAGAATTCCAACTAATACTAAATAACAAAATATAAGTAAAAAATAATATCCTAATAGAATTAAATAGAAGCACCAAGGTAATCAAAAAAAATATCCCCCTTTAAATCAATATTAATACATAGAAAACAATCTTCAATAAATAATCATGTATAAAACTAACATGATTTATTAATTAATGAAAGAAAAAATATATCATGATTCAATAATACTAACACTGTCCTCTTTTAGATATAAACTATCAAGTGAAATCATTATAAATATTAAATTAGCAAAATTCCATTAAATAATAGTGAATAAATTTATATAACATGATTTCATGGTAAAGAATGATAATAAACCACACAATAATCAACCATACATAAAGTGAAATGCCTAAAATCCTAGTTAATGAAATTATTAAAAATAAATAAGAATCATTAAATTGTATATAAATAATTAAAATTAAATTCATTTGATGCTTCAAAATATTAAACATGAGATAAATAGTCATGAATAACTAAAATACTATTAGTAAAATAAATTAAACCCTCTTAAAAAAGTTAAAATATAATATAGTAAAATCTCCTCCTATATCCAATAATCTATCTCCTTATTAAAATGAAAATAACTATGAAAGCTACCTTTCTAGAAAATATATCATAGTGAAGTATCTATGAATAAAGGTCCACAAAATATCATTACAACTTAATTCATTAAATAAGATTTATTTTTATCTATAACAGATCAAATTGAAGTTATATTACTTGTAGTATTATTTTCATGACTGTCACTGATATTGATATGGAACATGAGTTTAAAAGTCCATATTCATAAATTTGAATGACCAGCATCCATAAAACATTTAATATTACATTTTTTATTGAGATCATTTCCTATGAGGTATTCATACATGTATTCTTTTTGATTAATGGAATCATACAAGTAGGTAGCAACATTCATGATTTTAAGGGTTTTGTCCTCATGAATTTCTTAGCTTACTTTGGGGAGGAAAGTTTTGTTGATTCATAATATGGTGCTATGTATACTGGTATATCTCTACGTATTGCATATATTCTCAAGCTTGTAATGGTAGAATTAAACTTCTCCATGGTGGTTGATGAATTTTTGGGACAACGTATGTGTCATTAAAGCATTGCATTAAGTCATAGAGATTGTAAAAAATTGCTTCATTAGGATGTTTATCTTGACAATACTTGGTGGGAGGTGAATAATGTCACTAAACACGTTTCTTTTAAATGATATCAAGTCGAGATTTTTATCATCTATTTAGGCTTTTCTTTACATACTTTGTTTTATATTAACATTATCTAAGGGTATTCCATCAGTCTACATCACATCTTACCCATGACCTTGTTTCCTTATTCTTTCATACTTAAAAAAATATATTCAATTATCAGTTAGTATGTTTTTGGGTACCCATCTGTTATCGAGTCTTGCAGGGGTTTTGAAAAAATTTATTTTAATGTCTAAAACTATTTATTTACAGTATAAATTCTACCCTTTAGTTTAGATAATATTTTTTAAATATCTAAGCATTATTAATACCATATAATTGGGGAATTATAAATCAATAAACATTAGAAAAATTATAAGTAAATCCTTAGTGGAAATAATTAATAGTAAATAATATTTTTATATTTAAACCATGAAAAAAATAATTCCTATAGAGCTTTAAATTTCAACCATTACTTCCAATTCAAATTTTACATTTGTAAACTTTTAAATTAAAATAGGATTTTGTTAACATAATATTCTCCTTTAGTAACCACACCTGATGCGAATTTCAACAAATAAATATTAGTTAATAATTCATTCATTTTAATATCATAAATTGTATTAGAAGACACAACTATATGATGTTTATACTTCAATTCTAAAACCCGTTTAGGAAAAAAAACTGAAAAAGAAGAAATCATAAGATTTTCTTAGATTTCTATGTTTTTTATTTAATGAATCTTATGAAAAAATATCAATCATTAATCTTATCAAAATATTAATTTCCAGATAAAAAATAAGAGATAGAAAAGTTTGTAATACTTTACTATGAGGCATAAGGGACATATATCATTATTTATCCGAATGCTCAATTTCAGAGTAATAAAAAGATTTATAACTAGAATCCTTATAAGAACTCAAAGTATACTTCATAGATTTATTTAATTATTTATTGTAATTTAATTATCTTGATTTCATTTAAGATTTAAGTTATGGGATATCATATTTAAGATGTCAACTTTTCATGCATTCATAACATCTTGCATATTTCATGTTACCACCATCCTTAAATTTTACTTTTGTCTCATTCAATAACGTGTATAATGTTCTAGAAATATCTATAAGTTCATTACTAGAGTCAAAAATATTATAATATTTATCAGATGAGTTATAATATGTTACCTTAAGAGAAACATTTTATTTCTTGACTAGCTAATGACCATTATCTTTCACTTTCATCTTAGGTCTATAAATAATGTGTGTTCCAATTAACATCTTTATTTTAAGATCATTAATTGGTGTGGAAGATTTAATAGAAGAAAATATTACACTTTATTTTGATGGTATAAATCTAAGATGGTTCAAAGTATGATTTTTTTTGGTAATACATTTCCAATATCAATAACATTATTCACTAACTCAATCAGTATTCTATTCATTTGATTAATAAATTCTCTATAAACATCCATAAATTATTGAAAAATATTTTTCATGTATAACCTTAATTGTCTTACATTATTAGTTCCTATAAAGGAAACAAAAATAGTTTCCCACATATCATAGGTAGTATCACATTGAGAAACTCTCTTTATTTTATCCAGTCCTAATCCACAAATGTTAACATTCAAAGATTTTGAATTTAGATTATAATCATTTTCTTGAGTAGAATTCCATGTATCAGGTTCACTAATAATAATATTATAGGGTTTCAAACCCTTCATATAAACTTTCAAATAAATATTTTTCAAGTATATAATCATTCTATATTTATAGTAACCATAATTATCACTATAAAAACAAGTATCTATAAAAAAATACATACCTTATCTCTAATCATCTATCAGTATTTTTCTAATTAAATATTTCTCTATGGATCATTGAGGTTGAAAAGATAATATCTCTCAAGATTAAACTATAAAATAAGAATTATAATATAAAGAGTGATATAAAGAGTCTAGCTATGATACTAACTATTAACCAAGATTAATAATAGGCAATGACTTATGAAGGGGTTGAATTGTGTCCTTTTGAAAAATTTCATGGATTTAAACTTGCCTATATGTTTTATAGAATCATTCCTTCTCTTTTAATATGATTTTGTAGTGGAAATAATGTAAAGAGAAGGAAATAAAATACTTTGATAGTGGTTCAGGGATACAATAACCTCCCATAATGCACTCCACCAACACCTGATGTAGGTTTGGGGACTTTATCCTGATAATTTTCTTAAGGATCTCACAACCAAGTGCAATTAGTTAAGACTTAGTACAAGGATTTTATCAATCCTTTATATCCTTTTATTGGGGACCTAAAACTTGAGTACAAGTAGTTGAAATATAACTCCACAACTAAAAAAATTATTTTACACTTCAACCATGTTAAGTAAAAGTAGTTGACACTCAGAATAAATGTAAATGAGATGTAGAAATGGTAAAGAGATTCAGTACATAGTTGTCTCCACAACTGATAGATATAATATTCATCCTGAGAATTGAATAATATTTAATGGTGAAGATATAAAATAGAATTTTTCAAGATCTTTGACACAATAAAACAACATTAAGTAATATTTATGATAACATAATATTTATGACATCCTGACTCCAAACCATAAACTTGTGTATGAAAAACATTCCACTAAACATAGGGGTATCCCATAGAAAGTAATGGTTGGAAACATGTGTCAAGGGTATATATAATCATTGGGGGCTGATGTTCTCCAAAACATAACACAAATAGTCATAGAAAACCATAATGATATAAAATTAACATGATTAATTATAGAAAATCAACTAAACTTCACTATAAAATAACAATAAAAGGATTAAAGGTGTAGTGAATAATGTATAACCAAATGTGTCCACTACTGGAAAACTAACCTTTACCAACGGTTTGGAACCGTTGGTATAGGCCTCCAAACCGTTGGTATAGCCTATACCAATGGTTTGAAGAACCGTATCCATGTAAGCCATTGGGATAGGTCTATACCAACGGTTTTGGAAACCGTTGGTATAGGTAATATCAAATCTATACCAACGGTAATGGAACCGTCGGTATATAAATTCCAAAAATAAAAAATCCGCTGGGATTTGATCCCAGAACCCCTCGTTTATAATCGAACGACTTAACCACTAAGCTAACAACACTTTTGTAAGCATAATTTCATAAATATATATGTATTATCATAATTATTTAAAATTTTGATTTATATAATGTTCTCGGTTAGTAGATATGGAAAAAAATTAAAGAACCTATCCCAACGGTTTTCAAAACCGTTGGGATAGGTTAGAGGTGGGTTGAGTTCTTTAGGCCGAATGATGAATTTCTGGGTGTTTTTTCCCAACGGTTTTGGTGAACCTTTGGGAAAGGTCACTCTTTCCCAACGGTTCAGCAAAACCGTTGGGAAAGAGGCTCAAAAGACATCCTTTCCCAACGGTTTTGGTGAACCGTTGGGAAAGGGTCCCTCTTTCCCAACGGTTCACCAAAACCGTTGGGAAAGAGGCTCAAAAGATAGCCTTTCCCAACGGTTTTGGTGAACCGTTGGGAAAGGGTCACTCTTTCCCAACGGTTTTCCAAACCGTTGGTAAAGGTGGGGAAATCTATGGATTTCCCAACGGTTTTGGTGAACCGTTGGGAAATGGTAGCTATACCAACGGTTTTTACAAACTGTTGGTATAGAAGTGTTGGGAAAGATCATCTTTCTAGTAGTGGTCAAAATTTTATGAACTCCATGAACAACTCTGGTTTGGAATGTGACACCGCACTATACTATACACCCTGAAAACTCTAATATATATCTTCCAACATTAATGACTACCACTTCATGGTACACTGCAATCAAAAGAAAAGAATTTTTTATTACCTTTGTCATGATATAAAATGGTTGTATATGTAGTAAAGTGCATATAAAAGGTGTGGGCATTCAATACATTAAGAAATCCATCATAGACTTACCACAAATGACATTAGGAAAAGAAAATTTTCACTCACAAAAAATATATATTTACAAAACCAAAAAAAAAATAACCAATGCCTAATATATATATATATAAGGAAAGATAATCAATGAAAACAACACATTAAATGAACCAAAATTACACACCATAAATTCCATTCCTTGAACTCAATTTAACCCATTCTATATGGGATCCCTTTGATAGACTAACTTTTGGGAAGAACCATCCACCAGAGCTAAGCCATCACATGGTGGTGTGATTTATGGTTCCCATAATATTTACACTAGTATCCAAGTAAGATCCAATAAGGAATCATATATGGATATCATAAACATATAAAAATCCCATTTCCATTTTCGGTTCACACCCCAAAATATTTTCTTTGAAAACTATGGAAAAATAGACCATTCATTTATAAAATAATATGTTTATATCTTTTTCCTTTATTTAGTGAGAAAATTACTTTAGGAATCATAAGATTTAATATTTTGGTCATAGTAGAGTTGGAGAGAATAAACCTTCCTCAAGAAAATTATCCGTCTAGAATAAGAGAGGAAGAGTTTCTAAAAAGAAGAATGTCCCCCAACATGCTTATGGAAACCTATTGTTTGTGATCCCTACTGATCCAATAAATAATGAGAGTTTTATAATGACGTAATTTGTTTTAAAAAAAATTATAATCACTCATGAATATCACACATGATCTTCCCTCATGGATTATATCTATTAACAGCATAGTCAACTCCATGACTTAGGGATAATCCCTTCGCCATTTTTTATCCCACCACAGATTCGACCATAACATGGTGAATTATCCAAAGTTGATTGAAACCACTTACATGAGGTTGAACCTAAATTGATATGGATATGAAACCCATATTTATTGATTTTTTTCTATATTTTTTCCCATAGGGACACCCCCACCATCACTATGCCAACCTAAATTTGTATCCCCATGGAATGGTGATGTGTTTTCTAATGGATATCTCACCACAACGACAACCCTAAAACATGTTGGACCATGCCCTCCAACATGTCCAGTTACATAATTTGGAATAACCCATAAAACCCAAACTCCATCTTTATAAATAAAAACCCCTCAAAACCTCCCAAAACTAAATTAAAGAACTCTATAACTTAAAAAATACACAAAAAAATATTAACATCCTTTAAACCAGGGGTGTCAAATTCTCCCCACCATTTACCTTTCCATCTATTATTTTGGATGTGGGGGATATATTGGGAAATCCTTATCCTTTTCTCTTATATAATATTATCATGTTCTCAAGTATCCTTTTTCATCTGGTCATGCTGCCATAGCCCATTGAATAAGAAGATTCAGATCCCCCATAAGACCTTTTTCTTGTTTTTATAGAATACAAATTAGATTGTGACTGAATAAATAATCCAACTCAAGAGAGACATGATCTGACCTAGTCTTGTGATCTGGATATGGTTGGTATATATTAGGTTGGGATATGTATAATACATTATGGGTTGAACTGAACATTAGTGGTAAGGTCAATAGATGGGCCACTTTACCAATGTGCTTGAGAATATCAAATGGTCTCATATATCGAATGGATATATTTCCATGATTACCTAGATAATGGTGTCTCAATATCGATGATACTCACAAGAAAACATGGAAAACCTATTCAAATGATAGGGGATGATGATGATGATTGAATTAATATTTTTATGGATTTTCCCATTTACATATGTTTCTCGGTCATCTGAATCTTCTCCATTGTTTCATGGATGAGATTAGGTAAAATTAGTGATGTTTTGTTGGTCACTACACAAAATAGTGGAGATCTACATGGGAATCCATAAAATACTTCAAATAGACCCATAAATATCATCACCTGATAACTATTATTATATTAACACTCCACTGATGATAAATGATCCTCCCATGAAACATCAATACCATAAGACATTCTCTATGCATGCCCTTCATCATGTGAATATTATGCTCAAATATGGCATAATTTCAAGAGTGATATGACATGTTCATGAACAAATAGGTTGTAAGGGATTTTTATAGAGACCTCCAAAATTATGAGGTAAATTTAGGAATTCGTTAGAGATAATTGAAACTCATTACCTATACAACTTTCCCACATCTTGAATATAGATAATTTCCAACTCATCATTGAATTTTGTTTTTTAGATTGGAATGAAGTGTGTTGACTTGGTAAGTCAAGAAATAATCACCTAAATAGTATTATGGTTCTGAAGAGCTTCAATTATCTAGTGAAAAAATCTAAAGAAATATACTCCTCATTACATACGAGTATGTGTTGTGATTGCAACATACCAACTAGTTATTGATGTTCATACTTTATCCATGGACATATTATGTATCTTCCTACATACCCATATACCCTTAAGTACCCACCCAACCACCAAAAATGGACCTCCATTGAGTGATACCACTTGTGAATATTAAGGTACAAAATCCACCTCAATCTAGGATAAGCACAAAGGACCTATTCCTCAATAAGAGGAACTACAACCTAGTTTTGGAAATTGAATATAGAATTATCATCCATCATTCATACATTAATGGGATATACACTATTAAGGTTTAAACTAATGGTAATCCAATTAGGGTTCTACTGTTGAGGCTCCATGTCTTACTCCAAGATGTCATGTATATGTGTGACTAGAAAGAAAATGAGGATATTCTTCCATTTTATACCCTCTAAAAGTATGTCACTGAATACCCGCATTAGTTTCCACTGATTGTTGGATTCACTAACCAATTGGTTATATGATTTATAACTTAATGAATCTAATACTGATTTTTTTTTTCAGGTCTATAAACGAAGGCATGATAAAAAATGGTGATATATCCAATGTCGTTGTCATTAGATCAAATATTTTTTTTGAAAATTTGAGCTTCAACATTTTAGTACTACTGAATACTGTGAACTTCTCCCTAAAGAGGTAGACTCTTTTTTTAACTCTTGGACTATGAAAAACAAATCCAGATCATGCATTAATTATTTTCATAGTAGACCATGTTGACCTCACCTAGTTTGGGTAAGATTGTAACACCCCAAGCTTCCACGGTACACTTCTCTTTGAAAAATACAGTAGCATGTCTTGTACGCAACTTCGAGTTCTAACACACACCACAACCAATCAAACTAGCTGTTACGAATATTAATAACCACTTTATGAAATTTTATAAATATTATTTTTCAAAAATTACTTCATTTTTGGATTCTAAATATCAAAATTATCTTAGGATGAATTTTTGGTGTTTTTCTGAAAACTATCAATTTTTGATGAATAGTGAAAAACACTGAGTTATTAGTTAAAACAGACTTTTTATTTAAATAATTATTTATTTTTTTTAAATTTATTTTAGGTAAAAATAGATAAATAATACCTATATAACTTCAATGTAATTAATTAGAGCAAATTTATATTAATTTTAGAAATATAAAAAATTTATTGAACTTTTCACCGTCTTTTACCCACCTCCTCGGAGAATTTGCAAATTTACATAAAACATAATTTTACCACTTCTATGATTGGAATTTTGAAAATTTGAAAGAAATGGTTAATATCAAGGAGTATAATTTGGTTCAATAGGATAAAAATAATTTTTGGTGAATCGTAACATTTTACTTTTATTTACCACGGTTAAAAGTAAATAGGGTAATTAAGGATAAAAATGATATTATTATTAACCTAACACAAGTCCTAATTCTATTTTATAAGTATAATTAGACCAAAAACAACCTTCGTAATAAAATATGAACCTCTTTGGTCCAATTTTATTAGATTAGGACATTTATTATTATTTAATTGAAAGATGAGTTAAAAGAGATAAAATCAATGTTAAATAACTAAAACATTTTTAATATATGATTATACATAAGATGAATTATATTATAAATATTAATTATAAATCTAAAAATATTTCCTACATAATTATATTTTATTTATAATTTTTATACATTAAATAATTTAATTTATATATGACACAATGGTGATGCAGTAATTAACTAATTAATGAAATATTAAAATAATTTATTTTATAAATATCAAAATAAACGTAATTTAAGACTTTTAATGAATTTCAATAATTTCCTAGGTTAATATGACATCTTAGGATTACTTAAGTGAATTTTTGTCTAATTAATAAAATTTTTAAGACTTTAAAAAAATCAATTATTAAATGGTGTCAAAATTGACATAAAGGAGTATTTAAAACAAATATTATATTATTAATTGATATTATTTTCCTAAAAATCTATGGTTCAGCCAAATGACTTAGATAAGGTTATATATATTAATACTGAACCAATTTGGGTTCTCTTGTCATGTTATAGTAATTTTATTAACCACATAATATAAAAATACAAAGAGACATGGTAAATGTCAAACTATTTGACTAAGAGTTAAATAAAAAAGATAAAGTTAATATAGTGACCCAAACCTGTCTAAAATATATTGGTTGAGTGTATTTCGACCTGTCCCCACCTTATCCTCTAATTAAGTTACTTTGGATCCATTATAAACTGAATATGAATTTATTATAAAATTGTATTTTATGTTTTTCATAAGGTGCCCCTCACCCTTGTTATAAAATGGCACTCCCACTTCTCTCAAATTCATACCCTCAATGACTTTTGGTTCGGCAAAACCCTACCCAAATAACCTATCAACTTACCTCAATTCATCCTAGAGACCTTAGTTTGATCAGAAAGCCAACCTAAGGAGCCCTTTTCATCAAATCAAAAGGAAGAACCCGAAGAAGAGGTAATGATTTCACCACCATCTTTCAAGTTCCTTTATTCTTTTACTTCTTATTTCATTGTTGTTTACAATAAAAAATAATAAATCTAGTATTTTATATATATTGTGTTGTTATTATAAATATGGTACAACCATATTCATTATTCTATACATCCCTTGGATGACATGTCACCATACGTGCGTACATACGACTTACCGTCTCCACATCGTGGTGTAATTGTTATTCAAGACATTATTTTTTGGATGGGTATAATAATGATGTATAATTCATGTAAATAATAAATATAACATTATAAGTATTCTGTATATATGATTCACCATCCAATTATATATTATTTTAATATCAAAATAATGATATTTTCGCTCATGCGTACGTGCGGACTACCGTCTCCACGAATGCGATGAGATTCATTATCCATCGTATACATTCAATTATAATTCTTAGTTGATGATTAAAAATAATTATTAATGACTTGATATCATTCTAGATACGAATAAGATACAACCTATCCATAACAAACATGACTTATGTAACAAAACTTATAAAAGAAAATGAGTAAGTTAACACCCGAAACGACAATAATACTAATATATTCTTAACAAAGAAATGTTAAAAGATCATATATGATATAATATTATTGTATATGATTCTTTTATAATTTAATAACAATTATTTCACCATTATACAATAGGTTAAACTACCCTCGACCAAGTAAAAGCACAAGGTAAGGGTTAATTTCACAATCTCTTTATTATCCGAGGTTGTTTATCCGTAATTATCTACTAGGATATCTTTATCATCCACATCCATGTTTCATAAAAATTTATTTCAAAATTTATTTAATATTTACAATAATATGGGTTAAATTAATTTATACCCTTATTTTAATTTTTATAAAATGGTTTGAAAAGAATCTTTCTGGCATTTTCTAAACAAGGACATTTTTAACCCTTTCAACAAAATTAAGTTAAGAATGTCTTTTTTAACTTATACGGTGGGTGTAGCTATTTTCCACCATTATAAAATCATCAAACCTTCCCTTAAAATTTTATTAGAATATTTTCAAAGTACATGTTTTATTTTATAATTATGTAACTTTTAAATGATTTAAAAAAATAGATATTTCTCTCAAATATTTTTGATTTCATCTATGTCAACATCGTTTGATGGATTTTAAGCTTATTTAAAGTTGATTTATTATGATACAAAACATCCATATCGTATTGAAGGTTTTTTGATATGTTTGACTGTGGATGTGTTATTTTTATACCATTCATGGTTTATGGAGAAAGTATTGACATTTTGTATGCAATTTTTAATACGAATGTTTAGGTTATGTTTAAACCTATTAATATGAGTAATGCATTGGACTTAATAAGTGATGGGTGGAGCCCACTATGGATCCTCGATGCATCAGTAGGTCTCATGAGACAAACTAGTGTCTTGGCACAAGGCATTGACAAAATATTATTTGTAGTCTTGGAACACGGCCTTGACTATGTGGTTATGATAGTCTGGCATTATGCATTCCATCATTATGAAATTGGTTATTGAAATTTCATGTGATTATTCAACTAGTAGGATATCCATGTGAATAAGTAAATGGAATTATTTAATTTTATTTTTTCCATATTATGCTGAATTACAAGTTTAAAAGGCTTTTGTTTTAGTTATACATTGTCTTAAATGTTTATGCTTATTTATGAAAGTTTCCGCTATATTGTTATCCTTACTGAGCTTCTGAGCTCACCCCTTTCTATATTTTATTTTTCCAAGGATGTGAAGAAATATTTTATGACTGACCTGCAGGGATAGTATGAAGGAGATATGATTGTTGACTATGGAGACTATGTTATTTTAGTTTTTCACTTTCTGATATAATGTAACATTTATGAATGTATCTAGTGTTTCAAAGGCTATTAAACTAATCTTTCTTTTGAGACATGATATTTTGTGGTCATGCAAATGTTATTTAATAATACAATGACTCTGGGTAACTGGTTTTGGGGCGTTACAGTTGGTATCAGAGGAAGTTTAGTACAAACCTTGGAAGCTAGATTTAGATAAAATCTTATTAGATCACTTAGACCTAAGATGGACTTTGAGGATTAGTATAGAAGAACTTCCTAGAATTTTTCTATTGTAGAGATTTTGTGAGTTTTCTGAGAAATACATCCCTGTCTGGATACGAGAAGGTAGAGGCAACTCTGTCACAGATTTACCTAGGGGTAAAACCTAAAAACACCGCTTTGAGCTAGACTCGGATGAGAACTGGTGCACGACAACGGGCCTTGCTGTACTATTGGTTACGACACTCTTAGGGGGTATGCTTAGGATATTTCTCATTTTCTTTAAAAACCATTATGAAGGTTTTATTAGTATATAATTCCTCAAAGAAAACATTTTTTATGATTATGGATTACATCCAAAAACTGTTCAATTCTTGTTAAGTGTTTTACATTTTTGGATTTATGTACTCCAATTCATAAACTAATCTAGTGCAAGCCATTGTTTAGAAATGAGACCTAGTGGAAGAAATAGAAACCGTATCAATGAACGCACTCCATGTAGGGATTCCCTCCTGCTCAAGATAATTATAGTGGAGCCGGAGATTCAACTGGTGCTGATCAACTAATCACCATACTGGGACAAGTCACTCAGGTTATGAATAATAACCTTAACCGTATGGAGCACTCAGATCCATAGCGTGGAGGATCTATGTTGGATTTCTTAATGAGGAAACAACCACCAACCTTAAACGGGGGTACAAATCCACTAGTAGCTGAGCAATGGATAAATTCTATAGAGAAAATATTTTAGGCTTTGGGATGTTGTGAAAGGAAAAAAGTTGTCATGGTAGTTTACCGCCTCACTGGAGATACTGATCAATGGTAGTCATTGATTCAAAATAAAAATGAAGATAAAGAAGTATCAAGTATGGAATGGAGGGAGTTTAAGGATATTTTCTTAGAAAACTACTTTCCTCATGACCGTCAAGAGGATATGGGAAGATAATTTCTGAGTCTGAGGCAAAAGGAGGATGAAAATATCCCAAAGTATGAGGCTAACTCTACAAGGTTTGAGAAGCATGCAGCATATTATATACATAATCTAAGGAGTAAGATTGATCGTTTCATTGATGGGTTAAAACCATTTCTCCGTCGAGCATTCGTCTCACAATCCTTCTTGTTGTACGAATATATTCTCTCATGTGCAACCAAGACAGAAAAGGAATTCTCTAAGTCTTTTGACTTTAAAGTAAAGCAAGGGAAGAAGAGATCTGCTGATAACTCTGGGAATGTAAATAAGGGGAATAAGGGAAAATTTGAATATCCATCCTGCAGTAAATGTGGAAATAAACACCCTGGTACTTGCTTGAAGGCAATGGGAGTCTGTTACAAGTATGGTGAAAAATGCCACCAAGATCGTGATTGCAATGGGAAGAAAGAAGCTACCAATGTTTAATGCCACAATTGTAGGGAGATGGGACATTATGCAAATGAATATCCTAAGTGCCATGGGAACTTACCTCAGAAAAGACCGAGGGATCAAGGCAAATATTATACTATCACTACTGCTGAGGTAGAAGGTCTGAAAGACGTGGTGGCAGGTAATTTAATGATTTCTTCAAGTTTAGAAAATTCTTTATTTGATTCTGGATCATCGCATTGTTTCATAGCATCCCAGTTTACTAAGAAAATTAGATATTTCCAATTTGATTTAACAAGGGAGTTGTCAGTCAAAATTCCTAAGGGATGTATCACTGCAACAAAGTTTTATTAATCAGTCCCCATTAGAGCATATAAATGTTCTTTATCTGCTGATATCATCATCATACCTATGATTGATTTTGATATAATCCTCAGTATGGATTATATTTTGGACCAAGATGCGAAGATTTATTGTAAGAAGAAGGAGGTTACGATTTTTGATGATGATGATAAGGAACACCTTATCTTTAGAGAGGAATCATCACCACCTAATTCTTATCTAGATCTACACACAGTAGCTCAAATAAATTCAATTATTGGGGAGGAAGAGAATAAAATAAATGTGGGTTAGGAATGAAATTTTCAAATAGAGGATGTAAATATTGTGAAATAATATGTAGATGTTTTTCCAGAAGATTTTCCTGGAAATCCTCCAGAATGAGAAGTTGAGTTTTCCATTGATTTAATTCCTGGTTCAAGGCCCATGTCGAAGACCCCTTATAGAATGACCACTGTGGACTAAGTTAAACTAAATAAACAACTAAAGGAGTTGAGTAATAAGGGATTTATTCTCCCTACTGTTTCTCCATGGAGATCCCCTATCCTTTTTGTTAAGAAGAAAGATGGATCAATGAGGTTATGTATCAACTACAGGGAAATCAATGCTATAACCATAAAGAAAAAGTATCCCCTACCTTGCATTGATGATTTATTTGACCAACTGCATGGAGATCAATACTTTTCAAATATTGACCTTCAATCTGGTACCATCAGTTGTGTGTGAAGAAGGAAGACATTCCGAAGACATCATTTCGAACCAGGTACAAGCATTACGAGTTTACGGTAATGCCTTTTGGATTGACTAATGCAGCCTCTATATTCATTGATCTAATGAACAGTGTTTTCAAGGAATATATCGATGATTTTGTAGTGGTATTTATTGATGATATCTTAGAATACTACAAATGCTACGAAGATCATGAAAATCACTTGCGCATTATCCTAAAGACTCTTAGAAGACATGAATTATATGAGAAGTTTAGCAAGTGTGAATTCTGGTTTCAGGAGATTTATTTTCTTGGCCATATTTTCTCAAAGGATGGAATTTCCGCTGATCCTTCTATGACAAGAGCATTCCAAAAATGGCCAGAACCAATGAGTATAACCGAGGTACACAGTTTTATTGGTTTAGCAGGTTATTATCGACGTTTTGTCCAGAATTTTGACCAATTGGATAACCCATTAATGAAGCTCACATGAAAAGGGGTTAATTTTCTTTGGATAAAAGAGTGTGAAGAATGTTTTGAAGAACTGAATAGAAGATTAGTCAATGCTCCTATATTGAATCTACCATCGGGGAATAATGGGTTCTTTATTTATAGTGATGCATTGAAGAAAGGACTTGGTTGTGTCCTTATACAGAATGATATGGTTATTTCCTATGCATCACGAAAAATTAAAATTCATGAGAAAAACTATACTACTCATGATCTTGAGTTGGTAGCTATAATCTTTGCCTTGACGATTTGGAGACACTATATATATGGTGAAAAAATGTGAGATATATACCGATCCAAAGAGTTTGAAGTATATTTTCTCACAAGAAAAACACAACATTAGGCAAAGGAGATGGCTTGAACTACTCAAGGATTTTGATTGCATGATACACTACCAATAGGGGAAGGAAAATAAGGTGGAAGATGCTTTGAGTAGAAATTTTCATGGTGTTTTGAACAAAATGAGAGTTGAATAGGATACTATATACATGGATCTAGTGAAGATGGATAGGAGAATCACCATAGAAGTTGAAACATCAATACTTTTTCAAATGGTTTCCAAACCATCTTTACTTGAAAGGAAAAAGAGTTCTCAGACCGATGATGAAGTGTATCAAAAGAAGATTAAAGCTATGAATAATGGGAGATTGAGTAAATTTGTATATGAAGATGGAATTTTGAAATTTGGGAAGAGACATTGTGTTCTCGATATAGAAGATCTAAACAGGGAATTTTTGGATGATGCTCATAGTTCCAATTTCTCTATACACCCAATGAGCACCAAGATGTATAGAGATTTGAAAGAACATTTTTGGTGGGACAACATGAAGAGGGATATTTCTGATTTTGTGTCAAGATGAATGGTTTGTCAATAAATTAAAGCTGGAAGGTAAGATCCTGGAGGAGTCATGAAACCTATTCCCATACCTGAGTTGAAATGGGATAATATCACGATGGACTTTGTCATGGGACTACCAAAGACTTCTAGAAGGAACGATGCAATTTGGTTCATTGTTGATTGTCTTACTGTGTCAGCACATTTTCTTGAAATAAGAGAAGATCTACCACTTGAGCGTCTAGAAAGACTATATATTAATGAAGTTGTGAGACTTCATGGAGTACCCCTATGGATTGTTTCTGATCGTGATCCCCATTTTACTTCAAGATTCTGGAAGAGTCTTCAAAAGGCCTTGGATACTGAACTTCGTTTGAGCACTGCCTACCACCCTCAAACAGATGGAAATAAGAACGGACTATTCAAACCTTAGAAGGCATGTTGAGATCCTTCTCACTTGACTTTCAAGGTATGTAAGATCAATATTTACCTCTAGTTGAATTTTCCTATAACAATAGCTTCCATTCAAGTATTCAGATGGCACCATATGAAGCGTTATATGGAAAGAGATATTGCACACCAACCTGTTGGGATGATATTGCTGAAAGAAAACTCGTAGGCCCAGAACTGGTGGATGAAATGATGGAAAAGGTGAAGGTAATCCAAAGACACATCAAAGAATCTCAATGTAGGTAGAAGAGATATGCTGACAACTGAAGGAAGGATTTGGAATTTCAGGTAGGAGATCATGTTTTCTAGAAGGTATCTCCATGGAAGGGAGTTATACGTTTTGGTAAGAAATGGTAAATTGAGTCCCAGATACACAGGACCTTTAAAAATTCTAGAACTAATTGAAGATATAGCTTATCGTTTGGTAATGCCGCCAAATCTCTCCAATGTTCACGATGTGTTCCACGTATCACTGTTGAGAAAATACATGCCTGATCCAACACATGTACTCACTTATGATGAAGTAGTCCTAGAACCTGATCTGTCTTATTGCGAAGAGCCCATCAGGATTCTTGATACCAGAGAACAAGTGCTGAGAAACCGGACGACTCGTTTGGTAAAAGTTCTATGGAAAAACCATAAGATGTAAGAGGCAACGTGGGAACCTGAGGAACATATGATTAAGAACCACCAGAGTCTTTTCATGCGTTTAACACCCCGAGATTTTATGAAAAATATACTTTTTAATTTCATTAATGTCTTGTGTTGTACGATACACCAAAATTAGCTTTCACAACACGCATCCTTGAATTTCCTTGCATTACACGCAATCGCGACCTTCCTCGATAGCGTGTGTAGTACGCAATGACGAGTTTCACTAAACAACAATATGCTATTAAAATATTATTAAAACTAGCCGTTATGGATAGTAATAATCACTTTTTGAAATTTTGTAAATTTTATTTTTCAAAATAGACTTCATTTTTGGATTTGGAATATCTAAATTAGCTTAGGGTGAAATTTTGGTACTTTTCGGATAACTTTCATTTTCTGATGAATAGTGAAAATTACTAAATTTTAATTAAAAACAACATTTTTAATCGAAATATTTAATAGTGATAAATTATTAATTTGAGTGGTTTTAAAGTATATTTAGAATATATTTTTACAATTTAGTACAATGTTGGTCATTGGATGTAATTTCACATTTAAACCAGACATAAACAAGTGTCAATCTTTTGGTAGTAATTATCTTTTAAGAACAAGCTATTTGTTTTCACGATGGGAATTAATTTTTAAATTAATTAATACAACTGATATGTTTTGAATTTGTTAAAATAGACATCATTTTTGAGTTCATAATATCAAATATAGCTTAGGCCAAATTTTTGGTATTTTTCTGGAAACTTTCATTTTTTGATGAATAGTGAAACCACTAAGTGGTAGTTAAAAAAAAATGAATTTTTCATAAAACATAATTTTACCGCTTCTGTGATTATAATTTAAAAAATCCGAGAGACACGGTTGATGTCAGTAAGTAAAATGTGGTCAATGAGATGAAAATAATTTTTGGTGAATAGTATCTTTTTACTTTTTTTACCACGGTTAAAAGTAATTAGGGTAATTAAGGGTAAAAATGATATTATTATTACCCTAACACATGTCCTAATTCTATTGGATAAGTGTAATTAGACCAGAAACAACCTTAGGAATAAAATATGACAATTTAGGCCCACTTGGATTAGATTAGGACATTTATTATTAATTTATTTAAAGAAGGGTTAAAATAGTTAAAATAAAAGTTTAATAAGTAAATAATTTTTAATATAGGGTTATACATAAGATAAATTCGACTATAAATATTCATTAGAAAGATACAAAATATTTCCTACATAATGGTATTTTATTTGTAATTTTTAGACATTAAATAATTTAATTTATTTATGACACAAAGATGATGCAGTAATTATCTTATTAATGCAATATTGACATAATTGATGTTATAAATACCAAATAAATGTAATTTGAGACTTTTTAGGAATTCCACTAATTTTATAGGTTAATATGACATGTTAGTATTGATATAATTAACTGTTTTCTAACTAATCATTCAGTTATGATTTTCTCAAAAATCAATTAATAAATAGTGTCAAAATTGACATAAAATAGTTTTTAAAACAAATATTATATTATTAATTGTTATTTTATTCCTAAAAATATAAGTTTCACCCAAATGACTTAGATACGGTTATATATATTAATAATAAACAACTTGGGGTTCGTTTGGCTTGTTATGGTAAGTTTATTAACCTTATAGTGTAAGAACAAAAAAAGACACAGTAAAAGTAAAATTATCTAACTTAAAGTTAAAACAAAATTATAAGGTTAAAATAGTAAACTAAACTTGTCCAAATTCTATTGGATGAGAGGATTTCGACCCATACCCACATAAGCTTCGAAATAAATCAATTTTGAGCTATTTAAAACCGAATTTGGCTTTATAATAAAATAATATTTTTCGTTATTCCAAAGGTGCCCCGCTCCTCCCTTATAAAAGGGCTCCTCCTCCCTCTATTCCTCACACCACATTGAGCCTTCAAGCTCGTCCAAAACCTACCAAAGTCTCTTCTCCACTTCCCTAATAACATCCTAGAGGTCCTGGTCTTCTTCAAAGACCAATTTTAGTACCCGAAGATGAGGACTCAAAGAGGCGCTTCAAAGAATAGGTAATGTCTGTTACCGATTCTTTCAACTTTATTTCTTCTTCCACTTCTTCTTCTTAGGTTGTTTCATTATGAAGTAATAACATCAGTATCACTCATATACTGATATGTTATTATAAGTATGAAACAACCCTATTTCACCATCTATCCATCCTACAGAAAACGAAATCACCGCATGTGCGTACGTACGGAATACCGTCTCCACGCCGTGGTGTAATCTATTTTCCACCCCCACCTTACTTGGATGGGTATAATGGTGTAAATAATAACTATATATGATTATTGTAAAGTGATATTGATTCTGAAATAGTATACATACACTCCAATACAATTCCATGATCATGAGAACGATATCATCTCTCGTGCGTACGTACGGACTACCGTCTCCAGGACATGATGAGATTCATTCTCCACGTTAACCATTCATGAATGATTATAAAGTATATATAATAAGTAATCATTAAATATATGACATAATAATGATACTGTATTTATGTGTATATATATGTATGTCATCTACTTAATTCCATTCAACTCAATAAGGAAACGAAAACATTGTTCATGCGTACGTACGGACTACCGTCTCCATGAACGGTGTATTTCTTTCCATTTACTGATCTATTATATATATGTATACTCTGAATATATATTATATATAAATCATATTTTATATTCTCGAATTATGTAATCATGATCTAATTAATCATATGAATAATTACAAGTCAAAACACGGACGACAAATGAAACGCTTTTACCCAAAACGCTCTTTAACATGGAATTTACAAAAGAACGGGTAAAATAAAGTCATAAGTGAACCATATATGATATCATAACAATGCGTATGATTCTGGAATAAGTCGATGACATTATTTAAATCATTATAAAGGAGGTTCGGACACTTACAAAGCAAATCAGACCTAAGGTAAGGGAAAATATCAGAATCTCATTTTTATCTGAGATTGTTTATACTTTGGTATTTACTGGGGTATACTTTATCATCCACATCCATGTTTCCTCAATATGTAATATTTATATCATTCTACAATAGTTTAAATCCAATTTTACCCTTCAGTGAGTTTTTAGTAAAAGATATGAAAGGAATCTTTTTTCGTTTTTCGTACGAGGTACTTTTTTAATTTTGGGACAAAAGTACAAGAAGAATGTTTTTTTAAACTTATACGGCATGAATGCATTTTTAAAACATTATTTACATGAAGCTTTATTTACATGTTTTCAAGTTTATTTTTAATCAACTTCTTTTAGTTTAAAATTTTATGACATGTTAAGAAAGGAAAAATGTTTTTGAAGTAGAAAGGATATTTTCCTCAAGAATGGAGTTCAAGTGTTTTATCAAAATTATTTTCCATCTATGATAATATAGGGTTCTGTTTCTATCCCTATTTTACATTTATTTGATTATGTTATGATGGAATTATTTTTATGATTTCCTTTTATCTTATATGGATTATGTTATGATGGCATGATGTTTAAGATTTCCATTTTTATTACATGGGTTATGAAATGATGTATGATTTTTGATTTTGTGGAACACATAAGAATGGTATCATTATGAGATGGGTGGGACC
Source organism: Viscum album (assembly GCA_963277665.1). NCBI lineage: Eukaryota > Viridiplantae > Streptophyta > Magnoliopsida > Santalales > Viscaceae > Viscum > Viscum album. Next base: position 1,536,787,896 of record OY728158.1, on the reverse strand, counting down.
TATATATCCCTCCAATTCATTGGGTAAAGATTGTATACATCATGAGATAGAAATGGCTGGAACGGCAGGTTAAACCGGTTCAGTGAAACAAGACTGAAACGTGGAGTGAACTCAGTCCAGAAATGGAATTTGTCCACTAAGATAGTCTTGGCAATGAGTCTTGACTAATAAGAAATGATTATATATGATTATGTGTGTATGACACAAAGTTTCATGTTTTAAGTTATGATTATTGGGATTACATTTCACTACAATGATTTATCCCATGTTATGATATTATGATCTCTTTTGCAGGGTAAGATTTCCAAAATATTATGTTCTTATGAATATGATGTGATTGATATTTCTTTTGTTTACCCTTACTGAGCATTTGAGCTCACCCTTTTATGTTTTCTTTTCCCTAGGATATAAAGAAATGTTTTAGGTAAAAAAGAAGAAGATCTTTATGGGAGATGTTGAAGATCTTTCACCATGATTAGGAGATTATATTCCGAGTTTCCAAAGACACTAAACTATTACGGTCCTTGTGTGTGTGTTTTTATTATGTACTAAGTATTCCGCAAAAGTAATGTAATGTCTATTACGTCAAGTTTTGGGTCTCTATAGTTGGTATCAGAGGAAAGTTTTAGTCATCCTTTGGAAACTAGGATGCGAGAACTTTAGTGATATCCCTATAGATATTTCTAAGGTATGTCTAGCAATGTCCCTAAGGTTAAGTATTGGTTATAGTACTAGAATTACGGTAACCCAAGATGTTAGATATTGATGGTACTCCCCCTTTATTATGTTGTTTTCCCTAGAATGATTTTTTCCTCACACACTATTCTTTTTGGGTTTTAGACGATGGATGGAACCCGAAGGAACTGTGTTGATCAATATAATGGACAATGCAATGATTGTCCTCCTGAACAAACAAATGTTATGGGAGATGGAGTGAAAAATCTTATTGCTATACTTACACAAGCTATGAATCATTCTGGACTTCCAAATGAGCAGAGAAGGGAACAATATTCTATTGAGTCCTTCACGAGGCAACGCCCACCTTCTTTCAGTGGGTCTTATGATCCACTTGTTTCTGAACAATGGATCAGTACTACTGAAAAGATATTTTCAGTTCTTCAATGTTCTGAACACGATAAAGTCATCTTAGCAGTTTATCGTTTGGAAGGTGATGCTGATCAATGGGGGAATCTTATCAAGAATACAAGGCCAAGAGATGAAATTGAGTCCATGGAATGGGACGAGTTCAAGAACTTATTTTTCAATAATTACTTCCCTCGTATTCTTCGAACAAAGATGGAGAAGGAGTTTCTTGAACTAAAGCAAAAGGATGATGAATCTGTTGGTATATATGAAGCGAATTTTACAAGGCTTGCAAGGTATGCATCTAGATTTATTATCCAACCTGAAAGTAAAGTTGATCGATTCTTCAGTGGCTTAAAACCAAATCTTCGAAGGGCATTAGCTATAAGATACTTCAGTAGCTATGAAGAAATTGTGTGTTGTGCTATCAAGGTAGAAATAGAAGTTGGTGTTACTTATCCATCTCATAGTTTTGACAAGAAACGAAAGATGGAGTTCAAGGAGAAATCTCAGAATAATGGTGAAAAGAAGATGAATGTTTCTTTATGCTCAAAGTGTGGAAAGAAGCATGGTGGAGATTGTCTTAAAGTGACTAGAAAATTTTTTAAGTGTGGAAAAGAAGGCCATCGAGCAGATGAGTGTCGAAGTAATGGAAAACGGGTTTCTAATGATGTGAATAAAGAAAAGACTGCAGAGAACACACCACCAACACTTCAATGCTTCAAGTGCAATCAAATGGGGGCATTATGCTAATAAATGCCCTAATCCAAGGGTTAGTGATGATCGACAAGAGCATTCACTAAAGGCAAAGGACAAAGGGAAGTCACATGCGACCACTATTGGCGATGTTGAATATGACAACAATATGGTGGAATGATTAAGTGTTTATGTAATGGGATTCTAAAATAATGTTGTATATAGTGTCGTGGAATATTGGAATATTTATGTATTGGTTTATTGTGGTTTTCAATGGTACCGGTAACCATGGAATGTGATTGAGATATTTTTGGAAAAAAATATAATATGCGCATAATGAAGGGAAAACGAGAAAATGAAATGCTTGACTGTATTCTGGAGCTCATGATTGATATAAGGACTAAGTGATATCATGGTTTGAGTATATATAATTTTGAGTATTTTGGTATGTGGAAAGTGTTAACTTTTAACTGCATTCATGTTTTCACTAAGGTTTAATGGGTATTCATTTTTCAAGAGAATACATGATTAAGGTATTCACATAACTGGAATGTGACCAACAAGATATATGGGGGATAAATGATGGTATTCTCATGCTTGGTTGATTACATTTCAAGTAATCATTTTCTTTATACTATAAGCTTGGACCAAAGTATTTTAGATAAGCCTAAAGATTGGAATGGATTATGTTGGACATAAGTTAGTATTGTTTAAGGATAAAATTATTTTGATATTATTTATGTGATGTTATAGTAATGTATTTTTAGAAAAAGGACAACCTGCAGGACGGGCGACAACCCATCGCGTTGGACAAGGCTGTGGGAATCGAACCCACAACCGAAGTGCGACTGGCATTTATCTCCTACCACTGGCCTACAGGAAGTCACTCTTTAGTAGAAACTAGTTTTATTATATTAAGCAGTATGATATATGAAGTATAAGTTCATTTTGGGAACCATATATGATTAATCTCACTACAGATAGACTTATGTAAGTTTTGATAACTTTTTTATCCTTTTGTTTGAGATAGAAGGAATGACCCATCATTCTATCACATGATCTGCTAACACATCATGAATGACAAATTCAACTTCATTTCTTTAAGAGATGAAGTGGAAATTTTCCAAAGAATTACCAATGATGAGACTATACCAAAATCACGAAAGTATTTCTTCTAATTCCAATTTCATCAACTTTAGGGAAATGATATTGAAAACAAAAATGTTGTCCCAGTGCTCTTATATCTGATCAATCAGATGGTACCTTAGATCGTCACAAATTTGTGGCTTTGTGATTTCTGGATTTTCCATAGCCATGTTCCCTACCAGTCTCCATCAGAACATGATGGTTAGATTTCTCTTCCATATCCATATTTTCACCTATGTGGAAACCCAGTGATTAGTTTATTTGGGTAACCGTTATGTTTCATACTTTTGTTTTTAAAGATTGGTTTTGGTATTCCTTTTTACGATGTGGGTTTCTATTAAAGAAACTTTCGAGTAGTAAACCATTTATAACCCCGACGAATTTCGAGGGCGCAATTCATTTTAAGGGGGGTAGAATGTAACACCCCGAGATTTTATGAAAAATATTCTTTTTAATTTCATTAATGTCTTGTGTTGTACACTACAACAAAAGGAGCTTGCACAACACACATCCTTGAGTTTCCTTGCATTCCACGCAATCACGACCTTCCTCGATAGCGTGTGTAGTACGTAATAACGAGTTTCACTAAACAACAATATGCTATTAAAATATTATTAAAACTAGCCATTATGAATAGTAATAACCACTTTTTGAAATTATGTAAATTTTATTTTTCAAAATGGACTTCATTTTTGGACTCGGAATATTGAAATTAGCTTAGGGTGAAATTTTGGTACTTTTCGGATAACTTTCATTTTCTGATGAATAGTGAAAATTACTAACTTTTAATTAAAAACAACCTTTTTAATCGAAATAATTAATAGTGATAAATTATTAATTTGATTGGTTTTAAAGTATATTTATAATAGATTTTTACAATTTAATACAATTTTGGTCATTGGATGTAATTTCACATTTAAACCAGACATAAACAAGTGTCAATCTTTTGGTAGTTATTATCTCTTAAGAACACACTATTTGTTTTGACGACGGGAATTAATTTTTAAATTAATTAATACAACTGATATGTTTTGAATTTGGTAAAATATACATCATTTTTGATTTCATAATATCAAATATAGCTTAGGCCTAATTTTTGGTATTTTTCTGGAAACTTTCATTTTTTGATGAATAGTGAAACCACTAAGTGGTAGTTAAAAAAATGAATTTTTCATAAAACTTAATTTTACCGCTTCTGTGAGTAGATTTTCAAAAATCTAAGAGACACGGTTGATGTCAGTAAGTAAAATGTGGTTCAATGAGATGAAAATAATTTTTGGTGAATAATATCTTTTTACTTTTTTTACCACGGTTAAAAGTAAATTGGGTAATTAAGGGTAAAAATGATTTTATTATTAACCTAAAACGTGTCCTAATTCTATTGGATAAGTGTAATTAGACCAAAAACAACCTTAGGAATAAAATATTACCATTTAGGCCCACTTGGATTAGATTAGGACATTTATTATTAAGTTATTTAAAGAAGGGTTAAAATAGTTAAAATCAATGTTTAATAAGTAAATCATTTTTAATATAGGGTTATACATAAGATAAATTCGACTATAAATATTAATTATAAATCTAAAACTACTTCCTACATAATGGTATTTTATTTTTAATTTTTGGACATTAAATAATTTAATTTATTTATGACACAAAGATGATGCAGTAATTATCTTATTAATGCAATATTGACATAATTGATGTTATAAATATCCAAATAAATGCAATTTGAGACTTTTTATGAATTCCACTAATTTTATAGGTTAATATGACATGTTATTATTGATTTAATTAATTATTTTAGAACTAATCATTCTGTTATGATTTTCACAAAAATCAATTAATAAATAGTGTCAAAATTGACATAAAATAGTTGTTTAAACAAATATTATATTATTAATTGTACTTTTATTCCTAAAAATCTAAGGTTCGTCCAAATGACTTATATAAGGTTATATATATTAATAATAAACAACTTTTGGTTCGTTTTTCTTGTTATATTAATTTTATTAACCTTATAGTGTAAGAACACAAAAAGACACAGTAAAAGTAAAATTATCTAACTTAAAGTTAAAACTAAATGATAAGGTTAAAATAGTAAACTAAACTTTTCGAAATTCTATTGGATGAGAGAATTTTGACCCATACCCACCTTAGCTTCGAAATAAATCAAGTTGGAGCTATTTAAAACCGAATTTGGCTTTATAATAAAATAATATTTTTTAGTTATTCCAAAGGTGCCCCTCTCCTTCCTTATAAAAGGGCTCCTCCTCCCCCTCTTCCTCACACCAATTTGAGCCTTAAAACTCGGCCAACCCCTGAAAAATTATCTTCTCCACTTCCCTAACAACATCCTAGAGGTCCTGGTCTTCTTCAAAGACCAATTTTAGTACCCTAAGAGGAGGACTCAAAGAGGCGCTTGAAAGAAGAGGTAATGTCTGTTAACGATTCTTTCAGCTTTATTTCTTCTTCCACTTCTTCTTCTTAGGTTTTTTCATTATTAAGTAATAACATCAGTATCACTAATATACTGATATGTTATTCTAAGTATGAAACAACCCTATTTCACCATCTATCCATCCTACGGAAAATGAAATCACTGCGTGTGCGTACGTACGAAATACCGTCTCCATGCTGTGGTGTAATCTATTTTCCACCACCACCTTACTTGGATGGGTATAATGGTGTAAATAATAACTATATATGATTATTGTAAAGTTATATTGATTCTGAAATAGTATACATACACTCCAATTAAATTCCACGATCATGAAAACGATATCATCGCTCGTGCGTACGTACGGACTACCGTCTCCACGACGCGATGAGATTCATTCTCCACGTTAACCATTCATGAATGATTATAAAGTATATATAATAAGTAATCATGAAATATATCAAATAATAATGATACTGGATTTATGTGTATATATATGTATGTCATCTACTTAATTCCATTCAACTCAATAAAGAAACGAAAACAGCGTTCATGCGTACGTATGACCTACCGTCTCCATGAATGGTGTATTTCTTTCCATTTATTGATCTATTATATATATGTATATTCTGAATATATATTATATATAAATCATGTTTTATATTATGGAATTAAGTAATCATGATCTAAGTAATCATATGAATAATTACAAGTCAAAACACGGATGACAAATGATACGATTTTACCCAAAACGCTCATTAACATGGAATTTACAAAAGAACGGGTAAAATAAAGTCATAAGTGAACAATATATGATTTCATAACAATGATTATGATTCTGGAATAATTCAATAACATTATTTAAATCATTAAACATGAGGTTCAGACACTTACGAAGCAAATCGGACCTAAGGTAAGGGAAAATATCACAATCTCATTTTTATCCGAGATTGTTTATACTTTGGTATTTACTGAGGTGTATTTTATCTTCCACATCCATGTTTCCTCAATATGTAATATTTATATCCTTATAAAATATTTTAAATCCAATTTTACCCTTCAGTGAGTTTTTAGTAAAATATATGAAACGAATCTTTTGTCGTTTTTCGTACGAGGTACTTTTTGACTTTTCCAACAAAAGTACGAGAAAAATGTTTTTTTAACATATACAGCATGAATGTATTTTTAAAAAATTATTTACAAGAATCTTCCTTTACAAGTTTTCAAGTTTATTTTTAATCAACTTCTTTTAGTTTAAAATTGTATGACTTGTTAAGAATGTAAAAATGTTTTTGAAGTAGAAATGATATTTTCCTCAAGAATGGAGTTCAAGTGTTTTATCAAAATTATTTTCCATATAAGATAATATAGGGTTCTGTTTCTATCACTATTTTTACATTGATTTGATTATGTTATGATGGAATTATTTTTATGATGTCCTTTTATCTTATATGGATTATGTTATGATGGCATGATGTTTAAGATTTCCATTTTTATTACATGGGTTATGAAATGATGTATGATTTTTGATTTTGTGGAACACATAAGAATGGTATCATTATGAGATGGGTGGGACCTATATCTCCCACAAATTCATTGGGTAAAGATTTTATATCTCATAAGATAGACATGGATGTAACGGTAGGTTAAACCGGTTCAGTGAAACAGGACTGAAACAAGGAGTGAACTCGGTTCAGAAATGGAATTTGTCCACTAAGATAGTCTTGGCAATGATTCTTGACTAATAATAAATGATTCTCTATGATTATGTGTGTAATCCAAAAAGTTTCATGTTTTAAGTTATGATTATTGGGATTACATTTCACTACTATGATTTATCCCATGTTATGATATTATGATCTCTTTTGTAGGGTAAGATTTCCAAAATGTTATGTTCTTATGAATATGATGTGATTGATATTTCTTTTGTTTACCCTTACTGAGCATTTGAGCTCACCCTTTTATGTTTTCCATTCCCAAGGATATAAAGAAAGGTTTTAGGTAAAAAAAGAAGATCTTTATGGGAGATGTTGAAGATCTTTCACCACGATTAGAAGATTATATTCCGAGTTTCCAAAGACACTAAACTATTACGGTCCGTGTGTGTGTGTTTTTCTTATGTAATAAGTATTCCGCAAAAGTAATGTAATGTCTATTACGTCAAGTTTCGGGTCTCTACAGTGCAGTAGTATTCTAGAATTTTTTAGGATGAAATTATTTTAAGGAGGGGAGAATGTAACACCCCAAGCTTCCACGGTACACTTCTCTTTGAATAATATAGTAGCGTGTGTTGTACGCAACTCCGAGTTCTAACACACACCACAACCAATAAAACTTGCCGTTATGAATAGTAATACAGGATTATTGAAATTTTATAATTATTAATGTTTAAAATGGACTTCATTTTTGGATTCGGAATATCAAAATTAGCCTAGGGTGAAGTTTTGGTGTTTTTCTGAAAACTTTCAATTTTTGATGAATATTGAAAAACACTAAGTTATTAGTTAAAACCAACTTTTTATTAAAATAATTATTTATTTTAGGTCAAAATAGATACATAATACCTATATATGTTCAATGTAATTCATTGGAGTCAATTTATATTAATTTTAGATATATAAAAATTTTATTGAACTTTTCACCATCATTTACCCCCTCCTAGGAGAATTTGCAAATTTACATAAAACATAATTTTTCCACTTATATGAGTGGAATTTAAAAAATCCGAGAGACACGGTTAATTTCAAGGAGTAAAATGTGGTTCAATAAGATAAAAATAATTTTTGGTGAATAGTAACTTTTTACTTTTATTTACCACGATTAAAAGTAAATAGGGCAATTAATGGTAAAAATGATATTATTATTAGCGTAAAACATATCCTAATTCTATTGGAAAAGTATAATTAGGCAAAAAAAAAAACGTTATGAATATAATATTAACCTATTTGGTCCACTTGGATTAGATTAGGACATTTATAATTATTTAATTCGAAGAGGTAAAAGTGAGAAAATCAAAGTTAAATAACGAAAACATTTTTAATATAGGGTTATAAATAAGATAAATTAGATTATAAATATTAATTATAAATATAATATTATTTCCTACATTATGATGTTTTATTTATAATTTTTAGACAATATATAATTTAATTTATTTATGACACAATGGTGATGCAGTAATTACCTAATTAATGAAATATTAAAATAATTGATATTATAAATATCAAAATAAATGTAATTTAAGACTTTTTATGAATTTCACTAATTTTATATGTTAATATGACATGTTATTATTACTTAAATTAATTTTTGTCGAATTAATAAAGTTGTTATGACTTTTACAAAAATCAATTATTAAATGGTGTCAAAATTGACATAAAGGAGTATTTAATATAAATATTATATTATTAATTGATTTTATTTTCCTAAAAATATAATATTCGTCCAAATGACTTATATAAGGTTATATATATTAATTATGAAGCACTTGGGTTCTCTTTGATTGTTATAGTAGGTTTATTAACCATATAATATAAAAATACAAAGAGACATGGTAAATGTCAAACTATTTAACTGAGAGTTAGATCAAAAAGATAAAGTTAATATAGTGACACAAACCCATATAAAATAAATTTTTTGAGTGGAGTTTTACCCATAACCACTTTAGCCTCTAAATAAGTCACTTTTGAGCCATTATAAACTGAATATGAATTTATTATGAAATACTATTTTAGGTTTTTCCTAAGGTGCCCCTCACCCCTCTTATAAAAGGGCACTCCCCCTTCTCTCAAATTCATACCTTAAAAGACTTTGGGTTCGGCCAAGCCCTGCCCAAATATCCTCTCAACTTCACTCAATTCAATCTAGAGGCATTAGTTTGATCAGAAAGCCAACCTAAGGATCCCTTTTGATCAAATCAAAAGGAAAAACCCGAAGAAGAGGTAATGATTTCACCACCCTCTTTCAAGTTCCTTTGTTCTTCCACTTGTTCTTTCTTTTTTATTTCCATTCTAAAATAATAACTCCAGTATCTTATATATACTGTTATGTTATTATAAATATGGTACAACCATATTCAGTATTTTATCCATCCCTTGAATGACATGTCACCATACGTGTGTACGTACTGCTTACTGTTTCCACGTTGTGGTGTAATTGTTATTCAATACATTATTATTTGGATGGGTATAATAATGATGTATAATTCAGGTAAATAATAAATATAACATGATAATGATTCTGTATATATGATACACTATCCAATTATATATTATTTTAATATCTAAAGAATGATATTGTCGCTCATGCGTACGTACGGACTACCGTCTCCATGAATGCGATGAGATTCATTCCACATCGTGTCCATTCAAGTCTAATTCTCATTTGATGATTAAAAATAATTTTGAAGGACTTGATATAATTCTGGATATGAATAATATACAAACTATCCATGACAAACACAGCTTATGTAACAAAACTTATAAAATAAAATGAGTAAGTTATCACCCGAAACGACGATAATACTAAGATATTATTAACAAATCAATGATAAAAGATCACATATGATATCATATTAATGTATATGATTCTTGTATAATTTAATAAAAATTATTTCATGACTATATAGGAGGTTAAACTACCCTTGACCAAGGAAAAGCACAAGGTAAGTGTTAATTTCACAATCTCTTTATTATCCGAGGTTGTTTATACGTAATTATCTACTGGGATCTATTTATCATCCACATCCATATTTCTTAATAATTTATTTAAAAAAAAAATTAGTATTTACTATACTATGGGTTAATGTAATTTATACACTTGTTTGAATTTTTATAATAGGGTTTGAAAGGAATCTTTTCGTCATTTTCCAAACAAGGTCTTTTTTAACCTTTTCGACAAAATTAAGGTAAGAATGTATTTTTTAAATTATACGGTGGGTGTGTCTATTTTCCACCATTATAAAATCATCGAAGATTCCCTTAAAAGATTATTAGAATATTTTAAAAGTAAATGTTTTATTTTATAATTATGTAACTTTTAAATGATTTTAAAAAAAGAGAAATTTCTCTCAAATTGTTATGATTTCATCTCTGCCAACATCTTTTGATGGATTTTAAGCTTATTTGAAGTTGATTTATTATGATTCAAAACTTCCATATTGTATTGAAGGTTTTATGATATGTTTGACTGTAGATGTGTTATTTTTATACCATTCATGGTTTAGAGAGAGAGTATTGACATTTCGTATGCTAGTTTTAATACGAACATTTAAGTTATGTTTAAACCTGTTCATATGATGAATGCATTGGACTTAATAAGTAATAGGTGGAGCCCACTATATCTCCTTGATGCATTGGTAGGTATCATGAGACAAAATAGTGTCTTGGAAGAAGGAATTGAAAAAATCTTATTTGTAGTCTTGGCATAAGGTCTCGACTTTGTGGTTATGATAGTCTGGCATTATGCATTCCATCATTATGAAAGTGTTTATTGATATTTCATGTGATTATTAAACTAGTAGAATATCCATGTGAATAAGTAAATGGAATTATTTAATTTTATTTTTTCCACATTATGCTGAAGTAAAAGTTTAAAAGGCTTTTATTTTAGTTATACATTTCCTTAAATGTTTATGAATATTTATGAAAGTTTCCGCTATATTGTTATCCTTACTGAGAATCTGAGCTCACCCCTTTCTATGTTTTATTTTTCCCAGGATGTGAAGAAATATTTTATAACTAACCTGCAGGGATATTCTGAAGGGAATTGAGTGTGGACTATGGAGACCATGTTATTTTAGTTTTTCACTTTATGATATAATGTAACAATTATGAATGTATCTTGTGTTTCCAAGGCTACTAAAATAATTGGTCTTTCGAGACTTGATCTTTTGTGATCATGCCAATGTTATGTAATAATTCACTGACTCTAGGTAACTGGGTTAGGAAGTTACATTGGATTCTTTTGCCAGACCCTCTAGGTGACTCATTTCCATCTTCTTCATCGACGAGTGGCCTACCCCAAGAGTAAGGCACACTTAGAAGACATCAGCCAACAATGTATTTTGGTTTATTTGGCTACAATCCTTGTGGAACAACGCCCTGAATCACCAAGTCACAATAGGACCCTCCAACAATAATTAATCCAGAGCTTTCAAGTGCTCCGTATGATAATCAAAGAGGCTCATTCCCACGTGAAAATATGTGGTTGGGGTAGCCGCTCCACGAGCCGTTGGGCATTATTTTCACGTTGAAGAACTTGCCAACGCACTAGTGTTTAGGTATCCTCGTCAAGATAGAAACCCCCACCCGAATGATCAAATAGAGACACTCATCACCTGCCTCGAATCATTGGAGACTCGACAGGTGGCAATCCTGCCTGATGGAAAACCTTATCTGGTGTGGGTCAATGATATGACAACACCCCTGAGTATCGAAAATCCCACTTTCTCTTGCCTCAACTAGATAGGGGACCCACCATAGAATCTGGACCACTTAATATCATGTTGTGGACCCATACTAGGAACCCCGACGTAGTAGGAGGCCACCAAACTTGGGGGTTTTGTGTAGACATTAGAAGGCCAGATGTTATTCTTGTACAACCACCCCCCATCGGATCAATAGCCGGCTGGGAAGACCTCTGTAGGAAATTTTTATACTAGTTCTATTCCATCACATGAAAGAAGAGTATTATAGACCTCTTCATGTGAAAGCATAGGCCCGGGGAGCATGTTGCAAACTTTTTCGCCCAATGGAAAGGGATCACATACTCCCTTGGCATGCCACTAACTAAAGATCAACTGCTGACAATGTATATAGGGAATGTCAAGAAAGAACTGGTCCCGTCTTTTAGAACCCAAAACTACCCCAGGGGATTCTGAGACATCTCTGATTGGGCCCAACTCCTAGAAGAAGGCTTGAAAGAGGCCATCTAATAACACCCATTGCCTCCGACAATCTGTGAATGAATGGCCAATAGGTGTGAGCCTTTCATTGTGTTTCAAGTAGAGGAACCCAGGAAACTTGATTTATTACTAGTAGAGCCATCTACGTAGCCTCCTAGAGGCCCTAAACCCCAGTTGCAGCCTCTGTCCTAGCAATGCCCACCTCAGAATCAGCAGGCCCCCCCCATCAGAATACACCACCACCACCTATGAGAGATAACTAGGCTCAATCTCTTTGACATGCCCCTCCAGAACCTCGTTATGGTTAAGCTCCAAGGAACCCCTTCCTAGATAGTAATAACCGGACCTACTCATTAAATGAGGCTCAGGTCCCTGGTTACTTCTACAGTGCCTTAGAGTAGGGGAGTGTACGTTTTCTTGAGTACAGGAGGCCAGAAGAGGTGAACCTCACTAATCTCCCTAATTAATACCCCTATCACAAGATCCTAGGGCACACCGTCAAATAACACTATGTGTTTGTTGGGTAAAAATCCCTCAAGGTATCATTGAAGCATTTTTGAGGTGATTGTGTTTGTTGACAAAGTGGACATCTGAGTAGTGATTGTTGACAATGCAAACCATGACATACAAATTTGTTGACAAAGAGGATTTCATTATGGAATGTCGAGTTCAATAGTTGAGGTCAATGATCCATGGTTGATTCAAGAATGTCGACAAAGAGATGGATGATCTGGAGGTGGTACAAAAAGAACAGATACAAGGTGGCGCCGTTTTCCAGTGTTTGCCAAATTTTTGGGCCTGAAAATCGAAAAATAAAGAAAATTGGTTTTTGGAAAAGGGACTTGTGCGTTATGTACATGAAGTCTTGGAAACTTGTGCTCCATATTGTTTTCATGATCAGATCATAAAAATATGGCAAAGGGACAAGTTTCACGAAAGTATTGGGGGTGTCGTGCAGGTGACCTGCACGCCGTGAAGAGACTTGCGCGCCGATGACTTGGAAGCTTGAGAACTTGCGTGCCTATGGGTTTTCAAGATCATAAGATCAAAATATGGCAAAGGAATGTGGTTCGCGCAAGTTTGGAATTGGGTCGCGCAAGTGACTTGCAGGGGAAGAGACATGCGTGCTGAGACTTGCGCACCTAGGAGAGACTTGCGCGCCGTTACGCAGGGGTAACCAAATGCCTATAAATACTGGACCACCCATCTTCATTATTTACTGGAGTTCAACACATTGAAGATTCAGAGCTCCCTTCACATTGGTTTGGTGGTCGCACATGTGGTGTGTGGTCGCGCAAGTGAAGTTGCACGCCAGTGTGAGAATTTGTGCACCAGTTGGCAGTTGCGCGCCAATATTGGTTTAGGCGTAAAAGGAAGAGAGTCGTGAATGTTTAGAGTTGGGGAAGCTTGTGTCATGAAAGTGTTTAAGGTGGACTTGCACGCCCGTTGTGACATGCACGCCGATACTTGCATGCCATATAAGTTTTGGTTCCATCAGTGATTTTCGGGCTTTGTGGAAGCTGGAAGTTTTCAAGATACCTTCGGTGCAAAGTGAAATTCATCTACAGGTGAAAGTTGGGCTTCAACAGAGCATCTACATACAGAGGAAGATGCATTTATTCATGCAAGTGAAGAGACCTACAGGTCTATAAACTGTGAGTGGATCCTTTCCAGAGCAATGAGCAAAGGAAGAGGAAGAAGGTGATCCTCTCCACCGGTAGTGAGCCAGAGAGAGAGAAACAGGGAGTGACCCTTGGGAAAGTAGTGATCTTACCCTAAACTTTGTAACGACAGTGAGCCTGGGCATAGAAGTTATCTAGCCCGAACCATTGTATCCACATCTAGTTAAGAATAGTGGAATTAGGTACGACCGGAAACTTGTCGGCGTATGCTCCTTGGACGTAGCCCAGTGAGGGTGAACCAAGTAAAAATCTCTGTGTCTGCATGTTTTCTTCCCTGCATTACATTCAAAGCATCATCATTAGATAAAGAAGTAAATAATTTATCATAGTTTACACACAAGAGAAAACAAAGTGACCCTTGTAATAAAGTGGTCAAGATCCAGTGAGGGAGGAAGAAATTTGAAAATGAATATCCATACACTGATTCACCCCCCCTCTCAGGGTATATAGGCCCCTATTGGTCCTCACAATTGGTATTAGAGGGAATGTTGTTGTTATCAGATTTGTTTTCTCTGACTTGGTGTAGTTGATCTGTGTGGTCAAAGAATCAGTCTGCTCTTATCTCGGTGTGGCATGGAAAATGGAAAAATAGAAAAGAAGAATCAGAAGTCAGGTGGTATTCCACAGTGTGGAAGTGTGTATGGAGAAAGTGTTATTCAATTAAAAGAATAAAACAGCTTACTGAAAGAATGACTGGATTAATCTGATAGGGAAAATATTGATTCACTAAATCATGATGTAGGAATGAGTGAAACACTTGAACTTCAAAGCGATGTCAAAACAACTGATGATAAATAAGTTTCAAGAAGGAGGCCATCAGTAGATGTTGTCAATATGAAAAAGGAAGTGGACCAGAATATGGATGAAGAAGTCAAATATAAAGATATCCGGATCAAAGTATTGGAGATTGAGGTTAACAATCTAAGAGGCTTAATTCAAAGGATTATTGATGTGGAAACTGACCTAAAAGAGAAGAATGATTCTCAAGGTGAGGAACTACAAAAGCTGGCTAAAATGAAAGGAAAACAAAAGGCTGGTGATTATGAAGAGAATCAAATT
This sequence comes from Viscum album, assembly GCA_963277665.1. Taxonomy (NCBI): domain Eukaryota; kingdom Viridiplantae; phylum Streptophyta; class Magnoliopsida; order Santalales; family Viscaceae; genus Viscum; species Viscum album. The sequence continues at coordinate 1,536,772,886 of OY728158.1, read as the reverse complement.
TCAGATGAATTTCAGAATCTAAAATCTAGAAAGGATGATCTAGTCACATAGTTGTCTAAAGAAGTTCAAATGAATCAGAGGCTCCAACAAGAGAATGAATCTTTCTCTGAATCTGTTTCTCAAGAAAAATTGAAAGTGAAGGAGGAAATTGTATGGTAGAAAATCTCACACAAGAACTAGCAGATGAGATGAGTCATGGAAACAATCTCATAAGATAATTCAATTCCCAACTTGAATCAAGTGATATGAAGATTCATAAGTTGGAAGAAGAGTTACAATCAGTAAAGAAGGAAGTGGAGTAATTCAATGCTAGAGGAAATCCTAAAATTAAGGATGCCTTTAACTTACTATTTGATTATCCTTCAGCAGGTGATGATGAAATGAAAATCAAGTTTTTCATTTCATAAAATAGGCAAGAACAAATTTTCACACCACAAAGAACATACAGTTTGGGAAAAACTGGCATTGGATTTAATGAATCACCTCCCATTCATGATATAAAAAGAGCTGTAAATAGTTCTAGATGTGGAGAAAATATTATAGGTGCTGGAGATAGGCCTAATAGGACAGATACAAGAAGTAGTTATGACATGTGCTATTTCTGCGGAATTCATGTCCACATATCAAGCTTCTGTTCAGAGGCTCTGGAATACATTTCAGGCTATCAAAATAGAAACATTGATAAATAACTAGTGCAGAAAACATTTTTTACGTCGGCTATTTTTCATTATTTACGTCGGTTTTTAGGCGACGTTAATACGGACGACGTTATAAATAACGTTTTTTACGTCGGTTATTTAAAACCCGACGTAACATCCCTAACATCACGGTGTTTATCACGTCGGTTCATTAATAACCGACGTGATAAATATGCGTGGGGGGGGGGGGGTTTATCACGTCGGTTATTTTTTAAACCGACGTGATAAAACGCCTGGGATATCGTTTATCACGTCGGTTATGACATAACCGACGTGATTAACCCTTCCCCGGCCCTATTATCACGTAGGTTTCTTAAATAACCGACGTGATAAAAAGGCCTGGGAAACGTTTTAGCACGTCGGTTATCCAATAACCGACGTGGTAAATCGATTCCCAGTCCTTTTATCACATCGGTTATATTAAGAACCGACGTGATAAAAGGCCCGGGAACGGTTTATCAAGTCAGTTCTCGAAAAAACCGACGTGATAAACCCCTACCGATTTATTTACCACGTCGGTTATAAAATAACCGACGTGAAAGCGATATTTTTTTTTAAAATAATTGCACTGCTCTCACCAAAAAGCAACCAGAAACCAAACAAAAATAACCATGCCAGCCCTCCCCCAAGCCCCAACTGAACCCCACCCTCATCTATACCCACCTAACAACCTGGCCAGCCCTACCCCACCACATTGAAGCCCCACCACAACCCTTGGACACCCCCACCCCTTGGACAGCCCCCCACCCTCATTTACACCCCCACGACCCCTAGTACAACCTCAAACACCCATTGGACACCCCTCCCATATCCCTTGGACACCCCCACCCCTTGGACACCCCCACCCCTTGGACAACCCCCCACCCTCATTTACACCCCCAAGACCCCTAGTACAGCCTCAAACACCCATTGGACACCCCCCCACACCTTGACAGCCCTCCCAGACCCCTTGGACACCCCCCCGACCCCTGGACACCCCCCGAGCCCTTGGACAGCCCCAAACACCCCTTGGACACCCCTCCCATATCCCTTGGACACCCCCCACCCCTTGGACACCCCCACCCCTTGGACAGCCCCCCACCCTCATTTACACCCAACCGGCCCCTTGGACAGAACTCCCAGACACCTTGGACACCACTCCCATATCCCTTGGACACCCCCCACCCCTTGGACACCCCCCACCCCTTCGACAGCCCCCACCCTCATTTACCCCCCCCCCTCGAACACTAGGACAGCCCCAAACACCCCTTGGACACCCCTCCCATATCCCTTGGACACCCCCCACCCCTTGGACACCCCCCCACCCCTTGGACAGCCCCCCCACCCCCTGGACACCCCCCCGACCCCTTGGAAACCCCCCTACTCCTTGGAAACCCCCCATCCCCTTGGACAACCCCAAACACCCCTTGGACACTCCTCCTATATCCCTTGGACACCCCCACCACTTGGACACCCCCCACCCCTTGGACAGCCCCCCCCACCCTCATTTACACCCAACCGACTCCTTGGACAGCCCCAAACACACCTTGGACACCCCTCCCATATCCCTTGGACACCCCCCAAACACCCACCCACCCCCTTGGAACCTCTCCCCCCATACCAAAATCCAGACCAGAAAAACCATCAACAGTAGACCAAAACAAGATGTAGAGAAAAATTAAACATTCACTTCTATAACATTCAAAACTTACACTGTCAACTTAAAAAAAACTAAATCCAACCTAAACGACTACGAAATACACAATTACATTGACAATATTCAAAATTACATTTTACATTACAAACAACTAAAAGTCAATCAAACCTGTAAAATAATTTGACCACTCCACTTGTAAGTGTTTGATATCTTCAGCAGTAAAGGGTTGAGGGTCATCAAAAAGCTACAAAGGAAAAGGATAGTAGTCAACGTGTATAATGAATAAATCAAATTGAAATATTATGAGAAATAAGAAATCTTACCAGGTCAAAACTCAGAACTGTCCCAGTTGTTATTATTTCATACATAAATCTCAACATGTAATATCCGCATTCGATGATTCCTTGTTGCTCATGACATTTATGTTTGAATGAGTGTAAATTCAATATATTATTTTTATGTAATAAATCAAAATGTACAAATTATAAATGGATATTTACCTTCGCATGTACATATTTGATCTTGAAATTCCTTTTCATTGCGCTTTTTCGAAAGTGGACCCATGCCCTGTTAGAAAATAATACGAATGGGGTAAATTTAAAATTCATTATAATATATAAAACTATTGTGAAATTGAAACTTACGTTTCCAATATATTCTTAAAACTTTCTCGCACATCATCATGGAGAGAGCATATCCAATAAAGTGTTTTCTCCCTAGGGCAAAAAACCCCTAACATCCAATGATCCCTGATAAAAGGAAATTTAACGTTAGTGGTTTTTTATGTTATAAGATAATTAACTCTTTGAGAGGGATGTGTTTCATACCTCTCACAAAAAGGCATCATCCAACACTGTGTGATTACATTCTTTTCAAATCTATCAGCAATATAAAGCATTCTTTGTTCCTCATCCAATGCACATGCTTCAGGGGAAATCAATTGTGGGTCCACGAATCCATATACATCTGTCAGCTCATTCCTCTCACAAATTTTATACAGATACCTAATACAAAGCAGACATAAGTATACATTTTTAATAAATATAACGCAAGGAAAAGGTGTTAAGACTTACATGATAAAAATTTGCACCACGTTGATGCCCAACTTATCTCCTGTGACAAACTCCATGATATCAGTTTTCATAATCCCCACACTTAGTTCACGTCCACAGACATGAGCTTCCATTGTAAAGTCATAATGATCCACCAACAAATTTGAATATCTTGACAATTTGTCAAGACTGCTAGTATCTGCATCTGATGTCATAGCTATCTGTCTTTGTTGTTGTCTATACATTATTTCTTTACCTTTAAAGTATTCCTGTAAAAATAAATTGAAAAATATATTAGTTTTCAAATGATAAAACATTAATAAAAATATAAAATAAAAGATATAACATCCATACCTCTATGGTAATGAGTCGAAGAATTCTGGATGGCCAAAGTAAAAAATGGCCGATACTATGTCCAAATGTCGTCACCTCATCTGTAGGTAATGGTATCCGAGCTGATCTATCTATAATATCTTGTACAGTGACCCTCTGATTCTCTACCTCTAACTGTTGATGATGAACTGTATCTCCTATACAATATACCATCCCATATTCAACTATATGATGTTGAGGATCATCAACATACAACTCACAATAAGTAGGTAGCTGCGGCGGAGGAGGAGGATCAAAAATGGGGTCCGCAGGCTGAGGTGGGGGAGTGGGAGCTACTGGGAGAGGTGGAGTGGGAGCTGCACCCTGAAATTGTCTTTGCAAGTCTGCAAACATAATCTGCACCGATGCTCTAATCTTGTCCTCCATTGTCGCATTAATATTATGGACTTCAGCCTCCAAGGATTCTATTTTTTTTATAAACTCACTCAACGTTAGAAGTTGAGGAACGTGGAAACACTTTTCTTACCGATACACCTGCCGGATATCCCCTTACACGGCCAGGATGTTCGGGCTTTCCCAATGCCACAGATAAAATATCTTCCCTCCCAGATGGTGTAAATGTCCCCTGTGAACTCTGATCCTCAATAGAGTCCTGTAATAATTAATTGAACATTTCTATAATGATTGGAAACATATGACGAAAATAGTAAACATAAATAAATAAAATAGATATCTTACAATCCTCTCAACTACGAGTCTCGATTCTTCCAAAAGATATTGTCCTTTTTTGCCCTTCCGAGCTCTTTTCCATTTCTCATGTCTAGATGGAGGGGATGGAGGGGCCACCTCTCCAGAGCTTGGAGACTCAGCTCTTAGTTGTTCAAATTTTTCTGCCATCATTTGTTCTTCCAATAATGCATACCCTCCCCGAGATAAACTATGAGGGTATACATTTTTAGATTGGATCTCTTGATAAGATTTCCTTGTTTGCTGTAAATTAAGAATAAGTAATCATTAACAAAACAATAATAAGATCATTTATATAATAAAGCTTATAAAAGTTTACATTGCCCTTACCAAAAATGATTCTTTTCTTCTACTTTCAAAAAATTGTATCCATGTGTCTTCATCTATAAAAGGATATATACGACATGGATTCTCACGACTCCTATGACCATAAATGAAATCAGATGAGAGGGTTGATTTGAAATCCCTCCATCTCCTAGCTACCAACGATAACCATTTCTTCCTGACTCCTCCAGTGTCAGGAATATCAAATGTCATCTGATAAAAAAGAGGTTAAAAATATTATATATACTAGAAACATTTAAAGAACAGTCAAACAATAGCAAAAGATCTTACCAAAATGGTCTCCCACAGCTGAGAAATTATCGCCTTATCCACACTTCTCCAATCATCATAGAGAATGCTTACTTTGCTCTTAGACTGAGTTGCTACAAAACCCTTAAAATCTTTAGCATTTGGACCTCTAGGAAGATCATCATCATCAAACTCCACGACTATCCTCTCCTCCTTCGTACGGGAAAGTGATAATTTTGGTAAACGTGTGCACCCACGCTTACCAACCTTTGAACTCTTTTTCGTAATAGGAGCATGTGAATGTTCCTCCCCAGATGTATGACCAATATGCTCATCTCCAGAATCATGTGGCTGATCAACTGATTGATCTGTCATTTTCCTTCAAATCAAAAAAACAAACATTAGTTCACAAATATACAAATTCAAATATTGTAATACTACTTAATCAAAAAATAGAAAAGTGTACTAAATTACATAATAGTAAACATTGGTAATATGGTAAGCATGTTAAACAATGATAAACATGGTAAACACAGGAAAAAGGTTGCCAAGGAGTTGGCTCAAGAAAGCTGAAAAGTGGACTCACTGAGTCCACCGGTCAGCCAGTGTGAGCTCACCGGCTAGCCGGAGGACCCAGGCAGTAGACTTGCCCATTGCCTGGTGCCACCGGCCGGCCGGTGGACCAGACAGAGCCTTCCTGTCTGGCCCACCGGCCGGCCGCTGGATCACCACCGGCCGATCGGTGGACCAGATAGCCTTGCTCTGTCTGGACCACCGGCCGGCTGCTGGATCACCAGCAGCTGGCCGGTGGACCAGACAGAGAGCCTTCCTCTCTGTCTGGACCACCGGCCGGCCACTGGATCACCACCGGCCGGCCGGTGGACTAGACAGAGAGCCTTCCTCTCTGTCTGGACCACCGGCCGGCCGCTGGATCACCACCGGCCGGCCGGTGGACCATACAGAGAGCCTTCCTCTCTGTCTGGACCACCGGCCGGCCGCTGGTTCACCACTGGCCGGCTGGTGGACCAGACAGAGCTTTGCTCTGGACCACCGGCCAACCGGTGATCCACCACAGGCCAGCCGGTGCGCCCAGGATTTCTCCTCTTTACGGTTTTTATTGTTTTATCGTTTTGGTTTGATACATGTTTTAATAAGTAAAAAATTTACAATATCTAACATTATATGAAAAAACTAAATGTAAACAAGAAATAAACATGTGTTACCTGTAATTTTAGGAATGTACAGTTGGATTGTTTTCCCAAATTCCTTCGTCGTGATCGTTCTTTATGGCACAAACCATGTCTTCAACATACTCCTCATTATGTTCTGTTAATCTTTCCATGGAAGTAGGGATCTCACATAAATCAGCATCTTCATCAAATTCATCCTCACCAACATATTGTTTTTTCCCTTGTAAAACAACAGCCCACTGCATATCTGATTGATCTACTACATAGAAAATTTGTTCGGCATGTGTTGCCATTATAAAAGAATCAGTTGTGTCTTCCAATCTATTCAGATTAACAAGTGTCATTCCAAATTCATCGTGTCTGACACTGTTGTTACCGATAAACCATTTACAGTTAAAAACAGGAACTTTAATTTTAAAGTAATCAGCCTCCCATATGTCTTCAATCACTCCATAATATGCACTTGATGCCGAAATTGGGTTTCTGTCCTTAGCACTCGAAAAATGCATTGCTTCTGCAAACACCAATACACCACTATTCTGAACTGCACTTCTGTTGTCCTGAGCTTTCGTATGAAATGTATATCCATTAATGTCATAAGCGGACCATGTTATCACATTTAAAGATGGACCACCCACTATCCATTTTAATGTCTCTGATACATCTGATCTACCAAGCAAGGTCTTTTTAAACCATGGCAAAAAAGTTTTGTTGTGCTCATTCAAAATCCACATTTCTTTCTTCTTTGGATGACATTGTTTCAACTCATTAATATGCAATGTGATATACGGTTGAACATCAGCTATGTTATTCAAGATGTATGATTCTAACTTCTTCATATGTTCAGCTGACAGTGATTTGACTTTCAAGCCACGAATCCCCTTTCCCTCATTATTACCCCGTTCATGGCGAGATGGAGGCAAACCTATGTGTTGCGCCGTAGCCAAGTAGCTCGTACAAAACTCTGCTACCTCCTCAGAAATATACTTTTCAATAATGGAGGCTTCAGGTAGATATGGATTTTTAACATATCCCTTTAATATTTTCATATACCTTTCAAAAGGATACATCCAACGAAGATATACAGGTCCACAAAGCTTTATTTCTTGAACCAGATGAATCATTAAATGCACCATCATATCAAAAAAAGTTGGAGGAAAATACATTTCCAAATGACAAAGTATAAAAATTGCATCCTTTTCCAAAATGTTCAAAGCATTCACATCAATCGCCTTGTTACAAATTGAATTGAAAAAATAACACAACCTCATTGTAGTCTTTCTGACACGGATGGGCAATATTCAACGCAGTGCAACAGGTAGAATTTGTTGCATCATGACGTGACAATCATGTGATTTCATACCTATCAACTTCAAGTCTTTCAATGAGACACAATTTTTTACATTTGAAGAATAACCTTGAGGCACTTTGATATCATGAAGACACTGACAGAAGCTACTTTTCTCCCTCTTCGATAATGTATGACAAGCCGGGGGAAGGAATGTTCGTCTTCCTTTAGGAGTGGGAGCTAACTCCAAACGTATTCCCATTGATAGTAGGTCTAACCTTGCATTCAACCCATCTTTTGTCTTTCCTTTAATATCTAGCAATGTTCCGATCAAAGAATCACAGATATTCTTCTCCACGTGCATGACATCAATATTATGTTTGACTTCATGATACCTCCAATATGGTAGCTCAAAAAATATTGACCTTTTCTTCCAAATATGTCTATCATTACCAGATTTTTGTGTCTTTCCCAATGTCACATCAAGGTTTTTCACCCTCTCAAAATACAAATCTGGGGATAAAGGTTTTGGAGAAGTATCAAATTCTTGTGAGCCATTGAATGCCTTTTTTAGTCTTCTATAAGGGTGATCCATAGGAAAAAACTTTCGATGACCCATGTACACTGTTTTCCTCCCATGATGCAATTGACAATATGACGTCTGTTGTTCGCAAATTGGACATGCTTTATGCCCTTTAACACTGTATCCAGACAAATTTCCATATGCTGGGAAGTCATTTATAGTGAATAGAAGCACTGCATGCAGTTGAAAATATTCCATTTTATAAGAATCATACACCCTAATACCATCAGCCCATAACAGTTTCAAATCATCAATCAGCGGTGACAAGTATACATCAATATCATTGCCGGGTTGCTTTGGACCAGAGATCATGATACTCAACATGACATATTTGCGCTTCATACAAACTCCAGGAGAGAGGTTGTAAATTACCAATAAAACAGGCCATGAACTATGTGTGCTACTGAGGGTTCGGTATGGATTCATTCCATCTGTGCACAAGCCTAGTCTCAGATTTCTAATTTCATTTCCAAATGTAGGGTACTGGGCATCAATTTTCTTCCATTGTGGTCAATCAGCTGGATGACGTATTTTTCAATCACATACCCACTCATCAGCATGCCATCTTAACCTTTTTGTATCATGTGAATTAGAAAATAAACGTTTGAAACGAGGAATTATAGAAAGATACCAAAATACCTTTGAAGGGAGCTTTGTAATCTCTACATCAGCTTGTGATTTTTCTTTCACCTTATACCGTGATGTCCCACATTTAGGACACTCTTTCAGAAATTCATATTCCTTCCTATATATAATGCAGTCATTCAGACATGCATGTATTTTCCTGTATCCCAATCCCATCGGGCATAATATTTTTTTGGCCTTATAATGTGAATCTGGAAGATCGTTATCTTTTGGAAGATTGTCTTTCATCAATTGTAGCAGCTCTGTAAAACTTCTGTCACTCCATCCATGTTTCACCTTCAGGTTAATCAATCTTAACACCGCCGAAAAAACCGTAAAATCTGTACAACCAGGATATAATGGTTTTTCGGCATCACCATATAGACGTGCAACTGTCGGTTCTATCTCAATTTGTTCTGCTACAATATCGCGAATCATTTCTTCAATTCCATCGGAGTTACCATCTTGCGATTCATTATCATCAGTGACATTCTGTCCAGTTTCGCCATGCCAAATCCAAGGGTTGTAACTCGGATTGAAACCATGACAAATCAGATGATCTTTTATCTCTCTACTTATCAACTTCTTCATATTCAGACATTTCAGGCATGGACAGAAAAAAATGTCACTACTTGGAACATTTCGTTTAGCAAATTCCAAAAAGGCATCAACACCTTCCTCATATTCATTGCTCATTCGATGTGCCGTAATCCAACTTCGACTCATTATTACCTATAACAAATAGCAAAAATATATATATTTTTTAGATAAGACAAATATATGTTTATATGAAAAAAATCATAATTTGAATGTAAACAATTTTGAAATATAAAACAAATCGATGTGTATTTAAAAAAATATGCTTGAATATTATTTTTTAAACAAAATATAGTAAGATATAACACCCCCCTGGACACCACCCCCACCCCCTACCACCTTGGACACCCCCCTGGACACCCCCTAACACCCACCCACACCCTTGGACAGCCCCCCACAACCACCCACCCCCTTGTAAACCCCCCTGGACACCCCCCGACCCCTCTGGACAGCCCCCCGCCCCTCCTGGACACCACCCCCACCCCCTACCCCCTTGGACACCCCCCTGGACATCCCCCAACCCTCTGGACAGCCCCCTCACCCACCCATACAACCCCAAATACCCTCTGGAGAGGCTGCCACCCACTTGGACAGCCCCCCACACCCATCCAACCCCTTGGACACCCCCCTGGACACCCCACCGACCCCTCTGGACAGGCCGCCACCCCCTTGGACAGCCCCCCACACCCACGCATCCCCTTAGACACCACCCTGGACAGCCCCCGACCCCTCTGGACAGCCCCCGACCCCTCTAGAAATCACCCCACCCATCCTGGACACAACCCCCCACCCCCGACCTACTTGGACACCCCCCTGGAGACCCCCAACCCTCTGGACAACCCCCCACCCCTCCTAAACACCACCCCCACCCCCTACCCCCTTGGACACCCCCCTGGACACCCCCCAACACCCACCCACACCCTTGGACAGCCCCCCACACCCACCCACCCCCTTGTAAACCCCCCTGGACACCCCCGACCCCTCTGGACAGCCCCCCGCCCCTCCTGGACACCACCCCCACCCCCTACCCCCTTGGACACCCCCCTGGACATCCCCCAACCCTCTGGACAGCCCCCCACCCACCCGGACAACCCCAAATACCCTCTGGAGAGGCCGCCACCCACTTGGACAGCCCCCCACACCCATCCAACCCCTTGGACACCCCCCTGGACACCCCACCGACCCCTCTGGACAGGCCACCACCCCCTTGGACAGCCCCCACACCGACCCATCCCCTTGGACACCACCCTGGACACCCCCCGACCCCTCTGGACAGCCCCCGACCCCTCTAGAAAGCACCCCCACCCCTCCTGGACACAACCCCCACCCCCGACCTGCTTGGACACCCCCCTGGACACCCCCCAACCCTCTGGACAGCCCCCCACCCCTCCTAAACACCACCCCCACCCCCTACCCCCCTTGGACACCCCCCTAGACACCCCCCAACACCCACCCACACCCTTGGACATCCCCCCACACCCACCCACCCCCTTGTAAACCCCCCTGGACACCCCCCGAACCCTCTGGACAGCCCCCCGCCCCTCCTGGACACCACCCCCACCCCTACCCCCTTGGACACCCCCCTGGACATCCCCCAACCCTCTGGACAGCCCCCCACCCACCTGGACAACCCCAAATACCCTCTGGAGAGGCCGCCACCCACTTGGACAGCCCCCACACCAACCCACACCCTTGGACACCCCCCTGGACACCCCACTGACCCCTCTGGACAGGCCGCCACCCCCTTGGACAGCCCCCCACACCCACCCATCCCCTTGGACACCACCCTGGACACCCCCCGACCCCTCTGGACAGCCCTCGACCCCTCTAGAAAGCACCCCCACCCCTCCTGGACACAACCCCCCACCCCCGACCTGCTTGGACACCCCCTGGACACCCCCAACCCTCTGGACAGCCCCCCCCCACCCCTCCTAAACACCACCCCACCCCCTACCCCCTGGACATCCCCCAACCGTCTGGACAGCCCCCCCACCCACCCGGACAACCCCAAATACCCTCTGGAGAGGCCGCCACCCACTTGGACAGCCCCCCACACCCATCCAACCCCTTGGACACCCCCCTGGACACCCCACCGACCCCTCTGGACAGGCCGCCACCCCCTTGGACAGCCCCCCACACCCACCCATCCCCTTGGACACCATCCTGGACACCCCCCGACCCCTCTGGACAGCCCCCGACCCCTCTAGAAAGCACCCCCACCCCTCCTGGACACAACCCCCCACCCCCGACCTGCTTGGACACCCCCTGGACACCCCCCAACACCCACCCACACCCTTGGACAGCCCCCCACACCCACCCACCCCCTTGTAAACCCCCCTGGACACGCCCCAACCCTCTCGGGGATTTATAGAAAACGATGAAAAATTAGTGAAATCATAAAATTAGTCAATATTGCAAGTCGAACTAATAGATCTAGGGATGATAAATAAGATTATGGTGCCAAAACGAGTTAAAAGGGTTCGCAATCGAAGAATCTTAGCTAGTTTCAACAAAAAAATCACAACACATATATATATACTATCCGCGAAAAAAAACGAACGAGTGGGAGGATTACCTGAGTGCTGCGAGTTTAGATGATTGATCCGAGGAGATTAAATATGAGAAACGATGATCGCAAAACGAATCTAAACCCACGAAATGGACGAGCCGATTCGGGTTTACGCGTGAGAGAGACGAGTCGCGACTGTCGAAGGTAAACTCGCGAATGACAATCCACAGGTCTGGGTAAATTTTTAAATGAGTTATCACGTCAGTTATTCAATAACCGACCTTATAATCTTTTTAAAAACATTTATAACGTCGGTTATTCAATAACCGACGTAAAAAACTTCCTCTGATTCTTTTTTTACGTCGGTTATTTTATAACCGACGTTATAAAGGGCTCAAAATCCGCGTTTTATTACGTCGGTTATTCCATAAATGACGTCAAAAACATCTGCGGATTCTTTTTCTACGTCGGTTATTTTATAACCGACATAAAAAGGCCTTCAAAAACCGCGTTTTTTACGTCGGTTATTGAATAACCGACGTAAAAAACGCCCCCCGCTTCTGTTTTTTACGGCGGTTAATGTATAACCGATGTAAAAAACGAAGCCGCGCGATTAATAACGTCGGTTATAAAAATAACCGACGTTAAAGGTGTACTAAACACAGGTTTTTACGTCGGTTATTAAATAACCGACGCAACAAACCTCGTTTTACATATTATGACGTCGGTTTTATATAACCGATGTAAAAAATGGTGACGTAAAAAACGTTTTCTGCACTAGTGAATATGGGAATAAAAAGAAGAATCCTAAGAAGTCAGAGAGAAGAGTATCTCAGAGGAAAGCATTCATAATATGCTATTACTGTGGAAGGATGGGACACACCGTGAATATGTGTCAGGAAGTTTAGGAGTTCAATGTCAAAGGAATAACTCATGCTGCATCAACATCTTGGCTAAGAGATGATGAAATGAGGTAGGCCTTTTATAGAAGATGTTTCATATGATCTAATCATGGACATTTGGCAATAAATTGCATCAAGAAGAATGGAAGAAAGGAAAAGGAATTCGAAAGGAGATTCTCGACTCCAGTGATCAAACGAGAAATTCTACACTCGGAGACAATGTGGTAATGATAAGAATAGGCTTAGAGACTTAGGGGAATCACATGGAGCTGAACGAAAGGTGTATCATTCACCTTCTTTGTCACACTCACAACCTCCCTCTAAGAAAGAACATGAACAAATCTGGAAGAAAAAGGGGGGAAATGCTTCATTTGTGAGTAAGAAGAATGTACATTCAGTGGAGGACCCACCACCAATTCAAAATAGTGTGGTGACTCATAAATCCGATAAAAGGCAGATAAACAAAGAATGCGTTGAAAAATCCACAGGTCATGTGCCACAGAGAGGACTGGAAGAAAAAGGAAAATCCTTGCAATTGTGGATGAAGCAAGGGAAGATGACAAGCAAGGAGATTCATGCTCAGAGAAATAATCAAGTAAAATGGAATATTGGAAGAACCTCAAAGAAGGAAATGTGTACTAGTGGGTCTATACCCCAGGGGATGAGAAAGGTCGGGCCTACAGAATCTACATATCATAAAAAGGCTCAGCATGTGGGTAATGAATGCTTAGTCATATGGCCAAAACAGTTGAAGTTGGCTAGGCAGCTAGAAGAAGCAAGGAATGAATGTGATGCTCTGCAAGAAAGAATCAAAGGGTTGACCCATCCAGATCAACCGCAATCCTCATCATGAGGAGTCCAGAATAAGACCCTCTCCATATGAATATAAATTCAATTAACTGATGATTCATGTGTTTTAGACTTTAGGGAGATATAATCCAAGGAGAAGTGGCATCTAAAGATGCAAAGTGGAGATGTGATATTCTTTAGTGTTTTGATTGACTTTAATCAGGTATCAAAGTTGACGATGAAAGGGAGAAACAGAGCACAATAGGAAGTGATTGTGTTATTAACTTTGTCTCTTGTTTCCTACACCGAGTGCCAACTCAGTAGGCTTAGTGATTTTGTTAATGGCTCAATTCCGATTGGAATATGAGAATAAATGATTCATGAGGAAAAGAATGGTTATGGGTCTAGACAGTTGGTCCTAACAGATGGAAGAGTTACATAAGACAGGGGGAGCATTCTATATCCTAATCAGATGCATGATCTCAATATGATATGAAAGATGAATGTCTATGCTCATAAAGAATGATTGGTGGAAAAGTAGCAACACACAGGCTTTCATGATTATCTATTTTGTTCTAACAATATGGTATCAGCTGACTACTTTTGGGATACCAAGATGCTGTGAGAGATAATCAAAGGTGTGTCAACAAAAATTTGAAAGAACGTGTTCAAAGAAATGATGTCATTGAACAATGACACAGAGAAAAGTAGCTGAAAGAAATGATGCCACTGAAGAATTAGTCAGTGAACAATTTTCTGACGAATGTGTTGAGGAAGAAAGCAACAAAAGGGAAGTAGAAGTGTCTTATGCTGATTTAGAAGAAGACACCGATGATGAAAAATAATGTGTCTAGTCTATGAATACAAGGAAGCCAAAGAGCTGAGCTGAAATTGATAGATAGAATGTCATTGGGGATCAGACAACTCCTGTTCAAACAAGAATAATGAAGTCACTATAGCAGACATCTTTCCTATCTTAGGTAGAGATGAAATGATTTTCTGATGCAGCTGAAGTTGATAATTGGGTTCAGGCTATGAATAAAGTGCTTGATCAGATTGCGAAGAACCAGATGTGAGAGATTGTTTCGAGGCCAGAAGATAAGAATGTCATCGAAACTAAATGGGTCTTTCGCAACAAGATGAATGAAGATGGTGAATTGGTTCGAAACAAAGAATGAATAGTGTGCATAGGATACTCCCAGATAGAGGGAATAGATGTAGATGAGACATTTTCACCAGTTTCAAGGCTAGAGAAAATCAGATTATTTTTTGCCATAGTAGTGAAAAGAACGTTCAAAGAGTTCCAGATGGACATCAAATCTGCATTTCTAAATGGGGTTATGGAAGATGAGGTGTACATTGAGCAGCCATATGGTTTTCTTTTTCATGAGGTTGAGAACAAAGTTTGTAGGCTGAAGAAGGCATTGTATGGGCTGAAACAAGCACCAAGAGCATGGTACTCAAGACTTGATCAGAACTTGAAGAAGCTTGGTTTCTAGCATGGTGGAGTTGATTACAATCTATATGTCAACAAGAATAGTAATCAAAGGATGATGGTGCTGGTCTATGTCGATGACATAATATTTGGTGGATCAGATGAAGCTTAGTGCAGACAATTTTCCGAATTCATGAAAAATGATTCTGAAATGTCAATGATTGGAGAGCTAATGTTTTTCCTTGGTCTACAGGTGACACGAGGAAGTAATGGAACATTCATTTCTAAATCTGAATATGCCAAGGAGGTCCTAAGAAGGTTTGGAATAGATAATTCCAAGGAGATGAAGACTCCGATTGCTACCCAGATGAAATTATGAAAAGATGAAGATGGAAAGGTAGTTAATATCATAGAATATCGGAAAATTATTGGAAGTTTGTTGTACTTGACTGCAACAAGTCCTAATATTGTTTTCGCCACATGCCAAGCAGCGAGATATCAGAGTAATCCCAAGGAAATCCACATTCTTGCAGTGAAAAGAATACATCAATATATCCAGGGCACAGTGGATTTCGGCTTGACATATACTGAAAAATCTCAGATAGAGTTATTGGGATATAATGATGCAGACTGGGCCGGATCAGCAGATGATAGAAAATCCACGTCAGGAGGTGCATTCTATCTTGGTGGACTATTTATTGCTTGCTTAAGCAAGAAGCAGGATTGTATTTCATTGAGCACCGTAGAAGATGAATATATTGCGGCCACTCAAGCATGCACACAGTTATTGTGGATGAAGCAGCAACTTGAAGATATGGGAGTTGAAGTGAAGTCTCCGATCGGAATCTAGTGCGACAACTCAAGTGCTATAAATCAGAGAATAAAATCCCGTCCATCATTCAAGGACAAGGCACATTGAGATTAAGTATCATTTCATCAAGAAGAAGGTGGAACAAGGGCTTGTGAAGTTGGAGTATGTTCCTACAGAGTTACAGGTTTCAGATATTCTGACAAATGTATTACCCAAGGAAGCATTCGAAAGGCATCGACTGGCTCTAAGAGTTTAGTCGATTCCCCGCACTTGAAATAGTGTGGATTTGGAACCCCCCCTCTCCCCGATGTATGATGTGTTTTCCCTATTGTGCTGATATGTGTCCTCTACTATGTTACAGACTACAAAGGAGTGACCTTTGGGTTCATTGACAAAGGGGGAGAAAATAATGATTGTTCAAGGGGGATACAATGTGGCTATTTGACAGATACGGGGAGAAGCTGACAAGTGGAGCAGCCAGATAGGGTGGGAAATGAGAAAGGGGATATCTTTAAATCTGACGATGCTATAAGTGATCGATCAAAGAATAGATATCACGACCACTGAGGATCGTGATAAAATAAGAAGAGTGGTGTTGGAGGGTTGTAGGAATATTTACAAACCAAAAAATTGGTCTTCCAACAAGTCCTTCAATAATGGGTATAAGTTTAGTACAAATTGGTATCAGTTTGGTATCAATAGTGGGAGTTAGAGATGAAGTGATTCATTGATGAAATTTTCATTTACTCTTATTTCTCACACCGAGCATTGCTCATGTGGGCTTAGAGTATGTGTTGAGTAAATCCTTGATCGCTATCAGAATCAAAAAAGGCGAATGGTGGATAAAGAATCAACGATGTATCCTTTTATGGAAGAGTTATCAACAAACCCAAAGGGGGATATTGTTGGGAAAAAATCCCTCAAGGTATCATTGAAGCATTTTTGAGGTGATTGTGTTTGTTGACAAAGTGGACATCTGAGTAGTGACTGTTGACAATGCAGACCATGTCATACAAATTTGTTGACAAAGAGAATTTCATGATGGAATTTCAAGTCCAAGAACTGAGGTCAATGATCCATGGTTGATTCAAGAACGTCGACAAAGAGATGGATGATCTGGAGGAGGTACAAAATGAACAGTTACAAGGTGGCACCGTTTTCCAGTGTTTGCCAAATATTTGGGCCTGAAAATTGACAAATAAAGAAAATTGGTTTTTGGAAAATGGACTTGCGTTCCGTGTACATGAAGGCTTGAAAACTTACGCGCCATATGTTTTTCATGAGCAGATCATCAAAATATGGAAAAGTGATAAGTTTCACGAAAGTATTTGTGGTGTCGCGCAGGTGACTTGCGCGTCGTGAAGAGACTTGCACGTTGATGACTTGGAAGCTTGAGAACATGTGCGCCTATGGTTTTTGCAGATAATAAGATCATAATATGGAAAAGGAAATTGGTTCGTGCAAGTTTGGAATTTGGTCGCGCAAGTGACTTCCAGGGGAAGAGACCTGCGTGCCGAGACTTGTGCACCGAGGAGAGACTTGCGCGCCGTCGCGTAGGGGTAACCCAATGCCTATAAATACTGGACCACCCCTCTTCATTATTTACCGGAGTTCAACACATTGAAGATTCAGAGTTCCCGTCACGCAGGTGTGGTGGTCGCTCATGTGGTGTGTGGTCGCGCAAGTGAAGTTGCACGCCAGTGTGAGAAGTTGCACGCCGGTTGGCAGTTGCGCGCCAATACTGGTTTGGGCGTAAAAGGAAGAGAGTAGTGCAAGTTTGGAGTTGGGGAATCTTGTGTCGAGCAAGTGTCTAAGGTGGACTTTTGCGCTTGTTGTGACTTGTGCACTGATACTTGCATGCCTAGTTAGACTTGCGCGCCAAGTAAGGTTTGGTTCCAGCAGTGATTTTCATGCTGCGTGGAAGCTGGAAGTTTTCTCGATACCTTCGGTGCAATGTGAAATTCATCTACGGGTGAATGTTGGGATTCAATAGAGCATCTACATACAGAGGAAGATGCATTTATTCATGCAAGTGAAGAAACCTACAGGTCTATAAACTATGAGTGGATCCTTTCCGGAGCAGTGAGCAAAGGAAGAGGAAGAAGGTGATCCTCTCTACCGGCAGTGAGCCAGAGAGAGAGAAACATGGAGTGACCCTTGGGAAAGTAGTGAGATGACCCTAAAATTTTTAAAGGAAGTGATCCTAGGCATAGAATTTATCTAGCCCGAACCATTTTATCCACATCTAGTGAAGAATAGTGGAATTAGGTATGACTGGCAACTTGTCGGCGTATGCTCCTTGAACGTAGCCCAGTGAGGGTGAACCAAGTAAAAATCTATGTGTCTGCATGTTTGCTTCCCTGTATTTCATTCAAAGCATCATCATTAGATAAATAAGTAAAGAAGTTATCATAGTTTACACACAAGAGCAAACATAGTGACCCTTGTAATAAAGTGGTCAATATCCAGTGGGGTAGGAAGAACTTTGAAAAAGAATATCCATACCCTGATTCACCCCCCCTCTTAGGGTATATAGGCCCCTATTGGTCCTAACAGTGTTTAAATAATGTCTTCAAGACTATGTGGATAACAACCTAGTCCGGTTAGGCCCATCTATGACATGTGTGGCACATGTCTTTATGAATTCAGATAGCAGTAGTGACAGCGAAGGTGAGTGGAATCAAGTTTCTAACCATGTGTCCCAGATGTATGACGATTGGATGGCTCATAAAATAGTCACCTGTGCCCATGGTGTTATCCGTGCAAGCCTGAATCAGCCAGATCCTTCATAAGTTGCAGCTACAATTTCTGTATCATTGTCTCAGCTGTCCTCTTCTTAGAAGAGCAAGCATCATCAATGTAAGGGAAAACAAATACCCCCGCTGATGCCATAGTCTTCTTGTACTCTCGGTAAATTAATTCCCTCGGAGATGGTGATTCCTCCCGAAATACATCTAGTATTGGATGAATCTTTAAGCAACAGTCAATGTTAAAACTCGGTTAATACCGTAGAGCTGGTAAACCACTACATGATTCCTGAGGATGAGGAACAAAATGAGGATCCTCCCAACATCCCATTCCATCATCAGCATCGACGGAGCCACGAAAATATGGGCCATAAGAGTTCCTTGGTCAGTATTTCCAAATAGGATGTTCATATGACTGAAACTAGGCAACATGCCTAGCGTAGAGCTCAGACTGCATAACCATCTCATATGGTGTCATTAGGTATACTTTCCCCACCGTTCGTGTTTCTGGATCATGAAGAGCCACCTAGACCATGTCCTGATTAGCCACGAATTGATATGGACCAGTCTCAGTCATCGATCCCTCACCCGGTACTCACTCTGCAGGCTTTGACTAGTGATTAACGAGATATTCCCAGCACCAGTCAACTGTTGGTCCTGTCAGCAGGGCCCACCATACCTCTTGTCATTGAGAAACCTCTTGTAAGAAAAAGTTCATTCCTGGAACAGTAGTATGATGTCCTCCAGAATCTTTCTAGAATTCCATCAAATCTCTATATCCTTGAGGCCCTTCACCAGTCATCAGATATGTGTGAGGCCCTCATTGAGGATTTAGGAAGCCCCATCCTATTTGAGACGGAGGTATCATCCACACAAGCCTTCCATGCTGAGGCATTTGATCATTTTGAATTCCAATAAATCATATCATTATCTAGAAAAGATGAAGTTTATCAAATACATGGTCACATTCACCCAGTTAACATTGCTGGCTAGTTTAATGGTGTGGAGTTTCTCCACTATCTTGTTGAAAAAGAATCCAAGATCATCTTTATCCTAACTAAGACACTGCAAAAAATAGGGTTGTCCGAGGATGATATGAGTTCCTTTGACTTATGAATCGAAGGTTTTGATAGGACGGAGCAAAAAATGGTCGGAAGGATCCTCTTGAAGACCCTGTTTGGTGGCCTAGTTGTTAGCACTTTGTTTATGGTTGTCTCCCAGGACACTGTCTACAATGCATTGATGGGTAGGCCATGGCTCCACCTACATGATGTGGTTCCCTAATCGTATCACCAGTGCCTCAAGTACTCCCTTAATGGTCGAGTGGTCATGCTTCAAGGTGACATTTATCCTTTCACATCTTGTGAATCCCGCTATCTAGATGCCGACTATTACCAGAGCAAAGATAATTAGATTCAGGCTAAAGTGGTTGACCATTCCACAACTGTGACTGACTCATGAACAGATCTATATGATGTCTACATCTTTTTGATCTAGTTACTGGAAGCTACAACCTCAGACATGGGACAATGCATCGTTGTTTCCAAAACTATAGGGTAACCCTTTCCCAAGTCTATTTGATGCTGGAAGATCACCTCATATTCATACACAAATCAGGCTCAGGTGATCCTAGAGCCTTCTAATCCCATGTGGTATTCGGATGTCGGCCCCATGGAAATGACAATACGTCATAACTGGTTGTTTTTTAGGGATGGAATTAACCACCTCAAGCCTAAATGCCACTATTTCTTCGATATCATCAAGCGTGGACCCTTGGGATGAAGACTAGATGGGAAAAGATCAAGAACTTTCATCGCTATGGTTTGGGTAGCACATGAGTTCCCTAATGCAGTGTCCACTGCCTCTCAAGCTGCTACCAGCCTCCCATTCGGATCTGTCAACTAATTGGAAAATCCTCCTATCGATAATCCCTTCTTCATAAGTGAAGAATAGGATCTAGAAGATTCTCCCCCACCTTTGAAGAGGGTGTCTCAGCCACAGTCGATGAATTGGTGCTGGTGAACCTCGGTAGCAAGCCAGACCCGAATCCCACATTGATTAGTGCCACCATGCCCTTCAAGGAGCAATAATCATACATAGACTTCTTTAAACAAAACTGTGATGTACTTTCCTAGATTTATGATTAGATTCTTGGAATAGACCCTTAGGAAGCCTTCCTACACCTTGATCTCCCAGTATATCATCATTGGTTCAAGCAACCTCCCAGAAATTTTCAACCATGTCACGGTGCCATGGTTGAGGCAGAAGTTGATAATCTCATCAGATCCAATTTCGTTAAGGAGGTCTAGTACCCCAAATTTCTATCCAACATTGTTCCAGTCAGAAAGAAGAACAGACAGATCAGAGTCTGCATTGACTTCCAGGATCTCAATCGTCAGTGTCCTAAGGAATATTTTCCCTTTCCTGTGATGGAATTGTTGATTGATGTTATATCGAGGTTCTATTCCCTCTCCTTCATGTATGGGTACTCTGGGTATAAATAGATCTGAATGGCCCCTAAGGATTAGGAGCATATAGCCTTCAGGGCACCAGAAGGTACTTTCTTCTACCAAGTCAAGACCTTCGGTTTAAAAAATGCATGTTCCATCTATCAGGAGGATATGCATCACATATTTATGCTGATCCTCGGAATTTTGGTGTATTTTTATGGAAATTATTTGTTGTTCAAATATCTCCAGTGTCAGGATCATATCAAAGACCTTGATAAAGTGTTTGGCTTCATCTTTTCCCACCAACTGAATATAAATCCATTGAAGTGTGCCTTCAGGTTCACCTCTCTAATGTTTTTCATCTTTGTTGTCAGATACAGTGGCATCTAGATCAACCTGGAGAAGATCAAGGCCCTCAGTCAGATGTCTCCAACAAGCAACCATCAGGGGCTTCGAGGATTCCAAGGCCACTAATCCTACATACGTCGGTTCATCGCAAATATGTCTGACAAGTGTAATCCCTTTTCTCAACTCGTGAAGAAATGCATTGTCTATGAGTGGGATGAGGAATGTCATATTGGTTTTGAAGAAATAAAGTAGCACCTGCTTCATCATCCGGTCTTAATGCCACCTGTCTCTGAAAAGCCGTCGGTCCTTTACGTGACCACCCTAGAATGGTCTCCTGGTTCCCTTCTCACACAGAAGAACAGTGAGGGG
The DNA here is from genome assembly GCA_963277665.1 of Viscum album. Lineage (NCBI taxonomy): Eukaryota > Viridiplantae > Streptophyta > Magnoliopsida > Santalales > Viscaceae > Viscum > Viscum album. The sequence continues at coordinate 1,536,751,205 of OY728158.1, read as the reverse complement.
ATGGAGAACAATCTCTACTATATTAGCTGCTTTATCATCGATACAGAGACCAGACACTCCCCTATAAAGAATATCATCTTTGTAATGGTATTCACGGTACATAAATTACAACATTACATGCAGCACCATGAGATATAGCTAGTGTACCAAGAGGATCTGTTGAAGTACATCCTGTACATCCCCATATTTAAAGGACGTCTAGCTCAGTGGGCGGTAATCCTCCAGTAGTTCGACATCAAGTTTGTCACTCAAAAGGCTATTAAGGGGAAAGTGTTGGAATGAATCCTTACTGCACATCCAGCTCCTACAAAATAGTTCCTGGATATTGATTTCCAATATGAAACAATCCTCTCAATAGAGCAAGCCAGGATGTGCTGTAAAATGCACTTTGATGGTGCTTCTTAGAGCCCCACCGACAGAAGGCTTAATGAAACCATGCTCAATAGGATAGTCTTGGGTATTTTCTTCATTACCCAAACACAATCCATTCTTCCATATTAATTTCTGTTGTCAGAGGGTTGTACCAACAATGAGGTAGAGTATCGAGCTCTCATTACTGGCCTCGAGATGCCCCTCAAGATTGACATTACCCATTTTCGCGTGAAAGGGGTCTTTGAAATAGTCATCAAGAAGATCAATGGTGACTATGTCATCAGAAAGAGAAATCTTGTACCATTGTTGGAATGTAATCTCCATCTAATGGCCCAATTCCCATCTCAGCAAGATGTTACTCACATCCCTCGATATTAGAATGATCAACCTGATGCCCTGGCAAGCCTAGTTGCATCACTTATAGAGCTCGAATAGGATGATCTGATTTTTCACATGGAACCCCGGAGATTCATTGCTCCCATCACTCTAGATAATGATGACAGCCCGCAGGTAAGCCATATCACCATCGACGCCTAAACATCAGGACCCCCAGGACCCCTGGATGTAGTGATTGAAGTGACTCATAACTGGAGAACCTCCTTTGTCATGTACCTACAAAATAGTAATCTCTTAGAAAATCAGGTTGATTGTGAGATAATTCTATGCCTCCCATTATAGATTACCTTCCAGGATGGTCCTGGTCATGAGAAGATCCCCTAAAAGAGAATCTTTTATGGGGTTCTCATCCTTTGAATTCGAGAAGTCGAGATTTCACAAGTCATGCAGGAGGTTGATATCGATTCCGGTAGGGATCATCAGACCGGGCCGAAACTATGTCACCAGATTTAGAGACTGGGGTATTTTTGGCCTTCCATGATCCATGACTGCATCGAGTTCACAAAAAGTTGCCATGTAAACAAAATTCATGCCAGAATTATGCATTAGCTGCTAGATACTATCCACACTACCAAGTACTCATGGCCATTTGTGGTATGGGGACTCGATGACGTGGGACCATATCCACCGTCGACGGCTCGCCTGTGGTGGTTCATCATGACTGCTATGTATTTCTTCTCTAAGTAGGAAAAGACAGTTCCGCTCATGGAGTTCAAAGCCCGTTCCATCGCTCACTTTGTGAGATCCAACATCATCTACAGATTTAGAGTCCATTACGTCTTCCTCACCAATAATGACACAAACATCCAGGCAGCTGAGCTTAAAATGTTTTTTTCTAAGTACATCATCTGTTCTAACCATACCTTCCATTATCATGCTCAATAAAATGGACAGATCGAGGCATTCAACAAAACCCTCTCTAACATTCTGGAGAAAATGGTTGGTCAGAACAAGAAGAGTTGGTTGGATAAGCTTCCCAACGCCCTCTGGTCTTATCAGACAATGAATCGTATTTACACCCAGGTGACCCCATATTCCCTGGTGTACAGAACAGAAGTTTTCCTGCCCATTGAGATTCAATTACCCTCATTGAGAACAACCTTCAATGATCTTCTAGCGCCAGATAATGTAGCAGAAATCTATCTAGTTTAGTTAGAAGCGCTCGATGAGAACAGGCTTTGTGCCCTGTACAATCTATAAAGGTATCAGAACAAGATATCTAGAGCTTTCAAAATGAATGTTTTTCATCTGCTCCATGAATGGAGACTTGGTGTTGGCCCTGAGGACACCAATGATAACTGGCAGGGAAAAACTCATGTTAGAGCCCAAATGGGAAGGACCTTACATCATTCACAAGGTACACTACAAGGGTGCATACTCCTTGGTTACTATAGATGGTGAGCATATGACTCCTCACACAAATGTGAAGTTGCTCAATAAATTCTTTTCCTAAGAAAGATGGGTCATAGAGGACCTTAAACTGTACAATCCTAAAAGACCTTAAATTGTAAAATGTCGCACATGAAATTAAACTATACATTTTCCCACATGAAATTAAATTGTATGTCATCCTGAAAGATGTTAAACTATATGTCGTCCTACATGACATTAAACTATATGTCATCCTACATGACGTTAAACTATATTTCATCCTTCAAGACATTTAACTATGTGTTTTCCTACAAGATTTTAAACCATAGGAACTGTGTATGGCTTGATTCCCATCCTTATGGGATACGTAGGAATTCTTGGACACTTTGTCTTGAGTACAACCCAAATGTCCGCTTTGACTATCCCCCTGGGTATAGTTATTTTGGAGGACCCCACATGGTGTCTTGTAGGCTTCTTTGTCCCTACTTAGGTTAGAATTATGATGATTGTACCATGTTCCCTCCCTCATTCTTCTCTCCTCCCACATCCCCACCACACGACGCTAAACTATACAGACTTCAGAACAATGTATGGCTTGATTCCCATCCTTATGGGATATGTAGGAACACCCAGACATTTCATCTGTAGGCCCAGCCCCAAACATTGAGACCTCCCATTGGATCAAAACACTTGGTGTGGTGTAGTATTTTTCCCTCATTCACACTGAGCTCATCATGACCATACCTTGTATCCCTCCCCCTGAAGATATCCACCTCTTCTACTATCCATCTTGACTTTAAATTGCACGGAAACATTTATGCTTCACACACTCCCTTTACATGGGACTCAATTATCCTTCCCAACCCAAAGGACCCCCCGAGTGGCAGGGATTCTCGGACCAAGGGATTGCCTACCATTACCGGTCAACGTTCCCCAGGGTTTCGTACAAAAAATAGATACAAGTCCAATTTTTCGAATATAGTTAATGGTCGATGCTCAATTGTTTTTCCCCCAACCTCCGGTCACACAAATACAGATAATATGTTGTGAACATGGTCAATAGTTATCCCCTATTTTCATTCCCATTTCGTGGTCTTCCACAGGCATGATGATTCACCCTATCCACTCACTTATCCCATTCATATGACATTAAACTAGGCATACGGTTCGATCCCTATAATCTTAAACTAAGAGCACCATCATCATTGTTGTATGAAGATAAACTACACATCATCCTTCTCTAGAACTACATGTGGCTTGATTCCCATCCTTATGTGATATGCAGGACCACTAGAACGTCTATGTATTCGGGGCCAGCCCCATCCCTTAGAAACCTTCTTATCATTCTGGCCTCTTGGCCTGAGTCCTTCTATGGGAGGGGTATGCGGTGTGGTATGGGTTTGTTTCCCCATTCATGTCGGGTTTGTAACAACCAAACCACATACCACTCTCTCTCTATAGTTCCCTTTTCTCCCTTTCCCTACACTCATCTTTTTGAGTCGGCTGCTCTTAATTTGGGTACCTTAACCCTCTTTGGTGATTCACCAATGTGCCTAGGAGTACTTTCGTTCAGAACCTGTAGTTTCAGATTCTACCTGGACATGATTTCACCCATGTTTCAGAATTTGTGTTCCCCTAAATTTAGGCATTCATTATCTTTCACATCCATATAGACCCCCAAGTGGCATGGATGCTTAGACCAAGGGCTCTCCTACCATTACGGGACATCTTCCTCAAGGGTTTCAAACAAAAAATTGATACAAGTCCCACGTTACAAATATTGTCAGCGGTTGACCCTCATTTGTTTCTCCCATTTCAGGTCACATGATATGGATGCTCTGTCCTGAACACGGTCAAGAGTTATCCTTCATGTTCACGCCAACCCGATCAAGCCTTAAATATTAGTTACATGATTCACATCGCTTTTCAACCTATGATGCGTATGTTGGATTTTGACACTCTTGGTGCTATCCTTCAGTTCATATTTTCACGTTTGGAGGACAAATCTATAGTAAGGAGTCATTTGGGGCTCCGCACTGACTTCCTGTTTACGTGTATACCATGTGTTGCAAAGAACTCTTATTCCCTTGTTTCCCACACTGAGATTGACTCACGCAGGCTTAGGGACCAGATCGTGGTCTGCGCTCGCTTGGAAGAGTGTCTCTTCTTCATGGTCCAAGCTCTGAGACTTTAAACTAATATCACCTTATACGTCATCTTCTAGAACTACGTATGGATTTATTCCCATCCTTATGGGATTTTTGGAAACTCCTAGATATCTCATCTTTGTTCCCACATAGATTTCAGAGATTATCACTTAGGTTCATTCTTTTAGGCCCCGACCTGTATAGGGTTATGTGGTGTGGTGTGTGTGGACTTATGTCTTCATTCACATAAGGTTTGCAAGAGTTTCACCATGTACTTCCCTTCTGAGAGCTAGTCTCTTTGGCCCTTTATCCTGTAACATTTTCTGGCCCCTATACCTAAGGATTCTTTCTTGGAATTGTGTGTGGTGTGATCTAGAAGACGTCCTCATTCACGCCAGGTATGCTTTATCACGCCGTGCACATCCCCTCATGGACCTCATCCCCCCTATATAAGTCTGAGCCATATAGCTTTAAACTATTCTTCATAGCCCCACTTGACTTTAAGTTGTTGCATCTATACTACACAAAGTTAGAACACATGGTTGGCCTCATGACATGACCCAAAACTGCGACCTTATCATCCTGGCCTCGCAATGAAAAATAAACAGTAATGCATCATTGTGTCTTCATTCAAGAGGAAATCATGTTTGGTATCAGTCACACACCATACCATTTGTCAATGCCTGTATACATCTTGATTATTGTGGAAATTTCTAGACTCTCCATCCTAGGTCCATCGCTTATCAAATGAAAACAACACACACATTTGTCCTAAAGGAAAAACAAGATCTATCAGATGCCACTTCTTTTGGTGTGAGGGCTAGACCCGCGTGACCTTATTATCCCTGGAACTAGTATCTTACCATGTCACCTTCATAAATACATATGGTTTGATTCCCATACTCATGTGGCATGCAAGAATTTCCAGGCACTTTGCCTCAGGCACAACATAACTTTCAATTTTGGTCCCCTGACCTAAAATTTTCCCGAGTACATTTTGGTGATACAGACACCTGCTATCCTCCTTCACATCGGGTTTTAGTAATTACTTCACCATCTGTCTCCCTCCTCCAGTTAAATCTATGCTATGATCTATATGACAAAAAACTAATAACACTCCACATCCTTTCCACAAGACGTTAAACTGCACAACATCTTCCAGAACTACTTATGGCTTGATTCCCATCCTCATGGGATACGTAGGAATGCCCATGCATCTTTTCTCCGAGTCCAGCCCTAGGAATCTAAAATATTTCCCTCTCTTTATCCCCATGGACCGAACTCTTTTGGGAGCATGTGGTGTGACGAGTACCTCTTGGGTTCTCATTCATGTCGAGTTTTGAAATAGTCGTACCATGGTCCTCCCATGTCTTTTCCCAACCTGGTCCGAGTTTTATAACCCTAAACTAAGATCTCCCTATGGGATCTGCGCATCACGTTTGGATACTTTTCCTCCATGTTCATATTCTATTAAATCAATCCTCCCTTAATGGCTCATTATATGACCTTTAAGTTCTTTTTGTGCAACATTAGGACCCTTGTCCTTGGAGGGGGACTCGACTCCCCCAATCTGATAAGTCTTGTTGTCATACATAGATGTGTTGTGACAAAGAGCCCTTAGTGTTGAATTTTCATGGGGGAATTCCCCTCATTCCATGTCTATGTTTTGAGCCCATTATTTGGCTCCATATCTTGTTCCACGTTTGAAGGGACCCCCTTTACGGCCTGGTCTCAGGCCACATTGGCTTACCTACCTTCTTGGGACAATGTCTCTAAGGACCTTGGATGACAATTGCAACTTGTCCTGTGTTTCGAAAATCGCCAGTAGCTAACCCTCATTTTTCTTCCCCCATTCTAGGATAACGTGATATGGATATTGTGATTTGAACACAATCCACAATTATCCACTATCATCATGCCATCATCATTGCAGGATAGATCTCAAGTATCATGATTCTCATTTTCCACTTTCTTATATTTATGTGTAATTCCAAAATACTCAGCCATATCCCCGCACACATCTAGGTGTGTTAATAAGGTAGGTAAAAATAATGGGGACGTCACTCACCTAGTGTCTAATTTCCCCTAATGTGCTTCTTCCTATGCTAGGAATGTCTCATCACTAATCCTTGTTTCCCACATCGATCACGACTCACGTGCGCTTAGTAGTTTTGGTAGGATGTGTACTAGCGCATCCATGCCACACATGCATTTCATAATCCCAGATGATGTTAAACTGCGATCTCAGAACTACATGTGGCTTGATTCCAACCCTCATGGGATACGTAGGAATGCATGACTACTATGCTTCAGGCCTATCCTAACATTCACTTTTGGCCCCTTGACCTAACGAACTTCCTTTATGGATACATGGTGTGTTGTGGACTTCTTACATCCTCATTCATGTTGGGTTTATGGATACCATATCACGTGATACCATTCTAGGATTTTCTCATTCCCTCCCCATCCTATCGTATGCCATTAAACTGTAAAAGTTCAAATTTCCACAATGCATGACACTAAACTACGGTTCTACCTTGAACAAGTTCATGATGCCCCATTTTAGTCAAGGGATGCACCTAATCCTTTCCAGAGATGTCCTGTTCATAAGTATGTTTGATCCATGATGAGACAGATACTCCCACCTAATGTGATTCCACCACAGTGTCATGATTTCACGATTATTGGACTCTGTTCAAACAACCCATCACTCAACACTCCATGATTTGCTTGACCTTTATTCGGAACCTCACCCTCTTTCATGTCAAAAATATCCCCCTAACAATATGGATGCTCAACCTATGGATTACCTACTATCTCAGACCAATGTTCTGGAAGACTAATGGGTAGCATTTTGTGTTAGGACCCGTTTTTCGAACATGGTCAATGGTTGGACCTTGTTTGTTACCACCCATTCAATATAACTCAATAAGGATAAATTGTTTTGAATGCGGTCAATGTTTATCATTTATTATCATGCCACCCCCATAGTGTTCCAAATCTGGGGTATCGGGATTTACAGTTTCCTCTCTCTTATGTTTAGATTAATTCCAAAATTTCCTGGCGTTACCCCACGGGTTCACAAGATCACATTGGGGAGATGGTACGTAGATGGATATAAGATCTTCATTCTATAGTCAGGTCTCTCCTTTTATTCCCAAAAATATGGATTTGTTGTTCAAAACTCATATGCCCAAAGCATGGTTTTCACTCTTATATTCAAATGGAATGACAAGGTGATTATCCATCGTTTCATGCATCAAGTTTGATCCACGTGAGCTTAGGGACTGATCACTGGATGTTCCATGCATGTAACGAAAATTAAATAGACCAAAAATGAATAACGAGACTAATGCATGCATATAGCATAATAATCAAAACATGAAGGTGCTTTCAAAAGTTACATGCATCATAGTACCTGAGGATCGACCCCTCCCATGGACGGGTTGACCCCATCAAAAGAGAGTTGTAGCTCCGCCACCCTCTGGCCTGTGGCATCCAGGATTTGTTGTTTCTTATTCAGTTCACACTCCTCTTGGGTACTAATAGGGTGCACTTATTCAGCCATGGTCTGGGCCTACTCCTTGTTGGTTTGGATGAAGGTCGTCTCCTTGGAGGCTTTCCTAATGTCCTCTTTGGCCTCCGCCACTTGAGCCTTCAGTGGTGATATAATCTATGATTTCACGTTGGTGAAACAAGAATGCTCATCTGCCCAGATGTGCAGCCACTGAATCTCATTTTAAGCCTTCAAGAGCCTGTTGATGTTCACCTCTTTTCTCTGCTACCAACCCACACCAAGCCATGGTGATATTCTCGGATCATCTCTGCCAAGAGATCTTAGAGGAGCATGTGGGGACACCAGCCACCCACTCCCCCAGCCCACAGTTCATGAAGTCACAATCGAATTATCTCCATCTATTATATCCATTGTTCTTGTGATGTGTCATCGAGAAAGATCTTGATCATCTTCCATGACTGACCACATACTATCTTTATATCCTCTTCATCATAGGTCGTCTTTTCCTAGTCCGTGGGGTTGGTAGGATCATACGTGGGGAGCACCCCAAATAACTCATCAATAGGGTCTACATCTTGTGTCTGATTGGGTATGGAAGGTCCCGTACTGTCCAATCGATCTTCATCATCAGATCCAACCTCAATAATCTCAGGCTCTTCCCTGCTAACGGTCCCACCAGTGATTGGGAGTGTCATTGCTTGGTCAGTTTGGGTGTCCACTTCCTTGACCACCAGCATTCCCTAGGGAATAGTGTCGCTGGGAGTACCAACTAACCTTGCCAAGGCATCCCACACCATTTGAGTAACTATGCATACCATGAAGTGCATGAATGTCAGTTAACCTGATCAATGGGTGGTAGACATGAATTATTATTCTAGGGGGATTACAGAGATCGTATTTTCAGTCTCTCTCCTCGTTTTTTCAATTGGGACCCTGAGGCGTGGCCCTCCATCTATTGTTGGGATGTATGAAAACTCCAGAGGAACCACCTCGGGTTTCCGGGCCACACTGGATGCGGTAATCGCCACAGCTGCGAGTGTAGATCCTGAAGTCCCCACATTAGCATTTATAGAGGGGTGAGAACAGGTTATACATATGAGGCCCTCTTGCACAATTCAACAGTTAGTGAGGGGTCCAATGTAACCCAGAAGCGGATCCCGAAGATGGGACTCAAGATTTCACCTCAAGAGTCTCTGTAAACTAATCAAGCTCTGGGTCTGAATCGCCTACTTCACCCTCCTTCAAAGGGATCCCTCTACAATCCTCCTCCCCCAAAAGAAGATTCATCCGATTCTTTAAGAAAATGGAATCCCTCCCTCAGTTCAGCAGCCAACAACTGTGGAGGGGTCATACGATCCAGAAACACCTTTACCCAATCTTTCATTGGACACAGAGCACCCATGTAGTGTAAAAAGACCTCCAAATCTACCAGGTATGGCTCCACCTCTTCCTAAGATACTAAAAATTTGACCCTGACATGGATGATTCATGGAAAATTCATCCCAAGACGGTTTGGGAGATGCCACATCTCAGACGAGATGAGGAAAAGACGTTTGACATTTTAGATGTCACAATATTATGGGGAGATGGTTTTCTTTGGCATGTCTATATGGTGTAGCAGCTTCCCAAGATCCTGGGTGGATATCCTGTGGAATCCCCTTGGTGGGATCCTCTCCGGATGACTCTTCTCCTTTCGAACCACTGGGTCCACTATCGCCACTTGATCCGCTACAACCTCCCCTTCGACCGGTGTGGGCCTCACCACCACTACAACCCCACCACCAAGAGAAATTTTCACAAACTTCTGGCCCTGGCCTCAAGGTTGGTGAGGCACATCTTTGCTGGCCTGAATGGTTGGTTACTTCAGCATTTCCCTAGGGTAGGCTGCCTCCCAGATTTTGGCGTACTCCTTCACCAGTCCAAAGACGACAGTGGGTGGAGGCATCTCGTTATGCATCTTCCCGTCTTCCTATGTGAACATGAGCCACATCTTCCTCATTACGCATGGGTGATCCTCATAGCGCACCCCCAAATAGACTTGTGGGATCAGTTTCTATATACCCTGAAATTTCATTACTAATCGGTATTGGTTTTACAACTCACATTGGGAATCACATTCCACATGTGCCACCAGGAATCCACCCCGAAAGGTGAGGAGGATAGACTTATGTTCCTCTATTCCCCGACCGTCATCAGTGAACACACCTGTTAGCAATTAGAAGAGGTGGAAATTGGTCTTTTCTACCTTATAAATCCTATTGAATACCGCATGCACATTCATATTTCCGGAAATCTACCCACAACATTTATAATGGATGGGCAGAAGTATGATCCTGGAGGGGATATGGAGATAAAATATTCATAGACCCCCCCTGGCATGTGCCGCTATCCACCCATACAAGAGGTAGAATGGCCCAAATATTCCCTGAGGATTATTCCCCTCGCTGATATGCCACAACATCTTATACAACATGTAGAGCATTGGGATCCTGTGGTTGACCCATCCTCATGTCGCCAGCATGGATGCCATAATAAACGTGCTCGGTCAGACAGGCATGTTTGTGTCTCTCATCGGTTGGATCCAACCACAGATGAGCGCCACAATGAATGCAGCCAACCTGAATACTTGTTGCTGCTTGATACTGACGCTGAATCCCCACATCTTCCACTAGCTATCCTCCAAGAGCCACTAGTAAGAGTTCTATTTTCCTCGTTGAACCCCCTTTGGGCAAGCCCATGGCCTCACAGGGAACTACCTATTTTCTATGAAGTTCAAGAACTGCTTAAACCACAATTTACAGTGGATGTCTCTCACCGACTTCTTGTCCTCTCCCAGCAATAGGTTCATCAACACCATCACCAATTGTTGAATTTTCTTCAGATCCTCCCACACACCCACAACAGGGAGGAACTCATCATACATCACCCCCAGTATTAGGACCCCCGAGATCTGATGCAAGTTTCATAATCTTATGTCGAACTATCAATGGTGAAAATGGTAGGTATTGGTCCTCGATGACCATCTGCTTAGAAACTGCTGCATCAGCTGCTTTGGCTGATAGATATGGAATTGGGAGGTCCAAGCTGCCTCATATATGCCCACACTTCTCATCTCTACTCCGAATTCCTCACACGAGGCACCTACCCAGCAGGCCCTAGCCCAGTCATCTATGATGTTGCTTCCCTGGCGCAGATCCTACTCGTCAGACCACCCCTTTTCTGGGTTCCTAAAGGATTCCTTCATGATAGTATAGTACACTAGGGGATATGACTCTGGCTACAGTTCCTTCCCATAAAAGTTGTAGAAATTATTTTATATACAATCAGTGTTGATAGGCATGAAGTCCTCCCGGACATGACCGTCAGCCTCCCTAAACCACTGGCACTGACATAACATGCTCTTTAACAAGTAAGCTTGTTCATCCCTGCTATCTTCAGGGATGAATAAGTCATCTCTTAGTCCAATGACTTAGAGAGGAAAACTCATACACAGTGGATAGTCTTTCTAGATTTCCTAAAGTAGTTCCACCAGAGAGTTAGGATCATACTGGCTTCATACAAACAACCCTATACCAGAGCAATCTTCTATCTTCTCCCTCTGGGTAGCATATACAAGGACCCCTATAAGCCTCTTGGTGAGCCATTCAGTTTTTGAGGTTTGGGAATTTTTGGTTATGGTTCACGAATCTCGTTCATGGAGCTCGTTCATGGAGTTCATTCGCAGAGTTCATTCACAAAGAGCGTTCGTGGAGTCCTACACCTGCCTTCAGATGCAAGCCGTAGAGCGCACTGTCACGATGTCAAAGACTCGATGTGCACCGTGAAGCAGAAGTCCCCATTCACGGAGAGAAATCATAGAGTATGTGGATCTTCGTGAGTTGAGAGCAATAAATGACAAAATTTAGAGGTTATAATGGACAAAAGAGAGGTTAGCCTCCCTTATTTATGGACGAGGACTGATTATTCTTTGCAGAATGTCCGACTACGGTGAGATTCATAGCACGTACAACTGAGGCTATCTTTGAGGCACGCTTAGCTTTCATGTTGTTGTTCTGCTTCGCGAGCCTCCTTCACGAGTCAGCTTCACGATTGGCCAAGGACTTTTAGAGATTGACCTTCATAAATTGACCCTCGCTTTCTCCTTGGCTTCCAATCTATGGGGGGTATTTGGTGGCACCAAAATTTGGGAAGAGGAGAAGAATACACGAGGCCCTTGGGGATGCCTCATGAAGCCTTCCCATGGAGCCCCACCACACTGTGGCCGGTGCGATGCTCCTCCTTTGTGAAGACTCCACGGAGCATGGAGGCCAGAGGCTCTGTGAACCAGTCTGACATTTGTGAATCTCTTACAGAGTAAGGAGGTGGGAGGCTCAGTGAACCAGTTTTATATTTGCGAAGCCGCCATGGAGAAAGGAGGCGGGAGGGTCTGCACACCTGTTTCACGTTTTCGAAGCCTCTGTAGAGAAAGGAGGCAGGGGACATTGTGATTATGAAAAAATGACATGTGTATTCATGCCGAACACACTTTTCTTCATAGTAACTATTGACTATAAACATTGTTCTCCTATAGAGCACAATGGATGGATCCTCTGATCATTCACCTTCTTATCTCAAAAATCATGAAGGAAATTATACTCTATGAACCATTAGCTTTTCAAGGTACTTTTTGAATCACGAAGTGCCTCCCCCTTTGCTTGAATACAACTCCTCTTCAAGAGATATGCCCTTCGTAGAGCCCAGGACCTTGGTGAAGGACGGGGATCCACAAGGGGACTCGGGTCATCACAGAGGACTTATGCTTCGCGAAATACCCTCCATGCACATGTGACCCACCTCCTACAGTAGGGCCACTATGCTTCGCGAAGCAAACTATTTCACAATTCTATGCTTTGCAGGGAACCCTTACTTCGCGAAGCACTACTCAAAGAATTATTTTCCACTTCATGAAGCACCTTCCATATGCTTCTATGCCCTACACCAAGGCTAGGCCACTTCACTTTGCGAAGAATACCTATTTGTGAAGACTCTCTGCTACATGGAGAACTAGGGATTCATGAGGTTTCTACCTATGAACCCCTTTGCTTCACAACTCCTCTTCCTGTTCGACCCTCCAGGTTTACATGAAGTGATTTAAAATTTCCTTGGGTGATACTTTCTGTTTCACTGATTCACCTCATTCTTCTTTGCACGCTAACATATTTTGCTTTTTCGCATAGCCACTCTAACGTGGACCCCTCAATGGATCAATCCATAGAACCCCCCTCACCACAGCATTACGGATGCCTTCCCTTCCCCAAGGGTGGGAGGGTATCTATTATGTATGTCTTAGGGGTGCGGAGTGAACCCACCCCATCCAAGATGCAAGAAATTATTCTTCCAAGAACCATTATCCTCACCACATGACGTTAAACTGTGACCCCGCCCCGTGCATCATACACAGGGTGCCCCCACCTCTGACAGTTTCTACACTCACTAGCCTCCATAGGAGTTAGATCTTCCTCAAATAGAATGAGATCCTCTTTGATGGAGCGAAATCTATCCATTAGGTTAGGGAAAACACTTTGGTGCAAGCCCCTAACCTTTCTCATGGGAGGCAACATCCTTGGTTCTCTTATCTTCTTCTTGTCCAAAGACTAGAGAGGTGGGATTGGAACCAGAGCCCTATCATATTCTATGAGAAATCCCTTTCCCTTTGGGCTTTGTCGCCACCGAGACTCCATCCTATAGAAATTCCCAATCTCCATCTCTCGGGGACCTAATCTACTTCTTACGGATGAACCTTTTGCGACGTGATAATCATGTCTTCGCTGCCTCTTGTTTCTCACACTGAGCATGACTCACATTGGATTAGAGTAAGAATCGACCATGAAATCCTCTATGGGCCAAATTTGAGTGTAATCCCCAACCCTCCCAAACTACATGGACTTTGATCCTTTCTAAGGAAAGTTATGTATGAAGCCTCCCTAAGGTTCAGGCCCAACAACCATTGGTCCCGATTACTTCACATCGGTTCACCAACCCCTTTTGAACTATGTGGACATTGATCCTTGACATGTTAAGGTACATAAGAAGCCTCCCTGAGGATCAAGCCCAACAACCATTGGTCCAGATTACTTCACGTCAGATCATCAACCCTCTCGAGGTATGTTGACATTGATCCTTGCCAAGGAAAGGTATATAGGATGTCTCCCTAAGGTTCAAGCCGAACAACCAGTTATTCTAACCACCTTTTTGTCAGGTCACCCTCATCACATATGACATTACACTGCATACACCTTTTTCGTCCCACACGGTGTTAAAGGATACCCGCTCGAAGAACATGGGATTTGACACCTCTCTCCTAGATAGGGTACATAGGAAGCCTCCATGAGGTTCATCCCTATATAGTGATAAGCCGTTGTGCCCCATACAATAGTAAGCTATTTTCAACCCCTACCCATTGGTAAGACATTGTGAACCTCACACAGTGGTAAGACACTGTGATCCCCAATCCATGGTAATCCGTTGTGATACCCACTTTGCGGCAAGCCATTGTCAATCCAAACCTCGCGGTAAGACGTTGTCGTACCTTCAGTTGGGACCCATATCCCTTGTCTGTCCTAGTGGTATCAGACCAACCTCGGGCTGCTAACCACGTGTAATACCTAGTATATCATCAGGTCTCTATCCTCTATGCACAATCCAATCCTATACCCCATCCTGAACTACGTGTAATTTGATTCCCAGTCACAGAGATATGTAGGAGTTCTCTTCGAGACTCACGCCCAACATCACCATCACCCTCGAGTAGACCCCATCTCATTCTCCATAAACATCACTTAACCATCCATTATCCATCTTAAATATTACCCAGGACACTAAATCCCAGTGATATCATGTTAATTCACCTCCTAGCATCAGTGTTCCCTCCAATGGTTTCACCCATGTAATCCACTCTAGTCAGTGTTCTGATTAGTCCAATCCATTTTGACTAGACGTTAAACATGCGACATACCCTATGTTAAACATGGTAAGCTAAGGAACACCTTAGAGACATGAATATGGTATATAATTCACCGTATTTGACGTGTCATGCCTCAGGCTTCTGCAATCTCAAGAATCCCTATAATAAGGAGAAGAAACCCAGACGTTCCATTGTTCCAATGTCCAGACATGCCAGTGATGTCCAACGTGACTACTCCCCCGACTGAATGTTTCTGCCTTGGCTGGCCCCCTTGGAATGTCCCACCAGAAACAACATAATTTTCCAGCATCCATGAAGATATGGAACTGGGAAGAGTTTAACAAACAATGTGTTAATTTATACGGGAGACCCGGACTAGGTGGCGATTTCTGAGGAGGAATCCTTGGAAGGAGGAACTGATATCCCATCAACCTGTTTCGATCAAGGAGAAAACATCCCTGAATAAGTGTCGGATTCCATATGCCTTTGGAAAGTGAGAATGTAGGGAAATAGTCAACACCTCCTCCTCCTCCTCAAACGGACGGATGCACGTACCCCGACGAAATCGTCATAAACTATTTTCATACTTACACCCATAGAGGATCATGGATGAGTTAAGATAAGAAATTTGATTTCCCTATCTTAGAAAATAATATTTTATCTATTTAAAGAGAGCCAATACATGACCAAATTCAGAAAAAACAAATCAAATGATTGTTGAATTATATGATTTATAGGATGCACAATCCCACAAAACACTAACAAAGAGGAGTTATTAACTTAGGATGAAATAATTTCACAACCAGGAGTTTACACTAATAATTCAATATCTAATCATAATGATGGGAATTTATTCTCTTAGAAAACATTTTAGATAAAATGGACTGGGTGAAACATAATCATGTTTTTAAATTTATAGTTCTAGAGTTGAGGATAAATTTACCTTTCACCACTTTATTTTCATGACCCACTTCAACTATTTTTATTTCATAGTATTTCTTGTTCTCCATGGATTTTGAGGTTACTAATGTTTATTATCGTGAATATCCATTGGTTACCACATTGGTTATTAAAATATATAAACTCTTTATAACTAGAGCATTGAAGAGTGGGTGTTGTATGTGTTTTAACATTATTTTCATCCATTTTATTTGTTGTACAATTCATTTATATTGACATTCATGTTTTTAATGGCATTCCTTTCCACACATCAACCATTTCACCATTCCATGTGACCATTATATCTATTCATATTCCCACATATTTTTCATATAGAATGATGAATTTTCTTTCATAAATGGGTTTTATCATTTATGTTTCCATAAAATTATACATTCTTATTCATGTATACAGAAAAAACTAGTATAATGTGTGTATCTAATTTATACTTCCATGTTGAAATCACATAAAAAAATTCATTATTTTAACCCAAGTACCTAATAAAATTTTCATTTCAATTAAATTATTTTTAGATGCTAAATAAAAAATTTAATTTTATTTGGAGGTAAATTATATAACTAGTATTATACCATTAATGTATCAGGATGTTCACTTCATAGGTACCAATGAATCCATACGTATATTTTTGCATCCTAAAGGATTGTATCTATATTTTACTACAATGTGTTTGGAGAAAATATTTATAAAAAATTCATCTTAGATACCTCCTATTCCATGATGTCAATTGGTTTATTTTTCCATATTTTATTAATGGGATCCCACCAAGGATAATATTTACCTTTAAAATTATAATGAACTAAAAAAACTCTTTTTGATATAAGAATTAAAAAATAGAAAATAACTTCTCTTTATTCATTATAACCTTTTATCATATATATTATTTACAACATAATTTAACTACAATTTTATATCATTATTCATTATAACATATTCTTATAAATTATCTTAAACTCACTATAATAGGAATTTATATAGCTCAACATTAACCAATAAACATAATATATCCTTTTATATGAATATGTATTAAATCACAAAATAAATAAGACACCAAATCCTAGAGGTTTAATGATATTAGATATTTGATACATTTTCTTATTAATTTATAATATTTCCTCAATATCCCAGTTATAGTAACCTTACATAGACACCCATATAGATTTGTTAAACATAATACTATTCATGAACACATAGGGATTTAATGCATCAGAATGTCTGTGTTCAAACATATAAAAAGGGGTGAATAAAAGATATATCATAGGTGGGTATAAGATGAACATGTGGGTATGAGAAAATAGTCATTTTAAATGAGAATTAAAAACTCAATCCTTTATTATGGAAATAGATCATAAATCATGAATCATGTTGTATGTAATATGAAATACATAAAAAAGTGGCATATAATTGTGGAATCATGAGAGAATTATCATAATACAAAGATTCATAACATAGGAATGCAGGAATAACATATAAATATAGATAAATAATAGAGAAGAAAATTAGGTATAGAAAATCATTTTTTATGTTAGTTCTGTGATAAAATACACTCATTAGATATTAGACATAGTCCAACAACATAATTGATTTGTTTAACTCCTTATATCTAAAATCATAGTGTGTTGGGTTCACACCATTGTGCCATAAGTGTCATATTATGAGATATTTTCCTTTAACTAATTTATTTTTGGGATAAATAATCAAGTTCCAACCAATCACATATTGAATAACCATACATATTTATAATATATTGACACAATCACATTCATAAAAAAACTATAGACTACTTAATATGTGAATGATAAATTCATTTCATGAAAATATACACAGTGTGTGATATAATAAATTACAAGAAATAATGTGGATGGTATTATTAGAGTATATCCCAAATAAAGAATTAGTATAATTATATGATACTGACATTGATAAAAAAATTTAATAATAGAAATATAAAACTGATCTAAAAAGTAAAATATATATTCTACTATTAGAAACCATGATGTTAACAATAAATAATATATAATTTTTATTATAAAAATAATCGGAATGTAAAAAAAATAATTTGAGGAATTATTAAAATTTATAATGAAATCATTAAAAACAAAACTAAAGATTCTATGGGAAAAATTAATGATGCAAAAAATGTAATCAATGTTTCTTTTGAATGTTTTTCAAAAGAAAGTAAATTTAAAGTGAAAATGGCCATAAAAAATTATTGAAGAATCTACATGGGAATTAAAAAATTTATATAAGAAACATGTCCATGGAAGTGAATGTTCTACAACCTAGTGTAAAAGATAAGTTCAAAATCCACTTAAAATCGTCTTTTTTTTGAAGATTTATTAGCCAAAGGTAGGTAAATAAGAAATGTAAAATAGAAAAAAAATACTATATAAGAATAATATATATGATTTAACTATGTTTTATTACATAAAAAATTCCAAATTATGAATCTAGACATGGACATCAATAATTTAAAATTGAGATTTGAAAAAAAGCCTTACCTACTGGGTAATGTTTGAAATAAAATACTTAGAAAGTGAGAAAAAAATATAGAGATGTAAATATGTTTATTTTAATTACATTTATTATAAAATAATTCAATGTGGCATTGTATACATCATAAAAAATAAAAAAATGGGTGAATGAGGAGTATATCTCAATGATGGGAAATTAAGACGAGGAACCCTTTACATTACAGTAAACATCCACAACAAAACTTTGTCTGTAAGAATAATAATAATAACCAAATTAGCAACCAATTTAATAAAAATATTCAGGTCTATTACCTTTTATTAAACCCTATTATATATATTTATTATACATTTTTTTATTAGTTATTGAAAATTCATATGTTAGTAATTTGATTGTCTCATTCTACTCTAGAAATAGATATTCCAATCCTTCTTCTTTGATAAGAATTTCATTATTATTAAGTTTTTTAATTAAGTATGAATCTATTTATTTAAAATTTTATATTTGGTAATGTGTTTTTATGGAAGGTATGTGTATATTTAAAAAGAATAAAATTTATGATGAGCATGTTTAAGGTAATATACAACAATTAAAGAGTTAATTTATAGTGAACACTCTTTTTTTCACACTTAAATTACCATATTAATAATAAATAATTTTTTATATCATATATATCTATTAATATTTTCATAAAACTCATTAACACTGTAATTATAGTAGATACTATAACATTTTTCATTTGGGTTATTGAATCGACCGGAAAAAGGAAATGCCATTCCATTGAATGAGTAGACATAAATTATTATATAATTATAATATAATTATCATTAAAAAACAATTAATATAAAATAATTAAGGTGTATAATAATTTATATATGAATTTTATATTAGAATATATTCATAAAATATAGATAAAAATAAGATAATTACATTGATGATTTAGTTACTCGAAACAAATTCACTTAGAATACAAACTGAAAGATTCCTTATGGGGACCATATGCTAAAAAAATATGTTATGTCATTATTATAGGTAATTTGGGAAGTCATTAAAGTTATAAATATTGAAAAAATAGTTGTTTGGGTGTGTCATAGGAGTGTTTCTTTAACAATTCTTCAAAAAATCATTCCCCAGAATGTAAGTTTGCTATTTAACATTGTATATAGATCCTAAGTGAAAATATAATGTTTAATTTTCATGAATCATATAAAACCAAAAATTTAGATGTGCACATAGATATATTTAAGGCCTTTTCCCATTGATTTAATACTTCCCCTCATTTTATTTTTGCCGTGGTAACTCAATTTTCACCTTAAAAACTTATTTGTTTTATGAAAAAAATGAAATTGACACTCATAAAAAACATCCACATGATGAATAAAAATTTTAGGTTCATTTAATCAAAATTAATTTTTATTATTATAAATTTAAAATTTATATGATAATATAAAATGTATAGAAAAATAATTTATAGAAAATGAAAATTTTGATCTCTGTGCGTAATTAAACATATTTTATATCTAATGTTATTTTAATGAGTGTTAATTTATTTATTATAAATATAAGAAATAAATTTTACATGAATCATTTCTTACATGTGACAAATTTACTTTATTATGATGAAAATACAAAACAACTAATATATTTTAAAAAATATATATACCATCGAACATTGAATTATTTGAAAAGAATATATTTAAATAATTATTTATATTATAAACATTTATTTTTTATATAAATTTGAATGGTAATACTTCATTTAATTTTAGAAAAAATTTATTAAACAATAATAATTATGATATGTAATGAATAAAAAAACACTTTTGTAATAAAACATTTTAATTTTTTAATATCATTTTATTTCATATCAGAATTAATTATTATATAAAAAATATACCTCTTTTAAATTTTTTGTAACAATTTCACAACCCAAATATTCTTATTGGAAACAATTATATCCAATTAGCATATATCAAATGACTATATATGCAATGACTATATAACCAATGATAATGAATATAGATCATATTACATTCATATATTTACCCTTGAAAAAATATCTAAAATCATTATAAATATTGATTGATTTATTTTTAAATACATTTATCATATTTATAACGCATCGTGTTCTTCATATGGTTAGTATTTATGGTATTAATTTCATGAAAGATGGTGATGATGTGAATTTTAACCTTGTATTTTTTTTCATTAATTTAATATAATGACGATTAAGATTCATTTATATCTCTTGTATTGTATTTCATTTTTTATGGTAATATACTACCATAATGAATAATTATTTTTTCATTTTATTTATATGTTATAGGTATTACATGATATCAAACACACATCATTTATTTAAGATAAAAAGATAATCAATACCCATGAAGATATAGTATAATCCTGCAATATCTACATCATTATCTCAAAATTATATTAATATGGGTATTAATCATCTAATTATTTTCCACTTTTGATCCACCTTAATTTTAATGAAATTCCTTCAAATTATGGAATGGGTATTTGTGGAAATTCCACTCAAACTAACCTTTGAAAGGTCCTATCCTATACCCACTCTAAAGAAAACGTTTCCATATATTTTGGAACTTTTAATAAGAATTTACCTTTAATACTAGATAATATTCCATCTATAAATACTTATTATACTTTTGTTAGCATCTGGTCTTAATAAATAGTCTTAAAGCATTCTTTCTGAAGTAACCCGTACGAAGAAAAGGTGAATATTTCATAGTATTTTTTTCTTCCATATCTTTTTCTATTACCTAATCCATTCAAATATATATAAATCTCATTCCCTCTATAATTATATACTAATAAAATCAATTTTCATCTGTGAAAATGATATTATTACAATATATATCTATACTCTTACATATTAATTATTATAAAATGTTCTAGTTTGGGCCAGTTCAATAACTTACATGATCATTGCTATAAAAAATAAATAATTTAAATATTGGATGAATGAGAAAATGGGTAATATTATAGGTTATTAATTATTATTTTATTTTATTAATATGGTTATATTATGGTGTAAAAAATAAATATTTAATATAATGTGATTTATTATTATTATAAAATTTATTTTTAACAAGATCACAATGAATTCCATTATCACAAACCATCCCCATATCTTCCCTAGTTGATTAGATAACTATATATAAATATATTATAATCAATCTATAATCTTTTATAAATATTAATGAAGATAATTTAATAAAAAAATGATGATTGACAATATTATATCAAAACTTTTAAAGAATATTAAAAATCACTAGCATATAGTGGTGAATATAATATGTAAATAACTAATATATGTTCCATAAATGACTATAATTTATTATTATAAAAGATAATTCATGTGAATAAGAAAAATGAAATATTTGATTAATATTGTGTAATTTATTATACCCTTGTCTAGGGAGGGTTAAAAAATTCATGGAGTAATTGTTTTGAAGGAGATAGATTCCCTAACAACTTATATATGTATATACATATGATATATGGGTATTGAAGGAAAATTTTAATTTTCATGAATATTGAGGTATATTATTCCATAATACCTACATTGGTAGTATTTGTAGGATGCCCAAATATTCATCCAACTAAGCGATCATTTATTTAATAACTTTTTTCTACGATGAACATAAATGAGTTTATGAATTCATATGATGAATGAATATATTGGAAAAAAGTATTAACTCTTTATAGTATATGATAAAAAAGTGAAATAATTAATGATAAATCATAATTTACTCTATAAACTATGAACATGGAATAAAAATACTGCTTCATGCTTAGAAGAAACTACCAAATACCTAAAGATTTATTCTTCTTCTTCATTATCATATTAAGATTATAGAACAAACTAGGTGAAGAAGACTACCTATCATACGATGAGATATTCAATTTATGTATTGGATACACTATAAAGGGTTGAATCTATTTTTTCATATTTTTTGATCTACAAAAAAAAATTAAACCAAGATCAAGGGTAGTAAAAACATGTTTATTGAATGATATTTTGACAATATTTGTTCATTTTAGTTTTATATAAAGTTTTAGTTTTATTGCATGAGGGATATGAATACAAGGGTTTAAATTACTACCAGATGTCCGGATAACATTTTTAGGCTTTTTTTAAACATTTGAGTGGTATCAAATAATCAAATGATTAATATTTATTAAATCATACTAAAAATAAAGAAATCGTGAACAACAGAGCATCAATTTTTTGTATTTTGTAAATTCAATTCATAACTAATTACCTTTATAAAACCGGGTCATGTAAAGGTAACTAATGAATTTACCATACACAAATTTTTCAATATAAGGTTTTTCTTTCCTCAGCATTATATAGATTGATGTATATAAGGATCATCACTACATAACTTTTGGTGATGTATTGGTTGTATACAATAAGTTTAGTCTGAAAAGTGGTTACATAAAGGTAGCATGGATCTTATACTTACATAAAAAATTGTAAACAGTGATAAAAAATTACTTCACTTTATGATAAGGAGTTCACTGAAATGAAGTGTCATGTTTTAACAACTTTTATATGTGTTTTTAAAAGATACGTTAATACAATGAAGGATTTATATATTTATATAAAGGTAATTCATTGTTTTAAAGGTTTATAAAAATGTTGAGAAGTACTTACCCTTATATGAGACTACACGTTAAGGTAATACATACAATTTAGTCATTAAGTTTCTAATAGGTAATGATATTTGATATATACACCTGCATAGTATTTCTATATAATAGATGGAGTATACCCTGAATAAAATATTTATTTAGCATTATTGTAGATAAAAAATTTAATTATTATTGAAATACTAAATGGTTTGACATATTTAGAAAGTGTTTATAAATCATATTTAATATTATTTTTCAATGTTTTAAATTTTTGTGAAATTTATAAATAAATAAATATTTTCTAATATGATTGTAATTATGTAAATATTTGTGGTACATTTTCCTAAAATCTAAAATTCTATTATTTGAAATATTTTTAATAAAATTATATTGTATGACTTATGATATAGGAATAACAGTTATTTTTTATAAATCATAACTGGATAATTAATATAGGGTTATAAAATATCGAATAAGGTCAAAACATAACACATTTTATATTCAAATAATAAATTTTATATTTTTATTTATTTTGATTTATAACAAATGGAACTATTTAAAAACTCTTTAAGGCACATCAAATTTTTTTATCAATGATGTGACCATGGTTTATATAATGATTAAATATATGATATTTAGAATATTTAGAATTTTTAAATTAAATAACATGGATCATAAATATTTTTCAATTCATACAATATCATATATTTAAAATGGAAATTCCATATAATGAAAACGTGAGAGATTTTTTATTGGAATGGATAAAAAATGGTCATATTGAAAATTATGGAATATCCATAATGATAAATATGAAATTAGAAAATGATCAATTTTTTTATTACTGAATGATTAATAAAATGATATCTTGAGTCAAGATATTTGATATTAAACTTTATCTAAAGGGTTATTCGTTATTTTATTTATAGTTATAGACTATTTAAATTGTGAATGTTGTATTCATTATACTAAATTATTACCATAAGGATATAGTTCCTTTCATTATATTCTAGTATTGATAATGATATTAGTTTTTCATGCACCTTATCCTCAGTTTGTAATTGATCTTACCCACATGAATTTAGGTAAGGAATATAGTTTAGGAATAATAGATGTTATAATTATGATGAATTGAATTATATCTTTAGTAAAGTATCCACAAGTATAGGGACTTGGGGATAGACTATCTACCTACATGGAGGCTTATTACTTATCGAGGTTGGTGGATGGGGTTGATATATTTCAATTTGAGATTTATCTTGAGGAGATTGAAAATATTATATAACTCTAAGCCTTCACCTAAAGTGATCGTGTATTATATAAATATGATGTGCTCATATATGTATATAGATTGCAGAATTCTATTTATTGTTGAATAAATCAAACATTTTCTTAGTGTGAAGATTAAAATGTAAATATGGTTAGAAAAAAACTATTTGGTGGAGGGAATATAGATCGAAATAAAATGACCATAAACATGAATTCATAAAAATGAATAGTATGAGATAATATGGAGTTGTTATAATACCTATAATATAATTTTTTTGATATTAGTTCCAAATCAAGAGATAAAAATACCTAAATCATTCACCCATGTACTTTCAAGCTTAGCATGAGAACCCTTTAATTATCTTGTTCGAGGTATAAATATTTTAAGTGTCATTGGATTATCATGATGATATTTTTGAGATAAACATGAATATCCATTGATTATCCTTAACCATACTTGTCTTAGGGTTTTTTTTGTGTGTTACAAATAG
This sequence comes from Viscum album, assembly GCA_963277665.1. Lineage (NCBI taxonomy): Eukaryota > Viridiplantae > Streptophyta > Magnoliopsida > Santalales > Viscaceae > Viscum > Viscum album. Next base: position 1,536,726,611 of record OY728158.1, on the reverse strand, counting down.
TTGGTAAACCCTAATGGTTTGGAAACCAGAGGTATAATGTTGGGTGTATCTATATAACGCATTAGAGAAATATTTTTTCACTAAACTATCCAAGAGTAAAATATTATATGATTGTATTTTCATTTTTACTAGATATTTTCGTGGATTATATATGTGATTCCAAGTATATGTCATGATGAAATATTGATCTTGGACCCATAATGTATATGGTAAAATTAAAAATGGGACATTATTTTAGTGGGATCAAATTTAATAAAAGTAATTATTGAATTTTAATAAAAAATGATACACATATGATAGATTATTTTTTAGTATATAAATTGAATCATCATCAAGATTGAACTTATGATCATTCCTTGATAAAGAAAGAAATTATGTTAGATATATCTTCATTTAGAATATGAATTTTAGAGTCATTTTCAAAGATGAAGGAAAATATTTTGTGATGAGAAAATTACTTCTTGAGTAACCATGTTTATTTCAATATCTTGATCTAGATGTTTGTGGTTGTATAAAGTGATTTATTCAAGGTTCCAATGGAATCAGATGAAAAATAACCCAAATAATCTGAGTATACACTCATATACCAAATATGATTTGGTACATCACCAATTTAATGAGTCTTAGTCTCATATAATCAATATGATTGGGTATTCCAAATGATACTCATTATTATTGAAATTATTTTATGTGGTTATAGGTTTCCTTGAAGAATTATTATATATATAATTCAATTTTATTATTCTTATAGATATATGATATCAAGTGTATTTCTTCAAGAACTTTTAGAAATATTTAGTGGTGAAAAAAAACATTATTAAATTTAAGGATATAAAACATTAGATACTTTTAAAAAATGTCACAGAAGCGTTTTTATGTTGATAACATGGATGATTAAATAATGGTTGACATTTCCAAAAAATATGTATTATCTCATTTTTTTGTTGATAATATCATGTAAACAATTTTTTTAATAATTTGATTTGTTTTTTATTCACATTGTAATGATATTTATAATTCTACCACAATTATTAAGGGATACTGAAATTGATTATTCATGTTAGGGAACCCATCCAAATATCATTTATTGAAATGTTATGACACAATTACTGAATTCAATAAATATTTAACTATTATTATCAAATTGTTTTGGAATAAATGTGAACTAGGAATATAATGTTTGGGATATTAAGTATTGTATTGATAGTATAGGTTGGTAAATGATAAATATAGATTAATAAAAGTTGGATAAAAAATTCAACAATTTTTGTTTAATAATATAGTCAGGTTCATTAAAAACTAGGGTTATCTATAAAGATAAGAAATAATTATTTGATTTTATAGGGAATGTGATAATAAATGAATATTTTTCAAGTGTTGTAAATTTATAGTATTTACAAATAATGTAATAATTTTTTTAACTTGTAGTTTACATTCAAGAATAAATGAGTTGTTTCACGAAAAGATTTCTTGTAGTGGAATGTGTCAATATTATTGGAATATTTATATTAATTCTTTGTATCTATATTTATTTATTTTATAAAATAGGTTTACATTATAAAAAAATGTGGTTGTGATTAAGTATAATTTGACTAAATTTATATTCATGGTTTATGGTTTATCAACTTCTATAACATTTTTTTGCGAAGAATATATGAATGTAAGTGTTTATCCTTGACAAAGTGTTTATCCTAATTAAAATGTTTATGCTATATAATGTTTCTATCTAGATATTTATTAAAAATATAATGGAATTTGATTCCCATACCCTTGTGGGATATTTAAAGGAATAAAATATCCATTTTTAGAAAGTGATCAAAACAAACTGAAGGATATATGTGATATGGATACAATTGTGTATTTATTATATATTCAAAATAAAAGAAAATAAATTTTATTTAAAAAAACCATTATTTATATCTTAATAATATCTCCTCAAAATAATTTAAAATCTAAGAATCTATTGGGTGTACGTATGGACATAGATAATTTAAAAGTTATCGAATAAATGATTACAAATATTTTAGATAAAGAGATTTCACTTAATCTCTGAAAATAGTTTTTGAATATAGTGATAAAGAAAAATTTGAAGTGTTATATTAGATATTTTGACAAGGTACATATCAATTTATCCTAAATGTGGCCAATATGTATTAGTAAATAACAATATAATTAAATAAATTATATTAAGGGAATTGTAAATGAATTATAGTTCTAATGATGATGATAATTAACAAAAATGGTTCTATATAGAAAATCGATTTTGAGTACATGAAATTTTGTGTTTATTTTATAAGAGGTTGTGACATGTTAAAGAATTTTAAAGATATGTAAATTGATTCATATTTCAAATAATTATTCACAACAGTATTCTTATTACATATTTATCACTAAATATTTTAGGGGTAGGGTTTTATTATATGGTAATATAAAGACATGATAGGATTTACATTTAATGTAATGTGCTAAGAAAACCTAAAAGTGAAATAAACATAAATATTATCTATAATATTTCCATATATGGTATGGAAAATTTGTTTTTATGTTGGGGTTTTTTAATATTATTTAATAATTTAATAAAATAAACATGTATAATGTTTAACTAAATCACCACTTTATCATTATTTTACAATAGATGTGTAAATGTATATATAGATATACATTTCCTGAACTCTAATTATAATTTACATATCAATATAAGATTTTTATTTTTCCCTACCCAGACCTTTATAGGGAGTATTATAGGTTATTGTGAAATTTTAATGTTATAATGGGTAGGATTATTCTATAGATACATATAACATTCTCATGAGGAACAAAATAATGAAGATGGTTCTTTATGTGCATGAGATTACATAATATTTATACAGAACAGTGTGTCATACAAATATATTTTCTATAATAGGGGAGCATTGATCATATTTGGGTCTCCATTATAACTAAGGATAGAAAGATTCATAACCTTATAAGCATCATACATTGATACCCTTCTAACACAGGTCTAAAAAATTATGTATCTAATATGGGGATGGTTGGGTTTACTGATGAATTTTTCTTCAATTGGATCTAAAAAAAGTTTATATTGTACCTCTTTTATGATTAGTATGACATATGGGATGCTAAATGAGATATTCAATTAGAGTGTGTGTCCTCAAAAATATATTTTATACATATTTTGAGAAGGTATATGTGATTTTCTTGTCCAAAATGATGAATGATATGTGATTTATTTATCTATAAGACCAGTCCCCACTTTGAGAATTGAGAAAATATAAATTATCTCTATGGGATTTATAGGATCTATTTCCCGTGGTTTCTTGATGTGTTATAAAAAGGTAAAATATGAGAACTCACATTTTCATATGATGTATATTGAAATATGTAGGCATAATGATACATGTGTAAGATGGATACCACTCTAGATCCATTTACAGGTTTTCAAGACTTGATTATATTCAAGAGTAGTCTCTTTTATTACATGTATGAATTCGAAGATTATTATTTGTTTTCAATTCTACAAATTCATGTGGGGTCACAATTTATGGTTGATTAGATATGGATTTAGATTGACTCCAAGACAGTCGAAAATTTTTGTATAGTAAATGAAAAATTTCATTAGTAGAGTATTCAAAAAGTATTTCATATGATGCGATACAAGGTGATGATAGTGATAGATTTAGAAAACTCTTTTAGAAGATATCATGAAGGTGTTTCAGATATGATTTCACAAGTTATTGTATATGTTACAATATATGTAATTATGGAATAAATAATATCATGATTTAATTCAAGTTAGATATTAAAAGAGAAATTTTATTGATATCCTTATATATATATATATAATATTTTGAATTTCAAGAAATTTTTATTCTCATGTATATTGTTGTATATTATTCCATACTATCCATATTGGTGGTATTGTCTACTTACAAGAACCATATTTCACCTATGCTATCATTTATTTAGAAACTATTTCACATAATAAAATATACAAGAGGTTATGAATTAAAAAAATGAATTCATTTATTTTACATAACTTTTTATTAATATATTATAATATATGAATAAATAAGACATCTATTAAGAAGAATCTTGGATTTTTTATAGACACACATATTGTTTATTAATAGGAGGTGTGATAGATTAATTCCTATCCAAAACTACCTGAGACCCTAATCACTATTTTTCTTATTCATTATCATATAATGATTATATAACACCAAGGGTAAAGGAGAATACCTCTCACATGGGGATATATTTAATCTGTACCATGCAAATACTACATAGATGGGAAGCATTTGTTTTCCACTTTAGTGATAAATATCAAAAATATATAAAAAATATCAAGGGAAGAATAATAATATTTAATGAATAATAAATTCGGTAATATTTATTCAATTTTTAACACATAGATTCAATTATATTTCTTGTTATATCCTTACAAAATAGTTCAAATAAATTTCACATATTCTGATAATCATAGTTACACTCATTTGAAACAGTTTACGTAAGTTATTATATTTAAATATAATATTGAAATCAATATTTCCTATGAATATATTTCCATATTGGGAAATCAAAGGTCCTTTATATCAAAAAAACTAATCCATTTTATTCTTCTCAAGTTATTTTTTTCCTTCCACCTATATTCTTACATTTACCATCACATTAATTCCTAATTTCGGTAAAATGAAATTCATTAATGAAATTTCATTTTCATATTTTTTTGCAATTATAATCCTTTTATTCAGTGTACATGCTCTCCATTTTTTGATGTACATATATTGTCTATCCTTATCTATATATCCATTATTATTTAAGGTATATTTATAATGGTTTTTACCTATATATAATTAATGAAACGAATCATTGTGTATCTCCTTCATTATTTTTTTGATCAAAAGGAATCTAATGAAAAAATTCTTTTGATTTAATTATATTTCCTCATTTCCCTATTTTCATAATTCTTCTGTGTTATTTTAAGTAACCATATTATTTTATTAAAAGCCATTGACTTATAAATAATTTCTTTAATAAAGATATCAAAACATATAATTTCTTTCTATTTATTTTCTAAATTATTTTTAAGATTATTATATAGTGTTTTTTATTTTTTTCAATATCCTCTAATTCATTTGGTGATTAATTAGGGATATGTTATTTGAGATCATACACTTTATTTCAATTTTTTTATTTTTGGTACATTTTATGAAACCCTATTCCATTATCATAGACTATTTATGTTATTATTGATTTATTAATGTGAACATTTTCATGTGTGACCCATATGCATGGTTTTTCACTATAAGATTGGTTGGACCATAGTTATATATCATTAAAATTCATTTTTAAATCATTATAACTTGTCAGTTGATATTTATGTGATTAAATAGAAAATTTTAACATCATACCCCTCCTAAATGTCTTGGTAAGAGGAAGAGGTACTACTAGTCCATATGAGACTTCCCCAAGACACCAAATATTAGAAATAAATGCCAAGGGCCTCATGAAAAACTGGCAGATGATTTTCAATTTCAAAGGTAAATAATATAAATTACAAAAAACTAACCAACCAAACCTTTATATGAGGAATGAGTAAAAAAACAACTCAAAGAATAACCAAACCAATGAACCATATTAGTGTACAAGAGGAATACCAAATACATACACTAAGTTAACCAAAAAACCAAAAAACTCAATACTTCAAAGTGAAATAAACCAACAAAACCCAACCAAAACTTTGTTTCAACTCTAAATATCATTACCAGAGTATCAATAAGCATCCCTAAAGAACATAGATTCAATTCCGTTACCTATTTCATAATAGATGACATCTTCAAGGACAAAAAAGTTCCCAAGTGAAGGGTGAGTGTAAACAAGTTGTGATTTCCCTAGAGAGTTCCCATCTCTTTCCACTTGGAAAAAACTTATCATCACACATTATAAAAATGTTCTAATAATTACAAAAAGATTATAAAAAATCAATAAATAAAATTCCAGGGAAATATATAAACAAACCATAAAACTTTTTACAATTATTTTTAATACCCAAAACCATGTTTCCACAAACACAATCAATACATAGGTGATAATTCCATACTCATGAAATGTCTCTCATTGATTCACCAAGTCTTGAAAAGGTAAAAAACAGTAGGTTTTCTATTCGCACATTCGCCTTCCACATGGCCACGTTTAATGGAAATAAACTCATGAAAACTGTGTATTGAAAAATCTATGTAACATAATTCAAAAAATATATCTTTGTTTAATTATATTTTTTTAAAAAATTCCATAAAAAGATATTATAATTTTAAAACCAATTTTTTAAAATTATAATCCAATGGGGTTTTCCAAAATTCAACTTGTTTTCCATATTTTTTTGAAACCTAACACCAATCAGGATTTTTTCCAAGAATCAAGAAACAGTTTCACCATAATTTCAATTAAAAATATTTAATTAAAACTAATCCTTAATGATATAAGTCATTTGGAGATTATATAAAATACACCTATCTCTGAAACGATGAAAAAACGATGTATATAAAAATGAAACTTTAGATCCTAGCTTAGATCGTCTTCCTATAAATCGTTACAATGACAAAACCTCATGATTATCATTAAAGAACACAAATATATCCACTATGGACTATGTATAAGTTTTTGAGGGAGTGAAAAAATAGAATAGAGAAATATGATGTTAAAAGATGACTAATTATTTTATCCATGCCACCAAGGAAAACCGATTAACCTAAGAATAAATAACACATATTTTAGATTAAAAAACTATTCAGGTTGTGTAGGGATTTTGGGATTAGAGGGGGGTATGGAGGCTTAATTTTTGTTAGATCAACATTTTTAGTGGTGATAACTGTACTATACATAATTATGTTGCATGACTTAGAAAACAATGTGACAACCATGATGTGATACTATCTTAATGCCACACGATACATGGTTGGGCCACACAACTATAAAAAAATTCTTCCAAGCATGGTTTTTTACTATATTTCGGGAAGAAAAGTTTCCCCTGAGTACTCAAATTATTCGGACACACTGTGCACCAAAAATGTGCATTCCCAGTTCCCATTTTCTTGGGATCATGTTTTATAGAGGTGGTAAATAGTTTCTACTAACCATTCTCATACTATGAACGTATAAAAAATCATGAAAAATATTCTAAAACCCAGAGAGAATCCAAAAAAATAACCAAAATATTATATATATTGAAAATATATGAATAAATGGTCATTTACAAAAAAAATGGGGGTGAAAAATTCATACCACCATTAGTACGTCCATCATGAAATGGTTGAAAACCCCAACTGTACTAAAATATCTTAGGCCACTCCTATACCATTTCCTTCTCATGCTCAGTTGTATGTTTTTGAATTTGAAATTTTTCCTTTAAACCCATATTAGATTGATCATTTTCTAAAGTTTGATATTCTTTTGACTATCCAAAATCTATTCCAAATCATGAATCGAGTTAGAATCTATCTATAGGTTAATGTGATCCCATCGAATTTGATGTCTAGGATTAGGATATCACTTCTTCAACTGAGATACATAAAACCCATTTTCCGTTGTACTAAAACGTGGAAGAAAGTAAAGCTGATATTCTACCTCACTCACTCATTAATTTATATCTAAAGGGATTTTGTATCAATAAGAAAACATTACCTTATTAGAAAAATGATGATGGAAAATCCATATAGATATTTTCAATAATATATTATTACACACCTAAAATGAAAATGGTCAGTGAAGATGATAATCATATGATTTCTATTAAAATTTACCCATATCCATCATTTTTTTGATCAACGATATCTTCTATATTTTCTCTTACATATTCTTGGTTCCAATTAGTGTGGTCTCACATATATCCACAAAAAAAAGTGGATAATGATAATGATTCCTATTCTACACTTCAAAAGGAGTCATATGAATAGACTCTTTATAACAACTATAGTATGATAACACCAATTCATTTATTTTATTCTCCCAATACCCAATTAATTCCATTACACAATCCCTAATAATTTGATCCCATGTTTAAATTTTTCATTTGGATTGTCCATACATTTTAGGATGATAAGATATTCACATAGTCAACTGTGTTCAAAGGAAATGGTTTAAGAATTTATGAAAATAAGATGTAAACCTAGGCTCTCAGTCATATATAATTGATGATGGAATTCCATTCATATATACAATCATTCAAATGTTGTGTTTTGACATGTCTTCCACCGTAATAATTTCATGAATAGGAATGAAGTGGATAGAATTTGTGAGCCGATACACTATCTTCCATATTGAATCAGGATTCTAAAATTTTCTTTTTAGACATGTAATAAAAAACAAGGATATTTGCTCCCATGTCTACATGGGATTTGGTAGAGACTATAGCATTCCAACTGGTCATTTGTGTTATGCGCTTTGTTTTTTATATGTATGGAATTTGAAGATGTACTCCACTACTACTCATTTCATGGTAACCCAAGAATATTTTTATTTTAGTTCAATATATATTTTATGAATCTCAGGGAGAACATACCATCTCGATTGGCGGTAAGAACTAATAATTATCTCCCAATAAGCCAATGGTAATACCATATAATCTATCAACAAAAACCGTGAATTACTATCCAACTCTCATCCCTAAATTGTATTTATACCATTAATATTTGACCTTATAGTAACACAATCAGGGTCAAAATTCTGATAAACTCTAACTTTCTCTACTAAATTATAAATAAATGAAAATGTAACGAAAACTACAACATTATTGTGGTATGAGTATTGTAGATACATATCCACAATGAATGAAATTATTTGCCGTGATTATAAAGATTTTTAGATATATAAACATGTAAATTATTGATCAATGAATCTTCTGTAGAGTTTCTGTTACCAATTATATATATCATGTTGAATTCAATTATCTGCTGATACTCTATGAAAACACACTGCCTTAAATTAAATTTTGTTTTGTGAGAAATGTTTTTTCAATATATTATGGTTTAAAAAACAATTAATTTATCACCAACATGGTAATTATTCCATGTATTAAAAGTGTGGAACATAGTACCCAACCCTAAATTATATATTGCGAATTTCTTCTCATAAAAAACATAACTTTTATAAACTATAATAAAAAACAATATCAATCTACAAGGAAACAAATTCCCAACCTAGAATATGATGCATCCTAATACCACATAGCCCTGTCTAGAGTCCTAAAATGGGAAAATTGGTGAATATTTATGTCTAATTTTTTTTTCTTGGAATGATTTACGAAATCCATTATTCCATTGCGTCACACATGGGTTTTCTTGTTTGGCCAATGCTCTGGTTTTGAGGGTGTTTCTTGTCTTTTTCTCATTTATGGGTGTGATGAGTGTGAAGTATTAGAGTGTATTATTTATATATGTTTTCCCCCATAGTTTATCATTGGGTTTGTTGGGATTTTTTGGAGAAATAATGCAAAATTTATCTTGGCACTTTTTGATCAAGGTTTACACACGGTTAAGAGTAACTGTGCGGACACTATGCAGATGTTTTGGCTCAAAATAAAGCTATCGTATAACCTCTTCATTATTGTGTAGTGAGTTCAAGGTATTCATGAATCTATTCATCCATGGAAAATAGTTGTCGCACAGTTACTGGATGGTTTCCTATATTGTGTGTCATAACTCTGTGACTTTCCCATATTTAAAATTTTTGGGGTTTTCCTTTATACCCATTATAATATTTTAACCCAAAATCCTCATTTATTCTCCAACCTAGTTCATGTTCCTATATGGAGCCATATCCTTTATTCCCCATGGTTATCCTCCTTTTTTGGGTGTGTATCGAAGGGTTTTCTTCAATATTGGGCCTCTTTCTCAAGGTATTTCTCATCCTCTCATCTCCCTCTCCCTTCTATTCTCTTTTGTTCTTTGATTTAATTCTCTCGAAGGTCTTTTAAGCCTAGATATTTATTTTAAATTGGTTTATGTTGGGGGATTTTTTTTTATTTTTAGGGTTCATATTTCAAGATCTAGTTTTGTGAAGGATTCATGGTGCATTATTGGTGGTGCATTACGAATGCACCATGGTTATGAGGTAGGGTTCCTAGGAAAATATCCTATATAATTTAAGAATAATCAATTTCAAAATTTTTCAATCCTTTTATGAGTAATATGTATTGTTGTATAATCCTTGGTTTAATGGTTTTGTGGGAAAAAGTTTCTTTGAGCCTTATTTTGTGATAATTGTTCTTATTTTGTAAAATAGTGTACACCATATGTTTGTTTTAATGCCTGGTTGTCCCTTGTGTGTGGTTTTATGACATTAAATGTTTATTTGGGACTTGAAAATAGATTGGTAACATGTGAAACAATGTCTTGTGTGTCTTTTGTGGGTTTACCAATGGATTTTGGGGTATTATATGGTATTGGGCCATGGATTTTTATGTGTTTGGCATGTTTTACAAGAAAAGGCCCGCTTGGAGTTTTAAGATGTATTTTTATACTAGTTTGAAGTATGGGATTAATTTTATATAAATTTTGGGTTTTATGAAATGTTAAGGGACCGTTTGGACACTTGTGAAAATGATATAAATGTGTGTCATGAAAAACCTCCGTTGGATGTTTGGTTCATGACCTATATATAATTGATTGGAGGTCCTAACTATAGAGTCATCGTGATCTATTATTAGGGTTGCTCAGTTAGAACCATTTGTAATCTATTTTCTCTATGTCATGTGAGTAGCCCTTGGGGAGACTCGGGGTGATGCCTATTGTGTATTATTACTATATATGTCATGATTTGAGGCTCTATTGGAATTAAATGGATCACCCACATTAAATACTTGAGATATTAGAACCTAACATATTGAGTTGTTAGTATAAAAATTATTGCTGCACTGGTAGGTGATAATACTGACCAATGGCCCATATTAGGTGGATATACTAGGTTCATTTTTATGGTATTTTCACTTCGTCTGACATAAAAATGGGTGGACAAGCATATAAAGTGTTTGAATTCATCGTATGTGGCATGCTACTATAGATGTGGTCGTAGGTACTAGTGTCTTCTAAAATCTTCCCGATCTCATGGGTTCACCTATGTCTAATATATTTTATCTGTTGGAACTATTTTTTGGATTTTTGTATCACTATTTACATTGCCCTTGTGATTTTTCCGCCTTGGTTCTCTTGTGGGATGTTTTATTGGAAAGTGATTCCTTATTTTGAAAACGATTTGTAGATATTTTTTCAAACTCTCCGATTATGGTTTAAAAGGAACCATCACTTTCACCACGAAATGATATGGTAATATTAATGGACCAAATATGGTTTTCTATAATGAAGGAATAAAATAAACTATACATTGATTTTTATGTAAACATGTAGAAAATATTACTTCAATATATTGTATTTCAAACATATAATTTTATGTTTCTTTTACATTAAAGGATCTGCATTGGGAAATAGAATATTAGGCTAGACTACTATGTTTTAATACTTATGTCTATAGTTTTCCTCTATTTTAGCCTTATCTAGGTTCAACTTTAGTACGAACTCTTTGGGTGACGATTGTTCATAGTGTTGGAGAGTTACCACGGGGTCACATGGATCTAACATGTCATTTGTTCTATTTTATCATTGTTGTATCCTTTAGTTCATTATATAGAAGTTTTAGCTTAGTTTATATTTATCTTTGACTTTTTGTGTATCTTGTCTCTGTTTATCTTCATGTTTAGTTCTGGGAGAAATTTTTCCCTTCTGTACTTTATTGATACCCTTGTCGCTTTTTGAAAGTCCAAGAGGATCAGGAACGCCTCTCGAGACATGTAGAAGATTGAATGGGGTGACAAGTTTAGGGTCGACCCAGTTTGGTTTGTGAAAAAATATTATCAGAATTTGTCATCTCTTAGTAGACCTTGATTTCAGATCATCCATTGTTATTTGGGGTTTACATGGTATTAGGAGTAGTATATTTAGGATCAAGATGTTTTAATGGGAAGGAATTATTGAACCCTTGCTTGTTTTGGACTTTGGGTTACACTGTGAAGTTCAGTTTTTTTAGTTTTTGGTTCCTTAAGGATTGTTTTTTGATTGGGACATGTCAATGGAAATTGGACCAATTGTCTCTATGAGCTCACATGGCATAACATTCCATGTGGAGTTGAGAATGGTCCTAGAAGGAAATCTATCTGGGTAGTGTGTTTGGAATATGGTAGCTAATCATATGGTCAAATCACCATTCGACACTAGTACCCTTTGTGAGTCTTTTTGGATCTTCTTTGAAACCTATAAATCATTTTGAAAACCCATGTTTTGGAATTTTGCGAAATCATTTTTTAATGGAATAGTAGGATTTTGGAGAGTAAAAAGATGTAATTTTCATAATTTAACATGTGAATCACCATGGAAGAATGTGTTTTGAAAAAGTGAAAATTATGGAGAATTGATTAAAAATGCTACAACAATGTTAAAATTTTGTAACTAATGCTTGAGGGATTATTGAAAATGGTCATTTTATAAGCACATGATTAACATGAAATTTATTTTTAATGAAAAATAAATGAATATTTAATAAAATATTTATTGTTTAATTTGGGTGAATAGGTGGATTTTATTAATGAGGATGTTTTTTTGTCGGCCGCTCTTGTTTTCATCGGTGATCGTGGGCATAATTTTACATGTGGATGTGAATGGGTACCTGGGGTTGTACAGACATGTACACATGGGTGAGATTCCATGAAACACCATTGGTGACCATGAAAATCCACCGTGTTTGTTTCAAGGATTGAAAATGTTTTCAGGAAGATGATATTGATGTTAATAATGGTTGTTTTTCATTGGTTTAAAAGTGGTATCTTGTTCATTGTTCATTATTTATGATTTTTGTTGTTATGTTTGTCATGATGTAGTTCTTGGATTTTATTTGTAAAACAATTGTCCCTACAGAGCTCTGATGGGTGATTGTGGCGAAGTTATGGGTGATACCCCATTTGTGGAACTCTTGGTTGATCAACCCAAGGATTTTGTGTTTGCGTTCCAAAAACTAGATCTACCTCTCTTTTATGTTCAAGAAGATTCTATCATAGTGTAGGAGTGGATGTGAGATATTGAAAGGTACTTTAGCCTCATAGATTTTCCCAAGTCATTGAATTTCATGTTTTCAACCTTCATGTAGGAAGGTTCACCATGAAAGTGGTGGAAGTCAGTATCTTAGAACAAACCCCGTGAAGATCTTGTTTAGGTATTCTTCAAGGAATCGTTTGTTCATCAATATTTCTATGAGAATGAAAGGGTGAGGAAGGTAATGGATATGGTTTTCCTACAACATTATGAAGGGTCTGTGTTGGAGTATTTCCATCAGTTTACTGACCTAGTTCCATATCTCCTATAGTATGTCGAAAATAATTCCATTAAGTACCGATAGTTCAAGATTGGGCATCATTCTGATCTACAATGAAAGGTTTTAGAGTCCAAACGAACTTCATTTTCTAATGTGGTGGGGGTATGCCTTTCATATTGAAGTCATGGCGGTAGGAGTGCTTGATTTATTTCTTCCACCTTCGATTTCTCAGGGCTTTGGGGAAGGTTATGGTAAGGGGATGAGGAAGCGATTACATGCTAATGAAGTAGGGCGTGGAATCAATAGACCATGAGAACTCTCATCAACCTCATCTAGTAAGAAAGTCTTTATATGCTACCAATGTTGAAATATGGGTCACAAGAGGCCAGTGTGATGTAGTGATCCAAATCCATGTCATTCTTGTTGGTTCTTGGGTAACATGCAACATTTCAGTTAGAGTGTTTCTATGTAGGGTCAGGGATGAAATTTTTTAAGTGAAGTGTTGTTGTGAAAATCGTTTCATGTTATTTTTTGTAAGTTTACTTCTAGTGCAGGGGTCCATTTGTTGTGGTGGTTATTATGGTAGTATTTTGAGGTTTTCAAATGTAAATAGTGATGTGAGTTTTCTGGAGAACTACAGTTTTCAATGAATGTATGGTTTACATTATAGTAATCATGGGTTTTCTTTTTATCTAATGCATGATGTGTAACACTCTTTGGAATTATTTACCCTGACTATGATGGAAAAGGATACATCGATCATCAAATCTCTATGAAAATAAAATTTCATTGCAATATGTGAATGAAAATCAAGTTTTATTGAATTTTTCAAGAATTATGAAACTCAAATTCACCAAATTCTCTATAAAAATACCCAAAATCTATAATGGAATGGATATATCAATGACTAGATTAAATAGATCTATAATTTACTCATTCATAGTGTCTAGTCTCACAATATCTTCACCAGTGGGGATGTTTGAGTTACATTCCTCAGAAATGAATTAGAACCTCCAATGGACACCTCTACCAAAATCTCATAAAGTACAACATAGCCATTCCTTATAGAGTCAACGTCAGCATTAGTGCATTCATTAGACTGTCTGAGATTCTTTTCTTCCCCTTCTGGAGTGAAAATGGTACTAATGATGACTACTGAAAAGTACTCCAATATAATAAATGAATATGAAATATCACGAGCAGAGGAAATTTACGATCAACACATTACCCCGAAATGAGTGCATGTGACATTTCCATGTCCATATATCCTTAATATAAGAATAGATGAAGGCACTGAAATAACTCTTGAAGCTTCACCTATTAGAATAATGGATTGAATCGCATGTGTATGTGTCTTCTCTGGTGTGTCCCCCTTGATTTATGAAATATTTGTTCTAGACTTCTTTAGCGAGGAAAGGTATGAATATTATATAAAATATAAACATGATCATAATTGATCATCAAGAGTGTCCTGATTTCAAATAACTTCACAAAAGACTTACTGTGACACAAGCATTAGGTAAAATTTATTTTTCTCTTCCACTTCCTCTATTGAGTTGGAGAATGGCCCATATATGTCCATTTGGAAATGGAAAATTACGGTGAAAGTCAATTAATTTTCACTGGTATATCATTTACTATGGTCTGCTGACCCTGAGATAGTTTTAGGTACTCAATGCCAATGTCTAATGCCCCAATGGGGGTGCTTGTGGGACCATACTTTAGTGAATCAAGCTCATCTTTTTCCGATCCTCTTTCTCCTTTATCTTTTTCTTCTCCATTGAGCTACAAAATAAATCCCATATAGATTAATAAATAAAAATTAAGGGTAATAAAAGGGAATCATGAATAGATAAATTAATAAATAATTTTAAGTTAAATGTCCCATTTTTATCAATATGAAAAAATACCAGCTTAAGAAATACTTTATCCAGCCTCCAAGAGAAACCCTTTGGGACCGGGATCTAATAATTAGTTTTTTATGTCGAAGCCTCGTGATCTGAAATATAACTTCCAACCATGGAAAAATCATTGTGTAGGTGGATATTAGAGGGTTATCTGATATCAACTAGCTTTAGGATGTGCATACCATCCTAGAAAAACACCGATGAATAACTAAAATCATGAGTTATTATTTTCCATTCTCAAATCACCAAGGGCCGCACATAATTTGGCTCTGATGTGGCTAGATTTGAGGAAAACCTAACTCATTTTTACATGAAATCCAATTTTCTACTCTTTTTATTTCATTGAGTAATATGAATATATAACACAATTCTCATCATTATGGTGATGATCATATTTCCTTGTCATAGTAGGTGTGGCCTTTTCAACCCTAGCTTCTTTGTCAGTCATTAATCGAGATCACTTCGAAGGATTGATAGCATCAGCATCATCTCCCTAGGATCAAGAATTTTTACCACACATACCAGAACTAAAATTTGTCTTGGTCATCACTTTATAAATGTCTTTCATAAATACCCCAGAGGGTATGAAGGGATCCACACCAGGTAATACCTAAAATACAGCCTAATTGATGCATCTGATAGAGGTAGCGTTACTGAAATTTTTGATACCTCCACGTACATCAAGATCAAATCTATCAATCTACCATCAGATGATTATTGATAATAAAATGGTTATGGTGAAAGATGCATAATATCTGAAGATATTTGAACTAGTAAGAAAATCGATATGGTGCATAATCCTCACAGATGATCTCATAGTCAATGTGAGCTTTTAGTAAGCTATATAACAACCCAAGAATTTCATATATTGATATTAAATAGTTTTTATATGAAAATAAATTAAATTAAACAAACACATGACTAAGTAATTTAATTTTTTAGTTCTTTTAAAAACATGGAAGATGAACTTCTATTCTGGTGAAATATCTTCAATTCTTCCCTCAAAGAATTTCCCCTTTAGTACCATACATAAAACCATTCTACATAACATATGGAATGGAAACATACATAAAGGGTTAGATAAGATGCTTAATATTGGTAAACATAGAAGAGATAAATTTATTATATTATGAAATAATAATATAAGAAATATAGGTATGTGATGATGAGGATAATATACAATGTTCAAAACCATCATGTCATGGATCATAGAGATGAGTCAAGGGATAAAACATTAACACTCAAAAATATATGAATCATAAAAAAGGAAAATTCATAAAAACCTAATGATGAAACATATGTTTATATGATAAATGTGTTTGGAATAATCATAAGTATAAAAAATTATTTCATATGTCCAGGTGAACTACCAAGACTCTTAGATTTAGACTTTCACCTATTTCCCCGAACATATCAAATAGATTAACCTATTTCCGATCACTGATCAAGAAACATGACTTGTTTACCCTATCTATCTCATGAGATATAATTCATTACCCAATTAATTAGAAGGAGATATAGTTCCCACATATTATTTAATGGAAAATACACACACACACATATATATATATATGTTCTATATGACTATAAATCATTCATCGCATTAGAACACATTTAAAGAAATGTGGTTCATAAACATCACTCAATCATACACAAACCACCGAAAGGGAATGTGTTTCATAAAAATCATTCAATAATTAACATAAAGAAATATAGAAAGTATAAGGATAATATCCCTAAAAGTATCCCAGTTAAAGAAAATGTAACATCTGAGAATGTTATATTAGATGGAAAATAATTTTAGGAGTTCACTTGATAATATATCTTTAAGAGAATATCATTTCCATTATGAAATAATTTTATTAATGATCCACAAAATTATAATTTAATTAATTTAATTTGATAATAAAAATATGATATTCTAAGGGACTCCTTAATTAATTAATTAATCATGAGAGTGGATATATCCATGAATTCCCCATAAGTTAAAAAAATTAATTTCTTACTTTTTTTGGACGAGTCCCAAAGTACCTTGTTTAGAAAGAGGTAAAAAATATTCCTTTCAAACACATTAGTAAATAGTATAGAATCGTAAAACATAACAATTAATATTTAAGGTAAAATATTAAAAACCATTTTAAAAACATTTTTAGAAAACATGTGCGTGGATGATAAATATTCCCCAACATATATGTAAAATGAAACAATCCCAAACATTGATGTGATTTTGTAATAAATTCCCATTACATTATAATAATTAGATTTGCATGCCCCATGAAAGAAAATAATTATATATATATGAAAATAACTTATTATTTTAGGAATTTAAAAATACTCATAAGTATTATACACACCACACATAAAATATGCAGTGTATAAGGCATGTGTCGCACATAAATAAATGTGAGACAAAAATCTGTTAACGTATGTCTTGACTTCCTTCATATACATTCAAAGCTTCTGTATAATAAATATATGTTTAATATAAATATACCAAATACATAAATTCATATATATAGTAGCATATTTTATTTACTTATGATTTTATATTAATTTCTTGTTAATAATCTTATATGAAAGTTGTATTTCAGTTAATAACAACTTTGTTTTTTGTTCATTTTTTCACTTGTTATATACGATACTCTTACATAGACCATTATTTAATTACTTATAAGTTAATAAAAATGATATAAATATCATATAAAGATATATATATATATATATTCAATATATATTTATTCATGTTGATTCAAAAAACGTGTTGTATAAAATAAAATACATCATTCATTGAAAAGGTAGGGCAATCGTACACATGAACGTTTTTTTTTCATTTTTCATATTAAAAAATGATAATTATATGATAAATTATAATTAAAGAATAATTTTTATGTTATATATATCATATATATCCATAAAATTCATCCTTATTACCTTCCATTTGAATTGTATATGAAAAATAAATCATATCACATCGTGGAGATGTTAAGTCATACGTATACATAAAAAACATTATCATTTCCCAAAATATGAGTTGGTGAAAAGATAGATAAGACATTTTCATTAGAAAATTATAATTATTTCATAAAAATTATTTATGATAATTAAATCCATAATAATTCCCACTCATAAAATATGTTTTTGAAATTAAAAATTGTATCGCTAGGAGGAGACAGAATTCTATACATATGCATGGGTGATAATTTTACTTCTCCTTCGATTGGAAAGAGTATATATAATCATGTATTTTTTTTATCATAATTACATTTAAAAATAATTAGTATTCATATGATATTATTTTATAATATATATCATATATTTATCGGAGGTATATAAGAGTATAAAAGTGACTGATTGGTTAGATCGATCACATCATCTTCAAAATGGATCCATTAGATCTCTTCTAAAGGACTCTAGAGGCGGTCCATTGGGAATAAAAAACATCATGAATATGTATAAGGAAGTTAAGATGAGTTTTTTTATATATTTTTATAGATATATAATACAAAATGATGTTAAATGAGATGATGGGGGAAGTGTTCTTTTATAACGAAGTTGCGGGACAATTTTAGAATCTCTAAAACTTTTAATTTATTACAAATTAAATATCTTTATGAATTACTCAAAAAGGAAATACACAATGATAATATGACATAAATATTTAATGAAACCATCAAATATATTTTAGAAATGTTTTATTATTATTTATAACCTTATCTTTTTTACTAAATCTTAGTAAACTTATTTTAATTTTTACTATGTTAACTGCATTTTCAATATTAAAATGTGGATATTTTTAAATTTAAGGTTTTGATTGAATCATAAATGGTCAATTAATGTTATTTTTTACCATAATTTATCTAATTTATCTTTATTTAGTATTTTAATTATTTTTAAATAATTTATTAATATAATATTTTCATAAAATAACATTAGTGTTAATTTTGACACAATTCATTACATTGAATTTAATAAAATTAATACAAAAATATAACATAAAATATTTAATTAAAAACACTAATAATATGTCATATTCACCTATACAATTCGTTTATCATATTAATTATTTCAAAATGTATTTATTTTAATTTTTATAATGTCATTTAATTAATTTATTAATTTACTGAATAATTTCTGTAACATCATTGTGTAATTATTTATGATAAATTTTTCAATAAAATTTAAAAATAAAATTCAATGATGTATTTAAACCAACTTAATTTTTTAATAATATACATGGTTGAGCAGATCTTCGATGTAACCAGATATTAAAAATATTTTACTTATTAAAAGTTAGTGTGTGATATTTTGTCACTCCCTTTGATTTTAATAAATCCATGTTCTATTGATGGAAAATTATCCGTTAAATTTTTAAATATCGGACTTATATATCAAGGGTAATAGTTTCTTCATTTATTTACATTTGGGAATGCTTTAGGGTAGTTTTTGAATATTTATAATATTTTTATCCTAAATTTAATCGATTTATAGTTAACTATGGTAACAAAAGTTACTAAAGTTACTATTCATAATGTCTAAAAATATGAGGGGTAGATTTAATGAATTTTTAAATTATGATTCAAGATTTGGAATCCATTTTCCCAAATTCAATTCAAATAATTTTCAGAAATTAATTAAAAATTAATCCCTCAGATGGGACAGAACAATATGTTTTTAATGTAACAAATGTTCAAATGATTGGAATACGTTTTTACCCAATTTCAATGCGAAATTTATTCCAAGGACTAAATAGGAATTAAATGGAAAAAAATATAATTATACTTTAAAATAAATCAAATATATTATTTAACAACATAAATTATATTGATGAAAATGTTTTTTTCAATTAAAATTTAGTATTTTTTCCAGTATTCATCAAAACATAAAAAACATCATCAAATTAAAAACAATTCAACCAATGTAAATTTTTATATGATAATTTCATAGAAGAATATTATTTTATCAAATAAAACTTATAAAATTATCAAAATTTATTTTAAAAAAGTACATCATCAAAAGGATGAAAAACTACCTTTTAATAAAAATACTTCTTTTATGCATAAAATTTTATTTTTATCTTATATTTTTTATAGAAAACAAATAAGGTAAATGTTAAAAATTAGATAGAATAATATATATATATATATATCATTAATATAATCCAATGTGAGTGATTTGTTTATTTATTTTTATAAAACACACTTTTTCATAGTATTTAAAAAACGCATTTCCTTTAATTTTAAAAAACGGTTTTACATTTTATAATTAATGGTTTAATAAATTTATATGTACATGTGAAAAAAATAATTTTATAATTCAGACGATATTTTACATACCCTCTATTCTAAGATATAGGATATAATTTTATTATTTAAATAGTAAGAATAATTAAATAAAATTTCTTAGAAACACAGTGTTGCATAAAATGTGAGGTTAGATGGTGTTTTGTACAATGAAAGGAATTAAAAATTTAAATTATTTTATAATATTATCCAATAAAAATATCTAGGCGGTACATGCTATTTTTTAATTCCATAATGTATGACATTAGTTCAAAATTCTTTTTCATTCCATCAATAATAAACGTCTATGTCAGTGGGTTACCATGCTGAAAGAAGTTGAATTCTCCCAAAATTTTATAAATCTTCATCACATCATCATATGTCATGTTTAGAGGTTAGATTCTGGAAATTAAATAAAGGAATTTATAGAATCTTCTATCAGTTTATTAAACTGGGATCAACACCGCATATGAACTAAATTGTGATGCAGTCCATCCAAACAACACTTGAAATATGCCTAAAAGTTTAAATAGAATCTTATCGTTGTATGTAAGTAGAAAGCACTAGTAAATCCTCACCCTGAAAGGGGATGAAAACCCTATGTACCACCCCTTCCATAGTTTGTATTTGATAAGAAATTTATTTACCTCACACAACCTTTGGATTTCTGGACTTGAATAAGATAAATTCTTAGATGCATTACGATGAAACCTGCCAGGCAATACTTCACATATACTTTGGGATTGACCTTAAAACACCAATGCCTATACTGTACATTCTCTATTATAGTCTATAATGTACTAATTGAATCCTTATTATATACATTGGGGAATTCTATAGGGTTCCATAAAGTGATACATTCCCCTAATGGTTCTAGAAAAGAATTCATCCATATTATAGGACGAATGTCACCCTAATATTGAGGATATTTGTTCCTCAATATCTTCACCACCCTGAAAATATCATGATCCATGGAAAGTGTCTTCTAAATATTATCCCATTTTGTTATAAATTTTATGAACTCAACTTATATTTCCAAAATAATGGGATAACTAGAAAATTTTTAGATGTCTCATAAGCTAATACCAACCTCACCATGATTCGGATGGAAAATATCTTTCTAACAGCTTCATCTACTCAGAAGAATGATAATTATTATTAATTCTTATAAATGTAAGTTCTCCATTCCAACAAATACTTATATATATGAACATATTTTAGATCCTCTTTAAACTTTTCCTAATTTTATTGTACCCAGAATGCCCATATCGGATCAAGACTAACTCCCCCTCTAAAACAAAAATACCACTCCCCATTCCAATTTTGAGTTTGATCTATTTGTATAGTGTAAAAGGTTGATTATAAATAATTAGGCATTGATTATGGGATATAAATATTCATATCAAGAGTATTGTGATGCACAATACAACCAATGAGAAATATTACATTTTTCATATAGGAATCCTTGGTGTAAAATCATGTAGAAGGGAAGTTAGTGTGATTAAAAACCCATGACATTAGGAAGTAGCTATGAACCCCATAGATGATGGATTCCATCAAATTTTCATGCTCATAAAAATTCAAGTATTCGTATAGTGGGAACTCACATTGGTACCATTCCAAAAACTTTTCCTGATATAGAAAATAATGATCAAACATGCCAATGTGATCTAGACCAATATATTTGATCATTATAGAAGAATGTGCATCATTTTGTTAAGTAGAAGACAACAAGGAAAGAATTTAAAACCTAAATGAAGGAATAATTTTTTATTTTTTTGGTTAAAATATAGACCTATAAAATTATGTTATTTTACTTGAAAGAATTCAAATTTTTGGAAAAGTAATGTGCTTCTATAGGTCCTTATATGAGGTGTAACATGTAGCCCATTAGAACAAGATTTTAATGCAAGCCCCTCAAACAGATGCCTTATCTAGGGTCATAGTTGAGGTGAATTCACAAAAAATCATCATCCTAGGGTCTATATATATAGGTATACATTGGGATACCATCGAAGAAATAGAAACACAACATTGTTGGTCGGACGACCTGCACAATGAGAGACAAAATCACCAACCCATAATATGAGAAAAATAAAGAAGGGGACAAAAGTATTTATTGATGCCACCGAACTATTAATCAGACCTGCACCATAGATCTACACCCTTGACTGACACCCTATACCCACACCACTAACTTATGTGGGTACCCTACATGTATGACTTGTTCAACCTTCATAATATATTCCTTTATTCAATATCGGGACTATACCTTCTTCTTTCCATAAAGTTGAATATTGAGGGTGGATTGTGTTGACACTCTATTCTATCAAAGATGAAATAAAGAGTATTAATTTCCCATTAGACATGTTAAAGGATGGAATAACTTTGATAATAATGAAAGAGACTCGACCAAAATTTCATATGTGCACCCCCATGAAAAGAAAGCCCCAATCATACCCTATGTGACACTAAAATGTTGGCCACCCCTATGAAAGAGGCATGTGCCACATGGCTAAACTGATTCCCTATGTGGAGTACCTCCTTCGATAATGGTCCCCTATTTTCCAACAAATATTCCCCTAGGGATCTTCATTTTCATGAGTGGAAAATCCAAAGAATCACCAAAAATATGGTCATGCAGCCCAATCTACTAAGTCTCCAAATGTTCCCTAGGTATCCCTATAAAACTTGAGAAAAGAGATAATTGTTGGGGATTAATGAGATTAATGTCCCCTTGGGTCTGGAACAGAAAAACATGGATGAGTAACCCTTATCCCCTTGTAGACAATCATCTGTGTTAGATTTCTTACTTAATTAGGGACCTGTTCGAGACCCATCCAAGGGAACTGAAGGAGTTATTTGGTTCCTAGGATAAAGCTTCTCTAAATTATTGTTTCCCAAGTGGTCTATTACCCAAGTCATATCCATATTTCTCAAGCTTATAACCCCATGCATGAATCAACTCCACATCCACCAAGGCCCTATGCAATGAAATTTTTCTATCTAATACACGAAATATATGACCCCCTTCGATTCCTCATCCAAATATGCCAATGATAGGGATATACTTCATTTGGATCCCTCACATGACGAGGACCAATAAAAAAACTCCACTGAATCCTATATACTAGAAAAACCATATAAATATGCACACAAACTTGTCTCTCATTTGGGTATTCATTCCTATGGTCATATAACTCCTATAATTTTCCCTCATAATGGTTAGGGTCCTCAACATGTAGATAAAAATTCCTTACTATAGTTATAAGAAACCCAAACCTAAGGATGGTGTTATGGAATTCATAGTATTGGGTACTAGAGTTAGAACAACATCCTTTTTGACATATACCTACGACCCTAAACCTCATATTCCTTGAGGGGAGGGTGATAATCACAAATTATTTTCCATTTAATTGGGTATGAGACCCTCCTGTCCCACTAAGGAACTATGTTTTGGGTATACCTCCTGGATAAATCCCATTAACATTCTTACAGGTCCTTTATTTCCATCCTCATTCCTCAATGTATCATGTTTACCAATATAAGAAGAGATATGGTCACTTTAAATCCATCTTTCTATCGCTTTGGGTCTAGGGTGAAACTTTGGGATGGAAGTGTTCTCACCCCGACCTTCTCCACCACCAGAAAGGGGGGGGGGGGTGTTTCTGGATTTTACACATTATCTAATTTTTCCAAATGATGCATGAATCATCATGAATCATGTAGGATCATAGGATAACTATTATCCTAACATCCACACAATTAGAAGTATATTTTCATATAGAATGTAAATTTATATCTTCCTCTCATCTTCTATAAGATTTCTTCCATAGGCATGGGTCCTCAAGGACATGTTTCCAGCCTATGGGGAGTTATGATAGTTTGGTTTCCCATATATTGTGTTTCGTCTTGTTTCTCACACTAAGACTGACTCACATTGTCATAGAGGATGACAGTGGAAATGTCAGTTGTATGATCGAAATCCTTTTTTGACTTATTCAAAGTGTAGGCCCCAACTAATACAATATAATACTCTCTAAGAGTAATCCCCAACCCAAATCCTCTTAATAGACCATACTCCCATGAGATACATAACTAATTACATCATTCCAAGTATAAGAACCGACAAAAACATGGGGTAATCATACTTCGTATAAGCCCCCACATATTTCCAATTTCCATACCTTTGAAATAATCCCAAAAAATCCAACTTATAGGCCTCATTATTGGTATGAGACAAAACCTTACACAAATAATGGCATCCTAATCAGGTGTAAACCCAAAACCAACCATCAATTCTTCATGAGTCATGTCCCTTCTAATATCTCTAAACACAACAAGGTAATCCTCCTCAAGAATAGTTCCACAACCAAACCAAATCAGGGACTACTCCTTAGGAATATTCACCCACATAATCCACTAACAGGGCCACACTCCCCTATGATACAAACCTTCTAAGTGAATCCATAAGGATATGTCATTATCAAAAAAACTATGTGGGCTTTTATTCGGGTCCAAATGGGATGAATAGAATTCTCATTTAAGGTCTAAAACCATTTCCCCAAATAAACTCTATTATTTCATAGTCACATCCCTTGAATAGTCTCATTCAACATAGGGATCCTTACCCATTCCAAGATCCCTTGGGTTCTTTAGCATAATTCCGAATTTTTTTTTACTAAGAACCATTCTCCAAGATGTATTTCCATAATATTTAAAAATAAATAGTTTGGTCCTTATCACATGAACTTAAAAGGTATGAAGTGTCCCATTATGTGATACTATATTTTTTGGGTTCTGATTCCTTTCACAAGGATACATAGGAATCCCTCCCCTTGGTCTAATCTAAATATCAAAAAACTATAGTCTCCATGGATGATGACACATTCCACATCATCCCATAATTTTTATTGAAAACTAGCATCCTTATAATAATTACAAGAGAATATATAATAATTAAATAAGAGGATACCATTGGTGGAGAACCCAAAATACACATGAATATATCCATTGATGAAGACCCATGGATAAATATAGATTAATCTGAATTCCATTGATGTTAAAAATGGGTTATTAAGGGTTACCAATATCACACATTGTAATTAATGAAGGATTCATGAATATATCTTTAATATATGAGGTGTTCCCTGATTAGAAAAAACTTCTCCCAAAAGGGTTTGATGTACTCAACATCCCATCCTCTCGGCCAATTTGTGTTCTTAAGTATCACTGCCCATACACCAGAATGAGAGTCTGAATGTGGAAAGAATTCTCCTCATGGATATAGAATGATTGGATGTGGTTACAAGAATAATCATATTGGTAACCATAATAAAATAGTGAACCTAACATGAATAATTTCACAATTCAACCCCTTGTAATTATCCATTGGGTGAACTGATTCTCCATTAGATACCATACCCTGGTTAAAAAAAGATTTATATTAACTAAACTAAAGGAATTAAAGGATTAATTTATTATCTAAATGGGTAAATGGTTTTATGTTTTTATACTTTTTTGTTATTTATTATGATAATCCCCCAATAGTCTTATAATTTCTTCAGTTATATTAATCTTTTTGGTCTTATTAATGGCTATAACATAAGGATATAGTTGTGAATACGAGAGGCAATGAGATGTCTACCCCAATGAAATACCCAATGAAATAGGGGTTTGAGTAAAAAACCTCATTTCAATACTCACCACACTTTCACATAAAATGAATAATAATTTAAATCATGTCGAGTTCTAAAGAATAGAAAAGATGGAGAGGATTACTATTGATTGTTTCATGGGGAAATGTCTTCCATATGTTAATGTTAATTATAACACACATATATTTCTTAAATGGATAAATTTTATGACTTTAATATTTTTCATTATCCCATGAATAGAAAATTATAAGGTCATTTTGGCTATCTATGAGTTGGTTTGAGAGGTCAACCAATGGTGTACACTAATTAAGAATACAATGATGATGCATGAATTATACACTATTGTATAGGAATTGTTTAATAATTTGTTCTTCAATAAGTAGTTCCTCCAACAAATGTATTGTAGATGGTTTTGGAATTCATGGATTTGAAATAATAGGATAATAAATCCTTTAGAACATATGAAGATAAAATCACAAAACATATGAGATATGCCTCTAGGGTTGTTATAGATCCCGAGAGAATGATAAAATGAATAATTAATGGCCTTAAACCAATTATTCAAAGGATAATAGATATTTTTTTTAAACTATCAATAAATTTTCCCATGTGATATTATGGTCGATACAGAAGATGGATAATGTTCTTACTCTATAAAAAACAAAAAATGATGTTACAAGGGATCTCAAACAAAAACTCTCATAAAGGACATAAGATTCAACTATATTCCTATAAAAAATATGGAAAAACACACATGAAATTGGATTATTAGGCTAGGAAGAGGTTTTAAATAAGTTAGAGAAAACCACTAAACTCAGGAATTTTGAAATGATTAAGAAATCAATTATAAGTAAAGAAGGTTCGTAATAATTCTCCACCCACTCTTCAGTACTTCAAATGATAGTAGTTGTGTCATTTTTGGTATCAATTCCCAAAACATTCTATTAGTGAAAATAATATTCCTCAAAAACAAGTCAAACTGAAAAAATAAGGGAGACCATATGAAATAACCCCCTAATTTGGTGGTTGATGATAATTAGGTGTTGTGAGGTACACTTATAATCCAATTGGATTATTGAATGCCTTATTTAATTCCAGTTATTTTTATTCTTTTTTATCAAATTGTTTTATGATAATATTAAATCATAGCCACATTTTTTAGATATTTGAACAATCTATGAAAACCTAGTCAAACAACAATTTCAATGAAGATATATAAATCCCATGCAATCAAAATTTCAATAAAGAATATTTTTGAAGATATAATTCTATCCCCATAGATGAATTTGAAAAAATATTAGTTGTATATTGTTTATCCCTATATAGATACCATATGGATTATTGTAAGAAGGATATCACATTTCATATCACAGATCATCCTATTCCCATGTGTTAACCTATGGATGATATTTCCTTTGAATATATTACTATCGTGTTTCCTATCATAATAATAAAAATTGGTTTTATAGATCAAATGATCATTAATAATGTCAATAATGATGGAATGGACACTTTATGGGAATATATTATTGAATTTTTGGATAAAATACCTAATATTACCCAAGATAATGAGGTTGAGTTTATTTATTCAACTCATACCTAGAAGAATAAATATCTCAAAAACTTCCATCTGGAATAGACCCCATTAAATTAGAGGAATTAAAGAAGAACCTAAATAGTAATTTGGAAAAGGGTTTTATCCTCATTAGTTTCTCACCATAGAGTTTAGTATTATTCTTTATTAAAAATAAATATTTATTAATGTATCTTTTTGTTAACTATCATGATCTTAATAAAATAAAAATTAAGATTAAGTATATTTTACCCTTTACCAATGAACTGTTCGACCAATTCATAGGATCCCAAAACTCTTTGATGATTGTTCTTTGATCAAGATGCCATTAGTTAATAGTCATAAGTATGTGTATTCCAAAATATGCTTTCCAAAAAAGATATAGAAAAATGAGGTTACAATGATTCCATTCATTCTAACTAATGGTCCATCCATTTTTATGTATATAATTAATAGTGTATTAATAGAATACCATGATCAATTCACGGGTGTCTTTAATGATGATATTATTATATACTCAATTTGAAAGGATGAACATGAATATAATGTAGATTATTTTCAATAGCATGAGTAATGATAAAATATTTTTTAAATTTAGAAAGAGTGAATTTCAGATGAGAAAATATTTTGTTATTAGGTCATGTAATAAAATGAAATGGAATATTAGTATATCCATTAGTGATGAAAGTTATTGAGAAATGACCTATATTGAACACTATTATAATTCCCTGACCCTAGTTACCTAGAGTCGGTGCATTATTACATAACTTTGTCATGATCATAAGGGATAAAGTCCCAAAAGACCGATTTGTGTAGTAGCCATCTAAGTATTAGATATATACATAAGTTTTACATTACATTATGAAATAAAAACAACAACATTGTGTCTATTTTGAACACACTATTTTCCCAGAGCATATCCCTATAGGTCAATCATAATATACATCTTCATATCCTTGAAAAAATAAAACATAATAAAGAGGTGAGATCAGATGCTCATTATGGATAAAAATATAGCAGAAACGTTCATAAATAAGAATAATCATTGAAGGAAATGTATAAGTTAAAAAAAAAAGAATTTTAAAATTAAACTTAAAAAAATATGGAAATGATAAATCAAATAACTCTATTTACTTATTCACATGTATATTCTACTAGTCGAATAATCCCATGTAATATAAATTGCTAATTTAATAATGATGGAAGGCATAATGTCGGACATCATAAACCCATAGTCAAGTCCTCATGCCAAGACTAAAAATAATGATATTATCAAGGACTTATTCCATGACACTAGTTTGTTCCATGATACCTACCGATGCATTGAAAAGTTATATTGGGCTCAACGCATCACTTACTAAGTCTAATGCATTCCTCGTATTAAAATATTAAAAAATAAAAAAACCATTTAGATTAAAACTAGCATATAAAATTAATAATTTTACCATTAACCATGAATGTTATAAAATTATCACATCCAAAGTAAAACATATCATAAAAGCTTCAATAAAATATGGAATATTGTATCATAATAAATCAACTTCAAACAAGTGTAAATACATCAAGGGATGTTGACATAGATGAAATCAAATATATTTGGGAAAAAATATATCTTTCTATTTTGAAATCATTTAAAAGTAATTTAATTATAAAAGTAAACATTTATTTGGAAAATATTCTTATAATCTAGTAAGGTAATCATTCAAGGTGTTATAACGGCTGAAAATAGCCGCACCTTCCGTATAAGTTAAAAAGCATTCTTACCTTAATTTATTGAAATGGTCATAAAGTAAAATGTTTGGAAATCAATGGAAATATTCCTTTCATATCAATTTATAAAAAGTAAAACAAGGGTATAAATGAATATAACCAATATTATAGGAAATAGTAGAAATATTTTGAAATACATTTTTTAGAAACACGAAGGTGGTTGAAAAAGAAGTCCTAGTAGATACTTATGTATAAACAACCTCAAGTAAATAATGAGATTGTAAAATTAACCCTTACCTGGAACATTTCCTTAGTCGAGCGTACTTTATCCTCCTGTATAATAGTTTATTCATTGTTATTAAATTATAAAAGAACCAAATGCATAAATATAATATCATATATGATCTTCCAACATTTCATTGTAAATAATATTTCTATAGTATCATTGTTTCAGGTGTTAACTAATTCATTTTACTTTATATGTTTTGTTACGTAAGTCATGTTTTTTATGGATAAGATATGTTTGATTCATATCCATAATGATATTATGTTCTTCAAAATTATTTTTAAAAATAAAATGAAAATTATTCTTGAATGGTTTCAATGGGGTATGAATTTAATCGCGTTTGTGGATATGATAATAGGTACGTATGCATGCACTACAATATCATTATTTTTATAGTGAAATAATATGTAATTGGATGGTATATTACATATACAGAATCATTAACATGTTATATTTATTATTTATATCAATTATAATCATTATTATACCCATCAAAATAATGAAGTGTTGAATAATAAACTTCACCACGACATAGAGATGGTATGCTCTACCTACGAACATATGGTGACTTTGTCATTCATCGTATGGATAGAATAATGAATATGGTTGCAAAATAATCATAATAACATCACAGTATGTCAATGTTACTAGAGTTATTATTTTGGTCTCGAAATAAAAAATAAATAGGAAGTGGAAGAAGAAAAGAACTTTGAAAGGGGTGAGGAAATTATTACCTCTTCTTCAGGTTCTTCCATCGGATTTGATCAAAATGGATCCATAGGTTAGATTAATGATAAAATTAAGGCCTCTAGGTTTATATGAGGTTACTTGGGAGGATATTTGTGTAGGTTTTGGCCTAGACAAATTGATTTGGATGTGGGAATTTGAGAGAAGGGGAAGTGCCATTTTAAAAGAGAGGTGAGGTACACCTTTGGAAAAGATTGAAATATTATTTTATTATAAAATAATTTTTGTTTTATAATGGCAAAAAAAGAATTTATTTAGAAGATAAGGTGGGGGTGGTTTTAAAACCTTTCAAACAATAGGTTTAATTCATGTTTAGGTTACTATATTAACCCTATATTTTAGACTTAACTCTTAGTTAAATAATTTAACCTTTACGATGTCTTCTTGTATTATTATAATAAATGGTTAATAATCATACTATAAAAATCCAACAGAACCACAAGTGTTTAATTATTGAAATATCTTGCCTTATCTATGTAATTTTTCCTAACATTAGATTTTTCTGAATAGGACATCATTAAAATAATATTATTAGTTTTAAAAACTCATTTTTTTAAATTTTGACATGATTTAATATTTTGTTTTTGTAAAAGTCATAATAACTTTTTCGCTTAGAAAAAAAATTGTTTAATCAACCCAAAAAGTCATATTAACTTAAAAATTCGTTGAATAAACAGAAGTCTCAATTTATTTTTATTTTAATATTTATAATATCAATTGTTTTAATATTTTATTAATGAGGTAATTACTGCATCATTATTGTGACATAAATAAATTTACTTATTTAATGAACAAAAATTATAATTAAAATATGATGATGTACAAAATCTCTTTATCTTTCCAATGAATAATTATAGTCTAATTTATCTTATATATAACTGTAAATAAAAAATTGTTTAGTTATTAAAATGCGAATTTAACACTTTTAACTCTTCTTTAAATAATGTAATAATAAATTTCTTGATCTAATCCATCTGGGTAAAAAAGGATAATATTTTATTCCAAAATTTTATTTAGGTCGAAATTAACTTATTCAATAGAATTTATAAATGTGTTAGGGTAATTATAATATAATTTTTATCTTTAATTACCCTAATTACTTTTAATAGTGGTAAATAAAACTCAAAAGATACTTTTCATCAAAAATTATTTTCATCATATTGAAATACATTTTACGTACGGATTTCAACTATATCTACTGGAATTTTGAAATTCAATTCACATAAGTGGTAAAATTAAATTTATGCAAATTTTAAAATGTGCCAAGAAGGATGGTAAAAGTCGTTAAAAAGTTCAAAAATATTTTATACAACTAATTTTATTATAAAACGACACCAATTAATTATATTGAACTTATATAGGTATTATGTTTCTAGTTTTAATTAAAATAAATTTAAATGAAATAAAAAATTATTTAAATAAAAAGTCATTTTTAAACAATAACAAAGTGTTTTTCAGTATTTATCAATAATTGAATACCTTCAGAAAAATACCAAAAATTCACCTTAACCTAATTTTGATATTATAAATCCAAATATGAAGTCCATTTTGTAAAATAAAATGTATAAAATATCAAAAATTGGGTATTACTATTCATAACTTCTTTTTAAATTCCTTGCTTGATTGGTCATGGTGTGCTAGAACTCGATGTTGCATACAACACAAGATGTTGAGTTATTGATAGAGAAATGTATCATGGAAGCTTGGGGGGGTTACATTCTTCCCTCCTTGAAATATTTTCTTCCTCCAAATTTCTATAATATTACTGCATAAAAAGATTTGGGTGGTTCTTAATCATATGTTCCTCAGGTTTCTAGGTTGGATCTTCCATCTTATGGTTTCTCCATAGAAATTTTACTAGATGAGTTTTCCGTTTTATCAACACTTGTTCTATGGTATCAAGAATCTTGACAGGCTCTTCATAGTAAGAAAGATCAGGTTCCAGTTCTGTTTCTTCATAGGTGAGTACATGTGTTTGGTTTGACCTGTATTTTTTCAACATTCATATGTGGAACACATCATGAACTTTAGAGAGACTTGGAGGAATTTCCAAATGATAAGATACAACTCTAATTAATTCAAGGATTTCGAAAGGTCCGATGTACATGGGACTTAATTTACCCTTCTTACTGAATCATAAAACACCCTTCTATAGAGATACCTTCAAGAAAACATGATCTCCTAATTGAAATTAAAAATCCTTCCTTCGGTTAACAGCCTAGCTCTTTTGGATACTTTGATCTTCTTTGATGTGGGTTTGGATAATATTCACCCTTTCCATTATTTCCTCAACAAGTTCTAGGTCTATAAGTTTTCTTTAACCTACATCATCCCCACAAGTTTGTGTGCAACATCCCCTTCCATATAATGCATTGTATGGTTCCATATGAACACTTGACTGAAAGCTATTGTTATAAGAAAATTATACTAGAGGTAACTACGGATCCCACATACCTTGAATGTCATGTGAGAATGATCTCAAAATTTATTCTAAGGTTTGAATAGTCCATTATGATTGTACATCAGTTTTAGTGTGGTAGGCATTGCTCAAACGATGTTCAATATCTAGGGCTTTCTATAGACATTTCTAGAATCTTGATATGATATAGGGACTATGATCACAAAAAATCGATATGGGTAGACAATGATGTTGTAAAATTTCATTAATATATAGTCCTGATAGATGTTCAAGTGTTAAATCTTATATTATAGAAATAAAATGTGAATACTTGGTAAGACAATCAATAAAGATCCATATTGCATCATTCTTTCATGGAGAATTTGGTATCCCCATGAAAAAGTCCATTATAATATCATCCAATTTCTACTCAGGTATTGAAAGAGGTTGAATGACTCCCCCAAGATGTTGTCTTCCAGCCTTCACATATTGAAAAACCATACATATTGAAAAATAATTATCAATATCCCTCTTTATGTTGTCCCACCAAAAATGATTCTTATAATATCTATACAAATTAGTGAAACCAGGGTGTATAGAGAAATTGGAGCTATGAGAATCATCCCAAAATTCCCTTTTTAGATTAGGCATGTCGGGAACACAAAGTCTCTTCCCAAATTTCAAAATTCCATCTTCATATACGAAGTTGATCAATCTACCATTGTTCATAGATTTATATTTCTTTTGAAACTTCTCATCATCAGTTTTAGAACTTGTTATCCTTTCTAGTAATGATGGATTGGAAACCATTTGAAAAACTATTGATGTTTCACCTTCCATGATTAATCCCATATCCATCTTTACTAGATCCAAGAACATAGGATCCCTATCAATTCTCATCTTGTTCATAACTCCATGATCCTTTTTTCTAAATGAATCTACCACCTTATTTTACTTACCCGAGTGGTAGTATATAGTGAAATCATAATCCATGAGTAGTTTGAGCCATCACCTTTTCCTCATGTCGAGTTCTTTTAGTCAGAAAATATACTTTAAACTCTAGTGATCAGTATATATCTCACATTTTTCACCATAGAGATAGTGTCTCCAAATCTTTAAAGCAAAAAATATACCTACTAACTCAAGATCATGAGTGGTATAGTTTTGTTCATAAATTTTTAGGTGTCGTGATGTATACACAATTACTCTAACATTCTGTATAAGGACGCAACCCATTCCTTTCTAGCACTTCCCAGTGTGATTATTTCATCAGTTATCACATAAGGTAAATTTTTCCTTTCCCTTCATTCCTTTATCAATATTTCTCTATGAAATCCTCTGCTTCTCTGGCATCCCATCAAAGACATAGCGCTCGGAGAATTCTTTACATATCTTATTAACACTTGATATTATTTCCTCATATTTTGAGAATTCATGGGAAACTTTTTTCCTTAAAATTTTTTGTTTAAGACCACAAAAGATATGATCGTTCTTACTCATTGGGAAATTTATATTTCTAGAGTTATCATTCATTCTATTAGGAGCCATTTTTAAATGACTACATGCACTAGGTTAGATCATATCATAATTTATAATCCAAAAACAAGAGAAATTCTGAACATTAATTGAATATTTTCACACATCTAGTCTCATAATCATAAAATGGTTTCTTTGTAGACATATTTAATTATAATTCCTTCATAATGGTTTGTAAATAAAATTTAAATTTTCCTAACAATACCCCCCCTGAGTATCAATTTCAAGAGTGAAACATGTCCCATTGTCATGTAATAGGATACCGCATGTCAAGATCAAAACTCCTTGTCAATGATCTCACTCCTAGGTACCTCTGTTCTAGAGCCACCTCTAACTATTTGTATCCACTCATGGATGTATTGTCTAGGGAAATTCACAAAATCCATACATTATAAAAAATATATGATGTTTTTTTATACTAATACTCAATGTTTATCTTAGGGTAATCTTCACTAATATGAGTTTTTCTAAATCTAGTTTCCAAGGTTTGTACTAAACTTCATTTGATACCACCTGTAATGCCTCGAACCTAGTTACCTAGAGTTGGTGCATTATTATATAACATTGGTATGATCACAAGGAATCAAGTCCCAAAGGACTAAACATTTTAGTTTCCTTGGAAGTACTAGATACATACATAAGTTTTAAATTACATTATGAAATAAAACAACAACAGTATTGTGTCTCCTTTGAACACACTCATATCCCATAGCATATCCTGAACTGTCAATCATTATATACTTATTTACATTATAGAAATAATAAAACATAAGAAATGGGTGAGCTCAGATTCTTATTAAAGATAACAATATGGTGGAAACTTTAATAAATAAGCATAAACAATAAAGGCAATGTATAAGAATAAAACACAATCCTTTAAAAATAAATAAACTGCCTAATATGGAAAAGATATATCAAATAATTACATTTAGTTATTCACATGGATATTCTACTAGTCGAATAATAACATATAATATCAATAGATAATTCCAGAATGATGGAATTCATAATGTCAGACATCATAACCACACAGTCAAGGACTCATGCCAAGACTAAAAATAATGATTTGGTCAAGGCCTTGTGCCAAGACACTAGTGTATCTCATTATACATACCAATTCATCATGGAGCTATAGTGGGATCCACCAGTCACTTACTAAGTCCAATGCATTCCTCATATGAAAATATTGAAATATAACATAAACATTCATACTAAAACAAGCATACGAAAACTTAATACTTAAACCATAAACCTTGAATGGAATTAAAATAACACATCCACAATTGAACACATCAAAAAAAATTCAATACAATATGGATGATGGTATAATAATAAATCAACTTCAAACAAGTGTAAAATCCATCAAATGATGTTGACAGAGATGAAATCAAAACTATTTGAGAGAAATGTATATTTCTATTTGGAAATCATTTAAAAGTCATGTAATTATAAAAGAAAAAATTTATTTTTAAAATATTTTTATAAGATTCTAAGGGAATCTTCAAAGGAGTTATAATGGAGAAAAATAGATGCACCTGGCGTATATGTTAAAAAGCATTGTTACCTTAATTTATAGAAAAGGTCATAAAGAACCTTGTTTGGAAAATGAAGAAAACATTCCTTTCAAATAATATTATAAAAATTAAAATAAGGGTATAAATGGATTTAAACCATATTATATGAAATAGAAAAAATGTTTTGAAATACATTTTTATGAAACACGGATGAGGATGATAAATAAGTCCCAGTAGATACTTATGTATAAACAACGTCAGATAAATAAAGAGATTGTAAAATTAACCCCTACCTAGAAAATTTACATATTCTAGGGTACATTAACCTTATGTGTAATAGTTAAATCGTTGTTATTAAATTATAAAAGAACCAAATACATAAATATGTTGTCATATATGATCTTCTAATATTTCTTTGTTAATAATATATCAGTAGTATAATTGTTTCCGGTGTTAACTGATTCGTTTTCATTTATATGTTTTGTTATGTAAGTCATGTTCATTATGGATAGGATGTATTTTATTCATATAAAAAATTATATTAAGTTCATAAACATTATTTTTAATCATAAAATGAAAATTATTCATTAATGGTTACGATGGGGAATTAATCTCATCACATTCATGGAGAGGGTAATCTGTTCGTACACACGAGCAAAAATACCATCATATTGATGGTGAAATAATATGTAAATGGATTTTATATTATATTTATAAAATTATTAACATGTTATATTTTTATTGAAATAAATTATTTTCATTATTATACCCATGAAAATAATGAATTGTTTAATAACAAACTACACCATGACGTAGAGACGATAAGCTATACACACGCACATACGGACACTTTGTCATTTATAGTATGGTTAGAATAATGAATAAGGTTTTACCATATTTATAATAAAATGACTGTATTTTAATTTTACTGGAGTTATTATTTAGGTATGGAAATAACAAAGAAATAGGATGTGGAAGAAGAAAAGAACTTTGAAAAAGGTGATGAAATTATTACCTGTTCTTCAGGTGCTTCATTTTGATTTGATCAAAAGGTATCCTTAGGTTCAAATTAAGATCATAGTAATTCCTTTTAGTTGAAGCGAGGTTAGTTTTTGGGATATTTTATCAGTGTTTGGCTGATCCAAATGGCTTTGTATGTGTGCATTTGATAGAAGGGGAATTGCCTTTTTATAAGAGAGGTGAGGGGCACCTTAGGAAAAGATTGAAATATTATTTTATTATAAAGTAATTTTCGGTTTCTAATGGATCCAAATTGATTTATTTTGATGATAAGGTGGAAATGGGTCAAAAAACTCTCATGCAATAGGTTTTAGACAAGTTTAGGTCACCATATTATCCCTATCTTCTAGATTTAACTCTTAGTTAAATAGTTTAACTTTTACCATGTCTTCTTGTATTGTTATCATAAATGGTAAATAAAAATACTATAAAAATACAAGAGAAGCCCAAGTGGTTAATTATTGACATATATAAACGTATAAAAGTCCTTTGGATGATCCTTATATTTTTATGAATATTATATCATTTAGGAAAATAGAATTTGTTTTAAAAACTCATTTATGTCAATTTTGAAAAAATTTAATATTTGTTTTTTTAAAGTCATAACAACTTTATCACATAAAATAAATTATTTAATTGACTCTATCATGTCATATTATAATATAAAATTCGTGGAAGGAATCAAAAGTGTGAATTTACATT
Source organism: Viscum album (assembly GCA_963277665.1). NCBI lineage: Eukaryota > Viridiplantae > Streptophyta > Magnoliopsida > Santalales > Viscaceae > Viscum > Viscum album. The sequence continues at coordinate 1,536,688,929 of OY728158.1, read as the reverse complement.
TATTTAAATATTTATAATATCAATTGTTTTAATCCTTCATTAATAAGGTTATTACTACGTCGTCATTGTGTCATAAATACATTTAATTATTTAATGTCTAAAAATTATAAATAAAATTCAAGGATGTAGAAAATATTTTTATCCTTCCAATTAATATTTATAGTCAAATTCATCTTATGTATAAACCTATATTAAAATTTTTGTAGTTATTAAAATTTAAATTTAAAACTTTTAACTCTTCTTTAAATAAAATAATAATAAGTGTCCTGATCTAATCCAAGTGGATAACAAAAGATCATATTATATTCATAAAGTTTATGTAGGTTGAAATATACTTATAAAATTAAATTAGGATATGTTTTATGGTAATTATAATATCATGTTTACCTATAATTACCCTATTTAGTTTTAATCGTGGTTAATAAAATTCAAAAGTTACTATTCAACAAAAATTAGTTTCTTCCTACTGAACCACATTTTACATACTTATTTAAACTATGTCTCTCGTATTTTTAAAATTAAATTCTCCGAAGTGGTAAAATTATGTTTTAGGAAAATTTGCAAATGTGCCTAGAAGGTGGGTAAAGTACGTTTAAAAGTTTAATAAAATTTTATACTTATGATTTTATTATAAAAAGTCTCCAATGAATTACATTGAACTTATATCGGTATTATGTATCTATTTTGACTTTAAATAAATTTAAATAAAATAAATAATTATTTAAATAAAAAGTCTGTTTTAAACAATAACACAATGTTTTTCACTATTCATCAAAAATTGATTTTTTAAGAAACATACCAAAGATTCACCCTAAGATAATTTTGATATTCCAAATACAAAAATTTAATCCATTTTGAAATATAAAATTTATTAATTTTTAAAAATTAGGTATTAAAATTCATAACTACTTTTTAAACGGCTAGTTTGATTGTTCGTGGTGTGCTAGAACTCGATGTTTCGTAAATCCCAAGCTATTGCACTATTCAAAGAGAAACGTAACATGGAAACTTGGGGTGTTAAATTATTCCCTCATTCAAGTAATTTCATCCTCAAAATTTCTTGAATATTACTGCATAAAAATATTCGGGTGGTTCTTCATCATAAGTTTCCCTATTTCCCACATCAACTCTTCCATCTTATAGTTTCTCCATAGAACTTTTACCAGATGATTCATCTAGTTTTTCAACACATGTTATATGGTATCAAGAATCATAACATTCTCTTCACAATAAGATAGGCTGGGTTCCAGTTCCATTTCTTCATAGGTGAGTTCATGCGTTGGGTCGAGCATGTATTTTCTCAACAGTGATATGTGGAACACATCATGAACATTGGAGAGACTTGGATGCATTTCCAAATGATAAGCTACAACTCCAATTAGTTCTAGAATTTAAAAAGGTCTGATGTAAATGATAATTAATTTACCCTTCTTATCGAATCATAAAACACCCTTCCATGGAGATACCTTCAAGAAAACATGATCTCCTACATAAAATTCCAAATCCTTCCTTCAGTTATTGGTATATCTATTTTTCCTACTTTGATATTCTTTGATGAGGGTTTGGATAATATTAACATTTTACATTGTTTCCTCAAAATGTTCTGTGCCTACGATTTTTCTTTCACCAACATCGTCCCAAAAAGTAGGTGTGCGACATCTCTTTCCATATAACGCATCATATGGTTCCATGTGAGTACTTGAATGGAAGTTATTGTTATAGGAAAATTCTACCAGAGGTAAATAATGATCCCACATACCTTGTAAGTCATGCGAGCAAGATCTCAACATGTATTATAATGTTTTAATAGTCTTTTCTGATTGTCTATCGGTTTAAGGGTGGTAGGCAGTGCTCAAACAATGTTCAGTATCTTGGGATTGCTGAAGAATTTCCTAGAATCTTTATGTGAAACAGAGAACAAAATCATAATCAATCTAGAGGGTTATACCATTATGTCTTCAAATATTGTTAATATATAGTCTTTCTAGATGTTCTAGTGTAAAATCATCTCTTATAGGAAGAAAATGTGATGACTTGGTAAGATGATAAAAAATAACCCATATTGCATCATTCATTGATGGAGTCTTTAGTATCCCCATGAAAAAGTCCATCGTAAATTCATCCCATTTATACCTAGGCATGGGAAAAGGTTTAATGACTCCTCTAAGATGTTGTCTTCCAGACATCACCTATTTAAAAACCATAAATCATGAAACTTAATCAACAATATCCCTCTTCAAGTTGTCCAACCAGTAAAGTTCTTTCAAATATCTATACATATTTGTGCTAACAGGGTGTATAGATAAATTGGAGCTATGAGAATCATCCAAGAATTCCTTTTTTAGATAATATATGTTAGGAAGACAATGCCTTTTCCAAAATTTAAAAATTCCATCTTCATATACAAAATCAAGAAATCTCTCATCATTCACAACTTTACATTTCTTTTGAAACTCCTCCTCATCAGTATCAGGTATTTTTATCATTTATAGTGAATATGTATTGTAAACCATTTGAAAATGAATCAATTTATTACCTTCCATGATTATTACCATATCGATCTTTACTAGATCCATGAACATAGGATCCCTTTCAACTCTTATCTTGTTCATAACTCCATGATCCTTTCTGCTCAAAGCATCTGCCTCCTTTTTTCCTTCCTCGAGTGGTAGTGTATAGTGAAATCATAATTCTTGAGTAGTTTGAGCCATCTCCTTTGCCTCATGTTGAGTTATTTTTTTGGGAAAATATATATCAAAATCTTGTGATCAGTATATATCTCACATTTTTCCCATAGAGGTAGTGTTTCCATATCTTCAGAGAAAAGATTACAACTTCTAACTCTTAATCATGAGTGGGATAGTTTTGTTTAGGAATGTTTATCTACCATGATGAATAGACAATAACTCTCTCATTTTTCATAAGGACACAACCGATTAATTTCTAGCACTTCCCAGTGTGATTCTTTTCTCAGTTAACACATATGGGAAAAATCTTCTTTCCCATATTCCCTTTATCTATCTTTCTCTATGACATCCTATTCTTCTCTGAATTCCCTTCAATGACATAAGACTCATAGAATTATTTACTTATCTTATTAACAAATGTTATTATTTCCCCATATAATGAGAATACATGCTAGACTATTTCCCTTCGAAATTTTGGCTTAGGACCCTGAAAGATATGATCCTTCTTACTTATTGGGACATATGTATTAGTAGAGTTATCATTCCTTTTAATGGGAGCCATTTCTAATTGACGACAAACACTAGGTTATATCATATCATAATGTTTAATCCAATAACAATAAAATTTCTCAACATTAATTGAATATTCTCACACATCTAGTCTCATAATAAAACAAATTCTTTCTTTGCTAACATATTTACTCATAAATCATTCATAATGGTTTGTATATAAAATTTTAACTATCCTAAGCTTATCCCCCATGATTATCAATACCAAGAGGGTAACAAGTCCCATTGTTGTGCACTAGGATACCCTGGTTCAAACCTGAAAATCCTTGTTGGAGTTTTCACTCCTAGGTACATTTATGCCAGAGCCACCTCTACTTATTAGTATCCATATAGGGATTTATTTATTTGTAAAATCCACAAAATCTCTAAATTACCAAAATTATAGGAAGTTCTTCAATACTAATCCTCAATGGTTATCTTAGGGTAATGTTCATTAATCTGAATTTTTCTAAATCTAGTTTCCAAGGTTTGTACTAAACATCCTCTGATACCAACTATAACACCCCAAACATAGATACCCATAGTCTGTGAGTTATTACATAACATTGGCATGATCACAAGGGATCAAGTCCCAAAATATTGATCAGTTTAGTAGCCTAGTAAGTACTAGATACATACATATGTTTTACATTACATTATCAAATGATTAAAACAACAACATTGTGTCTCCTTTTAACAAACTCATATACCATATCCTATACCTATATATCAATTATAATATACTTCTTCACATCATGGGAAAAATAAAACATATGAACGGGATGAGCTCAGATGCTCTGTAAGGATAAAAATATAGAGGAAAATTTCATAAAAAAGCATAAACATTGAAGGAAATGTATAAGACCAAAACACAAGCCTTTTAAAATTAAACTTCACAATAATATAGCAAAGATAAATCAAATAATTCCACTTACTTATTCACATGGATATTCTACTATTCAAATAATCACATGTAACATCGATAGCTAATTTCATAATGAAGAAATGCATTCTGTCGGACACCATAACCACATAGTCAAGATTTCGTCCCAAGACTAAAAATAAATATTTTGGCAAAGCCTTATGGAAATATATTATTTTGTCTCAAGATACCCGCCGATGCATCGAGGAGCTCTAGAGGTATCCACCCGTCACTTATTATGTCCAATGAATTCCTTATATGAAAATATTGAAACATAACATAAACATTCTTATTAAAACTAGCATAAAAAAAGTTAATACATTAACCATAAACCATGAATGGCATAAAAATAATACATCCAAAGTCAAACATATCAAAAAATCTTCCATAAAATATGGAATATTGTATCATAATAAGTCAACAACAAAAAAGTGTAAAATCCATAAAAGGATATTGACATAGATGAAATCAAAACTATTTGAGAGAAACATATCTTTCTATTTTGAAATCATTTTAAAGACATGTAATTATAAAAGGAAACATTTATTTTGAAAAAATTCTTATAATCATTTAAGGTAATCATCAAAGGTTTTACAATATATGAAAATAGATGCACTCACCGCATAAGTTATAAAACCATTCTTACTTTAATTTTTTGAAAAGGGTATAAAGTACCTTATTTGGAAAATGATAGAAATATTTCTTTCCAAAAATTTTATTAAAATACAAATAAGGTTATAAATTAATTAAACCCATATTCTAGGAAATAGTAAAAATGTTTTGAAATAAATTTTTAAGAGACACATATGTGGATGATGAAGAAGTACCAATAGATACTTACATATAATCAACCTCAGATAAATAAATAGATAGTAAAATTAACCATTAACATGAACTTTTTCTTAGGAAGGGTAATTTAACCTACTTTATAATGGTTAAATCATTTGTATTAAATTATACAAGAACAAAATAAAAAAATATGAAATCATATATGATCTTCTCATTTTTTTGTTAGTAAATTTTCAATAATATCATTGTTTCGGGTGTTAACTGATTCGTTTTGCATTATATGTTCTATTAAATAAGTAATATTTTTTTGGATTGGATGTATTTTATTCATATAAAAAATGATATTATGTTCTTAAAAATTATTTTTAATCATAAAATGAAAATTATTCTTGAATGGTTATGATGTGGAATGAATCTCATAGCGTTTGTTGAGACAGTAATCAGTACATACGCATGAGTGACAATATCATTCTATTGATGGGGAAATAATATATAATATGATGGTATATTATATATATAGAATCATTAACATGTTATATTTATTATTTCTATATATTATACTCATTATTATTCCCATCCAAATAATGAAGTCTCGAATAAAAAACAACACCATAAAGTGGAGATGGTATGCCATACGTACGCACCTATGGTGACTTTTCCATTCAGAGGATGGATAGAAAATGAATATGGTTATACCATATTTATAATATAATACATGTATTTAAAATTTAATGGAGTTATTATTTTTGTATCGAAATAACAAAGAAATAGGAACTAGAAGAAGAAAAGAACTTTGAAAGAGGTGATTAAATTATTTCCTCTTCTTCGAGGGCTTCCTTTTGATTTGATCAAAAGGGATTATTAAGTAGGATTTATGATGAATTTAAGGACTCTAAGTTGATGTTAGGGTATGTGGGAGGATATTTTCATAGTGTTTGGCTGTGACAAATGGCTTTGGATGTGTGAATTTGAGAGAAGCATATGTTACCTTTTATAAGAGAGTTAAGGGGCACCTAAGGAAAAGATTGAAATTTTATTTTATTATAAAGTCATTTTCGGTTTCTAATAATCCAAAATGATTTATTTATAAGCTAAGGTGGGGATGGGTCTAAAAACTCTAAATTAATTGGTTTTAGAAAAGTTTATGTCAACATATTGACCATATCATTTAGATTTAACTCTTAGTTAAATAGTTTAAGTTTTACCATTTCTTCTTGTATAATTATAATAAATGGTTAATAAACTTACTATAAAAGTCCAAGTGAACCCTAATTGGTTAATTATTTAAATATATACCCTTATATAAGTCCTTTGACCGATCCTTAGTTTTTTATGAATACTATATCATTTAATAAAATAGTATTTGTTTTAAAAACCCATTTATGTCAATTTTGAAACTATTTAGTATTTGGTTTTTGTAATAGTCAAAACAACTTTATCACTTTGTAAAAAAATATTTCATCAACCCTAAAATGTCAAATTAACATATGAAATTTGTGTAATGCATAAATATTATCAATATCCTTTTATTTTAATATTTATAATAATAATTATTTTAATCATTCATTAATAAGGTAATTACTGCCTTATCCTTGTGTCATAAATAAATTTAATTATTTAATGTCTAAAAATTAAAAATAAAATACCATGATGTAGTAAATATTTTTATCTTTCCAATTAATATTCATAGATTAATTTTTATTAAGCATAACCCTATATTAAAAATGGTTTAGTTATTAAAATTAAAATTTAACACTTTTAACTCTTCTTTAAATTAAATATTAATAAATGTCCTGATCTAATCAAGTGGATAAAAAAGCATCATATTTTATTCCAAAAGTTTATTTAGGTCAAAATAAATTTATCTAATATAATTATGACATGTGTTAGGGTAATTATAATATCATTGTTACCATTTATTTATCTATTTACTCTTAACTATGGTAAATAAAATTCAAAAGATAATATTCACCAAAAATTATTTTCATCCTATTGAACCAAATTTTACTTACTGATTTAAACTATGTCTCTCAGATATTTTAAAATATATTCATAGAAGTGTTAGAATTGAATATTATGGATCTTTTCAAATGTGCCTAGAAGGTGGGTAAAAGATGTTAAAAAGTTCAATAAAATTTTATACATCTAATTTTATTATAAATTGTCTCCAATAAATTAGATTGATATTATATAGGTATTATGTATCTATTTGGACATAAAATAAATTTAAATGAAATAAATAATTATTTGAATAAAAATTTGGTTTTAAATAAAAAATAAATGTTTTCACTATCCATCAAAAATTGAATGTTTTGAGAAAAATTCCAAAAATTAACCCTAAGTTAATTTTGATATTCTGAATTTAGAAATGAATTCCATTTTGAAAAGTAAAATTAATAAAATTTCAAAAAGTTTTTATTACTGTTCATAACCGCTTTTTAAATGACTAGATTGATCGGTCATGGTGTGCTAGAACTCCATGTTGCTTAAATCGCAACCTACAACATTATTCAAAGAGAAACATACCGTGGAAGCTTGGGGTGTTACAAATATAACCAGGATCAATAGTTTTCATTAATTTATAAGGTATTATAGATTATTTGTGAGAAAGTTTTCATAGATATAAAAACCACTAACCATGTTAACATGAAATAGTGTAAATTTCCTTTTAATAATGTAATGTGAAGAATGTTTCAATGAAATAAAAATGGGGTTGGTCACAACACCCGTGATTAGATGACCCTATAGTGGGGAAGGTTTTATAATATAAAACGATGCTTCAAAAAAAAGGCTTGGGATTAATCAACATGGATAATTATAAGGTTAATTATTATTATTCAATGAGATTAATGAATTGTGGGAAATTTTACCCAATGCATGATATCGAGCTGGTGGGAGTGAAATTTACATTAATTAATTAGAGATAATATCTCTATAGAGAAAAGTGTGATATATATACTAATAATAAGAGCTGAAATTATTTATTCACAATTAAGTAGTATAATTTGTGACAAAGTATATGGTTGTAATAGATAAAATATTATTAATTATAGACACATTACAACCCTAATAAGGGAAATAAGGTGGATGATGCTCCGAGAAGGAAAGAAAACTCTAATCATTCCAAGTTGAGGATTGAAAAATACCAAAGACGATTGCATTTATTGAGGGTGCATAATGAATTCAAAATGGAATGAGATAAATCTTATCATTTAGAACCTTATACTTAACAATACTTCCATATAACGATCATATAATCATAAAAAGATGTTGAAGAGCTATAATCAATGTAGAAAATATTTCAATATTCATATTTGATAAAAATAAAGTTAAAATGTATGGGACTCAGATGTTTTTGATATAAAAACTACAGTTAAATAATTAATTTAAGCATGTCATGATTTAAAACTAATATAATTTTTTTTGTTTCCAAAATGCATGCATGGGAAAAATAGGCAAAAAGTATGCCAATTCCATAAAGGCGAAATTTCGTGAAGCAGCTTCGCAAAGCCCTTCATCACCACGGCTGGCGCAAAGAAGAGGCCCCGAATTTGATTGCCACAGAGGAAAAGAAGGAAGACTCTAGGGTTACGATGAAATTGAAAAAAGACTTCTTGCCACATTAGGGAGATTTTATTTTTAAAAGAAGGATGGATGACATTAATGATGAAGATAAACAGCTGTACATAAGCAGAGCCATGAAGGGAAATTGTCTAGCCAGAGCTGGTTGTCATCGATGGGGCCTGAGGCTGCTAGCTGATGGTCTGCATTGTTTCTTCCCCTTTTGGTAAAGGAGAAGGTGTAGCATGCGAATCCTTGGAGAAGCGAGCAAATTATCCTGATGATGAAGCCAAAAGACTAGAGTTTGACTTCATTGTGGTTAATAGCATCAGTCACAATAAGGCAGTCAGACTCAATGATGTTATCAACCCATCCACATTCCACAGTGAGCGGCATACCTGCAAGGATGGCATAGGCCTCAACAACTGCAGGTTCCCAGAAGGCATGATGTGATTCAAATTTTTCTACAATAATTTTCCCTAGATGATTTTGGGCCAGGAGACCGAGAGCAACAAGGCCATCCTTGGGTTGAGATACATCCACGTTAAGCTTAAGACTCCCTTCCATTGGGGGGTTCCAATGAGTGGTAAAGAAGGGGGTTACACCTGGAATAAAGTGTCCATTGTTGTCCTTCCAGCCCTCAATCCATGAAATGGACCATTCAATCCAGAATTCAGGAGTTTTATGAAAGCGGTGAAAAACTGAATCGTTACACCGAACCCAAATGATCCATGCCAGGGTGCACAGAGAACCTGCATTAATCGATGAAAGAGAGGAACACCAATGCATCAGAATATCAGTGAGGTCAGAGGCAATGTCCAGTGAAGCATCTAAATATGGGCCCCATTTATTCCAAATTTCCTTATCTCCCGGGCAGTGAATGATGGTGTGCCAAGGAGTTTCTAGAATATTCGGGCTGAAAGGGAAGGACTCAGCACTAGCCATATGTCGGTAAATGAGAAGGCTCATGGTAGGGAGGGTGCCCGTGCACACCCTCCACCAAAATTGGCATATTTGATTGTGGGATGTTGAGCTTCCAAATCACATACCATGGCCCCTCATCACGGTCGATATAGTGGATATCAAGAGCCAGTCTATACTCGGATCTCACCATGTAATCGCCTGAAATATCATTGGTCTAGAAAAGATGGTCGAGGCTTGCATTTGGGACACAGGGGATTCTCAGGATAATTCTTTTTTCACTTTCATTAAACCATTCATGGATCTTTTCAACACACCACCCGAGGACCTAGTTTGAAAAGAGGTAGTTGACATATGCCACATTAGGGAGATGATTGCCTCTGCGATTGATTAGATATTAATGGAAGCCTCTATGAGCACCAGAAAGGGAATGAAGGGGGCCTCTACACCATAGAGGGGATAAAATTATACCTCTATGTTACAAAGAACTTGACACAATATTCCTCTGATGGCAAAGCACATGCAGCTCAACAGTGCGCTATTAGAGCTATGAGCCACCTCTTGCCTATAAATACCTATCTTCCCCAGGACCCAAAAGATGGATACCCTGACAATTCAACTTCTCAATTATCAAATCAGGAAGTTCCTTCTACTATGAAAAACATATAGAAAATGAGCTTCTTAAAGTATTTTAGCATTGAGAATAAACTGTTCCCTTGGCTTAGATGCAACCCCTCATTAAGAAGTGATTCCCTTCACGAAGCCCATGGTCCATTGAAAAAGAAAGAGATACCTATAGGAACTCATGTCTTCACAAATAACTCACACTTTGTGAAGTACCTTCCATGAACTTGTGAATCCCATTCTAAGGAAGGATCACTGTGCTTCACAAAGTACCTTCCTCCGCAATGTTTTTCTTTGAAAGCCACCATTTCTCTATGAAGTCCTACTTTCCAAAAGCACATTCACTTTACAAATCACACTTTATTCACATGTATACTATATTCTATGGATCAACCACTCCACTTTTCTAATCATACACCTTCATAGAGTGTATCTACTTTGTAGAGCATCAGATATTTGCCAGGTATATTCCTCTGAACCCATTCTCTTCACAAAAACTTCTTCTATATTGACCTCTTGGTTTGTATGAAGTGATTTCAAAGTCCCTTGGGTGGTGCTTCATATTGAATTGCTTTGAATCAATATTATTCTCAAAGTAATTATAATGGCTATTGCTTCTTCACATAGACATGCTAATGTGAGCCCATCAATGGATCAATCCACAACCCATCTGTACCTGGGATTGTCGGTGCCTTCCCTTCACTAAGTGTTAAAGTGAACTGATTATATAAGTCCTAGGAGTGGGGGGTGATTCCTCATCATCCGTGCTATATGATGTTAAACTACCAAGAATCATTATCCCCAACACATGATGTTAAGATATGGCCTTTCCTCATGCAACATACGTGGGGTACCCTGCCTCAGAAATTTTCCATGCCCACTAGTCTCCCCGGGAGTGAGATATTCATCCCATTGAATGAGATCCGATTTTCATGGAATGTAATCAATTTATGTGGATGGGAAACCATCCTAGTGTAATACCATATTAATTCTTCTGGGAGGTAGAATCATTTCCCCTCCTATATTCTTTAGTGGGAAAAACCATAGGAGAGATGGGAACAGAGACTCTCGATACCCAATCTCTCTCCCTTTGGTATTTATCCCCATATATCCTCCATCTTGGAATAATTACTAATATCCATCTCCCTAGGCCACTACCCACACATAAGCCCCATCCAATTTATCATGGGAACACCTTTCATAATGCGATCTTCAGGTATTTATTACCTCTTATTTCTCACACATAGCATGACTCACATGGGATTAGAGTAATCATCGACCATGGAATCCTCTCTAGGTATCCTTTAAGGGTAATCACATCCATCATGCCACTGAACTATAAGGACATTGATATTTTTACATTCAAGGAAAGGCACATAGGAGGCCTCCCTTAGGTTCAATCCCATCATCCACCAGTCCGGTCCACACTAGGTCAGCTCACCCTCATCCAACATGACGTTAAACCGAATGCCACTTATCATCATGCATGTTGTTAAACTATATGCATTCAAACTAGGTGGGTTTCGATCCCTATCTTCTATATAGGGAAAGTAGGAATCCACTCCGAGGATCAACTCAAAATACAGGTAAACCCATATGAGCTACATGGGTTTTGATCCCTATCTTCTATATATGGTATGTAAAAAGGATCCTTGAGGATCAAACCCAAATACTAGTAAACCCATGTGAACTGTGTGGGTTTTGATCCCTATATCCTAGATAGGGTACATAGGAAGCCTCCCTAAGGTTCAACCCCAAATATTGATAAACCCATTCAAACTATGTGGGTTTCAATCCCTATCTCCTAGATAGGGTATGTAGGAATCCTTCATGAGGTTCAAAACCAAACACTGATAAACATCGGTGTCCACTTTGTTTGGATGCTCACCCATGGTCCAACCTTTAGTGGAATCTAACCATATCTCGGGCCGCTAACCAAATTTAAATCCCATCATGTCCTTAGCTCTCTGTCCTTTATGCACACGCTAATTCCATCCCCCATCTAGAACTATGTACACTTTGATTCCCTTCTACGAGGATAGGTAGGAAGCATCCCTGAGGTTCATGCACATCACTTATGACTTATCCTGCTCTCTCCCTTGAGCCATTATGTTTTGGTAAGGTCATGCCTCATCCCTGAGGTTCTACTTCCTTCGAGTCCCATGCATGCATCCATTCTCATGGTCTTCCTGCCCAGGTGTCCCTTTGCCCCACCGAACAATTGGAACATTTATTCCCTACAACAATAATACGTAGGAAGCCTCTATGAGGTTCAATCTCAAAATCAATATCATATTCACATCAGCTTGATCCCACTCCTCCCATCTACATCCTTCAACCATCGATCACCCATCCTGATTCATACCCACGCTGTCACATCTCGGTGAAATCATTCCATCCATTCAAGCGGATAACGATACATAATACCCACACAAATTCATAACGATCTAACCAATAGTGTACTTCTTGTGATGGGTCACTAACCATGTGTAATCCCCAACATGTCTCTAGGTTTATATTCTTTGTGTACACCCTGAATCATAAATCATTTGAACTGCATGGGTTTTGATCCCTGTCATCTAAATTAGGAATGTAGGAGGCCTCTACGCGGATCAATCCAAACCAATGGTAAACCTTGGTGCCCACATTGCTGGGACCCAAGCATCCTCAAACTCTCCCTCATTAGACGTTTTGATCCACCCAACTAATGAACCCCTCAGGTGATCCCACCTAGGGTTGCATCCATCTGATACACTCCCATCAGTGTTCAGATAAGTTGGATCCATCTACTCCAGATATTAAAATCACGGTATACCCGGTGATAAACATGGGAAGGTGAGGAATATCTGATGGACATTCCTGGGTCATGTAATTCCCCACACTCAACATGGGATTCCTCAGGCTTCATCACCCTCACGAATATTTATCAAAAGGGGAAGAAACACATACACATCTATTTTTCAACATTCAGACTTGTTAGTGAGGTTCAACTTGAAAAATCCCCTGATCTAAGGTTTATTCCCTTACATGACCCCTTGGAATGCCCTGATAGAAGAATTTTAATTAACCTGTTCCCATAAGGATTTGGCACCGAGGAAGAGTTTCACAAACAATGTTTTAATATGTAAGGGAGACTTGGACTAGGTGTTGAATTTTTAAGAGGAATCCATAGAAGGTGAGAACGAAATCCCATCATCCCATTTTGATCAAGGAGTAAACATCCCTAAATAAGCAATTGATGCCTCACACCTTTGGAAAGTGTGAATGCATTGAAACAATCAGCGCATCCCAACCGATGAAAGTGTGCCCCAGAAAAAGTGGCAGAAAAAGAAATGGGGACCATGACAGGAAACCATATCCTTATTATAGAGATTAGTAGCATTTGATATATTGGAAGACAATAATGTCACTAGATCCCATTATCTGGCACCAAGTCCCACTATGTAAATAGAGGGACAGGTGTGAAACTCCCCAGAGATTGGGGTAGTTGAACATCGGGCATCATAGTCTGCGACATTGTCAATGTGGATCATTCTTAATAATCATGGTACATGTAATGATGCTGGCGCACCCGACATCACTTTCTTCCTTTCAGCACTAATGGTCAAATATTCCAACATTTCAGGACCCAAGCTGAAATGTCAGGAAACCAATCACCACCCACCCACCAACATAGGGGTTGGGATAACACCAGTACATAAATCCCACGAGGGATTATCTCTTCTGTGACGGCCTCCACATATGTGACTGCTGGGTGGCCACACCCTATCTCACCATTTGAGCTCATTCAGAGGAGGTTGATCAAAGATCTCATATGACGATATGAGGAATAAGAGGTTATACCAACTCAAGATATGGCTCATTATGACCTAGAACCTTCTACCCCTTTCCGTCTCCACTGACCCATGGGCTGTGTAGAGAGACAATACTCCTAACTCCAAACTACAACTGTTTCGGGAGTCTCTCCATGGAATTCTTTGACGGCTCGCTTCCTTATGCCAATGAGGTTGGGAAATTCCAAGCCAGACCATCCATGATCCCATCCCAGGTGATGCTAAAGAGGGTTCCCACCAGGCCCAGTCAGCGCCACTACCTAGTCTTACAGACCAAGGAGCATGGAGATACACACCTGCACCACCAGCCCTAGTCTGGTTAACCTGATGCTAATGTTTGGTACAATCCGAGGTATACACCTATCAGGGGGAATCATCATCAACAATAATAGTGGACCATGCCACCATCGACACATACTATCAATTCCCTATCTATATTGAATAGGGGAACATATACACCCGACCTGGATCAAGGCCCCAACTGCCCCACCGGTAGGTTGGGACCACTCTCTTAGTCACCAACACAGGTTGTTTCCATTGTATGCCAAAACATGATGATGAAATCAAGCACATACTTCCTACATGTTCCACAATCATAGAGAGTGAAGGTCATCCCCACTCTCAAGATTGGAATGTAGGCCCTCCCCATCCCACTATCAGTTCAGGTGAAGGCCCTCCCTGCCGCACTGACATCTAGCACGGTGGATTCTTACACACCTGTGATCCAATATATGGAGCCATTTCTCCCATTACAGGTCACCAAAGTAAATATACTCCTTGCGCGGTCATCCATCCACATGTAGGTATTCTACATGTTCTTACCGCAAATGAAAAAGGTCTTCCTCATCCTGGAAATCAGATAAACATAGTTCTACCCTACTTCAATGGCATATAATGTGGAGGTCTTCCCCATGTCCAGTTTGATAGGTGAGAAGGCCCCCTCGTACCATCACTACTAAGGGAAATAAACATGGATGTACTTCCCACGACCCTACCATCTCCAACTAAGGTCCTACCCGCTCTAAAACTTCCTGCAGAGGTTTCCCCCAAGTGTCAACTAAAAAGAACATAGGTCGTCCCTGTGTAACTTTTGACATTTTTCCGGGTGCTCCTCACACCCCAAATCACTCAGGCAGAAGTACTCTTTTCTCTAGTATCATTTCATCTAAAGCTAATCCTCAAATAAAAAACATACCCTATCCTAAAAAACTGTCCCATGGTAGGAGGGAGGGTCACCACTGCCAATGGAGTAATACTGAGAAGATTTAGTCCTCGATTAAACCCATACACTTCTCAGACTCTAAGGTAGAGTATGATTAGGTAGTGGAAGCCTCACCCTGATCCTTTATGTCGGGTTTCAGAGTAGGAACAAGGCATATAAGCCTCATCATTTCAGTAACTAATGTCCATCAGATCACCACCTCCCTCTGAAGACACATCTAGGAGGAGGAATATTAGGACCCTTTCCAAGGAATGTTCTTGTAATCCTCCCAATCATAAATAGGATCATTCTATAACTCAACCATAGATCACGAAGAGTTATTTTGGGGACCAATAGTGAAAAAACAACAGAATAATCCACATTCAGAAACTTCAACCCCTGCGTGGGAAGCTATGACCACTATTCTATCTTACCGTGATGTGATGGCTTAGACGTTATGTTCTTATAAATACATCCCATGATGCGGCGGCTTTTGAGCTCGCACTTCATATTCTACACCGACCAGTGTAACGTCTCAATGGTCTACTTCAATGTTGGTGTCAGTCCCTCAGTCGCCCATAGTGGATGAATGGGGAAACCAAGAGCCTGATCTAGATTCTGAGCCAAGGATCTTGTGGGAAATTCTTTCGGTGAACCATTTCTTATAGATGTTCTATCTAGTGGAATCAAAAAACATCAGTACTACAAAATCTCTTACCCTGGAAAATGTCTTATGCTTCCACCAAAATCATTGGGTGACACACATATATCTTAATCATCGAAAAGCATCTTAACCCAAGGGAGAGGAACACATTGAAGGTATCATCTAGCAATACCACATGGTTGACTTCGCTACACTCCCTTTTGATCAGCGCTGGGAGTTTCCCCGTCGCTATCGGACCCTCCATCAATGATGCATACTGGTCTTTACAGTGCTCCACAGAATTATTAAGGAGGATCCCCCCATGTGTAGATATTTGGTTAGAGGCAGTATTCCTCCCTTCATATTAGTTCTATATAGTTCTAGCATGACATTCCTAGTGATATTGAGGTTATTACTTCAGGTATAGTCATAGTTAACATGGAAGACCTATCCGAATAAGATAACGAGAAAGAGCTCCATGAAGAGAACATACCCCCAGGGAAGTTCCATACATGTCAGATATGTTGTGTAGGGTTACTCTATAGAAAAGAAATTTACTGGGACTTTTCATAAATTCCAAGTGATTATCTCTCGGTCAAAACCCAAATAAGGGTGAAGAGAATGATGGGGTCGTCAAACCCTATGATCTGTATGGTTCAGTGTAAAAGGTGGAAGATGACCCTTAAAAGGTTGTTTGTGACAACATGTCACAGAACATAAAAATAAGGTTGAATTCATTAATGATGAACATATTATGGAATGACCAAAAGACTATAGTAATCCTCAACCGGGACATTAGAGGTAGTGACATCCTCCCCCGGAGGAGTTGCCTTTGGGTGACCATGAACATCCTTCCCATATAGATAGGGTCGATACCGAGGTTTATGGAAATATGGTGTGATATACATCACTAAAACATCTTCAATTGCATGATAACTCTCCTCGAGATCCAGCTGAGGGTCCCACAGTCACTACACAAGTCTTTCCTCCAACAGTTCTACAGGTCTTTCCACCAGCCACATCATAAGCCACTGGGCCCATTTATCATATTGATGAACCTGTCAATGCACTGGTGGTGAGAGATCCTCGTTTAGATAGGAATACCTGTCAATATGATCTGATGGATGCTCTCATTTCCCACCTTAAGGCCTTATAAACGTAACAGGTGGCAATCCAGCCTAATGGAAAGCCATATCTCGCATGGGTGGATGATATTTTAGCACCCCCTCATATCAGTAATGCTAACTTCTCCCCCTTCAATGGGATGAGTGACCAGCTACAGCATCTGGACAACATTATATCATGGTGTGTACCCATGATGGGATCTCCAACGTAGAAGGAGGTCTCCAAGCGGTGGTGTTTTGTATAGATGCTGGAAGGGCCCACATTCGTTTGGTACAGCTAGCTAGCCATTGGTTTAGTATCTAGTTTGGAGGATCATCGTAGGAAGTTTATTAAACATTTATGTTCTACCACCCAGAATAGAATCATTGGTGACTTGTTCATGTGCAAGAAGAGGTCTTACGAGCACATCATAGACATTTTCTCCAACTGTAAAGGCCTCACATATTCCCTTGATATGCTGCTGACTCTGGAGAAGTTGCAAACAATATTTGTGGGGAATGTCAAAACGAAACTAGTCCATTATCTAATCACATAGAACTACCTAGGGGGATTTTAGGATTTCTATGAAAAATCCTAGCGGCTAGAGGAAGCCTTGAAGCATGAAAATAAGGCACACAAGTTGCCTCCTATAGTTCCTGCGAGATGAGACACTAAGGATGAGGCCACCACAGTAGCCCAAATAAAGGCCCCCAGGAAGATAGAGTTTTTTCCAGTAGAGCCACCTCCACCACCACTCTGTGTCCCACCACCTTAGGTACACCCTAAAACCCAGTAATTTTATCCCCAAAATCGGTAGGCAGCCCCATGTAACACGCCTCCGCCACGTCAGAGAGATAATCATGTTCCCTCTCTTCGATAGGATCATCTAGCCACTCTTCAAGGCTAGGGTCCCATATCCCCCTTCTCAGATAGAAGGAACTATATCAACTCATTTAATGAGGTTTAGGTCCCTGTCTATTATTGAAGTGCCTTGGACAAGGGAAACCTATAGTTTCCAGAGTTTCAGAGTCTTAAAGACGCGAGTCTCACTAACGAACCTAATTACAACCCCTACCACTAGATCCTTGGGCACAACCTAAAGCAGTGATATGTGTTTAAATTCTTTCTCAAAGACTAGGTCAATAAAAATATATTTAGGTTAGGTCCAACCCAGGAACATGTGGCATGCATGTTAATAATGCTTGATAGCGATAGTGACAATGAAGGTTAGTGGTAGTAGGTTCCGAACAGTGGGTCCAAAAAATATGACCACCGAATGGCCCACAAGGTAGTTTCCCATTCCCATTGTATTATCCGTGCACTTTTGAACCAACCCGAGCCTTTAGAAGTGGTAGTGTTATCCATAACCACTATTCAGTATCCCTATTCTCAGAAGGGAAAGCATCAAAAAGGAAAGGGAATGAAAATTACCTCACCTATTCCATCATCATCCTATACTCTCAACGATTTCATGCCCCCAGAGATCGTAATTACCCCCAAAATACCCTCAATGATGGAGTATTATTCATGTGGTGATCTATAGTGTTCTTCTGTCAATATCATGGAGCTGGTAAACCCATATATGGTTCCTGACAATAAGGAGCGTCAGACAGATCCTCCCAACATCCCCACCCAACACCAGCTTCGATAGATCCTTTCTAATGTGAGACGTTAGAATTCATGTGTCAGTGCTACAAGACATCCTATGTATGCCACTGAAACTAGAGAGTAGGCCCAGAACATAGTTCTCCACATGCAACCTTATCATCCTATTTCACCAGATCTGTCTCCATTACTGTTTATGCTACTTGATCAGGCGAAGCCACCATGATCATTCTACCATCAACCACGTTATATTATGGATTAGCCCTAGTCATATTTCTCTCATCTAGTAGTCACTTTATATGTTTGGATTAGTGAGTAGGGGGACATTACTTGTACCATTCTGCCACCAGTTCAACAAGAAGGGCCCATTATGCCTCCTTCCACAGAGAAACTTTCTATCCATTGAAGTTCACACCTAGCACAAAAGTATGATATTCTCAAGAATATTGAAATAATCCCTACGAAACTCATTATCCTTGAGGATATTTTCCTTGCATTAATAAACACAAATCCCTTGTGGAGGCTTTAAGAAGCCCCATCTAGTTTGAGATGGATGTAGCAGCCACATATGCCTTCTATGATGAGGCAGTCATACATGCATAATGTTATTCCATTATCACTTTTTTTTGTACAAGATAATAACCCTCCAATATAGGGGAACATCTTCCCACTGTAAATCACTAGCCTTTACAACGGTGTAGTGGTTCACCATTTTCTTGTGGACGTAGGCTCTGGGATCATCCTTATCCCGACCTGAACACTCGAAAATATGGTGTTGTTCGATGCTGATTTGATTCAATATTACCTAAAAATTAAAGGTTATGATAGGGAATAGTAGACACAAGTTGGAAAGATCCACCTGAATACCCAGTTCGGTGGCCTATTTTCTATCACTGAGTTCATGGTTGTCTCACAAGACACTGATTATAATGAATTTATGGGTTGGAAATGGATCCACTTGCATGCTGTGTTCCCTTGTTCATATCACAAATGCCTCAAGTAATCCATTAATGGTTGAGTAGGCATACTCACAGGTGATGCATCTCCATTTTACTTGTATAAAGCCCGCTATAGAGATGCTAACTATTATAAGAGAAAGGACTAGAAGATTTAGGCCAATGTGGTTGAACATACTATGGTTTCCACTGACCCATTGACAGACCAGGATGACACCTAAATTTTCATGATTCACCAATTAGAGACCACAACCCCAGATTTGGGGTGATTATTTTGTGTCTATAGAACAATGGGAAAGCACTTTACCCTGTTTAAGGGGAACCTGGAGATCACCTCATATTCGTACACAAATTAGGCCCATCTTATCATAGTCCCCCTACTCCCATAAGGTATCAGGATGTATGCCTCATGGCATCAAAAATAAATCATAGTTTCTTGTTTCACTAGGCTATGATAAACCGGATCAATCTAATGCACCACTATTTAATTGATATCATCAAATGTGGACCCCTGGGTCAAATGACAAATGGGATTGGGTTGACAGCTTTTGTCACCATGGTTTCTACAGCATAAGAATCCCTTGATGAGCTTTCCACCACTGCCCAGGCTGGCACCAGTGTCCCATCAAGGTCTATCTACTCAGAATAATTACCTTCTATTGATGAAACCCCCTGTATTAATGAATGATATAATTTAGAAGATGCTCATCCCACATTTTAAGAGGGTGTCTCCACCATGGTCGATGAATTAGTATAGGTGAACCTCGATGAGGAGACTGATCAGAAACAAACATTGATTAGTGCCACAATGCCTATCTAAGAGAAAAAAAGATATGTGGATTCCATGAAGGAACATTGTGATATATTTTCATTGAGTTATAATGAGATGATATGGTTAGATCCTCTGGTCGTCGTCTACCACCTCGGTCCTCCAGTGAATCATCACGAGATCAAATAACCTCCATGAAAGATGAACCCTTATCACAGTTCCATGTTTGAGGTTGAGGTTGGTAATATTGTCAAATACAACTTTTCCAAGGAAGTATAGTACCCCAGATTTTTACATAACATTGTACTCATCAGGAAGATGAATGAATAGATCACAGTCTGCATCGTCTTCTGAGATCTAAACCATAACTGTCCGAATGATGATTTTCCCCTTTTGGTGATGGAACTATTTATTGATTTTCTCACTAGGTTCCAAGAGCTCTTCTTCATGGATGGTTATTCCGGATATAATCAAATATGAATGGACCTTGAGGATAAAAATTCTACCGCATTTAGGGTTCCACAAGGCACTTTTTTCTACCATGTAATTCCCTTTGGATTAAATAATATAGGTAAACCCTATCAGAATTCCATGAACCACATATTCAAAAATATCCTCATAGTATTGGTGGAATTCTATGTGTGTGATCTGGTGGTCAAATATCTCCAACTTTAGGACCATCTAAAATATCTTGAGAAAGTGTTTGGATTCCTCCATTCCCTCTATCTGAAGATAGACTCCTTGAAGTATGACTTCAGGGTCGCCTCTGGAATGTTTCTTGGATTCATTGTTAGATGTTGATTCATTGAGATAGACCCAGAGATAATCAAGGCCATATGATAGATTTCTTCTCTGAGAAACATTTGGGAGCTCTGAGGATTTCATGTCCACTTAGACTACGTACATTGATTCCTCCAAAATATGGCTAGAAAGTGTAAGCCCCTTTCTTAGCTCATGAAGAAATGTGCAGATTATCAGTGGGAGGAAGAGTGTGAGAATGATTTTGAGAATGTCAATAAGTACTTTTTACGTCCTTTGGTTCAGATTCTTCATGTTCATAAAAATCAACTGATCCTTTATGTGACAGCTCTGGAATGATCTCTTGAAACCCTTCTCTCCTATATGAACAATAAGGGAACCGATAAAATTTTATACTATCACAACCACATGCACCTCGATATAGAGACTAGATACTCCTCTATCTAGAAGAGTTGTCTGTTTCTTGTGTTCACAGTGTATAAATTTCGACATAACATACAACACCATGAGATATAGTATGTGACCCGAGTGGATACACTGAAGTATATTCTAATCTGCCACAATTTGATTGACCATCTAGCTCGGTGGGCAGTGATACTTCAATATTTCAAGAACATGTTCTTCCCCTAGAAGTCTATCAAGGGGAAAACATTGGTATAATTCATTTATGCCCATACAGCTCGAGCAAGGAAGTCCCTTGATCATAACTTTCTATATGAGGCAATCCTCTTAGTAGAAAAAGCCATTATATGTTGGAAAAATAACCCTTATGGAACTTCCTAATGCCCTACCGACAAAAGACTCAATGTCCCCAAACTCAACAGATTGGGCCTGGGTATTTTCTTCATCATTCCAGCATAAGATATCCTACCATATTCATTCCTTTTGTTATAAGGTTGTACCAAAAAAGAGGTAGAGTACCAATATCTCATCACTAGTACAGAGATGGCCCTCAATATTGTAATTCCCCTCATGCATGTGAATGGGGACACTTAACTAGTCATCAAGAAGATCAATGGTGACTATGTCGTCTGGAACCCATAGCTCATACCACTATTAGAGAAAACCTACTAACATATGGCCATGTTCCCTTATCAGCCAGAAGTTACTCATGTCTTTCACTCACAGAACGGTTAAGACGATGCCTTGGCCCACCTAGACGTATCTCTTTCTGATCTTGACCAGGATGATTGGATTATCCATGTTTCACATCAAAGTGTAATCTCTATCATCACTCTGGACAATGATTATAACCTCCATGTAATACACCTTATAGCATGTGCCTCCACATCAGGACCTCAAGGCCCCTACCATAGTATTGGAAGTGACCTCGGACTGGAGGACACCCTTTATCGAGTATCTTCGACACGATAATCTCCCAGATGATCAAGTTGAACATGAGCGAGTCCATCAGTGCGTAGTGCAGTTCACCCTCTAGAGTGGTCTTGGTCTTGAGAAGATACTCTATAGATGTGGGTTTGATGGGATTCTACTCCATTTCATTCAGGGAGGTGAGATTTCTTAGGTCATGCCAGAGGTTCATGCCAGATCATACTAGGCTTATGATACATGGTCGAACCTCTCTCATTAGATCTAGAAATTGGTGTCTTTTTGACCCACCATGATCCGTGAATGTATCAGATTCACCAATAGGCTCCATGCATTCCAAATCCATTCTAATCTTGTGCATCATCCACCAAAATCTATCCACATTACCAATTACTCCTAGCCCTATGCGATATGGGGACTCGACGTTGCGGGACTCTATCCCCTAGTGATTACCCAATAGTGCAGGTTCATCCTGACCGGTAAATATTTCTTTTCCAAGTGGGTAGAGGATGCTCCACTCAAGGAAGTCAACACCCATTTTATTTTTGAGTTTGTGAGCTCCAACATCATCTACCAATTTAGAGTTCCTCATATAATCCTCACTGATAATGGTACCAACTTCCGAGAAGTGGAATTTAAGAAATTTTACACCAAGTACAACATCCATTCTAATCTTATCTTTCACTCTCATGCACAAAAAAATGGGAAGATAAAGGCATTCAAAAAACCCTCTCTACCATTCTATAGAAGATGGTAGGTCAGAAAAAGAAGAGTTGGATGAAAAAACTCCCCAAAACTCTCTAGGATTATCAGAAAATGACTTATAATTCCACTCAAGTGACCCCATATTCGCTAGTGTACATAACAGAGGTAGTATTGCCCATCGAGATTCAGTTGCCTTCATTGTGTGTAGCTGTCTACGATATGTAGACACCAGATAAAGTTGTTGAAATCTGTTTGGTTGAACTGGAGGTTCTTGATGGGAACATGCTTTATAACCTGTACAATCTGGAAGGGCATCCAAACATGATATCCAGAGCATTCAATTAGAAGGTCCCCTATTATATTTCTTACAAGGTGACATGATATTGGCCCTGAGATCACCAATGATACCCAGTAGGAATTTTCTGAAGTTAAAGCCCAAATGAGAGGGACCTTATGTCATTTGTATGGTTTACCCATATAGTTCATAATCCCTAGACCCCATGGATGGTGAGAATATTAATCCTCCCACCAATGATAAATTCCTCCATAATTATTTATCTTAGGTAGTCCCTCATGAAATTAAATGGTTTAATCATTAATTCATGATGTTAATCTTTGGGGCTCGTCCAAGATGAAGGAAAAAAAACTACCCAACACTCTCCCCACATGACATTAAACTGTATTGATGTCCTGCAGGACGTTAATATTCATATACTCATCCTAGAGGATGTTAAACCACCACCATCAAACCACATGAAAATAATATTTAAAATGGTCTGAGCACTATGACCTTAAACTAATATCTCCTACAACCTTTTCATGTGATGTTAAATTAAAAGACATTTCCAAACTACATATGGCTTGATTCCTATACTCGTGGGATATGTAAGAGCACCAGGAAATTTCATCTATGGCCTATCCTTGGGTCCGCCAACATTTTCATCCCCCTAGTCCATGTTCTCACTTGGTATTGGGTGATGTGGTATGGACTTTATGTCCTCATTCACATCGGGATATTCATTCCATGCCATATATACCCCTTGAGACACCCCTCTTTCAATTTTCTCATCCTTTCCGCAAGATGTTAAACTGAACGAGTACCACCATGCCTCACACATCCTGTAATTTGTATTATATCATATTTCACATCCAAATGTACCCCCGAACATCGTGGATGATTGGCCTTAGTGCTCCCCTACCATCTCAACCCAATATCCCTGAGGATTTTGACCAAAAATTTGACACAAGTCCCGCATTGTGAATATGGTCAGTGGTCGATGATCAGTTTCATGATCTTGTTATAGGATATGAGAGAGGGATAATGTGTTGTGAACACGGTCAGTAGTTACACTTTATCATTATTACCATCCCATGGCCTCCTAGATGATGGGTGTGGTGATTCACATTTTTTTCCCTTCCGTCCCATGAACATGAAATTAAACTGGGCATCTATGGTCCGTGCTCTATGCCCTTAACCTAAGATCTTTATCCTTTTCGTACAATGTTAAACTATAAATAAATCTCAAGAACTATGTATGAAATGATACCCATTTTCATGGGATTCGTTGAAAGGCCTGAACATTTCATCTTCGGGCCCAACCCTGGTTCATCCATTATTTCTCTCGGCCACTCGGCCTGATTTTTATCTTAGAAATATGAATGGTGTGGAATCTATGGGATGAAGCCCTCATTTATACCAAGTTATTTTCCATTCCATACCAATTTATCTTTGAGAGACCCCTATCCCTTTATCCTTTTCACATGGCGTTAATTTGAACAAATTTCGGGAAATATGTGTGGATTGATTCCAATCCACATGGGATATGTATGAATACACGATCATTTCATCTTCAGGCCCAACCTTGTTTCTTAGAAACCCCCTCTTCCTTCTAACACATTTTTATATGTTCTCAGAGATGGGGGGTATGTGTTTTTGTATGGTATTATGTTCTCATTCACATCGGGTTTGCAATAGCCATTCCACATACCTCTCTATCCAGATCTCTCAGCCCCCTTTCCTCCACTCATCTTCACGAATCATCTTCTTTCACAATGATCCCCTCAACCCTTTCTCACAGTTCACCAACATGCCAAGATGCATTGTGGTTTGTGATGAAGATTTCTGGGTTTTACATGGACATGTTTTCATCTATTTCCATACATCATGATCCCATTTGTTTGGTATTTCATCATCTTTCACATTGGAAAAGACCCAAAACGGTATGGATGCTAGGCCCCAGTGCTCTCCTACCATCTCGAATCAATATCCCTGAGGATCTTGAGTTTTATTTTGATACAATTCTAACCTTGTGAATATGTTCAGCTGTTGACACTCATTTTTTCATTCCCATTTCAGGTCACACGATATGGGTGATATGTTTCGAATATGGTTATCCTCCATTATTATGAAACACCTATTAATCCTTAAATACTAGTTGCATGATTCAAATATATTTACAATACAACATGTTCAGGGTGAATTTCAACACTCCTGGTGCTATCCCCCAGTGCACGTTTTCACATTAAGAGGATGAATCTACTGTGTGGTGTCATTTGAGGCTCAAAATTGGTTTCCATTTCTTTATATTCCACATGTAGTAAAGATTTACTCTGCCATTATTTCCCACATCGAGAATAGCTCTTGTGGGCTTAGAGACATTTTCAATGTTTATGCCTGCTTGAAAAAATCCCTCATTTTTTTTGTATGAGATCTAGGAGCTTAAACTATGACCCCCTCATCCTTATTGCATGACATTAAACTACACGAGATATTCTAGAACTACATGGGGCTTGATTCCAATCTATAAGGGATATGTTGAAATTCCCAAACATTTCATCTTCATGTCCTGCTTAGGTTCTTCTAATTATCTCTTCTATCTGGCCTTTTGGCCCTGAATCGTATAGGATTTCATGGCGTGGAGTATGCATGCTTATTTCCTCACTAACATCAATTCTATATTAACTACACCATACACTCCCCTTTAGGATCTAGTCTCTATTATCCCCATCCTTGTCGTATGACGTTAAGCTGCATGACATTTTTTAGAATTACGTATGGATTGATTCCCATCCTCATGTGATACATAGGAACACCCCAAAATTTTGTCTTTTGGTCCAACCCCATATCCTATAATCTATTTTTTCTCCCAATCTATGAATGGATTGATTCCCATCCTCATGGGATATGTAAGAACTCATGGACAATTCGTCCTTGGGTATATCCCTGGGTATCTAAATTTTTTACCTCTTTCCATCCCCATGGACAAACTCTGTCAGAAGAATGTGGTGCGGAGCGGACCTCTTTTATCTTCATTCATGTCAAGTTTTACCACAACAGAACCATGTGTCTTTATTTTGTAGTTCCTTGAAATGTGTATTCTGGATTTAAGAACCATTATTTCCTGGCAGTTTCCATTGTATTTATTCATGGAACCAGAAACATCCAAAAATTATTTTTCCAAAGTTGACCTACTTTCTAAAGGAAGGAGTTCCTTATGTTTTAAACATTATGATACTTAAGAATGTGTGTTCGTCGAGAGGATGGGAGTTCATACTCATCACACACTTTTGGGGGGAATTAATGTATACTCCGGGACTCTCTTTTTAAAAATAAAATATTTCCATGAGTCCTTATTAATTAACCAAGTATATAATAAGTATCACTTGGAATTTATAATCACTTACTAACATGTGTAAAACTTTAGAATCATTAGTATGAAATCAAGGATCTTCAGTAATGAAAATATCTCTATGTATTCGAGGTTTTCCACCAATGGTATCATCTAATATACTGTTTATAGATTCTTTTAATCATCATTTTGATGACACTAGTATTTAAGCCACTAAGTGGGAACTCTATAATTTTACTGTCATCTAGGGAGACGAAGGGTTTTTTGGATCTTGGGATCATTCATGTAAAATGGGATACCTACGTATCCCTGTGAAAGGAATCAGAACCCTCATAGTTCGGTGTCGCATAATAGGGAACATCATACCTTTTAAGGTCATGTGAGAAGGACCTCTAAGTGAAAGGTTCTTACTCAAAACATAGTGTAGTACTTATGCTGAAAAAACATAAGGAACTTGGAAAGGATATGAGATTCCAAGTAGGATCAGAAATTATTGGGAATATGGCCCAAGGAAAACAAGAAGTATTGAATTTGAACCTTAAGGAGGCTTCCTACATAACCAATTTTAATGGGAATCAATGCCCACGTAGTTCGATAAATCTCACAAGAGAGTATGGTCCCCTAAGATAGATGAGTTTGGGATTACTTCTTGAAGAGGATGCCTTTATGATTTGAGGATTGAATTTGGGGATTATTTCCTAAGGAGTATTCCCCATGAGCTCGGGCCTTGAGATGACTTTTTACGTATCTTGAATAGGAATCCGAGTTCTTGTAGTTCCATTCATTGAGTACTTGTGCAAAATTTGTAATCATAATGTATCTCAAATCTCACATGAGTCATGCTCAATGTGAGAAAGAAGATGATGTGAAATATTCAACAATGAAACTTCAAACATTTCCTTCTTTGCTGATGGAAGAGGACGCGTTGAGCATGGAATAGGGTGAGGTGACGAGCCTTCCATCGGTTCTCTTTATATTGGACAAGGTTCAAATGAAAGGAGAAAGAGATGAAGGTGAGGAGCTTACATCAGGATGGTTGCCCTAAAATTGATCATGGTAGGAAAGGGAAGCTTTACCTTTTCTTGTGAGGAAAAGTATGTGTGAACTGTACCTTCCCTACCAGAGACCTGAGGTTTCAGGTATCCTATTTGAGAAAGGAGAGGTGAGGACCCAACCCTCCTCCAAACCCAGAACTTCCCAACACTGTTTCTTGGAGAAAGGTCCATGTGACTTTTGATATACAAACCCAAAAAAATCCCATGAATATTAACCTTACTATGAAAAAAATGTGGGAAACCTATGACTGTGGAAATACAAACCCAAATAGGAGACACACATATGTGCCTATTCCAAAGGTTGGACAAGTCAGAAGGTTTTGGTGGAGGCTTCAATTTAGTCCCTTTAAGATTATGGAACCAAGGAAGGAGATACCCTACCATTAATGGATTTTAAAAAGTGTACTTGAGTTGGTAACATAGGTCCCTCGTATAATAATGCCACAAAGGTACCCCACATTGATATATCACATAGGTAGACCATGTTGGTATGTCACGCATATCTGACATACAGGTCTGATGTGCAGGTATGCTGAACAGTTCTGAGTGATGACTAAAGAATGTGTTTTACATAGGAGAACCAATCCTATTGATTATTTGTAGAAGGAAATTCAAAGCATTCTTATCCCATTTACTTATCTCTTCTCTAGTAGTTTAGAGAGCTAACTAAGACAATTTGAGGGATCTAGGAAAAATAGATACATAATGGGAGCTTCAGAGAGTCATTAAATTTTTCTTTGTCCTCAAATGGGGAGCGCAAGGGCTATATTTTTAGGTACAGATGAGTCATAGCCAAAGAAATATTGCTCGCACAGGTACTGTGCGCAGCTCCGGCACGCAGGTGCTCTACATAGGTGCAGAAAACATCTTTGGGCGTGGAGATCTTCCGAGTAGGTCAACCGCATAGGTTGGCCATGTAGATCCTTCATATAGGCCTATGAAGCTACTCCATAGAAAAGCTTTCTGGGAGTATTGTAGATTTTTTTGAACACTTTGAACATTACTTTGGGATCTGAAATATCTAGAGATCTTCAACATAATATTTTTGGTTACTTTCTCAAGTAGTGTCAACAGAATCCCCCCCCCCTCTGTATTGGATTTAAAACATCCATAGAAGGTTGAGTCCTGAGGATAAATGTTTTGGAAAAAAGATTATGGATGGATTGCCGAACAACACAGATTTTCTTCATATGTACTTATTGGAGGTATGATGCGGAGTGGTTGCATGCAATATTGATGCATAGGTATTATGTTGCCCATAAATAGGACTCAACCTTCATGATTTCATCCCCTGTTATTCTTAGAACTTTTTTCGGCTCCTGTTGCATAGATTGTTTTCTCACCTTCATCACGTTGTGCTCTCGCCTAATTTTTTCGAAATTTTTTCAAGGTAAATTTATTTACATGATGGAGATATTCTAAAGGACTTTACTGATGGAGTTGCACTAGGATCCTTGGTGAAGGACCTACACAACGCACCTCATCATAGAACCTACACAACATGCCTCATCGATGGACCTACATGAAAAGTGTCCATTTCAATTTTATTTATTTCATCTTCAAAATTATGACATAATAGTTTGGTAATTCCATTATAGGAAAGAATTACTCATTTGATGACCCATACTGAAGAAGATAACGCTCACCAAAATGAAATGATGATGATAGTTAGACTATACTATTATGATGATATTGAAAGTACTCATCTGGGATTTTGGAGAGGTTTAATTCCATACCAATGTGATTATCCACAAAGTCCTTACTTACCCTTGTACGAGCATGTGATTTTGCAAGATGCCTATGTTCCATATGTTAATAAGTACATTCCAAATCATTGGTTTATTCAATACTCCCACTGTAAATGCATGAATATTAGAGAAAGGGGTGGTTCCAATACAATAAGGGACTATCCCGATTATTTTCATTCTTCATCACAGTGGTTGCACTCCCGATATGAAGGATCATGTTGTAGAGCCAAGACCACATTGTTATGATTCCACTTTTCAGGTTCTCAAATAGATCTATCTCATGGTTGGAAAGAAGATTGAGACCATTGTTCTTGAGGATGTTTAAAACCCGAGTGGATGTAGGCATTCTGGGTATGTTGAACTTGTGCAGAATTTAGAAAAGAGTTATAAGGTGTTCATATATACAAAGATTTATGGATGGGGAAAACTTATGTTTATATAGAAAAATGATTTCATTCTTTAACTACTGAGCCGATGGAGTCCACAACTGAATTCCTTTCATTTTATGCAAGGTGATGTTGTTATTAGTCTCTAGGATGTTTAAAAAATAGTTTGAATTCCCATTATTGGGGAAATGTTTGATGAATTCATCCCGCCTTCTACAATATGGGGTGATGTTACTAGAACACCACCAGTGGCCCATGAATTATTTAAGATAGCGAATAAGTTACCCAAGTACAAGAAAGATATCCATGCTAGAGTGTGTATGGGAGAAATTTTTTGAACTAACAACATAGAAAGGTCCAACATGTGGATGTCCTACTGTTTTTCCTTCTGCAGATAACCAAGGCAGTTCAGGCACATATTAACCTACACTAGAAAGAGGTGATTATAAGCACTGGGGATATAAATTCATGCCCAATATAAATGCATAAGTACACTTATCCTCCTTCCTTTCTATGTGGATACGCATTTATTTGCTTCTAGTCTACGAATCCGGATGTGGTGTATGATCATGGACATTTATCATTGCAGCTAAATTGGTATAAGGGGAGTATATTGGGCTAGAAACACCTGTATTATAAATAATTTACCATCTCCTTCTCCATTTATAAAATGGAAAATATCCCTTTAGAATTGAAGGGCCATTCATAGTGTTGTGGGGCTGGATTGTAGCACATTTTTCTTCATACTCAGTGTTGAATTCCGTTAAGGTTCCCAATGTCCGGTTCACTCCATTTTTACAGAAAGTTTCTGGTATTCAGCCTATGGACTTAAGAACCGATGTGGTGCTGAAAGAATGTATTGTCTCAAGAGAATTAAAATTATTTCCTTTTGGTAACCCTCCAGTTAAAACATTTATTGATGATGTTAAAGAAAATAATAATGAGCTGAGATTTATATGGTGGCATCCAGGGATGGAGTATTATCAACAAGGATTGATGGTTAAATTATCTACAAGGCTTTTGTCCCCTCTAGGTTTTCTCATCAGTTCATATTCCTTCAATAATCAAACACATTTCCACACATGTATGTTAGATATAAAAAACCCAATGGCAGTGCGACAATTCGGGATTCTAACAGCTTTAGAGGTATCCAAATTTTTTATTTCATTACCTCCATCAAATGCATCGATCGTATTGCAAGCTGGGTATGCCAAATCATGGATTTCTTCATATCCTCAAGGGGCTTTGACAAAGTGAATATATCGAGTGGCAACTACAACGACTATTGCACATGGTAATTTTTGTAAGATGTCCAAGGACAGAGATGATACAGAAGTTTCAGATGTTTTAGAGCCCTCAAAAACACCTTTATATGAGGTATACCATGAAGAACAGGGCAAGAGAAGCAATACCTTCCACACCAAGGTAATCTAGTAACTTCCATAAATAGAGATTCATATCCCATCTGTTGAACTTTCTTAAGAAAATAGGCCAGAAGAAGTTCCCCAATCAGTAGGTGTTGAATCTCCTCCACAATCAACTATACCAAAATTGAATTATGTGAAACCTTCAGCCATTCATCATTAGGAGAGTGTAACCCGTGATCTTCAGGATGCATGGGCATTTCTCTAGCATGGAATTCAAATACAGGATATTGGTAACATCAAGGAACCTTCTGATTGAAATCTAGACAATAAATTGGATGAAGTACAGAAGTATATTGCAGAGTTGGACGTTTTTATATATGCAGCTGATGAAAAAATCCCAGCCTATAAATGAGTATCTCATATGTTGGACTTAGGAGTCCGCGAAGGGGTAATTATCAACTTTGAGGAAGAGTGGGATATTTATGTTAATACTAAGAATTTATTTCCCTTTTTGTTTTGTCTCAAATATTCTTTACCATTTATGATCATTAATCTTGATGAAAATGTATTTGTGTAGCTTGAATATAGAGAAGGAAGCTTTGAGAAAATTCTTGAATCACCTAAATATGTTACTGCAGGCTCTCCTATGGACTTAACAAATGATCCTCCCAGGTCGCCAGAACTTTCTCTAGGAGCACGAATCATGACTGGGGTAATGGTGATAGATAATCCTTGACCATTAACTCAAGGTTCCCCTGCTAAGAGAAGTCTTCCAATATCTCCCCAAGCATTTGATCAAAAACGAAAGAGAGCAATGAGATTGATCCGAAGTGTTTGCTAAAGGAGTAAGTATTTATACTATTCTTAGTGAAATAACTCTCTCAATACACCCTGGTAACCCCATGTCATACTACTTTAGGATATATGTCTCTCTCCTTTCTCAAGGGATTAAGATATGATTCTTCCATACCAGAAAAAGAAGACCCAAGGGAAACCTAGGTTTATGCTGACGAATATGAAATTTTAGTAGATAAATCGTCAAAAGTTTCAGCTATACCTACTCCTGGATCTACTGAGAGAGAGGAAATCCAAGGTAAGATTAAATACATTCCTCAGTTTCATTTTCAATGGATCCTAAAATAATCAACATTGATATTATTATTACTTCAGAGGAAAGGAATGAAGATCCAGGGCAATCTAAGAAAAATTCTGATGTTGACCCAATCTTGTAAAGACTTGATTCTGGAATACCAATTGATGATCCAATGAAACAAAATGTCAGCAGAGCCAATTTGGGCAACCAATGTTTTTGGATACATTAAAGAGTGAGGATGCTGTTACATTTCAGGTCGTATACATTGAAATGATGGAAACCCTTAATCTAAATATTGATATTCCCGGTTCCATAAAGGATTTTGGGGATTTTCATAAGGAATGTAAAGGGCGTAAGTCCCTATTCTTTCATTTTCCATACATAATTCGTTCTTTAACTTGATTCTTTACATCAAAGTTCACTTTATGCAGCTTTATCTACAGAAAACATTACAAGGGCTCTTCAAGAACAGGGTGTTCCAATTTATCCTTCTGTTGGGGTTGGAGATATACCTAGAGAGGTTCATTCATCAAGAGATGTTCCAAAGCCTTCAAATTTCAAAACTAAGAAAATTCCAAGAAATGCCCTTTCTCAACAAACATCTTCTCAAAACATTGAGGCTGAGAATACAGAGAATGAATCCAATAAAATAGATGACTTATTATTGGGTAAATATAAACAACTGTTTGAATTGTATTTTTTTCGTCCATTTGAAACTAATAATGACCTTGATTTATCATTTAGGGTTATCAGTTCTTATATTATAAGGTGAAGCTTCTATTGTCCCAAGAGAAGTACAACAAGGAATCTCTTTAAGCAACCTATTTCCAGAGTACATTTTACCTCATGGTCATGACTAAGATTCATATTTAGATATGTAATATGCTCTTGGTGTGGTACATAAGAAGACATGGCATCATATTAAGAGCATAATTTCCAAAAGGCCATTAGATGAATTTTCGTCCCATTTTTCAAAACTCCCAGCATTATTCTGCGTATTGGGATTTGGTGGATTTTATTATCGACCAGTCTATAATGCCTTGAAAGAGACTATTCACCAACAAGAGTAGGATCATAATCTTTGAAAAAAATTTGAAGAGGATAAATGACTCATCAATATTGAGGGCTTTCAAGATACAGTAGTTGAGGCGGATGAAATCACAACAAGAAATCACTCGAGATTATCCAACCAATCAATGGAACCATGAAGGAGTTGTTATATCTTCAACAACAACATGATGTTATTCATAAAAATCTTGGGTAGTTGAATCAAACATTAGAACAACCCCAATTAGAGGGGATAACTGCAATTTCAACTACTAAAGAATCACTTCGTCAGACAGAGGAGGTTGGAGTTTCTCAACTATGTCAACTTCAAAAAGTAGCTAATAGGGCTTATGAAGTTTTCCAACAAATGAAGATCCATGTTGAGAGTTTATTCTAAAACATTATAGAGAGGCTCTATTTTGTGGATGACCCTCTATTTTCATATGAATGAATGAAATTTTGTTTAATAATCAAATAAATCTTCATTCCTATTTTTCATGATTGCAATATGAATAGTAAATAATTATATTGCTTTCTTTAGGTTGAAAAATGATTATTATAATAACAAGAATGAAGTGATCAAAATTTTCTTATTAAGTCAAGGGACCTAATGAGAATAATTTTACTGTTACTAGGGTTATATGGATAACCCCACAAATTTTGTATATTTTGACCTCTTTTTATTGCACAATATTAACTAATTCATACAATGAAATATATGTTTAGTGAGCTAGGACTCAACTTTTGTTCAGAGTGCCCTTCATGGGTTCTCTATCTAATGAGAACCAAGTCTTGGTTATTGGAAGTTTAGATTCATGCATGCTGGACAATAATGGGCTAATATTTAGGGTCAAAATATCATTAACTGTAAACTTTGAATTAAATCCCAAACAAAACAGTGTGGCTAATAATTTCTTCAATATTTTTTAAACACTTCCAAGGGAATTCTTGGGCCATGATGTTTTATGGATACCAAATTTAAATACTATATCAACATAATGGGTGTCTTTTCCAGGAACAATGTTACCATTATTTGACAAACTTATTATGGGGGCGGAATTATGCAGGGCTGACTCGGGCATATGCTGCATAGCCAAATAGTGGAATCTTTTGGCTGACAGGCCTGTTATGTAGGAAAATTATGCAAGGCCGCCTAAGGGCTTGTGCTTCATAGTCAAATAAAATAATTTGTTGAGAATTTTTCGTTTTTTATTTGTTATAAAGGGGAAATAAGATTTGGGTGACCCAAGACCACAATGGGTGGGTTTTCTAAGGAAATGAATTTTAAGAATGAAAGAGATATTTTATACCGATATTTTTCATGAATAAAAAAACCATTTCTATACTAATTTGGTGTGTGAGAAATGGATATTAAATTATCATAAAATTTGAGATTTCTAATATCGTACTGTTCAGTTTTAAGTCATGCAGAAAGAACATTGGTGCTGTGTAGTTTTAAGTCATGCAGTGAGGACATCGGTACTGTGAAGTTTTAAGTCATGTAGTGAAGACATTAATACTATACAGTTTTATTTCATGCAGGTAGGACATTGGTACTATGTAGTTTTATGTCATGAATTAAGGACATTAGTACTATGTAGTTTGAAGTCATGCAGTAAGCAAATTGGTACTATGCAGATTTAAGTAATGCAATGAGGACATTGTGTGGATTTAATTTAAAGTCTCTAGATCTGTCCAAAGGATTGAGAAAACTCTCCCAATTTCTTGATAATTTATTTAGAAACATACTATCATATTCATGTATGGAAGGGAAAACTGTAAACTTTTGTTTAATAATTCATGGAACTGAGGAATGATATGGGAAAAGGGTTAAAAGCATTAGAGGATGTCTTTTCTATGAACGAAGTTACCATTACTTGAAAAGACTGTTATGGGGGATGTATTATGCAGGTCCAACTAGGGAATATGCAGCATAGATAAATAGTGGCCTCTTTTGACTGTCAAGCCTGTTATATAGGCATCATATGCAAGGCTGCCTAATGGGACGTGCTGATAGTCAGGAAAAAGAGCTCTCATAAGTTTTATGTTCTACTATTAAATGTCGAAGAATGTTTATGGAGATCCAAATTTTCTAAAGAATAGAGTTTTGTTTATGGAGAAAGGTACTTGGATATGAAAAGGGTATTTGCAATCATTATATCCAAAGAATCGGAGGAATTTGACTTTTAGGAAGGTCTGACCCAAACGTAAAAGATATGGTGTCTTTAGTTTTAGGTCATACAACTGGGACCAGAAATGGAAACAATATATAACATGTGGCCAAGTGATTTTAAGGTTATTTCATAGTGCATCGAACACATGGTGAGAGAAATGTGTAAACCATGGTCATGAAGACTTTCAAATTGTGAGAGAGATAATGAGACAAGTATACTTGAATTACTGTTTTAAAATACGAATTCCTGTATATTTTCATCAAATATGAAAGGGGAAAAAGATAATATAACCATGAATGAAGTGACTATTACTTGAAAAACCTATTATGGGGGATGTATTATGTAGGTCCCACTAGGGAGTATGCTGCAGAGAAAAATATTGGCATCTTTTAATTGATAGGCATGTCATGTAGGCAACTTATGCATGGCTGCCTAAAGGCACATGCTACATTGTCAAGAAAAAGATCTCTTAGATATTAGAAATCCAATTACCAGAAACCATAAAAATGATTATGAAGGTTTGAAAATATTCATGATTAAGAGTATGAAATATGGAATGGGTTTGTGTTCAATGCAGATGAGAAATATTTGAACTAGTATTGGCCATGAGTTTGACATCCTTTACACAGATCTGACTCATATGTAAAATGGGGAAATACTTTATTTCATCTGAATTTATATTATGATGTGTAGTTTAAAGTCATGAAATGAGTACATTTTCACCTCCATAGAGAATTAAAACATTTTAATTATATTAATAATCGCCTTATCCAATTCCTAATCTCACATGAGCTATGCTCTGTGTGTGAAACAAGGAGTAGTAAGGGTATTTTCTATAAAACAAAGGTGACATAGATAAATAATAGGGGTATCTAATTTCCATATAGTTTAACGTCTTGTGGTAATGATGAAAATGAACTGATATGAAAGGAATACATATTGTAACTAGATTAAGGGATAAAACCCAAGTGTCACTATATGTCTTGCTGGGGAAGGAATCAAGTCATACATAGTTCTTAAAACATTATCTATGCATATTTGACTCTTAAAAAAGAAATAAAAGGGTTTTTTATCGTGGATATGTCCAAGATTGGAGATCTAGGTGTCTCTACATATCTCAAAATAGATGAGAATCAATCCGTACATAGTTTATTAAAAAATCATTCCTCATTAAAATGGAGTTTGACATGAATAATTGGGGATTTTTTACATGTTCTGAGAGAATGTAAAATATTTATACATAAAATGGTATACGAACCAAATCATATATATTAAGGAAACACTCCATATAGATTCGATTCATTTACAGGAGGAGAAAATAAAATTAAAAGATTTTGTGATTATGGTCGGGCCCAAAATTGGAGATTCAGGCGTCTCTACGTATCTCATTGAAAATGAGAATCATGCATATGTAGTTCTTTAAACATGGTCTCTATAAAGATCTGACTCAGACATAGGAAATAGAGGGACTCATGTACTACTAAGGATTAGGGATGATTTCAATGATATTTGATTATGTAAGCTTCTAATAGAAAATAGAGAAAATGATAGTAGTATAAATGATTTCACGTAGTTTAACGTCATGTGACAAGGAAGAATATGCTATGCATTTTAACATCATGCATCATGGATGATAATAGTTGGTATGCAGTTTAATGTATTGTAACTAGGACATGGGGGCTGTGCAGTTTTAATTCTTGCAGCAATGACATAGTACTGTGTAGTTTAAAGTCTCACAGTGAGGACTAATGTGTATAATTACACAAAGTATTTCTTAAAAAATCTCGCATTGGTTGGAGTTTTAATGAGATATCTATATATTGAGATTAAGTCATAGGCTCCATTTGAATAGACCTTATGTATGAAATAAGTTCCTTCACATTTTGGTTTATGTTCTGGAGGTTTCTTCCTGGTATCATTGGAGTCTTAAGAACCAATACCAATTCTCCTTCAAGGAATGAATGAAGACGAACTTTCTTATTAAAATCTATCACTATTCTATTCTGATAGACTTCTAAATGATTCAATGTATGCAGTATTTTTTCATCCAAACATTCCAACTCATCAAACTATTTCTGAGATCTTTCATCTATAGGAAACTAATCAAATATTGCAACTCTATGTGAAGGAAATTGTATTTCAATTGGAAAAACTTCTTCGGTTGCATATATTAATGAATAAGGAGTTTCTTCGGTAGTAGTACAAGTATTATTCAATAAGCCCACAAAGCATTCAAAAGATTATCAAGCCATGATTTATTATCTTTATCCACCATATTATAATGTATATATGATAGGGTATTGTTGAAAGCCTCTATCTATGCATTGGACACCACATGATAGCGAGATGAGTGGATGGACATGATATTATTTTCCAAAGAAAACTTTTTTACTTCAGTATAATAAAAAATTGGTGCCATTATCCGTCAAAATAATATGAGGGAAGCCAAATCTTGTGATGATATTAGTTTTAAAAAAACTAAAAATGATTTTGGCTCTGACTTTTTTGAGAGGTATTGCCTCATCTCATATAGATAATAAGTCAGTAGTAGTGAGAATATAATTGAATTTCATAGCCATGGCTAGAGGATAAGTCCCTACTATATCCATTCCTCATGTTAAAAATGGCTAGGAATAGTAAGTTGTAAGTAGCAACTCTGGGGGTTGATGAATGAAGTTGGCATGCACTTGACTGGGATGAAATTTTTTAGTGAAATCTGTTAAATCATGTGTCATTGAAGGCCAAAAGTATCCAAGCCATCAGATCTGATTAGATATTTTGTGCCCAGATTAGTGGGAATCACAAGTTGCCGAATGTTTTTCTTTTATGATAGCTGTAGTCTCTTCTCCATAAATACATCTAGAGAGAATTCCATCAAATTCTCACTTGTAAAGGATCTTTTGGTGGTCTGCACTATCATAAAGATTAAAATTGGCTGCTCGTTGCTGGATCTACTCCTTCTCAGCCCTAATTGGTGGAAGTACCGCATTTTGAAGATATTCCATGATGGATTTTCTCCATCCTGTGGTATGACCATATGGTTCAGAAATAGGGAAAAATTCATTAATTTCCTCCCTTCTGGTTTTAACAAAAAGAGAGACTACATGACGATGAGTTATGTTGATAACTGTTTCATCCCGATTTGGATCTGCCAAGGCTATAGCTACATTAGCCAGTGCATCTTCTTGAGCATTTTGTGATTGCGGGATATAGGACAATGTCGGCTCTGAGGAAAATTCAGCAATTAAATCTCTGATGTAATCACACAGATGGATTAAATCTTCTTTTCTGATAGAATATTCCCCATTTATTTGTTTGATTACCAATTCTGAATCACCTTTTACCTTTAAATGATTCATTTGCACCTGAAGGTCCTATTCCAAACCTTCGATGAGAGATTGGTATTCTGCTTTATTGTTGTTTCCACCTTCTGATAATCGGAAAGAATAAAGAAATATTGCCTTTTTTGGGGAAATAAGAACAATTCCTAATCTAACCTTGTTGAGTTTAGTATTTTCTAGTCTCTTCCCTCTAGGAATTATAGAAGCACCATCAAAATAAATTTCAAATGTTTTGGAATTATCTTTAATAGGGAAGCCCTATTCATCAGGAAATTTAGTATTAAATGATGTATCTTCTGCAAATGGGTGCTCAGCAAAGAAATCAGCCAGATCTTTTCCCTTTACGTCATTTTGAGGAAGAAACTGGATATCAAACTATTGCAAAATAACTGCCCACCGTATTATATGTACCATAAGCATAGGGTGACTGAGGATAATTTTGGATGGGTTATTTCGAGATACTAATTCGACCTCATGATGTTGCGGGTAGTGTCTTAATTTCTGAACTGAAAATATTAATTCCAGGCAGCACTTCTCAATTCTTGAATACTGAGTTTCCACATCAAGAATAGTTCTATAGAGATAGTAAAGGCTGTTTTCATTCCCAGTGTCATTCTTTTTGGCAATAAAGGTACCTAGTGATCACGCAAAGGCTCTCACATAGAGAATGAGTGGTATAACTTCAATAGGTGGCATTAATACTGGTGGACTCAAGAGATATATCTTAATGGTATTAAATGATTCTTGGAAATATTCAATCCATTGGTAAGTGACTCCCTTATTCATTAATCTGGTGAAAGGTATACACTTGGTTTCCAAATTGGTGATAAAGCACCGAATAAAGGCCAAGTGTCCTTGTATTCCTCATAATTACTTCAAATTTTGAGGAGGTTACATACCAAGGATTTTTTTATGAGGATCAACCTCGATAACACAATGATGTACAACAAAGTCAAGGAATTTTCTTAAGGTTACCCTGAAAGAACATTTCAAGGGGTTCATCTTCAAACTATGTTGACGATGTTTATTGAATATGGTTTCTAAATCAGCCAAATGATTGGAACGTTATCTGGATTTGACTACCAAAACATCCACATAACATTGAACAAATTTCCCTAAGAAGGGTTTGAAGATATGATGCATGGCATGCCGTTATGTTGTGCCTACATTTTTTCAGACAAAGGGAAATAACCAATAGAAAAAAAACATTGAGGGGCTCTAAAGGATGTATATTCTTCATCCTCTGGGGCCATTTGGATTTGATTATACCCAGAGTAACCATCCATAAAGGAAAGAGCTTCACAGCCAGCTGTTGCATCAATTAGATGTTCTGTAATTGGGTCTGGAAAATCATATTTAGGAAAATTCCATTTACGATCTCTAAAATCAGTGAAGACTCTAATTTTTCCATTCTTTTTTCACCAGGAAAATATTGTCGATCCATTTGGGATACTGAACTTCCATTACAATGTTATCCTTTATAAGCTTATCAACTTCAGCTTCAATTTTAGAGGAATGAGTTGGGTGTGTTCTTCTTACTTCTTTCTTAAATCCAAGACGTTCTTCTGGAAAACCCAAATAATGGGTGGCTATATCAGTATTAAGACCTAGAATTTCAATATAATTCTAATAAAATATACCTCTATATTGCTTTAGAAATGAAGTTTATGCCTCTTTCTCTTCAGAGGTCATGACCGCACAAATTAGAGTGGGGCATAGATATTCTTCTGTACCCAAATTTATTTCCATGAGTTCATCCACGGTGGTAGAGACACCTTCTTCAAATGCTGGAAGAGAATCCTCGAGATATTCTTCTACTTCTTCATTATGTATTACCTCTTCGGTTTCCACTTGCACTATAGATGATGAGGCAAAACTTTCAGTGTTAGGGGAGAAATCAGTATTTCAACATCCCGACAAAAAGGCCACCATATATGCCCCTACTGAGGATGAAAGGTCTTCCTGTGGTAATAAATAAAGACTAATGGATTTGGAATCCACATCTTTTTCTTCCCCTAGAATTTCTATAATTTCTTCTACTCTGATTGACGAAGTAGAGGATTTTTGTAGTTTAGCTAATGAAATGAAAACATCTCCATTCAGGATTCCATCATCTCTTGGTGTATCAATAATTTCTCCCATGTTGTCAGGCTCTATTGCCACAATTGACATTATTGAAATTACAGGATAAATGCATGGATTTGGTTTTACCCTTTCAATATGATTGATGGGTAGAACATAATCTGTACTCAAATTCATGAATGTATTTGATGGACTCTTTTTCTGTCCATTTGAAGCATTAAATCTGGTTATTTCCTACATCATAGACTTCGTTCCTTTTGTGTGATAAATATCTACCTCAATTTATTAAGACTCACATGTTCTGAATGGTACCTTGTCACCATACAATGTCCCAATTTGACCATTGAAATAGTATTTTAGACATTGATGGTATGAAGAAGTTATGGCTTCACGTTGATGTAACCAAGGCCTTCAAAGCATAATATTTATGGTTGTGTCCTTACAAACAACCATGAAATCTGAATTAGACACAAGATCTCAAAATTGAGTTCAGAGTGTAATTTCTCCTAGAGGTTCTGTTGTATTCTTGTCATATCCTTGCAACATTAATGTCGAAAGAGATAAGTCAGATTCAGTCAGACCCAATCGACGATGTGTAATAATTAGAATGATGTTGACTCTAGATCCATTATCAACAAAGGCTCGTTGGATGTTTACATCATTGACCTTGCCAAAAAAATACAAAGTTCTGATATGCCCATGTATAACATCATCTTCATCTTCATCCGTAAAAGATATGACTGGGTGACATTATGCCGGATCATTCTCTATAGGGTAAATCTTAGTAGTAGCAACTTTGT
Organism: Viscum album; assembly: GCA_963277665.1. NCBI lineage: Eukaryota > Viridiplantae > Streptophyta > Magnoliopsida > Santalales > Viscaceae > Viscum > Viscum album. The sequence goes on along the minus strand of OY728158.1, from coordinate 1,536,647,250 downwards.
TTTCAAACTCCCGAGGACTTGAAAAATCCTCAATGAGTGCATCTCTAATATATTTTGATAGATTTAATGCATTAAGAATTGACAACTCTTTCGGTAATTGGGCCAGTTGTTTCAAAATATCATATTTTTGGTCCAAAGTTCAGTGTTTCCAATCATGGAGATGTGGGTTTTCAGGTGGTTTAGAAGTTGATGAATTTGATGTAGTCTTATTCTATGTTGATGTATAAGAGATAGATATTCTTGAATTTGGAATATTAGACTGACTAAGTCTATTCACTTGTTGATTAGAAGATCGAATTACTTCTAATCAGTCCTCCACAACAATTGTGCCAAAACTACACTTGTTTCGCATAGAATAAACTCCTTGTTCTTGTTGAGGTCACAAAAGGGATCTTCCACGAGTTACTACCACATATATGGTTTGAGATGGGGTAGAGATAAAATAGTGATTTATTGAATTCTCACATCTTCCCATGTATCCTCAACCTTGGCCTCTTCCTATAGATCCCCAATTAGGAATAATGAATTCTGGCTCATTATAATCAGAATCATCATTTTCATAAAGATTTGTTAGATGGATAATATTAACGGAACCAAGGGTCAATTCTTCATTTGACGAGGATTCTTGCTAACAGGTTACATCTAGTTGTGCCGTTTGGCGGGGCGATGCATGTGATTTTGAAACAGATGGTATAAAATCTTCCAAGGTCAAGGAAACCGTTTACCTTGACGCTATATCATCTTGTTCTGATTGTTCTTTATCCTTATGAACTCTTTTTTTTCTGTAAGGAACAACCTTTTGATGAATATGGTTTTGCTATGGCAAGAGTGGTAGAAGAAACAATTGGGTGTTTCAATTGTGTTCTTAAAATAGCATGTGTCTGGTTGATCATTTTCCTGATCATCCAATAATCATATTTCATCATATTTTTACATTTAACTTCATTATATTCTCATTATTCCCCTAGATTTGTAGTAGTAACACTTTCTATTTGAGCTAAAGAACTTTTCAATTTCACTAGTCAAGAGTCTTCCATCTTTTTCATAAGGTCTTTGAAAACAAAGAACTCTTGAATGGGGTGCCCCAATATCTAATGAAAGGGATAATAATTGTATTATCATCATATCAATCTTTATTTGTCTTCTTTCAGCCTTGGAAACTGAACCAAATTGTTTGAGATGAATTAACCATGAACTTGTTCGTTCTTGAAGAATAAACTATATACTTAAATTCCTCAAACTATTTATGCATTTGATCTATTTGATCATCTTGATGAGACGTTCATTTTTTCTGATGCTCAGGAGGAAGAGACCTTCGGTATGATGAAGGTCATAAAGTAGAAGTAGGTACAAGTTCCTGTTTGAGTGTGATTGTAGCAGCTTCTGCCTTTCCTATCCTTTTTCCTAGAGCTGATGGAATTACATGAGATTTAGCCTTAGTTTCTATATTAGAGTCTTCTATCTGCTGAGTGATGGAAGTAAGGTCTTGGAACACTCCTATGTATTTCACTGGGATCAATGGTGTGCATAATTCATCACACAGATTTGCCACACAGAATGGAAACAACTCTTCTTGAGGGAGTGCTAAACGTAAGGAATATGTTAATCCCTTCCATAGAGCAGAGAAATATGAAACTCTTTCATTGTCCTTTTTCTACAATTGGTATGATCTAAAACTATCATCTTTGGTAGTGTTGAGCTAAATTTAAGAAGGAATTTCGGATGGAGATATTCCCATCTAGTAATTGATCATGACTGCAAACATGTATTCCATACAAAAGCTAGTCCTTATAATGGATGCACAAAAAAACTAAGCATAACTAATACTTTTTGTTGAGAAGTTCCCATCATAGGATCACAAGGAGAAAAAAAATCTATTTAGTGTTGTTTCGAATCTCCCGAACTATTAAAAATTGGGAATGTGGTATTCAAAATATTTGGTGGGGGATGAATTGCATCCCCCCTTTCAGGGTAAGCCATTTTCCAGCTAAACCGATACACATCATTACTCCATAGCTTCCAACCGTGTAGTTAATGACTCAATTGTGTTCATAAGCATTTGGGGAATATTAGGATGTGCTAGATTCTGTGCAGGTATAGAAACTGGAGTTTGAGCTGGTGCGACGACCGGTAAGACCACTGATGGTGGTGGTGATATCTACCCTGAATAACCCATGGGAACATGTCTATGAGGATGTATATGAATCTTCCTTGATTGTGAAGCCAATGGTGGGAATTCATTATCTGCATCAATAGTTACTAAAAAACCCCTTTGATGATGATCTCCTACAGGATTTAAAAGTTGTGGACTTGTCTGGGGAGTATGTCTAGTAGAAATGTTGTTTCAAAGTAACTCTGTATTGAGTCGTTTCAACTCCCTCATTTCATATTTTTGTTGTGAAAAACTATCTTCATATGAAATAGATTGACCTTCTCTAGTGGAAAAATGAGATACAATCTGACTTTTTCCTTTCTCCTTGTTAGATGCTTTTCAGAGAGGGGGGAGTTGGTTATTGGATGGCTTACCTAAATTATGGGTTAGCCTATGATTTTGAGTACGAACACCTTCTCCATTTGCCTTGGTGTGTACCCTATTATGGACAAGAACTTCATCTTCTGATTCCCCTAAACCGGACAGATTTTCTGAAGGATCTTCTGCAATGGTGTTAATAGCATTCATTGACGCATAATGTACTGATGGTATTCTATCAGCATTTCTACTAGATCATCTCCCTTTTTGTCATTCATGAGACTCTGTTTTCCTATATGAATAATTACCAGGAAATTGTTCCCAGATAGTAACATGAAGGGAATCATTGGATAGTTCATTTTTATGCTTTCCTTATGCCTTCTTACCTAATTGGGAGAAAACTAACTTCTGTTGAGGAGGGGATTGTACATGTGAAAAATCCCCCAGCCTTGTAGGCTGGGGTTTATCCTTTTTTCTTCTTCAAATCATTCAACATTGTTTAATGAATTTTATGGTTGAATTAAACGAGACCCCAGCCTAACAAGCAGGGGTTATTCTTGAACTACTATAACTGAAATTCATGCAACTGCTCTTTTGGTTTTGTGGATTTTGGTTCGATCATTTACTGGGTACATTATCCGACAATCACTAAAAATATCTGTTTTAGAATATTGCTATGATATTTCAGAAATTTTCATCCATTGATGCCTAACATTCTCTAAATGGGATGTCTGATCATGATTCTCAAAGGCTTGGTTTGAAAGTAACTCAACAAGTTCTTTTCATTGGGACTGATTCTGATGAAACCTCGTTGAGGAATGTTCTTTAGTGTACATTTGATTACATAAAAAACCTAGTGATTGTGGATGACTATGGGAAATAACATTGCATGAGACCACTTTTGGCGGACTTTGCTGATTATGGAGTGTAGTGAAATTCAATGCTTCATATGCACCCCATCCTCTGATGTGAACACTAGGCGGGGAATCAAAAAATAATATGCATAGCCTTTTTAGAGAATTGAGGCATGCGCGCTGAAGGGTTCTCTATTGTTTTTCAACCCTTGGATGTTGGGAAACTAAAAGAGATTCCATGTCAATTTGGTACTTAAACCCTTCTATTACCTCTTAATGATTTTGATATTCATCATATGGTAATACTTTGGTTTTCAAATGATGAAGAGTTTTCAATTTGTTGAGACGAATTTCATGAATGCAATTTTCTATTATCAATTCTGGAAATCATAATGAGAATTTTCCAAAGGCTATAACATGACTTGTATTTGTCCTTTAGATAATTGTTTCCTCATGTTTAATAAATTTTATTCATCTTTCACAAAAAGATTCTCCAGTTGATCAGACCAGAGTGGATTCTCTATTTTAGAAAAAAATGACCTAAAGAAGGTTCGGAAAATGATTGATCCATTAAGTAATCTTCTGGTTGAGAATGTGTTTTTCTCATGAATGAAAAAGAACCAGACATGACTGGCTTTGTGTTTGCATGTGCCTCAAGATAGGAGATATTTCTTCTCGCAACATTGTAAATTATGGAATCATTTTGAAAATACGGAATACTACTGCAGAGAGTAATTTCACAATGAATTATATCATGGGGAGGAACACCATGGTGGATTATAGCAAGGGATTAACCTTATTTCTCCCTGGCCTTCTGGCCGAAAAGAGGTTTTTCGTGGCTCTCATCCAGAGATAGACACTCTAGACTGATCGGATTTTCAGGAAGCAAGAAATCATGATGAAGTGTTCAATGATAAACTTCACAATTAGAACTACCACTCCCGAAATTTAGTATTGAGAGTGTAGAATCTTGAGATGCAATAGATAAATGTCTGAGGGATTTAAGAACTCCAGCATTAATAGGATCCAAATCATAGCTTTACTCTTGATTTTGTAACGGTGTTTGGCGAGACTTCTTTTTAGATGTTCTCTTATATTTTGTTGGGGACACTTGCTGAGAGAAGTGGTTGTAATGGGAAGTTGTATGTTTCTGCCTTGGATTAGTTACCAGAAAGGACCTATTAACTCCAATTAGAAAGTGTGTATGTTCCGGATCCTATTGTCAATATGATATGGGGGAATATGCGCCATGACCCTACTGATCTAGAATAGAGGTTTGTATCTACTCTAGGATGGAATTATGATGTGTCATCCCATGTGTGGGGACAGATTTATATGTATGTTCCCCTAATAATACTGAAGTAGTTGTTTAAATATCCAATCTTGCTTCCAGAAAAAGGGAAGGAATATGTGTCTGCCCTTTCACCATTAATAAGAAGTGTTTGGTGACTTTAGTTGCATGAAAGTGAATATACATCCATTCCATATCTAGATTAGGTGTATGTGCCTACTCCTATCATCCTTTTACTATAAATGGATATTGAATGTACTCACTAAGTGGGGCAGAGAGTTGGGTCTACCCCAAATTTTCCGTCTGAGCTTTCCAGCTGACTTCTCCAGGTTCTACTAAATGAGAATATTGGAATACCTGATGAACATTGGCAGGTATATGTGCCTTCTTATTGTCTACTATCATATACGGTTGATTGACTTCCTTTAATACTAGAAGACGAGACTGATGATAGAATTGGTGATTGTAAACTGGTGTATGTTTCTTTTTATCGGTTTCCACCATATTAGATTGGCAGGATTCTTTAATTGCAGTCAGATAAGACTGATGACTGGCTACTAACTTGTACGCATCTGTATATTCCGGTTCACGATACTCCACTATGTTTACCTAGTAGGATTTGTCGGTTTCTATCAGACATGCCTACTGAGAAACAAAATTAAGACTGACAGGTGTATGTGCCCGCTCGTGGTTTTCCATCATGTTAGGTCAATAGACTTCTCTGGAAGGGGTACAGGTATGAACCTACTCCCTGTTGACTAGATGTCTTCCCTGGTGATTCATCTTGTGTTCCAAAGTTTGAGAGACCTGGGACGAACGTCCAGATCCAACAATGCTATCATGTTGGGGTATCATTACTGCATGATTCTGTAGCCGGCGATTATGGATGGGAGTCCTCAAGAAAGACTCTTTAATTCTTGAACTAAGGTCTTGAGTGACCTCTTGATCAACCTCATTATAGTATGGGAGGGACTGGTTCTTGAGTTCCGGGGATAAGGACCCGAAATGCTTTGAGATAGTGGTTAGTCACCTCTTCTTCTTGATCATTGGTCATCGTTGGCCAGATGATTGAGGTTTTTTGTTGACCTGGAGGGCCTATCGAGTACCCTCCAAATTCAGAATAGTACCATACTGGCAATATTCTTTTACCAGCACATTATAGACCCAATGTTGAATATGTTGGGTTAGTGATAATATCCTTCTTATGGATGGAGATCCATCTGGAGCAACTGTTGGGAAATTCATAGATGTTTTATTGGAGAAAGACATTCATTGGATTGAAGAGAATTCAGTGGAAAACTGAGAAAAAAAACAAGCTCTATTAAAGAAAAATTTTTCCAGATGGTTACATGTATGATTAATTCCTTTGGCTGGCCTTAATTCATCAATTGACAGGGGCCTAACATGTGGGTAACATTATTAACATGGTTAATTATTCACGTCAGGTTCACCATTTTTGTTTCTTAGTTCTTGGAAACATGTATTATAGATTTAAGAATCAATGTTTTTATGTGGTTTCCATTGGATTAATTCTTGGAACCAGAAACATCCAACAGTTCTTTACCCAATGAGGAACTGCCTTCCAAAGTCATGTGTTCATTATGTTTTGATCTTTATGATACTTAAGAACATGCATCGGTCAAGAGGATGGGAGGTCAGACTCATCACACCCTTTTGGGGGGAATTATTGTCTACTCTAGGACTATATTTGTAAAATTAAAATAATTTCATGAATCCTTATTAATTCACCGTGTATATCATATGTATCCCTTCAAATTTATAATAACTTATTAACATGTGTAAAACATTAGAATCATCAGTATGCATTCAAGGCTATTCATTAATGCAAATATCCATATGTATTTGAGGTTTTCCATCAATGGTATCCTCTAATATACTGTTTAGAGATTGTTTTAATCATCATCATGATGATACTAGTTTTTAAGACACTCAGTGGGGAACTCTAGAATTTTATTATCATCTTGGGAGATGAAGGTCTGTTTTCATTTTAGGATTGTGCCTGTAAAATGGGCTACCTACATATCCTTGTGAAAGGAATCTGAACCCTCATAGTTCTATGTCACTTAGTAGGACACATCATACCATTTAAGGTCATGTGATATAGACCTCTAATTGAAAGGTGCTTATTCAAAACTGAGTGTGGGACTTACGCTGAAGCATCCCTGAGGAACTCAGAAAGGATATGAGATTCCATGTAGGATCATACCATATTGGGAATATGGCCCAAGGAAAACAAGGTTTATTTGATGTATTGAGTTTGAACCTCATGGAGGATTCCTACATATCCCATATTAATGGGAATCAAATCCCACATAGTTCGATAAATCATATAGGAGAATTTGGTCTTCGGAGAAAGATGATTTTGGGATTACTTCATGAAAAAGATGACATGATTATTTGAAGATCTAATTTGGGGATTATTTCTTATTGAGGATGCCCAGTGGGCTCGGGCCTTGAGACGACTTCCTATGTATCTTGAACAAGAATCAGAGTTCTCACAGTTCCTTTCAATGAGTGATTGTGAACATGTTCTAATAATCACATATCTCTAAACTCACGCGAGTTATGCTCATTGTGATAAACAAGAGGATGTGAAAGATTCAATAATGACACTTTACAATTTTACATCTCTGTTGATGGAAGAGGGAACATCGACTGTGGAAGAGAGCAAGAAGATAAGCCTTCCCTCTATTATAATTACATTGGACAAGGGTCCAATGTTAAGAGGAAAGGATGAAGGTGATGGGCTTACACCAGGATGGTAGACCTAAAATTGATCCTGGTAGGAATGGGAGGATTCTCCTTTTCTTGTGTGGAAAATTATGTGTGAATTGTACCTTCTCTACCAGAGACCCGAGGTTCTGGGTCACCTCTTAGAGAAAGGAGAGGCCAAGACCCAACCCTCCTCAAAATCGAGAATATCACAACATTGTTTTTGGTAGAAAGGTCCATGTGACTATGGATATAAAAATCCACAAACATCCCATTAATCTTAACCTTATTGTGAAACAAATGTGGGAAACCTATGACTGTGGAAATACATACCCAAATAAGAGACACGCTGAAGTGCCTTTTCCAAAGGTTTGACTAGTCAGGAGGTTTTGGTGGAGGCTTCAATTTAGTCACTTTCAGATAAGGAACCAAGGAAAGAGATACCCAGCCAAGAATAGAATTTAAATAGGGTACATGAGTTGGTCGGATAGGTCCCTCATGCAATTATTCCATATAGGTACCCCACGTTGATATACCACATAGGTGGACTGCATAGGTATGCCACGCAGATCTGACGCACAGGTCTAATTCATAGGTATACCGCACAGGTCTGAATGATGACTGAAGAATGTGTTTTATATAGGACAACCAAAACTATGTAATATTTGTAGAAGGATTTTCAAATAATGATTATCCCATTTAATTATCTCTTCTCTAGTGGTTTAGAGAGCTACCTGAGACAATTTGAGTGATCAAGGAAAAAGAACTATGTACTGGGAGCTTCAGGGATTCTTTAAATATTTCTTTGTCCTCAAATGGGGAGACCAAGGGATATATTAATAGGCATATATGAGTCCTAGTTGAATAAATGTAGCTCGCATAGGTACAATGTGCTGCTCCACCACGCAGGTGCTCCGCGTAGGTGCACAAAACATCTTCGGGTGCGGGGATATGCCGCGTAGGTCAAACATGTAGGTCGTCCATGTAGATTCGTCGCATAGGCCTATGAAGTTACTCCATCGCGATGATTTTTGGGAGTATTACTGATTTTCTTTTGTACTCTGCGAACCTTGCATTGGGATCTGAAATATCCAATGTTCTTTTTCATAATATTTTTGGTTGCATACTCAAGTAGAGTCAACAGTCTCCCATGTTTCTTCTCATATTGTTCTGAGCTCTATAATCATAAACTAAGATCTTACCATTAGAACTACATACATATAGATTCCCATCCTTATGGGATACATAGAAACATCCAGATTTTTAGTCTTCGGGTCCAACCCTAGGTACTACAAATCCTTCATTCGTCATCACACATGATGTTAAATAGAATACCCCGGTCCTGGCATCATGAATTTAAACTATTTGTGGGTTTTCATCATGAATGTTTCATAATATGTAAGGACTCTTTTGTCCTCATCTGCATTGGTTTTTTATACTTTTCCACCCTATGTAAATTCCATTAAATGAAGTACATTCTTAATGGTCCACTCTATGACCATAAACTACATGTCTACATCCCCATGACCCTTGTATTTTAAAAGGGATTCAACTCCCTCTATCTAACACATCTCTTTGGAATACTCAAATGAACTATGGACTAGAACCCAAAGTGTTGGATTTGATATGGAAATACCCACATTTTGTGTTCACACTTCATGAGAACTTTATTTGGATCTACATACTCTTATATGTCTGAAGGGACCCTCTTTACGACCTGGTCTCATTGCACAATGGCTCACCTGCCGTCTTGTGCCCACGCGTCGAATAACCTTAGATGACATTTTGGGATAGGTCTCGTGTTTTGAATATGGTTTGCGATTGACCCTCTTGTGTATATCCCCACACGAAACTAAAATGAAACAAATTATTTATTTCAATCATGGTGAACAATTATCATCCATCGTCTCGCTACCACCATTGCAATCCAGATCTTGGGCTCCATGATTCATATCATTCCACTTCCATATGTTTATGTAGAATTCCAACATACTCAGTTTTACCCATCCCCACAACTATGTGAAGTAATCCAGAAGGTTAGTATTACTTGGAAGTCATTTAACAATAATTCCATTTCCCCTAATGTGTTCCTCCATTACTAGGAAAATCCCAACACTACTCATTGTTTCCCATATCGAGCATGACTGTTGTGGGATTATGGTTTTGGTAGGATGTATATTTGTGAAGCCGAACCCCACATGCCTTTCACCCCACATGACATTAAACCGCACTCTGAAGACTATGTTTGGATTTATAATCATCCTCATAGGATACGTTGGAACGTCCTAGCACTTTCCCTCAGGTCTATCCCCAACATTTGGCCACCTCTAGTCTATAGTCTAATGAATTCCTCTAAGAACACATGGTGTGGTGTGGACTCTTATAGTCCCCATTCACATAGGGATATGTACCGCACCATGCATTTCTTTTCTGGGTAACCATATCCTCACCATACGACGTTAAACTATGTGTGTATCATTCTCACTGGAATGACATAAAACTATGGGCCACTGTAGGTTCTTAGTAGAGAGATCCTTTCAAGAAATGGGTACGATCCCTGATCAGTACAATGCACTCCCCCAATGTGTTTTATCACAGTGGATTTATTTCAAGAGTGTTGGACACCATTCCAATAATCCATCCTACACCCTCCATGCTTTGGATGCTTTTTATTTAGATCTTCATCCTCTTTAACACCTAAAGGAACCCATAATAGTATGGATTCTTGGTCCATGGCTCTCCTATTATCCTAGGTCATCCATTTGGAAGAATATGGATGAATGATCGAGTGATGCCCTGCATTCCAAACATGGTTAGCGGTTGGCCCATGTTTTTCCCCATTTTCATCTAATGCAGTAGGGATAATTTGGTTTTTAACGTAGTCATTAGTTGTCCATATTTTTCATGTCATCCCTAGTGTTTCCTAAATTTTCGGTGTTGTGATTCACACTTTACACTCCCCTCTTTTTGTATTTATTCAAAATCCCCTTGGGTTACCCCGCTCGTGCACTAGAGCACATTGGGAAAACGACAGTTCAACTGTTCTATGAACTTTATTCTCCATCCAGGCTTCCCTATTTCTTCCTGGAATACCAGAGTGGTCATTTGAGCCTAGGATGCCCGAATATTGGTTGGAACTCTCATATTAAAACAATATAATGATGTATTAGTCCCTCTTTTTGTCACATTGGGCGCGTCCCACATGGGCTTTGGTATTGATCGCCGAATATTTCATGGACATGGTGAAAAATAAATAGTCAAAATAGATAACAAAACTAATGTCCAAAACCATCATAATAAAGAGAAGAATGAAAGTATGTTTATGAGTTCACAAATATTACAACTCCTAGGGATCCCCCCCCCACTATGGATGGGTTGACCTCTTCAATGAAGCATCCCAACTCCACTACACTTTGGTTCGTAGTGTCTAGGATCATCTATCTCCTGTTAAGCTCACCCTCCTCCTCAATGGAAATGGGGTGTAGCTCCTTGGCCTTGATCTGGGACTGATCCTCATTGTCTTAGATAATAGACATCTCATCAGAAGTTTGCCTCATCTTTACCTCATCCTCTCCCAGGTGGGCTTTTAGTCGCAATATGAGTCCCAATTGTGCATCGAAGAAAGCAGACAACTCATTCAACCTCTCCCTCAAGAGTTGGATCCCATGATCATCCTTTTGGAGTCTCTTGATTTTGTTGGAATTTACCCAGTCCTAGCTCACACTGAGTCCGTAGTCATGTTCTTGAATTTTCTCTACCATATAGTCTCTAGTGAGCATTTGAGGGCACTGGGTATCAACTCCTCCAGTGCATAGTATGCATAGACTGAAACAAATCCTCCCCATTTAAATAATCCATTATGTTTGAGCGTCTCTTTGATGAAGCACTAAATTATATTCCATGACTGAAGGCAGGAGACCTTGCTATCCTCTTCATCGGATGTCATCTCGTCCCAGTCCTCAGGGTCACCAGGTTCATATGAGTGGAACACCTCTAGAAAGTCATCAGCTGGATCTTCTGCTAGAGTCTGGTTGGATTTCCTAGGTCCCATGTCACCAGATTGATCCCCGTCGTCAGATTCCACCTCGATGAACTTAGGTTCCTCCCTACTGAAATTCCCATCTATAATCGATAGCACTGTGATTTGGTCAGTATGGGAATCTGCTTCCCCAACTATCTGTGTTCCTCTAGGAAAGGCAGTGCCAGGGGCCCCAACCATCCTCACTAATATTTCCCATTCCATTTTAAGAACTCTACATGTGAGAATACACAAACATTAGTTTACTTGGCTAAATGTAAAATAGTTACAAATTCTGTGAAGAAGACTTATAGAGATCAAATAGATGGTCCTGCACATGAGCTACTACCACCAGAACTCTCAGGCATGGACCCCCATATATGGTTGGGAAATATAAAGAATCCAAGAGAACCACATTGGCTTTCATAGCCCTATTAGATGAGGAATTGGGATTTTCAAGGGTGTGGACCATGAAGCTTCTTCTAATGTTGTTCGGGAGAAGGTTTTGCATATAAGGATCTCCTGTACTGGGAAAATTGCAATTGAGAAGGTCTAACTAACTTGGATAAGGAATATAGGGTAATGTGTTAGGATTTCCCTCAAGATCCTTTGTAAAATATTGTAGCTTCGAGTATGAAACCTCACCTTCCACCAAAGGGCTTCCTCTGCGAGCCTCTTCCCCCAAGGAGGATGCTTTTTATTCTTCCAGTTGGGGGATGTGCACCCTCAATTCAATATAAGACAACTATGAATGGACTATTTGATTGAGCATTATATGCACCTGATCCATCATTGGACATAGAGTACCCCAAGAGTGAACGAATTCCTCTATATCAGTGATGTATTTCACCCCTTCCACTTGAGATATAAAAAATCTAGACCTCACATGACTTATCCCCAACAGGTCCATCCTGAGATATCTTAGATTGGGAAACATCTAGGATGTATTGATAAATTTTCTGTTAACATCCCAAATGTTACAAGATTCTAAAAAAGTAGCATCCTCAAGAATATCTCTATGGAATTTTTATTTACCTGTAACCTGAGTGGGTATCCAACAGAACCCCATAGGTGGCCTCCCTTCTTTCTAATATAGCTCCTCTAGGACCGTCAGGTCTGCCATTGTTTCCTACCTCTCAATCATTGTATGTCTCATAGCTACTATTGCCTCACCACTATGGGTTTCTATTTACACCTTTTGACCCTGACCTCGAGGTTGAGGAGGAAAATTGTCACTATAAGGGAAAATATACTGCTTCAACATCTCCCCTAGCTAATCTACCTCCCAACTATTGGAATACACTTTTACTAGCATAGAGAAAGCTGTGGGTGGAGGTAACTCATTATGAATCTTCCCATCCTTCTATGTGAACATGATCCACATCTTCCTAATCACACATGGATGGTCCTCATGGAATACTCCCAATTAAACCAAAGGGGTCTACCTCTGCATGTACTAGAAATACATCACAAAGTGGTGGGGATATATGGCTCGTAGATAGGATTGAGATCAACTTACGCCATGAGAACCCCATCCGGAAAGGGAAGAAGATAGGACTAATACTCCTCAGTTCACTGGCCATCATCGGTGAATACACCTATTGGAAATGAAAACATATGGATGTTGAATTCATCCACCTTACAAACTCAGTTCAGAATCAGCAGTGTGGTCAGAATGGCTAGGAAACTCCCCACCTTAGTCAGAATAACTGGCCAAATATCTAACCCTAGGGGGAAATGGGGTTTAGGTATTCATAAGCACCTGTATGCACCTCTATCCACCCATAAAAGATATGGAGCGGCCGACACACTATATATAGATTCTTCCGATCACTGATATACCACAATATCTTGTACAGCTTATCCATCACTAGGATCCCTATATTAATATGTTTTCCCATCACCAACATGGATGCAATGATGAACGCACCCAACCATACTCCCATGTTAATATCTATCACTAGAAGCATCCAACCATAGATGAGCACCAATATGAATTAAACCAACCTAAACATCGGTTGTTGCTCAGTGCTAACATAAAACCCCCATGTCTACCATTGGCTGTCCTCTAGGAGTCACTAGTATGAGTACTCTTTGTTGCACTAGGCCAACTTTGGGTAAGTGGGAGGCCTCACAAGAAACTTCTAATTCAAAAAATACTTTAACTGGAGCATGCAATGTACATCCCTTACATATTTCTCGTCCTCACCCAACACCATGTCTATAAATTCCTCTGCTAGTATGGGAATCTACTCTGAGATATCCCATGTATTCGAGGTAGGGAGGAACTTGTCATAAATTTCCCCCAATATCAGAATCCCCGTGATATTTTGAAGGTTGCATAGGATGATGCCAACCTCCCCAAGGTGAATATGAATGGTATTTTTCCTCAATGAACACCTACTCAAAAAAATTGTTATCCAGTGCTTTGGTTGGTAAATATAGAACTGGGGGGGGGGGGAATTCCACCTCATACAGGCCTACCAACCTTAACTCCACCCCAAACTCATCACAGGAGGCACAGACCCAGTAAGTGAATGCCCAATCTTCTGTAAAATTACCACCATATCACAAGTCCAAAAAAATCTGTCCACCCTTTCTTCAGGTTCCCCAAAGATTCCGTGAGGATGGTTTAATACTGTGGTGGAGACACCTCTGGCTCCAACCCCTTCCCATAAATTTTGTTAACATGATTATACAAGCAGTCATCCCTAACATGCATGTGATCCTCCATGGTATGACTATCATCTACCCTAAACCACTTGCTCGGGCATAGCGTACTCCAAAACCAATATGATGTCTCATCCCAGCTTTCTTTAGGAATGAGAACATAATTCCTCAGGCCAAATGCACATAGAGTAAGTCTTATTCACATAGGATAATTTTTCTGGATTTCTATCTATAGCCCCACTTGGGATTCATGGTCTGAATGGCTCCGCACACATTCCACAATACCTATGTTGTCTTTCATTTTTCCACTAAGAAGAATCCACAAGGACCCCCTAGAAACTTCTTGATGAGCCATTCCATCCAACGAAATTATAAATTTTTTCCCGGATCATAATGCTAGACCGCAGAGCCTACTCACAGAGATCTCCCACAAACCTCCCAGAGAAAACTCACAGAGTGTGTGATCATAGAGTCTGAGGACTTATTGTACGACACAGAGTAAAGACTACCCAATTCGTGAAGAGTGGTCATAGATCACGTGGTGATTTTCAAATCGAGATCTCATTCTAAGTCTGAGGTGATAGATAAAGAATATATATGGGTCTTCCTCCCCTATTTATAGGCGATAAGCTTCAGGATTTGTAGTGTGCCTGGCCACTGTGAGCTTTACGACGTTCTTCACCCTCACATCTCCTACCCAAATTGCGATGACACTTCGCAATATATCTTTGTAGCTTGCCTAAATTTTGGTGATCTACCCTCAATACTTGAATCTAATTTTCTCCTAAGATCTAATTTTCCCGGGGGGATTTGGCACCAAAATGTGTGCATGGGGAAAAAATCAAAGAGAACACTAATACCAAAAGGGGTCACTTCGCAAATACCTTCAGCACAACAGATTGAATAAATAATAGGAAAGCTCTATAATATCCACTATGGAATGGGGTGGAATACTCTATGGTTATGATGAAATTGAAAGAAGGATTCACACCACACAAGGAACATGATCACCTCTATGATTCCTTGGACGTTGACGTAAGCCACTACGAGTGGTGCAAAGGGAATGAAGGAGGACTCTGTCCCACAAAGTGGGTGATAGTAAACTTCACAGTTATGATGAAATTGATGCAATCCACCTCTAATGGCAAAGAACAAGTGGATTCACAATGCACTATTTATGCTTTATGCTACCTCTCACCTATAAATACCAGGCTTCCCTAGAACCCAAAAGATGGATACCCTGACATTTCTCATTCTCAGCTCTCAAATCACAAAACACCTTCTCCTATGAAAAAAATGAGAAAATGGGCTCATTATATAATTTTATTGTTACAAAAAACCATTCCCTTGGATCATAGGCGACCCCTCTTTAACCAGGGATACCCTTTGCGAAGCCCGAGGGCCATTATAAAGGAAGGACATCCCTATTATAACTCAGTTCTTCTCAAATCACTCACACTTTGTGATGTACCTTCTATTAACATGTTAATCCAATACTAAGGAATGATCATTGTTCTTCTTGAATTATGTTTCTTCACAATGTGGAACTTTTCAAGGCACCCATGCTCTGTGATGTCATAATTCGTGAAAGCACTTTCACTTCGTGAAGAACACTTTATACACATTTATAATACATTATTGGGGTCAACCACTCTATTTTGTGAAGACTACCTCTTTGGGAAGTCTCTCCACTTTTTAGGGAACAGAGCTTCGAAAGGTATCTTCCGATGAACCCATTTTCTTCAAAAACTATTCTTTCATACGACCCTCTTAGTTTGTATGAAGTGATTTAAAAGTCCCTTGGGTGGTGCTTCAAACTGATTTTCTTAGCCTCATGCTTCTTCGTAATGGCACACTGACATCTATTTCTTATTCACATAGCCACAATAATGTGTGCCCCTTAATGGATCACTACACAACCCCATCTCTACATGGCATCGACAGTTCATTCCATTCACCAAGGGTTAATGCGAGCTAGTTATGTAAGTCAAAGGGGTGGGGATTGAATCCTCATTGTCCGGGTTGAATGATGTTAAACTTCCAAGCATCATCTTCCCCAATACATGATGTTAATCTATGGCCATGCCTCATGAAACATGCATGGGGTGACCTACCTCAGACATTTTACTCACCCACTATTCCCCAAAGGAGTGAGATCCTCTTCACAGGGAATGAGATCCTCTTTGAAAGGAACAACTTCTGTTTATGGGTAAGGGAAACCATCTTGGTGTAAGACCCTATCCTTTCTTTCCGGAGGTATCATCTTTGATCCATATATATTCTTCCATGAGAAAAATACATAGGAAAGATGGGAACAAGGAATCTTGATACCACATACCTCTACCTTTGGAATTTATCTCCTGTGTGTCCCAGCCTGGAAGAGGTCCCAATCTCCCTCTCTCTGGGCCGCTACACATGTGTAATCCCTATTCCATTCCTCATGGGTGGAACCTTCATGATGAGAACATTAGGTATCTGTTACCTCTTATTTCTCACACCAAGCATGAGTCAAGTGGGATTAAAGTAAGAATCAACCATAGAATCCTCTCCTGACTTCCCCAGTGCGTAATCCCCATCCATCACCCAACCAAACTACGATGGCTTTGGTCTTTTTTCTGTTCAAGGAAAGGTACATAAAAATACTCCCTAAGGTTCAACCACGTCATTCACCAGTCCCGAACACTTTACACTGACTCACCCATGTTCATCATGATGTTAAAATAAATGCCCCTTGTAATCCAACATGATGTTAAAATGTATCAATTGAAACTACAAGGGTTTTGATCCCTGTCTCCTAGATAGTGCAAGTAGGACGCCTCCCCGAGGTTGAACCCCGAATAATGGTAAACCGATTAAAACTATGTGGGTTTTTATCCTTATCTCCAAGATATGGTATGTGGTAAGACTCATTGAGGTTAAACAAAAAATACAAGTAAACCAATTCTAATTATGAGGTTTTTTATCCTTTTTCCAAGATAGGGTACGTAGGAATCCTCCCTGAGGTTCAACCCCCAATACTATTAAACCCATTCGAACTACGTGTCTTCTGATCCCATACTTCTAGATAGGGTATGTAGAAAACCTCCATGAGGTTCAACCCCAAAAAATAGTAATCTTTGATGTACCATTTTTTGGGACCCACACCCTTGTTATGTCCTTTAGTGGCATTAGAGCAACTCTCAGGCTGCTAACCACGTGTAACCCCCAACATGTCCTCAGGTCGCTATCCTATGTGCACACCAAAATTTCATCCCCCATCCTAAGCTATGTGGACTTTGATTACCTATCAAAGGTATATGTTGGAATCATTTCTAAGGTTCAAGAACATCACTCATGTCCCATCCTGGTCTCTCCCTTGAGCCATTGTGTTTGGGGATGTTCATGCACCAGCCTAGAGGTTCTACATTCTTTGAGTCCCATACATGTGTCCATTCTCACGGGCCACCTCCTTAGGTATCCCATCACCCCGCTGAACTACGTGGAATTTCATTCCATTCTACCGGGATACATAAGAAGCCTATCTGAGGTTCAAGATCAACATCACCATTATCTTCACGTTGGCTCGATCCCACTCCTCCCATCCACTTCATTCAACTATCTATCACCCATCCTGATTCTTATGCATGCCACCACATCCTGATAAAATCACTACATCCATTCAGGTAGACATATGTGCATAATACTCACACAATTCATACCCATCCAATTGAAGGTGTACCTCTTGTGATGGGCCGCTAACAATGATTATGCCCCAACATGTCTCCAGATTTCTATCCTTTGTGTACACCCTGAGTCATCCCTCATTCGAACTACATGGGTTTTGATCCCTATCTTCTAAACATGGTATGTATAAGGCCTCCACAAGGATCAACCCCAACTAATGGTAAAACATAGTTTCCCTATTGTTTTGACCCAACCATCCTAAAAATTTCCCTTATTGGATGTTTAGGTCCACCCATCCAGTGAACCCCTCAGGTGCTTGCGCCTAAGGATATACCCATCTGATCCATCCCTGTCAGTGTTCCGATCAGTCAGATCTGTCTCTTCCAGATGTTAAACACTCTGAAAACCTTGTGTTAAACAAGGGAATCTACGGAAAACCTCAATTAAATTATTATGGAATATAATTCCCTACACTCGACGTGGTATTCATTAGGCCTCCACACCCCCTAGAAGCCCTATCATATGGGGATGAAATACATAAACATCAGTGTTTTAGCATTCAGACACGCCAGTGATGTACAATGTGACGACTTCCCTAATTGAAGGTTGTTTCCCTTACATGACTCCTTGGAATGTCCTAAAAAAATAATTGTAATTAACAAACATCCATTAATGCATGGAATCAAGGAAGAGTTTCACTAACAACTTCTTAATCATTAATGGATACCCGGACTAGGTGAAAAATTTCAAGGAGGAAAACATGAAAGGAGAGATCGAAGTCCCATCATCCCATTTCGATCAAGGAGTAAACATGCATTAATAAGAGAAAGATTCCACATTCCTTTGGAATATGGGAATACATGGCAACAATCAAAGCGTCCCAACTGAGGGATGCACGCCTCGTTGGAAAGCATTAGAAACAATTGACATGGGTATAAAAATTATTATATGGAGGGCTTGAACTAGTTTTATTGTACTTATTATAGGTCATGAATCAGGTATTCTAAATGATTATATAAGGGTATTGAACCAATAATGATGTAATGGTTATAGAGGGACTGGACCAGTTATTATATATATCATATAGGTTTTGGGCCGGTTATGTTGAAATTCATACATAGAGGGCTTGGACTGAATATGATGTAATTCATATAATTCGTTCCCTAGTAATGCTAGAATGATTATATAGAGGGATTAACCAGGTTATGATAAAACTATCTTAAGGATGAAATATTATAGGTTATGTGATTATTCAATGGAAATGTGGGTCTAGAACGAGTTATAATAATTAATTATCAAAGATATTCTAGCTTGGTGCTAAAGCAGTTCGATTGTTGTACTGTATTAATTAGTTAATTAATACTCTAATGTATCGCTATATTACATGAACTTACTATCACTCGAGTATTGTTTTAACATGGAGGTTTCTACCTAACTTGTCATAATAACACCCAATTTGGTGTTCTATTTAGTATTGGATCATATTACATGGATGATGATTGGATAATGGAAATGGACATTATTGTTTATTGTTGCTTACAGGATGGGTTGGACCATGGATATAGGATGAACATGTGGTTCCAGACCAGGGTATCTTGATTTTTTCTTTGTTATATAGGCCTTTAATCTGAATGCATTTTTATAAATACATAATGTTACATTCTATAATTCCATAACATTATTCTCTTATTTCCATTTGACAATTTAGTTTCCTTCACATATTAATTTATCTACCATGTTATAGCATTTTCCCTATTTCTGTCACACTAATACATTTTTATATTCCCTTTATTGAAAATAGATACCACAGTGTATATTCTCTCTATAATGTTCTCTACATCACAGTTTCTAATCAACATCTTATGGTGTATAGGGAGGCATTCTTGAGGCCGAATATCAAACTATATTTGGACAAATGAGAGAGAAGCAAATCAAGGGATGTTACAAAGTGGTATTAGAGGAGTTTAATTTTTATTTCATATTAAATTGGTATTTGGGAAAGGTATGACACATACTAGGATGCGTCGAGACTTGTTAATGAGATTGTTAATGGATTTAGCTAACCCATGTATATAGAAAGATCTGGGTTCCCAAGGATGCGATTTTTATTTGGGTTGTTCACTTATTACAATTAATATTATTCACCTTGGGTTATTCACATGTTGTGTGATGTTATTTTTTTTATTTACAATCATGGAATTTTAATGGGAGATATGAGTATGAATGAATCATTATAAGAATGTGGGGATATGTGCTGACATGAATTTTTCATGATATGGACATATTTTTCCCAGAGATATTTTTTTACAGAGACATTTTTACAGGATGTACTATGAAATGAGATGCCTGTTATATCTAAAAAATAAAATTAAAGAAATATTATGTCATTCTAATTCACATGTTTAGACATGTTAGGAGATACCATAATCCATTGGTTCAATATTATTCTCCCATATTATGTTAACATTATTTTTATCCAATTTTATAAGGATTTCATTTTTATTGTAGATATTATGCCTCCTCATAATCTCTCTATTTAGAATTTTGGGAGAGGAAATTACTATGATCTTGACACTGTTGATCATGAGATTCTAGTAGATTATAGGAATTAGATGGATATTTATCTTTGTTAATTATTCTTAATGGTCCTAAGATCCATGGAAATGGATATCGTTCAAATTATATTATGGAATTCTAAGCTGATTAATGGTTTTTCAACTACATCGTGCTCTAACATTCATGGGGAAGGGAGCCCCCCAAGAAATCATGTTCTAGATTGAGCTAGTGTAGGTGATATTTTTAAACCTCTATAAACTATCATATAGGTGGGTGAATCATTCTTCATACACAATTCATGGACCTATCAAGTGTTGGTGGGACATTCGAGATAATTATGAGTAGTAAGGGGAGTTATGCTAGAAGGACTTCATGTAAAATTTTCTAAGAATCTTATATCTTAAAATGATGAGGACTGGGGAAGACCATGAGTTCATAAACCTAACACATGTGAGTAAGTCAGTGATGAAAATTTTTGGACATTTCACTAACTAACATGGAATTGTTCCATATTTGTATTTGATGATATTGAAAATGAGAGACATTTAAAGGATGGGATTCCCTTTGAGATGTTGTCACAGTTTAAATTTTTTCACTTGTGTAGCATTTTGTATATGATGAATCAGGATGTCATCATGGAAGAGAATTAGAGGAAATCATTGAGCCATGACTAGGATGTTTCAAAAGGTAAAAATGAATGATCACCTTCGGGTGTCTAGGTGATCCTTGATAATAGTAATTTATAAGGCAACAATAAGTAGAGAATTTAGGGAAGTGTGAAGAAATCTCAGGACCATGTTTTTCTATAGATCTATTTGTGTATAAATTTCATCTAAAATAAGTGTCAATGTATATAACCTACATTAGAGTGTGGTTTTTGGGGTAGGATGTGACACCTACAATGGTTTTTAGGGGAATTCAACATCATATTTGTTCAAAGGGACCATGATAGGTACTAGAGTCTAGGGAGGACTCAGCTAAACCTCATCAAATTTGAAGCACGAGTTACATTAGATGTTTTGATCAAGGTTGAGTATGTGGTACTCCAGTGTACGATCAATAGAACCATCTCTATGGAAGAACAATGGGAAGAAATACTAGAGAACAATGAAGTGAGAAAGTTAGTTTCATTCTATGATACATACATCAACTATTTTAGAAGTAGGGACATCTATTATCATAGGTACAACTCATTTATCATCTACTTGTTCATGTGTTTTGTATGATACCTGAGTATCATATTCCATTATATCTTTTATTTTTTAAAATGGTATTTTTTGGTTGTGTAAATAATTGATGGTGTCTTGAACATCAACATAATATTAGGAGTACCGTCAGATATTATCAAAGGATTCAAGGGCTGTTCTCTAGAAATTCTTGGTTATCATTTATATTGGGTACTGTTACTGATGGAAATACAAATATTTTATTTTATTCCTATTATGGATTGCAGAGTTCTATATAAATATTATAATGACCAATATCAGATTATAGTTACCTTTATATCTCTATAAAGAAGCATTAATTTTCACAATGGTGAGTGGAATCATCATGCTAGTCATGAAGGACCCATTTAGTAAATATTTATTTGTCTAACTGGTCATATAGTAGGAAACTATATGGATGATTGTGGAATGTAGAAGGAAACATTTCCCCCAATTGTAGAACATTTTCAAAATGTTTTTTTGTGATGAGTTCCATGTATTACCACCTCGAGTAGGAGATTGAGTTCATGATCTTGTTAGTGTCCAGAGAAGAGCCTGATTTTACACCACCTTACATGATGAAACAAACATTGATTTGAGAATGGAAGAGATAGTTGGATGATCTTGAAGCCAATGTTTTCATACAACATATTATCTCCACATGGGGTTCTTTTATCATTTTCCCTAGGAATAATAATGGGGATTTCACTTGTATACTTACTATCATATATTGAACAAAACCATAGTGAAAAACATGCATACCCTTCAAAATATTTAATGTTTTTGGATTATTATATAAGTGCCCATATTTTCTATAAGATTTACATCTGATGAGGGAATCAGTAGTTGGGAGTGAGATCATCAGACATACCCCAAACAAGTTTTAGGCATAGGTATGAATTATATGAGTTTGTACTGTTGTTGTTTGGTTGGACGAATGCACCATATGTATTCATGGACTTTATGAATCAGATCACATGTCATTTTCTTGATTAGTTTGAGGTGATTTTAATTGATGAAATATTAGTTAAATCCTATTTAGAATAATATCATGAAAAATATATTGAAATCATCTTCAGTACATTAATATTGCCTTGACTATATGCCCAACTATCTAAATGATGTTCTTTGATTGATAATGTTTACCTACTTGGAAATGTAATCTTAAATGCTATATTGTTAATGAACCAAGATATTGTTTCATCCATGGTATCTAAGGAGCATACTATGAATGATATTTTTATTGTATATTTTATTATTTTATTTTCTTATTACAAAATATTCAAATAAAATTAATCCATTCTGGTAGCACTGATTTCTTGGTAAAACATGAAAGGGGTGAAGTGTTTTAGAAGAATTATTGTGAGAGTGATTTTTATGAGTTATTGTGTAGGATGAAATATGAATGATTCCTTACATTTCCAATTCTATATATGGAATACAATATTTAATGTCAAACATCCACATTTGGTCTCAAGGTAGTTATGATTCATGAGGATTGAGTGGCTACACATAGATATAGTAAATTGAGACTGTGTGAGGGGAATTACCCAAACTGTTATCTGGTGTTGGATATAGTGGTACATTCTATGTGATGATATAGAGACACTCATCTAGGATTGTTTTTTGTGTACATGGACCACATGAGCCTCATGTGAATATTTTCTCATTAGATCCTGAACATTAGACATAAAATGTGGGTTGAGCATCTATAGACATTAAACTTTTAGATGGATTATAAATCATGAAATGGTTACATCATTGTTGATTCATTAATTCAAAATAAATATATGAAGGTAGTGATGGAGTCTTGTGATGGGTGTTGGATAATGAATTTTTTTTTTAGAAAAAATGTTTTAAAATTTCAGTAGTCATAGGGATGATTAACTATGACTTCAACATCTATTATACCCATTATTTTGGAATGAATAAATATCGATTAGTTTTAAGATCTAAAGGGTTTATCTATGAGGGAAAACATATATGGTGGGGATCCACCAACAAGATAATCTGTTGGTAGTGGAAATTCATTTATTTTTCATTGATGAGTATGGGTTTCTATGAGCTTTCACATGGATCTAAATATATAGTTTCATTATTCTAGATATGAATTACACTATGTTTTGATAGAAATGCATCGTGAGCTTCATATATAGTACAATTTCTAGGAATGAAAAAGGAATAAGGGGGATTTGTGGGGGTTGTTTCACTTATTTATAGGTGAATGTCATGAATCAAAGGCTTACCGGGTTATGGAAACCTCTTCCCATTACTAAATTTAACTGGGATGGTGTTACTTTATTTTTTTGATAGGATTACAGAATGAAACCTAATTTTAACACTGAAGTACATGTTATTTTATATTGATTAAGGATGGTATACCACTTATTTCCCATCATGGAGACTTTACTATAGATGATTTGTGTATAATTTATGTCTAGATTGTAGTTCTATTTCATAGTGTGCCAAGGAGAATTTTTTTGAGTCACTTATTTCACTTCTCACTTAGGGCATGTAACACCCCAAAATTGTAATGTACCACTTTTTATATGATAGTACGCATCACATGCATCACCAATTGCATAAGGGAATAAAATATTTTGACACTATACTATATATTTACTATTTAAAATATATTAAATTCGTTATATAGAATTTAATATATTAACCACCATGTTAGCTTACATTTTAAACAATACAGAACTTCCTCGATAGATTTTTTTATATGCAAGAGAAACCTTCCTCGATAAATTGATTTACACTCATGACCGAGTGTCACCTAATAAAAATGTGTTATAAAAGTATTATTAAATAATTTAATAGGATAAAACCTATAAGTTATGTTAGTAGTTAAAAATATTATTATCCAAACTATGAAAATTTATGGTTTATATAAATATAAAATGAATTCATTGGTTAAAAATAACGAAAAAATAACCAATTGGATATAAAAATACATATTATTATTCATATTCTTCCAAATGAGTTTATTTAATAAAAATATTTCATTACAATTAGTGAATGATTTTAACTAAATATATATGTTATATATTCAATGAAATATTTTTGATATTCATCCATTATTTTTTATATGTATAAGATAAGAATAAACCATATAGTACACATAAAAACCTATATTTTTTATAAAAGAACTTTTAACACATTTTAATAGAGAACCCATTTTAAATAAGAATTTTTATATTTTAATTATTTTAATATGTAAAAATAAACATCATCTATAAAATAAAAACATAAAAATTTCGTTTGGTTGGATTTTAGATGTGCTTCAGAAACATTAAATTTTTTTGTGAATAGTTAAAAATACTTAATTTTAGTTCAAAACTACTTTTTATATAATTTATTAACAGTTTTAAATTATACATGAAAGATTTCCATATTTAATTAGATAATATTTTTCTCAATTAATACAATTTATATCGTTGGAATAATTTTCAACTTGATATTAATTATAAAGACATAACAAACATTCAGACATTCTTACTTTGAAAAAACGCATTGTCATCCCACATATAGGATGAAATTTCAATTAATTTATACCACTTATATGATTGGAATTTGAAAAAATATATTCTATATTTTGAATAAGAATAATTTTTAATTTTTAATAAGGCCAACTTAGATTTTTTTTACCAAATTTATTAGTCAGTGTAATTAGAAGTAATTAAAATTATTAAGGTCTAATTTTTGTAAATAATTCGTCCATTCACCTTTTATTATTTATTGTGGTTTTTGATGACTTTTTTTAGGTAAAAATATGGGTGCATATATGTTCTTTCATAAATACCATGTGTGTCCTTTTCTTCCCTTATAAAAGCCCACCACCTCTCCCCATTCCTCAAACCTCCCAAAAACCTAATTTTGTTCCATATCTTCCCATATAGATTATCAAAATCACTACCCTAGAAATTGAATCCTAGGTTTTGTAATGAATCATTAAATGTATGAATTTTGGTATAAACCAAAAGAAGTAACCCAATTAAGAGGTAATGTATTCTCTTATGCTCTCTATTTTCACTGCCATTATCCAACACCTCAAATTACTTTTTTTAATGATTATATACTTATAATAGTTTCATAAATATACTAAGATGATGTTTTATTTCTTTTTTTATGTACACTAACACACAATTCTATCTAATGGGTAACAATCATTTTGTTTCTGTGTAAGTTGAACTGATGCCTCACAAAATGATGATTGTTCATTTTTCCTTTACCAACATTCATGGATGGCCATTATGATGAAAATTATATTTATATATGTTATATATGTTATTTATTATGTCTTTATAGTAATTTAATCCTTATATAACACATATATTTAATAATTTCAATTTTACGTTAATATGATATCATCGTTTGAGGATGTGTAGACAACCACCCCCTCAAAGTGATGTCATTCGTGCACACTATACATGGAATGTATAAAGGTTGTTTTTAATAAAAAAATTGGGACATAAAGAAAATTTTTAATATATTCATGACATTATTACCATTTTATAAATATAATTTTTATCATTTCTTTATTACCCTTTTTGACCCATAAAAAGTGATAACGTAATAGGTAGAAGTGTGGACTAACACCTTCTCGATAAGATGCAATTTTTTTCATCATAAGAATAATATATATATATATATATTCAAATAATATTGTATTTTTGATAAATTTACCTTTATGGAGGGACACAGTTCTACTTAACATCTTTCAGTTGTGGTAATTGAAAAATGATAATGTAACACATGTGTACGTACAACCTACCTTCTCTATGATCATAAAATTGATTCAAATTTAATGAAAAATTTTAATTATTGTTTTTAAAGTATAATGGATATATAAATTTGATATTTTTTTCCTGATTATTATTCTTGAGATGTTATATATGGTTCCCTTTTACCATAGTTTACCTACCAATTTTTTTTGACACATAAACCAAATTTGGTCAAAACACGTAAGGTAAACTAAACTTTTTAACTTTTTTTGTAGAAAATAGTAAAAGTTAAATAAAAGGAATGATAAAAATGAAAAAATGTATTTAGAAAGTATAAAACTAACATATGTTTATTATAACAGAGTTTAAAGGATGTTCACCTAAATGGAAACATAAGGTAAGGTATTTTAATCTCACTTTTTAGATCCATGAGATAATTTCCATGTTCACCACTTAAAAATTTTGTGTGGTGTATCAACTACCACTATTATTATATTATTTCATTAATCCTATCTAAATCATGGTATTTTAAGAATTTATTTAATATTATAACTTAATTAGGATTATTATTTAAAATATTTCAAATTGTTATGGGACACTTCTTAACAATTTAATATTATTTTTTCTCAACAAAAACCTTATTGAACATTCAATGGTATTTCCATTCAAGAAAATCATATGATAATATTACAATAAAAAAATTCATTTTCTATCCTTTGGTTATTTATGACCAATTTAAAATATTAGTACCATTTTCCTACTCTTTGAAAATCAAAATGTTTTAAAAAATTTCTTCAAGAAATACCAATTTTTTTTTCACTCTTTAGTTAGAGTACATGTTTTCTTATAGAAACTGTGTTTTATAAAAAACAAATTTAAAATGATTTTGTAATGTATTTTTACTTGTTTTTATTTTAAATATTTTTTCAAAGGTATTTTCTTGTTTATTTCAAAATAAGGAGATTTTATAACCTTTATCCAGGATAATGGAATGTCCTTGTTACCTCACTTGGATTTTAATGATTCAACCAGAATCATTTATTTGAAGATTCCATTTCAAGTCTAAAAGGTTATTTTTTTAAAGAAAATATTTTCTAAGGTGATATTCATAGAAAATGTTTTTGAAATGGTTTATCAAAACAGATGTATTTTTTCTTCACGAATGTTTTTTTGAATGATATTTTTATAATGCTTCCATTCATGAATGACTGTAACCCTTTATTTTTGTCCACATAGTTTATTTTTTATTGATACTATGCTTAATCATCCAATGTATGAACAATTATTTATTTTTTTAAGGATATTATTAAAATTACCTTCCTTGATTCCAATTAGTATTCTAGAAATATTCAATTTCCTGTGATCATTTGATATTGAATTTCATCTAGATGTCTATAATTCTTCAAGGATATGATTATTGGCCAAATTGTATACCATTTTTCAAATGGTGATTAATTTGAATGATATTTTATTATTTGGAGAAATATTGATAAATCCATAGACATTATTCATTATTGAATATTTTATAAGGAATATTTTGAATTCTATATGAGGAATTATTTGGGATTGCAATAAATTGGTTGGTGACCATTTAAGGAATGCCCTATGGGTTGGGTACTAATTAAGAAAATCCTATCAATGCATCAGTAATCTCATGCAAATAATTAGTTACAAATTTCAGAAAATATTTAATTTTATCATGATGGTAAAGGTATCATGTGTCTTTGAAATATGATTTTTAATAATTAAAAACTTCTCTAATTTAGTTTTAGTTATTATGCTTGCATGATATTTTTAATTGATATATCTATGGATACATTTTATTTTCAGTTCATTGATCAAATAGAAAGTGTTTTAGTTTCTTACCATTCCATAAATATTTTTCCTTATCTAGTTATTTGGCTGGAATATGACATTATTTACCTTGGTCTATTTCATACTCACTTCATTTTCAATCTATTGATTACCTGGCATGTGTACCCATTTATTTACATTCCAATGTTAATTTATTACTATTTTATTATTTCTTCCACTATACATTACCCTAAATAAGAATTTGAACTCAACCTTATCATGTTTCTTTCCCCTAGAATCCATGGAATTTAGTATAAAATAAATTCAAGGATTTTCTAGATGGAATAAAGTTATCCTCAAGATTATTTGTTTCTATAGAAGTAAAAAAATATTTTTTAATTAATATATTCATTTATAATAAAATATTAATTGATGTATCTGGTCTACCAAGACTAATAAACTCTAGGTTCTTTGGGATTTGATTCCTTGTAATCATGCCAATTTAATTGATAAGAGACACTAAATTTGTGCTATCTGGGGTGGGGCATTTATAGTTGGTTTCATTGAAAGTTTAGTATAATCCTTGGGAACTAGATTTATGAAATTATGAGTTAGAAAACACAACCCTAAGGTATAAATTGAGGATAAGTATACCAGAAAATAATATAATTTTGGTAATTTATAGATTATGTGGTCTTCCTAGAAACACATCCATATCAGGACAATACAAGTGGACATTATTCTTGAATAGATGTACCTTGATGTAATAACTCAAGCAAGGTGTTCCGAGCCTAACTCGGGGGGTAACCTAGTACAAAACAACGTGCCTTACTATGCACCTATTTTGATAATCCCTGGGGATATTTTTAGGATAATTCACATATTCTTTACAAACTACTATGCATGATTTTGAGAATGAATAATCTAGGTTTAACCTAAGGTATTTTAGAAAGAAGGATAAGTTCTTAAAATAGAAATACTATAAATGTTGTTACGAATATACATTAGACCAAGGACCTATGTTAAAATAAAATGGATGAAGTATTTCTGTATTGTGGTTTTACTAAAAACAATACATATTATTTTATTTAGTGATTGAATTAATTTCATTGATGTATATCATAGTTACTTTAGACATTATATTAATATGGTTTTAGAAAAGGGAAACCAATAAGATGGATGAATACCAATCAACTCTGGCAAGGATGCAGGTTTTGAACCCATGACTAAAAGATGATAAAGGTTTCAATCCAACAATATACCGATGCAATTTTTGGGATAATTTTTAATTTTTTAGTTAAAAAAATTAACGAATAAAGTTTAGTAATGAACCCATAATATCCTTTTTTATATTATAGATTAATCTTTTAACCATATCAGTTTTTGAGGATAGTTATAAAAAAATAGTTAAACTTGAAACTCATTTATGTGTCACATGATCTTTTAAAATATTCTTCTAGTGCTTCAAGTATAAAAATTCACTATTGGTAATTAATTTATGGTTGTAAAAAACGAATTAGAATTTAATCAAAGAACAACCAAAAGTTAGGATTGTTCAATAGAAATTAAAATCTATCAAGTAAGAATATTTCTTTATATTCAAGTCTCGAAATATAATTTCCAATCATTTGGAAAATAATGTAGAATTAAATAGTTGTCATAAAACCACAATTTGTGTTGAATAGATGAACTTATAAGTCGTAAAAATATATTTCATTGAAAAACTCAACATTATATTGATCATTAAATTTTGGGTGATTTATTACCTCAATATCTCGCTATGGATATCTATTATTTTCCACCAAGTGTGTATATCTACATTCCACTAATGTTCTCTTATTTTGAGACCTAGTTACATGGTCATCTATTTGACCATTATACTCCACATTATATCTTTTCTATAAGATGTTTTATGAAACTTTATCCTGATTTGAGACATCAACATATGAAACATTGAAAAATCTATAAGAAAGATATAGTTTAAATTTCCAGGATGAAATTTAATTAATGTGGTGAGTATATAATGCCCTAAAATTTTATATTACATCATTGTATTCGATAGCGTGCATGACATGAATCAACAAGCATATAAGAGAGTATAATATCTCGATATTCCACTATATATTTAAAATTTTAAATATATTTCGTACATTATGTAGTTTATAATGAATACAACATTGAGTTAGCATCTGTTTCACACAAGAGAAACCTTCCTCTATAGCTCTCATTATACGCAAGACAATGTTATACCAAATAACTATGTATTGTTAAAATATTATTATTTACTATAATATGATATATACTATATATTATGTTAGTAGTTAGTAACAATATTACCTAACTAATTAAAATTTATGGTTTATATAAATATGAAATGAATTCATTGGTTACCAACTGATGATAAATGAAAATAAGAACCAATTGGATATAAAAAAAATATTATTCTTTATATCCTTCAAAATGAGATTTATCAATATAAAAATATTTAATTATAATTATTGAATTATTTAAATAAAATATATAATATATATATAATAAAATAATTTTTATTTTTATCCAATATATTTTATATTCATATGATAAAAACAAACCATATTATAGACCTAAAAACCTATATTTTTATTAAAGACAATTTTGTCACCATTTAATGGAGAACCCATTTTAAATATAAATTTTGACACATTAATTGATTTAATTTGTAAAACTAAACTTCATATCTTAAATAGAAACATAAAATATTTTTTAGGATTAATTTTTTATATTGTTTTGAAACATATCATATTTTAATTAATAGATAAAAATATTGAATTTTAGATCAAAACATCTATTCATAAAAAAATTTATTTAAATGGTTAAATGATAATATTAATTATTTTTAAAGATTAATTAGATAATATTATTTCCAATTTGTATATTTTATGTCATTTTAATCACATTCACATTAAAATTATATATAACAAAGATCAATCTTTCGGACATTTTTACATTAAAAACCCACATTGTCGTCCCACCTGCAGGATGAATTTTAAATTCATATCTACCACTTATATCAGTATTATTTTTCAAAATGGATTCCATATTTGGGATCAGAATAATTTATATTTTATAATAATACCAAATTGAATTTTTACAAAAAATATTATGGAAATTAACTAAAATCAATTACAATCATTAAGGTAAATATACATAATAAAGTACTAGACCACTATTTCAAGGGACCAAATGGCCTATAAACCTATCCAATAGGAATTTAATGGGAATATA
This sequence comes from Viscum album, assembly GCA_963277665.1. Lineage (NCBI taxonomy): Eukaryota > Viridiplantae > Streptophyta > Magnoliopsida > Santalales > Viscaceae > Viscum > Viscum album. The sequence goes on along the minus strand of OY728158.1, from coordinate 1,536,616,005 downwards.
TATACCATTACAGTTATATTATATTTTTGGTTGGTTTTAAATAATTTTTTGGACACATGGGTACACCTAACATCTTTTCAAAAATAACATTCTGGTCTTTTCCCCCTTTATAAAAGGACACAACCTATATCCATTCCTCAAACATAAAAAACCAATTAGGATTAGAAAATATAACCCTATATAAATTTCCAAAATCCAAAAACTTTACCTTGAAGCCTAAAATTGTATGTGAATCCTTCCATGGAATCCTTTTGGTGAAAACAAAAAGAAGTTAGCCGATTGAGAGGTAACGTCGACTCTCAGGCCGTCTAGATTCATTTCCATTCTCCACTACCTCAAATATGTTTATTTCGTGGTTATAAAACAAAAAAATTATCCTAAATATAATTTTTATTTTTTTATTTAGTGGTTTTTCCTATATTAATGTACACTTCAATATAATGAGTAACAAACATATTGTTTCTGTGTACGTTGATCTACTACCTCACGAAACAACTATTGTTTATTTTTCCTTTACCAAATTTCATGGTTGGAAATTGTGATGGAAAAATATTTATATATGTCATATATTTTAATTATTATATATTTTTATTTATTTAATCCTTTTTATAACACATACATTTACTACTTTCCATTTTATATTAATATGATAACATTGATTGAGGAAGTGTGGACTACCGCCCACTCATAGAGATGTGATACATTCACACTATACATGAAACACATAATGGATGTGTGAAATTAATAATACATGACATAGAAAACTCTATAATATATTAATTACTCAATTAACTTATGTAAATATTACATATATCATTTTCTTTATTACCATTTCACACACTTAAAAAGTGAAAACTTCTTTCGGGGACGTCTGGACTACCGCCTCCTCGACATGATGTGTTTACTTTTTCATCACTATATATATATATATATTTGTGTGTGTGTGTGTCTATGTGATTTAATAATATATTATTTATGATATAATTATCATTATGGAGATAAATAAAGTCACTTAACATCGTTCTACAAAGATAATTGATAAATGAGAACGTTACCTCTATGAATGTATGACCTACTGTCTCCATGATCATAACATTGATATATTTTTCATAAACTTATTTGATTATTGTTATTAAAAGTTTAATTTATGTATAAATATTATATTTATGTCATTATTATTATTCTATAGATGTTATATAGTGATCTATATTACCATAGTTGGCCTTCCAAAGTTGTTTTTGACACATAAACTGAATTTGGTCAAAACACCTGATGTAAACATAATTGTTTAAGAAGTTGTATAAAACCGTGTATGAAGTGAAATAAAAGAAATTATAATCATGAAAAGTGTTCTCAATATATTATAAAATTAAAATAATTCTATTATAAATAATGTTAAAGGACGTTCACCGAAAAGGAAATTCAACGTAAGGGTTTATCATTTCACTTTTTACATCTAGGAGATAAATGTCATGTTCACCACTTTATGTTTCTGTGTAGTGTAACTAATATCAATAATTTTATAACAAATCATTAATCATATTATATTCATGGTATTTTATACTTTAATTTAATGTTATTACTTAATCGGGATTACAATTTAATATGTTTCAAAGTGGAATGGGACATTATGGAAGCTTTAAAAATTATTTTCATAAATAGTAACATTAATGATCTTTCAATGGTATTTCCATTAAGGAAACATATATAATTAATATTAAATAACAAAATTCATTCTCTCTCCCCTGGTTATTCATGACTATATTCACGTATTGGTACAAGTTTACCACTCTTTGGTACACAAAATATTTTATAAAATATCTTCTAGAAAATCTAAATATTTTTCCCACCTTAGTAGGAGAAATTATTTTCTTCTAAAAACCTTGTTTTTTAAATTTATTTTTAAAATTATTTGGTAAAGATATTTTTACTCTTTTTATCTTTTAAATTTTTTTTCAACGGAATCGTCCGGTCAGTTTCTAAACATTTAATTTTTCTTCACCTTTAATCGAATAGAAGGATTTTTCTTTTTTTCCTCACATAGATTGTATGGATTTACCAGCCATATTTTTTTAGGATTCAATTTAATGTTAAATTTTTTAATTTTTTAACAAAATATTTTTAAAATTGATTTTCAAATAATTTGTTTTTGTCAAGGGTTTTCAAAATAATGTATATTTTCAGAAAGAATGTTTTTAAAAGTTCTTTTTATAATTTTTTACTTCATAAATGACTAAAATTTATTATTTTACTCCACTTGGGTTATATAATATTGATACAATCCTTAATAATCCCATATGTAGATTATGATTTATTTTCCTAATGATAGTTTTCACATTTCCTCCCTTGATTCCAGTTAGACCACATGAAATATTCAATTCCCTATAGCCATTTAATATTTAATTTCACATTAATATCCATATCATTTTTCATGGATATGATTATTTCCCAAACTTTACACTATTTTTCATATGTTTTTTATATTTAATGTTCGCTCATTATTTAAAGAAATATTGATAAATCTATATACCTAATTAAATATTATTACTTGATAAGGAATATTGTGTATTTGATATGACTAATTATTTGGAGAGGCAATAAATGAGTTGGGGAGCATTTAAGGAAAAACATATGGGCTAGGGTATGATTAATGAAAGCCTCTGTATACATCAATAGTCTCATTGGAATAATTGATTTCCCAAATTGGAAAATTTTAAAATTTATCTTGATGGTAATTGCATCATGTGTTTAGAAAGAATGATGTTAAAGAATTAAACACTTCCGAAATTTAGTTCCAGTTATTATTTATCCATGAGATTTTTCATCAATATGTCTATGGATACATTTTATTTTATTTTTTTTGAAAAAATGGAATGTTTTTTATTTTATTTACTTGGAATATTTATTTTTTCTATATCATATTATTTGAAGGGAATATTTTTTTATTTACTTTTCTTTATTGATTATTCACTTTCTTTTCAGACTGTTGATTACATGGTGTGTATGTTCAATTATTCAGATTTTTAGGTTAATGTATTCCTATTGATTCATTATTGCTTCCAATATACATAAATGTTATTAGGAATTTGAGATCACAATTATTAAGATTCTTTTTCTAGGAATCCATGAAACATACTATAAAAGATATTAATGGACATACTAGATGGAATAAAGTTATCCTCCAAGTTATTTTTTAGGAATTTTGTTTAATTAGTGTATAAATTTTTAATACAAAACCCATTTATGTATCTATTATACCAACACTACTAGAATCACATTAATTTGGGATTTTATTCCTTATAATCATGACAATGTAACTGATAGAAGACCCCAACTCTAGGCTATCTAGAATCTACTCGCTATATGGTATGGTATTAAGAATGTTATAGGATCATAATTTCTTATTATCCCAACTTATCATCCTTATATAGTTTCAAGTAATGAACTAATGATTCAGATTTTAGATTATAGGTTACGATATACAGTGATGGATTTCAGTGGTTCATGGTTACATTATATGGAACATGGAGAGTTTGTGTATAATTAAAAATTCCAAGGATGGATCAAAATGAATCCGATTGAATATTTTTTTAGGTCATGTCATTAACATTTTTTTGGTTAGAGGTTTTTGGGTTAATCCTTGTAAAACATCATATCATGTAGGAGAGGTATTATCATGTTCTGTTGATTAGGTCATGATTAGTGACCATACGAGGAGAGAATAAATCTAACACTGACCAGTAGAGGAAACCTATGGAGTATGAGGTGTGACATCATGTCTTCTATCATGTGTCACCTAGTTTGGGGGAATTCCATATTAGGAAAACTATAAATCTACATCCTTGGTTATTCATTCCATTCAGGAATGTGGAAAGGATCATTCCAATATCATACTAGTAGGAATTTCCAAAACACTACAATACCATGAACGATGCGTTTCCAATATCGTTTCTTTATAGATATAATCCTAACCGTTCTCATGTCATACAAATTGATGACATTGATCTTTGTGGAGATGAATAATTCTGGGATAATTAGATAAAAAATGAGGAACATAGGGAGAATTTTATCAAGGAAAATAACACAGCTCTAATTAAATTGTAGTGGGGCATAGGAATTTCCAAGAGGAGACATGGGAGAGGGAATATGAGATTTGAGTATTGAGGTTAGAGTTGTTCATGGAGACTGCATTGCAATACTTAGAGAAGCTCAAGGATGGGTTGTTATATAGTGGGTTGGTTTTATGATCCTACATTTTTTAGATATTCCCCCCTTTAGTTTTGGTTGAAAAAATATTTTTTGGGGTTTACTTTCCTTATAAAACCTTTGTGGTTGAGCCTTTTATTGGGAAATGGTGTGCTTTTTCTATGGATAATGACCTAAATATCAGGGTTATATGATTTTTATGAAGTCCAGGTATAAATGTTTTAAGGGGATCGTAAGGGTTCTTTTTCAGTTTGGAAAAAATTAGAGCGGATTTGGGTTATTTTTATAGTAGATATGTTGAGAGTTATATGCTAGACACATTCACATAGTTAACTGTTTACATTATGTGAATGTGTTACCTAAAAAATGTCATGAACTAGTTTAAAAAATGAAATTTTTATACTCTGTGAAATAGTTTCATGTCATGAAATAGCTGATCAGGGTATTTATAAATAATGGAGATGCATTTTTCAATATATATTAAAAATTGAGAAATTAATGTCATGAAAGGGGCTTAGGTCATGAATATCTATGGTCTAGTGGATTAAAACTAGACTAATCATAGGATAATATTTTCCTCCACCTTGTTTCCTCTCCTCTAGAACCTTAGGGTGACTCCATGCCATCGTGGAGAAATACTTTCCCATCTGAACACCTGGGTCTATCGTTTATGCTCGCTATAGTTATTTCTCTTTGTGTTCCCCATTATTCTTACTCAATTATCCATTATAATATTTTTATCACTTGACTTACCTTTAATCATGTTTGTATCTTCATGTTGTTGTGATATATGATTCCCTTTATCATCTTCTTCACCATCATTATTTATTGTCATTCCAAATAGAGAGTGTTTCTTTGATCACTAGAAAATGGTATGTTATCCATAAAAAATAACAATGTCTTGTTTCTATGTTTTTAAGTGTGTGTAATATTATAAAATTATGAAAAAACAATGTGTAGATTAACTAACTGAATAATGGGTGATAATAATCTTGTGTTTGAAGAACTCCATGGATCCCATTGGATCATTGACTGTTAAGATATATCTTCTGGATACCCATAGGGTGGGAATACCCATGAAAAATAACGAGCATTATATTTTTCTAAAACATGAATTAATATGACATGACACGTTAGGTGATTTATCCTGATAATATCACAAGGAAAATGGACTACTTGTTTATTAAAATTACTCATGATTCATTGATATGATATTGTTGTATGTATTAAAATGTTAATGGATTAAGAATTAAATTTATGAATGAATGGGAATTGAAAGATAAAAATTAATTGGAAGAATTGAGCATTCTGTCTTACAATGTATGTTTTCTTATTCATTCCATTATGATTTTTTTTGGATCAGTTATGATGTAATGCTTATAAGGATTTTCTAGGTTATGATGAAATGCTTATATAGAGGGCTCGACTTAGAAATGTAGTAATGCCTATAGGGTATCACAAAATTATGATGAAATTAATATATAGGTATTTTACCTGGTATTCTATAATTCTTATACAGGTATTGAATTAGTTATCCTGTAATGCTAATAGGGCTTGTCCTGGTTAGGCTGAAATGAAAATATCGAGGGATGACCAGGTTATGATAAAATACTTATACATAGTGTTTTTTCCCAATTACGTAATTATTCCATATTCTTGTGTTTGAGGATGTCATGGTGATGCTTCATTCATAGAAATATTAGAACATACAGATGATGAAGGTTAATTATTATACTGTATTAATTGACTAATTTATACTCATTTTTATGGCTTTAATGTATGGAATTACTATCAGACTATTTTTTTTAGAAACAGTGGTGTCGACATATTTATTTATACTCAAACACTATTTAGGAAATTTTTTGGCACCCCAAAATATTACCAATAGCAATGTTTGTAAAATGGGAAAGGACCTTGTTATCTATTGTTTCATATTAGATGAGTTAGATCTAGGAGATAGGACCCGTATGGACTTTGAGACCGAGTACTTTTGAGTTAATCTATGAAATATTCATCTATTAAATATATGAATTTGGGAATGAATTTTAGTTACACTATAGACTACCATTACCGTATTCTATTATTATCATTATATTGTTTAGTTTCCCTAACTGTTTGGTTTACCATCTATGTTCTGCTAGTTTTTTATTTCTGTCACATTGATTTTTTTATTTCCTATGTATTATAACTCAATACCATAGGTTATAGTCAACTAACTATGGTTTCTACACCACCAATAATAGTTGGTAACCTTTAAAATATGAGGATGTGCACATGAGTTCCAGTAACCAACTTGGGTTTTCAATGTTAGAGAGTTTCAGAATGGGGGGTGTCACATTTATCTTTCTTAGATGATGGGTTAAGATGAAATGAACATTAAAACTGTATAAGATATATTAATATTAGGTTAAATGGATTTATAAGGATATTATGAAAGAAACATTCCCAATAAGAGTTCTCATATGAAAAAGTTACCATTCTAGGATTCAGATGGCACCATATGAGTCTCTATATCAGAAGAGATGTACGACTCCAACATACGCAGATGAAATTGGAGATTCGAAGTCGATAGGAGATGAACATATCCAAGAAATCACATGTAATGTAAAAACAATAAATTTTCATATGAATGTAACATAAATTTGTGGGTATTCATAGAATTATTCACATTAAAAAAACTAAATAAAAAGTTAAAATAAATCAATGGTCATTTTATTCCTAGACGATAATTGATTCATTATATTGTTTTTTTGTGATCTTATATAAAAATTTAATTGTATCATGTTTGAAATTTAATCCTAAAAACATATTGTCATATTTTTAATATGTGTAATAAAATTATGCAATGGGGTTAATTTTATTTTTATGAATAAAATTATGTTGCCAAGGTAAATATTTTCTACCACATCAAAATGAATAATTTTCAAAGAATTAAACTACTAAAAATATTTTGAATTATGTTAATTAAATGGTTATATTTAAAATAAGCTCTATTTTATAAATTGGAAACATATATGTAAAATAATATAATGTAATTATATGTTTAGAATTTTTAAATATTACTAAGAATATTTAATGATTGAAAATAAATATTCATAGAATTTTATTTTTTAACCAAATTATATGTTTTGAAATAAAATTTAATTTTCATATATTAGGAAACTGATTTAACATTTTATTATGGAGAAATTTTAATTTAATACATCTTAATTATAAAATATTTAGAATCTGATATTTTTATGGATAAAATAATAACCATGATTAATATATAATCAAAATTAATTATTATTAAAATATGCAATCTAATGTATATCAAATCCTCAGAATCAATTTGTCAATTAGACCAACTAACATACATTTGATTAGTTTAAAATTCACTGATACATTTTTCAAGAACATTTACCCATTCAACCCACATGAATCTCAGAAAGTTTCATTTTTACCCCTTACCTTACATTATTTTCAAAGGATTTGTCCCTATTTTTCACCAATAAATGGATTTTGCTTACACATTTTTTAAAGATGAACCCTCATTCCAAATTATCCAAAATATAAAAATAGTTTAATACTTTTATATCCAATTTACAATTTTGGAAGCATATATATTCAACAAAGTTCCCCAAGTCATTAATTTTCGAATGATACATTAAGAGATGTTCATTATTATAAACATAAGCATTACATAATTTATAACATTATTTATTTATGCATAACATCCAACCTCCAAAAAAATAATTTAAACAACTTTAATGTAGTGACATCGATCTAAATAATTTACATAGATTACTTTACATTTATAGTGTGACCATTATCTATTCTCTCCCATTAAATCGATAATAATAAATAATTTTCTCATGTGCATGTGTAGACTACCACCTCCATGAACAACATGGTTTATTTTTACATTAATACCATTTTAATATTGGATAAAAAATGGGTATAATTTATAAGTATGTAATTTATTTCTAAAATTATAATAATTATAAATAATTTTTTCCCATGATGAGTAACATTAAAAATAAAAAATCATTTTAAAACTAACTGCCAAGAAAACATACCAAGTTGAAAATTATATTTAATTATAAATAAAGACATACTTTTATTTAACTTATTATTATAAATATTATAAATTAAAATTCATCATCTTAATAATATAAATATTGTTTTATAATAATTTGAGTGATATTACAAAAAAGGACCACTTTAATGCCCCTACCCCAGAAGCCTGGAGTTAGCATTATTTTAATATATTCCCATCATTACAAGGAATAAAATCTCAAAGGACCGAGTTGTTTAGTAGTTTTGGAAATATATATACATATATAGGTTAAATATTATATCTTCAAAATATATACAATGTATATATTTTATTAGAAACATCCACAACTCTATGTTTATACATACATGTCATTCAAAATAAACTTCTTCATGTCATGAGAAAATGAAACATAAGAATGGAGTGAGCTCAGATTCTTAGTAAGGGTATGAAATATATAGGAATACATCATAATCATAAATAGTAGTCATGGTGAATAACTAATAACACATTCCTTAATAAAAAATTTGAACTCACTATGGCATGAATATGAGCTGAGTAAATAATTCCATAACAAAACATTACCATGGTTATTATTCTAGTCGAATAACCACATGAATTATTTATTTATAGCTTCATAATGAGTTAAATTCATATTCCAAACATTCAAAAACATACTGTCAAGGCCTCATGCACAGACCATAAATAGTCATTCTGTAAAGGCCTCATAGAACGACGATAACTTATCTAATGAGACCTACTGATTCACCGAGGAGCTATATCAGGCCCCAACCTACACTTAATAAGTCCAATTAATTTCTTATATGAATGGAGATATATATAAATATTATAAACATTCATATTAAAACTAACATATGAAATGTAAATAACTTTTCCCAAACATTTCGCATAAACACTAACCATTTTTATTAAATTGTGGAATTGTTTTAAGATAGCACATCCTTAGTCAAGATAAGCATAAACAATTCAATTAAAAATGATAGATGATATCATATGAGAAAAGTATCTATGAAATATAAGATTCATGAAATGATGTTGAAATAAATAAAGATACTTTTAAATGAGACCATTGAAAAATTCTTGAGAAAATAATTCTTAAACATTCCAAAGTGTCCCACGCCACCTTGAAACATTAAAATCATTATCCATTATAATATTATGAGAATAATAATACTCTTGATACTATATATAAAATGTAATTACATACACCACAATTAAGAAGTATGGTATAAACCAAAAATATTTCTCATAAAAGTAAAAGTGAGATGATAAAAATCATTTTATTTACTTTGGAAAGAGAAGTTCTTTTAGAAAATAATTTCTAATTATCATGAAATCATATTGTAAACATGTATTTCATATAAAATAAGAGGTAAGGTATTTTAAATTATATTTTAGGATTAAATTATTTCTTATTTAAGTGAAATCATTTAAGAAGTTTTTTTACTGAAGCGTTAGATATAAAACATTTTCGTGCGGTTTTAGGAATTCTTTAAAATGATTTTAAAGAGAAAAGGATTGTTTTACTTAATAAAATAAGAAATGTAACAAAGTATATTTCCACATTAAAGTTTTTGATTTTATAAAGATAAATATGGATTAATACATATTATACATTGAACATCCAAAAAAGTCATAATACCAGAAGATCTTGGAACTGAGATTGTATTTCCTGAAGAATTTTTGAAACAACCTTTTAAAACATATAACATCCCATAAAGGAAAGTATTATTCTGGTTGGTAAAGATATATATAAAATTAAAATAGAATATATGAGGAGTACATAAGAATATATAGGGATATCATAGAGGTGAGTAGATAATATGATCAACCCAAATGAAAATGGAGATTCTGTGAGAAAATAATTAAAACTTTGTAATCAATTGAATCGTATGCCTCAAAATTAATATTAATAAATGATAAATTTATAATCATTAAAATAAAGAGATTCATGATATGAAATATCATTGGTCTGTAAACATACACCATACAAAATTAGTAGTAGTGAATGCACAATATCTCACAAAAATGGGAGTGAGATGAAGAAACCCCTTACCTTAAGTCTGATGGTGTTCTTCACTTGGTCTTCATGTCCAAGATAACCAAATTAAATTCCTTAAGTAATATATACATAACCTATAATAAATTTAAATTATTTATTATAACCATATAATGTTCATTCATGGCCTTTTTGATGGGTTATGAGGTTCAATTTCATTGTTCGGGTTCGTTTGTTTCGTGATCGACATACTTATATATATGAATAGAGAATCATGTAAAATGAGGATTTTTGTCCAGAATTGAAATTATATGTTATTAGTGAAGATAAATATGGTCACAAGGTTGAAATTTTCATTTTGATACTTGGATTGAAGATGAATCATTATATAAATTATTTAACGACAACCGTTTGGGTTAATTGGAGGTTTTTGAACACTACAGACTCATTTTTCTTTATAAATCAAAACCATGTGTAAAAAAATATTCAACAACCATTGATGAGGCATAATACATATATAATCTTATGGTTAAACCAAAATAGAAGTTTCATGACCATAATTGAATATGGTAATCGAAATTTAAAACCTATCATCCTTGAATGTGGTAAATTAGTACATCTCAGGTGGTGTTCTCATTTTTAGTATAAAAGAATGGAAAAAGAGAGATGATAAATAATTATTAATTTAGTATGTAAAACCTAAAATACATGTAATATAATGGAGCCATTATAAAATTTGGATGAATGGATGTGAGGAATGTAAAATGAAGGAACTCAAAATAAAATAAAAGTTGAGAAACCCCTTACGAAATATTCGGGAGCCTAACGATGGCGCCTAAAAATTAGTAAAATATGTTGATGAGGGAAAAAGGGTCTCTAAAAATTATTACATAATATAGAAATTATAGGGGAATACATTATTTAATATCCCATCATAATCCACAATAAATAAAAAATATAACATAAAATGAAACATGAAAAAGAGGAGGATGGTAGATTACCTTACCTTGTAGAATAACTCCTAAAACAAGAAGTTTGTGACCATGGGGTCTTGATGACACATTATGAGGACTCATAGGGAGGATAAAATACAAGATAATCATGGATGATGAATTTTTAATAAAAGAATATGAAGGAATGAGTGAGTATTTATAGTAAATGTGTGGGAGTTTTTTATTAATTTCAAGGGACACCTCATTAGTGGGGTTTGAAAAACCATTTCCTTGCCCATGGTATTATCCACATGGGAAACCTCATGTAATAATTTACTGTAATCAAGTATAATTGAATTTTATATTAATTATTACTTAATTATGATGTCAATAAACATACTAAAAACTCAAATCTATATTTTTACTATTCACAAAATTCAAGTATTTCAGAAAAATCACAAAAATTCCAACCAAACATTTTTTGATGTGTAGAGTCCCAAAATGAATCCACTTTCTGAAAATAATTTTCTAAATATTTTAAATTTAATTTTCAATTAAAATCATAATTCATTCCAAAAAAACAACTTTAAAACTATAAGTCATTTCATAACACCTTGAGAAATTAATCAAAGTCCCATAAAAATTATGTTATAACTGTAAGACAATAAATTAAAAATTTATGAGTACATACTATTAATATACATTTCCATTTTAAATTATTAAATTAATCATACAATATTAATTAAAATATTATTGGCAACAAAAAAAATACCAATAATAATTCTATGATCGATTTTTCACTTATAAGATGACCAAAATGTATTTATACATTCATGGGTGAAGTTTATATTTCTTTGGTCAATTTACTATTCATTACTATTCTTAAAGGTATGTTACTGTTCAAAAGGGTATGTTACTATTCATAAAAAAATTATGTTTGTCTTATGAGACTCTAAATATCTTACTGAATGCACCAATGTATGTCAATTTTTCAAAATTCAAATTATAAAAGTGTAAACGAATATTTATTGGATAGTGTATAATAATTTTTTTGTAGAGACTCAATGTTTCATGGATTATATATAAAAACTATTTTTAAAATTTAGGGGTGTTACATTATTCCCTCATTACAAAAATTTCATCCTCAATATTTGAAATTGAACTTTGAAAGTTAATAGTTGATACTTGAAAATTCTTTTGTGGGAAATCCATATAAGAAATAGGGTTAATAAAATATCCAACTAAAATGAAGTTAAGGGAAATAGGGTGGTCACCAAAAAAAATTATTCTTTCGAATGAGGTGACATTAGAGGGAAGTGAAAAACTGTAAATGGATAAAAAATATTACTATGATGGTATGATAAAACGTGATAGATAACATGTTTAGATGAATGTTTATTGCTACAAAACTAAAATCTACTGTAAAAAATTCATCGATATTATGAAAGATTATGATAATAAGAAATTATTTTTATTTAATACTCTTTTACTTGAGTGTAGGAATTATTACAACCTATAAGAGTATAAATATACCTTCCCATTTTCATACTCATTCTTTGATTTTACCTTGAACCGTATATACCTCATCACTAAGAACATGTTACGCCATATGGTGAGGAAATATATTAACCTCTAAAAAGATCATAGAATGATCAACTTAAACAGTTTCATAAGTGGATAAAAATTTAGAAATATAATGATTCAACACATTATAATAACGATCTTTAAATTTCCAAGATGTACTTATCATTAACATGAAGTAGCTCTCAATTTTCACGTTCCAAACATGCGAATAACTTCATCATTATCCTCTTGAAATATGGTAATATCTTGAATTACTATAAAAATGGTGTATTCTTCCATATTCCTCATTTCATAAACATGTAGTTGTATATATTACTTCAATAAAAAACTATAGTAAACTCCATCGATGATAGCATATACCACTTCTTGATAAGTCAATAATTAGTTCCAAGGTAGTCAGTACATATCTGAATCAATCATTTCATCATCATTATCTTCACATTTGATATATGTTAAGGGTTGTATTTCCCTTAACCATATACTTTTCCAAGATATTACCTATCAACATTTTCACTTATCCTTAGTGCAACTCATCCTACGACCTCAAATACTTAATGAAATAGTATTGTTGTAAAATCCTCATATATTCCATACTTTTTATAACCAGTATATTGATGATAAAATACTAAAATGACATGATTCTTAATGAGGAATATTAATCATTCCACTTCATCTTCAGAAGTATAATAACTTTATTATTATCCAGTAACATCATTTGTGGAAAATTCTTCTGATTCTTGGAACATTGATTCACATAGTGTCACATCTCCGTGCAGTTGAAGCATTGTACATCATAATTTTTTTTATTTCCCATGGAATAATGAAATTTATGTCCTTCTTCTCCACACGTATTACAAACTCTTATTCTGTTTAATCATTTACCAGGATGTTTCTTTCTATAGTTAACACATGTGGGAGAACCCTTATTTTCCTTATTCCCTTAATCCATATTTTCCCCTACCATCCCCTTATTCTTTTTCTCCCTTCAATTCCATGGGAGATAGAGAATTATTTATATAATTTTTTAATACATGATTCAATTTTTTCATATGACGAGGTTTCTTTTTTGACTATCTTATTTGAAATGATGACATAATACCATTAGAGATGTGATCCCTCTTACTATTTTCATCGTGTGCATTAGTGATGTTCTCATTCCTTCTTCTAGGTGCCATTTCTAATCAATTACATACTAAATAGTAGACCATAAAATTATGAATACTCTATGACTCTAAACATTTTATAGCACATACCAAAAATTTATGCATCTTAAATCATAGAACCATATACATTGGTTACACTGGGGGAATAAATACTTGATAATGGTGGGTAAATAAAATTGGAATTATCCCAATCATATCCCCCCAAAGTGCCAAACTATGTGGGAAGTAAGTCCCATTGTTGTGTACCATGATACCCCAGGTCAAGCCTGAAACTATTTGTCAGAGTGTTCACTCTTAGGTACATCTGTGATAGAACTGTGTCGACTTATATTATCCATAAGGGGTTTTATTTTCTAGAAATAACCACATAATCTATTATGTTTATCATCATAGAATATCTTAGGGGTTTGTTCCCTAATCTACACTTTCTATATCTTATTTCCATACTTTCTACTAAACATACTCTAATAAAAACTATAATGCCTCGAACCCCGAATCTTTTTGCTGATGATTTATTTAAATACATTGGAATGATTACATGGAATTTAATCCCAAAAGACCAAGTATTTTAGTAGTTTTGAAAAACCAGATACATACATAAGATCAACATTTAAACATGAAAATAAATACAACATATAAGTTTTATTGGGAACATCCACAACTCTAAGTTTATCCCTACAGGTCATTCATAATAAACTTCTTCATGTCCTGAGAAAAAGAAACATAAGAATAGGGAAATCTCATATTCTCATTAAGGGTAAGAAATACATCAGAATATATCATAAACATAAATACTAGGCATGGTGAATAACTAAGAACACATGGCTTTAAAAAATAATAAACTTGAACACATTATGGCAGGAATATGAGATAAGTAAAGAACGATATAATAAAACACAACCATGGGTAGTATTCTAGTTATATAACCATATGAACTAATAATTTACAGCTTTATAATGAGGGAAATTAATATGCCAAACATTATAAAACATTTCATCAAGGCCTCGTGCCATGACCATAAATAATCATTTTATCAAAGCATCTTTCCAAGACTATAGTTTGTCTCATAAGACCCCTCGATGCACCGGGGGTCTATAACAGTCCCCAACTGACACTTACCAAGTCCAATTAATTTCTCATATAAATGGGGATAAACATTAAAAACATTCACATTGATGTGACACTATTTTTACAAAGTTTTGCCACATATTTTTACTTAATTTTTAATTAATTAATTAATTAATTAATTAAGCACTTTATACTAAATAATTTTAATTTTGTATTTTTATTTTCAAATTTGTTAAATAAACAATTTTTATAACTAACTAATTATTTTTTGTCTTGAAATTAATAAATTTAATCTTACTTATCTTCTCTAAATTAATTATTTTTTTATTTGTTTTTTTTAATTTTAATCTGCACACTTTTTAATAATTTGAGTAAAAAAATAAATAATCATTTAATATCCTTATTTGTGTTAATTAGAATATTATTTATTTTAATATTTTATCCTTTAATTAGATTTTTTTAAAATACCTTAATTTCATTAATTAATATGTTTATTCATCCTGCTAATTAATTAAGTAAAGAGTTTTTGTTTTTAATTAAATAAAATAGTTCTCTTTTAATTTTATATATTCAAATAGTTGATTGATTATTTAATTTAGAGTTACAAAAAATTAATTATTTAATTCTAAGTATGTAATTAGCTTATCATTTCATTATCTTTTTCTTTTTTTGTCTGTCGGTAAGGTAGACAATAACCATCGGTGACCTATTGAGTCACCGATGCTATCCTTTTTCACTCGCTTCTTACCCTATAATTAATTTTTAATTTAATTTTAATGTAATTTTTTATCATTTTATTTTATCAATTATCCAGTTCTTAATTTAAGTGTTATCAATGAATATTTTTTATTATAATTTTAAAATTCTAGTGTTTAATAAAAATCATGGTTTAAATTTATTATGTTTATAATTATTTTAATTAAATATTTTCAATTTTTTTATTTAGTTAACTTATGTTTTAATGTTAAGTTCAATTTATGCATTTTTAATTTTTGAAGGTCACCGTTAGTTACTTTCTTTTTGTTCTAACAGTGACCTTTTCCTTGTCTTTTTAACAAATAGTGACCTTTGCCCTTATTTTCAACTAATGGTAACCTTTTTACATAGCCTATCAGTGCCCCTTTAATTTAATCCTAACAGTGACCTCTCTTTTCATTGCACTAGAGAACATTACCCTTTATTTTTTTAATTTATTGGTAAACTCCCTCACTGATAGACATACTTTGTCTTTTCTTTCCTCCCTTGCTTTTCACCATTGTAATGCCCTTCTCCTTTTCTTTATTCCCTCGACTAACTATTAGTCATCCTCTTAATATGTCAACACCTCTTCTACATCACACTGTCACAACAAATTGCTTTCACAAATATCACCTTATCCCATATTTAAATATTGTTCGATTAATATCCAGCTCTACCACCAGGAGTTGCACCGTAGGGAAAAACAACCATCCTCAGTTTCAAACCATGAGCCTAGAGTTTTTTTCTCCCAACATTGGAGTTTTAGGAAGAGCTGAGGGTGATGTGGTTGGTTCCGAGACTGAGCAGTCACATTGCTGGACTGCAACGCCACTGAGGCATATTTCACCATATTGCGAGCCATCGCGCCTAAAGAAGATGCGCTATCGGAGCTGTGTGAGGAGGAGTCCAGGTCGAGTTCCTCCTACTGTGAGAGTATGAGGTGATGCTGAGGGAAGTCATACCACTGATGAGAAGCACCGTCGTGGATGGAGGGAGAAGAAGGATGTTATCGGTACTGCCGGAGCTGAGGAGTTGGGCCACTGTGGGATTTATTGGAGAAGTAGAACCCTACCCCCTATTGTGTCGATTTGGGGGGGGGGGAGAACATAAAAAACAAAAAAAAACAAAAAAAAAACAGATGTACTAAAATAAATTTAAAATAAAAACTTAAATTAAAAAATAATGAACATTAATAATTATAAATAAATAATTTGCATAAGATATTCAATAAAACAGAATTATTAAACAAAAATAAAATTTTATTTAATTAATTGATATTTATTACTAAAATAAAATTAGAATAGATTATTAAAAATATTATTAATTATAATTTTATAATATGTACTAATAATTATTTCATAATAAAAGTTTTTGAAAAAATAAAATAGTAATAATAAGTTATAAATTAAATTATACATAAAATAAACTAGTTAATTTAAAAATGATTGTAATGTTAACATTCAAAATTATAATAAATGTATTATTTATAATTTAATTTAAGAATGGTAATTAATAAAAAATGAAAACTTATAAAAAAATTTAGCGTAAAAATAATTATTAATAAAACTTTTTATTTTTTAATAATAATAATAATGACTCTTTTATTAACAAATTCGATCAACATATAATACATAAATTATCATTATTTATCTTTTAATAATAACTATTTAACAATAAATTTCATTTAATCAAAAAAAATAATTACTAGTTATTAGTAATAGTAATAAAATAATTTATTTAATAATATTATTTAAAAGTTTATAAATTCTTTTAAAAGGATTTTAATAATAAAATTTCTCAAATTATAATTCTTCATTTCCTTAACATTTTAATTATTTTTTTTGTTTTTATTATGTAGGTTTTTTTATGAGTCAAAAACATGTCTGACGGTTTCCTTTTGACTCATCTGGAGTTAGTTACAAGGGAAAATCTAGTGCGACGTGCTAGTCACGAAGAAGCACACATGTGCGGTGCACACATGAAGGACACTTTATGTCAGTGGAAAATGACCGGTGACATGTAGTAGATGATATAGGATACAAAAATAGAGCGGTAACATAATCTTGGGTGACATTAATTGGAGAGGAATATTCATTCAACACATTCGAAGGTCCAGTTCCAAGTAGAGAGTGTTCGGAGGGCGACTCTGGAACCACTTGCTGGAGCTGGAGGAGTTCGAGAGCAGAGCATCATCTTGGAAGTTTAACTTCTATTTTGATTCTAGTTTTTGTACTCTATTTTAGTATGTTATTAGTTGTTGTAATTATAATCAACAAAATATTAGGCTAATCATATAGTTCGGGGATAATTTGCAGTTATAATGGTTATCTTTTAAATTTATTTTCACATAATAATTTTGGTGATTTCAGTGCTGATCAGCGTGATCGATACTGAGTTCATCCAATTACGTGTACCACTAGAACATAATCTCAATATTTCATAGTTAGTTGGTGAGATTGGTTGTGGAAAAACTTTTCAAAGGATAATAATTTAAAAAGACTTCAAGACTTACAGTGAGTTCGTCTTGTTGACATTTTTTTTCAATCGGTTCACAGTAGATTAATTTTTGAGTGGCGAACTATTAAATTGATTGTCTTGTGTGACTGGACACTTGGTGAGGGATATGAGTCATTATATTTATGGTGGTACTCTGTAACAACCTTTATGTGAATCTAAATACCTTTAAAACCAGTAGAATGAAGATTTTTTCTGATCGTTTTAATAGATAGTTCTTTTAATTGCGTACCATATCTTTGTGACTCAATGTTTTCAACTATTTATAGATTCAATTTAATTTAAATATATGTTTATAAATTTTGTGCCACTCTACTGCTTAATAATAATTAAAAAGAAAAAAAAAATCCACTATGCTATTGACAATAGTAGAGTTTTTGATGGTTTTTTTAAGAATAGTGGTCAGAATTGACTTCCTTGTGGATTCGACCCGGCTTGCCACATATACAGTAGTTAGTAGGAATATAAATTTTAAACTTTAACTGACATGAAAAATTGTTTAGGTCACGTTTTTGGCATAATTTCTGGGGAAGGAAGTAGCTATTACTTTTCTAAATTTCTTTAAACACATATAAAAAAACCAAAACATTTGAAAAATTTTAAACTGTAAAAAAAATCTTCTTCATTTACTTCTAAATTGCTACTATTTTTTGTATTGATAAAATTATCTAGTTCTAATGTTGTGCTATTTTGAACTATTGTAACACTTTGCTTGACCAAAAGAAAATTCATTTGTTACATTAGATCCTTCATCTCTAAACTAGAAAAACATTTAACTCCACCTTAAAAAACAATGAAATAAAGAATCAGGGTAATAGAGTAGATCAAAACATGAATGTGCCACAACCCATAGTTCCATCACTTTAGTTATCTAGACTTATGGAGTTTCAAATTCCAATTATATCATGTAACTCATCTTGTATTAGGTTGACCCTAGGTCTAGGACCTACAAAATTAAGCAGTCTCATCTTTATCAAAATCCTTCATTCAATGGTCTTCCAGGAGAGGATTCACTTGAGTTTATTAGAGTGTTCTATAGTTATGTACAACAATTACCTCTGAGAGAGCATTATGGGGAGGAGTTAAGATTGTGGATGTTTCCATTTTGTCTGAAGAGAAAGGCTAGGGCTTGGTTTCAAAACATAGTTGAAGAAATTTTTGAAATAAGGGAAGAGGTGTTTACGACCTTTATATCAAAATTTCATCCTTGGAACACCACCTACGAGATTAGGCATAAAAATATTGGGTTTTCCTAGGATGAGGGAGTGGTATTTCATGATTCATGGGATAGGTTTTGAAGTCTCCTTAGACAAAGTCCCAATCACAAATTTTCTCCCCATCTGCTCATGGTGACCTTCTATAATTCAATCACCACTTACAACCAAACATTAGTTGGCCAATTCCGTGGGGGTGACTTTTATGACTCCACTACTGAGAAGTTGAAACTAGTGTATGACATGCTTGCTGAAAAGTCTCTGCACAAGTGTTCTAGGAAGTGGGGAGACAATAGAGCAGAAGTCAATCCTCATGCTACTGTTGTTAGTGATAGGGTCCTAAGGGAGCAATGTAATCATTGTGGGATGTCCAGTAACACTCATACATGTAGTACTAATTTTGATATCCCTTTCCAACATGATGAGAGTTCCAATTTTATAGATTTTAGATCTAGGAACCAAGGGATAAATGATTAATTCTCCAATCAGTACACTTCTAGTTATCAAAATCCCCCAATTTTTCCTAGAAAGAACAAGGTGTCATAAAACAGACCACTTCCCCTAACTATCAATCACATCCAAAAATTTATAACTCAAACCAATATGAGGATGAATATTCTAATTCTCAAAGGTAATTAAAGGGGATTTTACAACATGTTTTTGGAGAGATCAGTTCATTTAGTATGTAAATAGATGGTATGATTGAAAATTTAGAACATCAAATAGATAAAATGTATAGGGATCAAGGAGATAAAGAAAAGGGAAAGCTTCCCAAAACATCATTTCTTAATCCATGAGAGAATATCATGACTGTAACCACCATATCTGGCCTTCACATCCAATAACAAGTAAATCTATACTCTAGGAAAACTAATACTGCTAAAAAAATTGAATCCGAAAAAAAAAATATTCTTGAAAAAAAATCAAGGAATCAGGATAGCTTTGTTAAATCTGAAAAAAATGTTGAACTTACATCAAAAAAAGTTCATGAACTATGAAAAATGATTTGGGAATTAATTAAATAAGAAAATAAAAACAATGGAATTGAGGAAAAGGAGAATAATAAACCTGTTCTTAAAAATTATGCCCCTCCCTTTCCCTTCCCCGAAAGAGTGAAAAATAATAATGAACCTAACTATATGAGGTTTCTTAAAATGATTCAAAAACATTAGTACAAACATTACATTTGTATAAGAAATAGATAAAATACCTTCTTATGTTTCATTTACCAAATGTTTTCTAAAAAATAAAAATTATTGGAAGAAGTTTGAAAAAGTTAATCTCAATGAGGAGTGTAGTTCCATCTTGGTAACGAAGATGACTCCAAAATTGAAGGACCCTGGTAGATTTATTATTCAATGAAAAATAGGATCAAGTGAGCAATTTTATTGTTTGTGTGACTTAGGGGAAAGCATAAATCTTAGGCCTTATTCCATGTTGAGAAGGTTGGGTGTTAGGTACTTGAAACCAACATCTGTTTGTCTTCAATATGATGACAGGTCACTAACACACCCATTAGGGAGGGTGGATGATCTATTAGTGAGTGTAGAAAAGTTGACACTACCCACAAGATTATTTATCATAGATATGGAGTCTGATGAAGAAGTCCCAATCATCTTAGAGAGACCTTTCCTTGCTACAGTTGGTTCTATAATAGATTTGTCAAAAGGGAAACTCAATCTCCAATCTATTGATGATGTGGAGGAGTTTTTAGTGTTTGAAAAGACTCAAAATGTGGTGGGTATTGATTTGAGAGATGTTGTTGAGTATCAATGATTTAAAATTGAGGTCCGAGATGAGTATGGTTCTTTCCCTCTTGAGGTCACAGAGATTATGATTCCACAGCCTATTGAAGCATTTCTTCAGGCTTCTATTCCAATCCCACTCCATCCTCTAGATGAGAAAAATATTCCCCTAGAACCTATTCTAGAGAGTGAGTCACATTCTTGTTCTGAACTGTCTCAGCCTATTTTTGAAATTTTTTTTATGAAGTCGACAGCTTAAGGGTTTCTAATGTTGGAGAAAGTTATTTGCTGAGTCCATAAGAAAAACTAAATTGTGCCTATTATAAATGATTGTATTTTCTAGGAACCTTTTTTCCTGATCAATTTTATGTTTTTTGTGATGACATCGAACCCAAAATTGAAATATTAACATCATTTGAGTCATCTCTGAACATTGGGTACCACCTGTTGGTACCATAGTATGATTCCTTCTTCCAAGAGTTTTCTGAGTTGTCTATTGTGAAAGCTGTGCTAGGAACATTTGTTGAAAATACTAAAGATCATGCTGATGTTTTTTCTTTTAATTCTGGGTTGGCGATGACATATATTTGTGGGGGAATCCATGTATTTATTACTGGTCAATTTGGTGATTTTCTTAGGAAGATGTTGATCATTTTTATGGATGAGGAAGTGGTATTTAGAGGCCAAAATGGGTTTGACAGTATATTATAAATTTTCTTGTTAAAATAAATTTTAAAAATATTGTTTGAAATGATAGATGAAAATTTATTCATTGATCCTATTCATGAATCTTTAGATAATAGTGAAGTTCACACTATTAATAATTTATTCCCATTAAACGATCATGGATAGAAATATCTTGGGAAATTATGTCTGGCTGGGGTCTATAAAAATATCATTGAATCGGAGGGAAACCATGGTTTTTATTGTGTTAATAAATAAAAACAATTTGATATTAAATAATGTCTAACTATAGACTTTAAATTAAGTGCTTCATGGGATTCAACCAATGCTCTTTTTTTCATTTTTGTATTGTTTTGTACTAAATAAATTGCTACTTTGTTGTCTTATATATGCTCTATCTCTGCTGGATTTTTTTCCAGGTTTTCATGCATTGTGTTTTTCGGATGTTGCTTCTTGTGTCAATAAAGGATTGGAATTCCCATACTAGAGGGAAATTGACAAATATATTTAGGGAAGTACTCAACTCATAATTACTGCATTTATTTGTTTCCCCTTAATTGTTTTTTTAAATCTGATGTATGCCTTGCATAAAACATTATTCTCTATATGATGATACTTTAAAATAAATTCTACTTACTAAAAATTTTATTGCATGTTTGTTGTCTCTAAAAAATCCTTCTTGTATAAAAATATGCATGTCCCTACTGCTATGAACTGAAATTCATTGTTTAAAATCATCTCACTACTTGAAATTAAGTGTGTGGGTACATGCTTGCTGGTGGCTGTGTTTTTTGTTGAATGTTCTTTGCTAAGGGATGTTAGGAATGATTTCTTTATATGTCATTGAAAATCTAATTGAATCACATTTTCTAAATTTCCTAACACCCTATCCACTGTGTACCCACAAGTTTTATGCTAATGAACCTGCTATAAATTAAACATTGTGTCAAACAATATTCTTGAACTTTATTGAGACACTTTATAAATGTTATAAATCTATATAATTTAAAATTTATTTTAACCTTAATTGTTAATTGTTCTTATCCAAGTTTAGAATCAACTTTGGGGACAAAGTTCGGTTTTAAGTGTGGGTGAATTAAGGGGGTCAATTCTTGACTGTGTTTATCTGTGCTTAATTGGACGCCCATCAATTCTTGTTGCAACATAATTTTTTTTTTCCAAAAAATGGTTAAATGTTTTCAAAATTATTTCATAATTTTAGGTTGTTCCCTATACTCAATTGGGTCTTTCCTTTGAATAGTTCTTTGATTGGTAGTTAAGAACTACTTTCACTAGGGGAAAATGGGTTTATACCGACACATGCATGCCCACGGTTTATAAGAATCGTTGGGAAATTGTGGTTTATCCCTACAGTTTTTCTAAAACCATCAGTATACATTACCGATTTATGATTTTTATCAATATCCCTTCTGATTTTTCACCCCTCGCGCGAACCCTCCCCATCCTTGGCCTCCCGGCCCTCTCGTCCTCTTCCCGACCTCGACCTCCTCGACCTTCTGACCTCCGCCTTTGCCTCTCGACCCCCAACCCCTCTTGGCTCCCTCTCCTCCGGCAATGTTCAACCCATCACTCGCAGCTCCTTCTCTGACGATGACACCCCCTCCCCTCTCGGCTCCTAGATCCCTCTCATTCGGCGACATTCCCCCCTCTGACAATATCCCCTGTTCCCCTCTCCAGTCGCGCGTGAGACTGTAACACCCCAGGATTTGATGAAAAATATTATTTTTAATTTCATTAATGTCTTGTGTTTTACATACACCAAAAGGAGCTTGCACTACACACTTCCCTGACTTGGCTTGCATTACACGCAATCGCGACCTTCCACGATAGCGTGTGTTGTATGCAATACCGAGTTTCACTAAACAAAGATATGTTATATAAACTACCTGTTATGAATAGTAATACCCACTTATTGAAATTTTATAAATTTTATCATTCTAAATGGACTTCATTTTTGGATTCATAATATCAAAATTATCCTATGGTGAATTTTTGGTATTTTTCTAAAAACATTCATTTTTTGATAAACAGTGAAAACACTGGATTACTATTTAAAAACCAACTTTTTATTTAAATAATTATTTATTTTATTTATATTTATTTTCTATCAAAATTGATACATATTACTTATATAAGTTCAATGTAATTCATTTGGGTCATTTTATAATAATTTTAGATATATAAAAATTTTATTGAACTTTTCACCGACTTTTACCCACCTCCTAGGAGAATTTAAAAATTTACATAAAACATAATTTTACCACTTATGTGGGTGGAATTTAAAAAATCCAAGAGACACTATTAATATCAAGGAGTAAAATGTGGTTCAATAAAATAAAAATAATTTTTGGTGAATAGTAACTTTTTACTTTTATTTACCATGATTAAAAGTAAATAGGGTAATTAAGGGTAAAAATGATATTATTATTACCATAACACATGTAATAATTTTATTGGATAAGTTTAATTCAACCAAAAACAACATTAGAAATAAAATATTATCATTTAGGTCCAATTGGATTAGATTAGGACATTTATTATTATTTTATTTAAAAAAGAGTTAAAATAGTTAAAATCAAAGTTTAATTACGAAAACATTTTTAATATAGTGTTATAAATAAGATAAATTAGACTATAAATATTCGTTAGAATGATAAAATATTTACTACATAATTGTATTTTATTTCTAATTTTTAGACATTAAATAATTTAATTTATATATGACACAATGATGATGTAGTAATTACAATATTAATGAAATATTAACATAATTGATGTTATAAATACCCAAATAAATGTAATTTGAGACATTTTCTGAATTACACTAATTTTATAGGTTAATATGACATGTTAGTATTGATTCAATTAACTTTTTTCGAACTAATCATGTTTTTATAATTTTCACAAAAATCAATTACCAAATAGTGTCAAAATTGACATAAAATAGTTTTTAAAACAAATATTATATTATTAATTGTTATTATATTCATAAAAATCTAAATATCGTCCAAATGACTTAGATATGTTTATATATATTAATTATGAACCACTTGGGGTTCGTTTGGCTTGTTATAGTATTTTTATTTACCATATAGTCTAAGAAAACAAGAAGACACTGTAAAAGTTAAATTATATAACTTAGAGTTAAATCAAAATGATAAGGTTAAAATAGCAACCTAAACTTGTATAAATCCTATTGGTTGAGAGGAGTTCGACCCATACCCACCATATCTTCAAAATAAATCAATTTGGATCTATTATAAACCGAATATGTCTTTATTTTAAAATAATATTTTAAGTTTTTCCAAAGGTTCCCCTCTCCTCCCTTATAAAAAGGGCACCCCTTCCCTCTTCTATTCACACACTTTTGAGCCTTGAAGCTCAGCCAACCCATGCCCATTTCCTTTCTCATCTTCCTTAGAAACATTATAAAGGTTCTGGTCTCCTCAAAATACCAACCCTAGTGCCTTAAGAAGAGGTTAAGAAGAGGTGCGTCAAAGAAGAGGTAATATCCTTTACCGATTCTTTCCAATTTATTTCTTCTTCTACGTCTTCTTATATATTTGTTTCATCATAAATTAATACCACAAGTATAAATCATATACTGATATGTTATTATAAATATTAAACAACCCAATTTAATATTATATCCATCCTATGGGAAGCAAAATCACCGCGCGTGCGTACGCAAGGAATACCGTCTCCATGCCGTGGTGTAATTAGTGTTTCAACCACCACCATAATTGGATTGTTATAATCATGTAAATAATAACTATATATGATTATTATAACATCATACTGATTCTAAGATATTATATCATCCACTCCAATTCCATTCAATAAATATGGGAATGATATCATCACTCGTGCGTACGTACGGATTACCGTCTCCACGACGCGATGAGATTCATTTTCCATGTTAACAATTCAAGAATGATTATAAAGTATATAAAATAAGTAATAATGAAATATATAAAATAATAATGATACTGGAATTATGTATATATATATGTATTTCATCTACTTAATTCCATTCAATTCAATAAGGAAATGAAAAACAACGTTCATGCGTACGTACGGCCTACCGTCTCCATGAACGATGTATTTTTTTCCATTTATCGATATATTATAAATATGAATATTCTGAATATATATTATATATAAATAATGTTTTATATTCTTGAATTAAGTATTCATGATCTTAGTAATCATATTAATAATTACAAGTCAAAACACGGACGATAAATGAAACGATTTTACCCAAAACAATGCTTTAACATGGAATTTACAAAAGAACGAGTAATATAAAGTCATATGTGAACCATATATGATATCATAACAATGAATTTGATTTTTTAATAAGTCAGTGACATTATTTGAATAATTATAGAGGAGTTTCAGATACATACGAATAATATCAGACATAAGGTTAGGGATAATTTTCCAATCTCATTTTTTTCTGAGATTGTTTTTTCGTAAGTATTTACTGGGGTTATATTTTTC
The DNA here is from genome assembly GCA_963277665.1 of Viscum album. Classification (NCBI taxonomy): domain Eukaryota; kingdom Viridiplantae; phylum Streptophyta; class Magnoliopsida; order Santalales; family Viscaceae; genus Viscum; species Viscum album. The sequence goes on along the minus strand of OY728158.1, from coordinate 1,536,589,577 downwards.
ATCCATGTTCATAAAAAATGTTTTTCATAAAGTGTTTAGCATTATTCAATGTTTTTTTAAAGTCATTTTTATCGCTATTTGACTTTTACTTTTTTTTATTGAAGGAATCTTTTTTTTGTTTACCATATGTGGTAATTTTTGACTTTTCCATTAAAAGTACGAGGAGAATGTTTTTTTAACTTATACGAAATCAACGGACTTTTACAGTTTTATAACGCCTTATTTTCATGAAGTTTAATCTACAATATTGCATGGTTATTTTCAGTAAAATAATTTTATTTTAAAATTCTGTGGCATTTTCTGAAAAGAAAAATATTTTGAAGAAGAAAGGATATTTTCCTCAAGAATTCATATCAAGTGTTTTATCAAAACAATTTTCCATATAAGATGGAATTATTTCATATGTGTATTTTTCATGTATAATTTGTCTATGATTTATGTGGTTTCACTTTTCATATGTTTAAATGATATCTTTTTTTGTATGGATTATGTTATGATGGGATGATGTTTATGAAACCCATTTTATTCTTTGGGTAATGATGAATGATTTATGTTCATGTTGTGGCACACATAAGAATGATTTCATTACAAGATGGGTGGGATCTATATCTCCCTCCAATGAATTGGGTAAAGATTTATATCTCATGAGATAGACATGGCTGGAATGGTAAGTTAATACAGTTCAGTGATATAGGACTGGAACAAGGAGTGAACTCGATTCAGAAAGGGACTTTGTCCACTATGATGGTCTTGGCAGCAATGCCTTGACTACTATTGAAATAATATCATTTTCTTAATGGTTTTACAAAATTAAATGTTTTATTCCCAATCTATTTTATCATGATTGATGTTTCTCTATGACCTATCCCTTACGTACTACCAAGATTTATTTCACAACTCACGATTTTGATGTGTAAACTTTATAATCACGTTTTGAAGTTAAAATGTATATGGTTTGTCTTATTTTCTCCATTATTACCCTTACTGATCATTTGAACTCACCATTTAGATTTTTTCTTTTCCCCAAGATATAAAGAAAGGTTTTAGTTTAAAAAAAGGGGAAGATCATTATGGGAGATGTTGATGATATTTCACCAAGATTAGTAGATTATATTTCGAGTTTCCAAAGACACTAAACTATTACGGTCCTTTGGTGTCTGTTTTTGTTCTGTATTAGGTATTCCGTAAAAGTAATGTAATTTCTATGTACGTCATGTTGGGGGTCTCTACAGTTGGAATCAGAGTCAAATGAAGTAGGAATGAATACGATCCTTGGGAACTCTCACATGTGAGCGTTGGACGAAGCATGGCCCTCCGCCCAAGGGCTTCATGAGGAAATGGATGCCACTGGGGATGGTGGTGTGTCCCGCCCAGGGGATGTAGCTGCCCATGGAGTTTCCTGATAGGTATCAGTTATAGTCTACTGGATGTAATTCTAGACCGCTACAGTTGGTATCAGAGGAAAGGTTTAGTCAACCTTTGAAAACTAGGATGCTAGAACTTTAGTGAGATACCTAGTGATATTTCTAAGGTATGTATACGGATGTCCCTAAGGTTTAGTATAACAATAGGTTACAGTCCTAGAATTATGTTGACGATCTTGAATAACCTAGGGTTAACCTAAGGTTTCAGGGATTAAAGAATGTGTGATAAGTTAGACATCCCATAAGTAATTTTTTTTGATTATGTGGTTCCTCGTTATTTTAACTGTTTATTACACCATGGTTTTTGGTTTTAGTCTATATAGGGAACCAGAAGAAATTGGGCCAACATTGAATCCAATGGAAAAATTTGTGACTATGAGCAAATAAATTGTGTAATGCCTAGAAATAAAGATTTTGTTATTTCTCTGAATCATTCATCGCGATATATGATTAACAAGGTGAACTTTAGTGGTATTCCCAATTCATCAAATAAGAGAAAGATGGACTTTTATGCATGTCGCATGTTGAGGAGCATAGAGAAAGGAAGATTGAGATTTCTAAATAAGGGAAGAAGAACCTTGATGAATACATCAAATGGAGGGAAAATGTTATTTGTTTGGAGAGAAGGGTCATAGAGTGACAAACTATTATAGAGTTCAATGTCTTATCCGTGGAGAACATGGGCATTACACAACTCAATGCCCTGACCTAAGAGGTTACTTTTAAATCAAGGAAGGAATTATTCCATGACAATCATTGATGAGGATAGTTTTAAGTGTTTATGTATTGTTATTCAAGAATAATGTTGTTGAGGTACTTTTATGGTATATTGGAATAGCTATATATTTGTCCATTGTGGTTTTCCATAAGAATATGGATTCGGTAACCATGAAAAGTGATTGAAATATTTTTGGAAAGCATATGAAATGCACATAATGATGGTATAAGGAGAAAATAATATGTATGATAGCATTCATGAGATCATGACTGATATAAGGACAATGTTATATCATGGTTTGAGTATACAGAAATTTTGGGATTTTGGTATATGGAAAGTGTTAAATTTTGACACCATTCATGTTTTCACTAAGGGTCAATGGGTATTCATTTTTCAAGAGAATACATGATTAAGGTATTCACATGTTTTTAATTTGACAAAAAAGATATATTTTATGATATATGGGGGATAAATGATGGTATTAACATGCTCGGCATATGACATTTCTAGTAATTTTTTTCATTATACTATGAGCTTGGAGAGAAGTATTTTGGATAAGCCTAAAGATTAGAATGGATTATTGGACATAAGTTAGTACTGTTTAAGGATAGAACTTTTTTCGATATTATTTATGGAATGTTATAATAATTTATTTTTAGAAAAAGGACAACCTGAGGGATGGGCGACAACCCGCCGCGTCATACAAGGATGTGGGAATCGAACCCACAACCAATGTACGACGGGCCTTTATCGCCTACCACTGGCCTATAGGAAGTCCCTTGTTAGTAGAAACTAGTTATATTATATTAAGAGGTATTATATATGAAGTATAAGTCCATTTTAGAAACAAAATACGATTAATCTCACTGTAGATGGACTTATGTATATTTAATAACTTTTTCTACCCTTTTGTTTGAGACACATGGAATGACCTATCATTTTATTGCATGATCTAATAACACTTCACGGAAGATAAATTCAACTTCATTTATTTAAGATATGAAGTGGAAATTATTCAAGGCACAAACAACATTAAGATTGCACTAAAATCATGTAAGTATTTCTTTTAATTCAACAAGTCTTCAACATTGGGCAAATGATCTTGAAAACAACAAAAATTTCTCATAGTGTCCTTATATCCTATGAATCAAATGGTATCTTAAATCATAACAAATTTATGGCTTTGTTATTGTTAGCTTTTTCATATCTATGTCCTCTACCACTCTCCATCAGAACTTGATGGTTAGATTTTTCTTCCATATCCATATTTCAACCTATGTTCTCCTATGTGGAAACCCAGTGATGAGTTAATTTGGGAAACCGTTAAATTTATTACATTACTTTTTAAAATTAAGTTTTAGTATTCCTTTTAAGATGTGGGTTTCTATTAAAAAAACTTTAGAGTAGTAAACCATTTATATCCCCGACGAATTTCGAGGGAAAAATTCTTTTTAAGGGGGGTAGAATGTAACCCCCTGAGATTTTAAGAAAAATATTCTTTTTAATTTCATTGATGTATTGTGTTTTACGCTACACCAAAATTAGTTTTCACTACATGCATCCTTGACTTTTCTTGCATTATATTCAATCACGACCTTCCATGATAGCGTGTGTTGTACGCAATACCGAGTTTCACTAAACAACGATATGTTATATAAACTAGCCATTATGAATAGTAATACCCACTTTTTGATATTTTATAAATTTTGTCTTTTGAAATGGAATTCATTTTTGGATTCGGAATATCGAAATTATCCTAGGGTGAATTTTTGGTATTTTTCTGAAAACGTTCAATTATTGATGAATAGTGAAAACACTAGGTTACTATTTAAAAACCGACTTTTTATTTAAATAATTATTTATTTTATTTAATTTTATTTTAGGTCAAAATTGATACATAATACTTATATAAGTTCAATTTAATTCATTTGAGTCATTTTATAATAATCTTAGATATATAAACATTTTATTGAACTTTTCACCGTCTTTTACCCACCTCCTAGGAGAATTTGAAAATTTACATAAAACATAATTTTTCCACATCTATGAGTGGAATTTCAAAAATCCGAGAGAAAAAGTTAATATCAATGTGTAAAATGTGGTTCAGTAAGATATAATTAATTTTTGGTGAATAGTAACTTTTTACTTTTATTTACCACAGTTAAAAGTAAATAGGGTAATTAAGGGTAAAAATGATATTATTATTACCCTAACACATGTCCTAATTCTATTGGATAAGTGTAATTAAACCAAAAACAACATTAGAAATAAAATATTATCAATTAGGTCCACTTAAATTAGATGAGGACATTTATTATTATTTTTTTTAAAAAAGAGTTAAAATAGTTTAAATCAATGTTTAATAACTAAAATATTTTTAATATAGGGTTATACATAAGATATATTCGTTTATAAATATTAATTAGAAATATAAAAATATTTACTACATAATGGTATTTTATTTATAATTTTTAGACATTAAATAATTTCATTTATTTATGACACAATGATGATGCAGTAATTACCATATTAATGAAATATTAACATAATTGATGTTATAAATACCAAAATAAATGTAATTTGAGACTTTTTACGAATTAAAATAATTTTCTAGGTTAATATGACATGTTAGTATTGATTCAATTAACGTTTTTTGAGCTAATAATGTTTTTTTGATTTTCAGAAAAATCAATTACCAAATAGTGTCAAAATTGACATAAAATAGTTTTTAAAACAAATATTATATTATTAATTGTTATTATATTCCAAAAAATATAAATATTGGCCAAATGACTTAGATAAGTTTATATATATTAATAATTAACCATCTAGGGTTCTTTTGGCTTGCTATTGTATGTTTATTTACAATATAGTGTAAGAAAACAAGAAGACACTGTAACAGTTAAATTATTTAATATAGAGTTAAATCTAAATGATAAGGTTAAAATAGTAACCTAAAATTGAATAAATCATATTGTTTGAGATTATTTCTACCCATCCCCACCATATCTTCGATATAAATAAATTTGGAGCTATTATAAACCGAATATGACTTTATTATAAAATAATATTTCATGTTTATCCAAAGGTGCCCCTCTCCTCCCTTATAAAATAGCCAACCCTTCCCTCTTCCCTTCACACCCTTTTCTGCCTTGAAGCGTGGAAAAAACCTGACCATTTACCTTTTAATCTCCTCTAGAAACATTATAGAGGTTCTGGTCTCATCAAAATACCAACCTCAGTGCCTTAAGAGGAGGTTAAGAAGAGGTGCGTCAAAGAAGAGGTAATATCCTTCACCGATTCGTTCCAATTTATTTATTCTTCTACTTATTCTTCTCTATTTGTTTCATCATAAATTAATAACATCAGTATCAGTAATATACTGATATGATATTATAAATATGAAACAACCCCATTTCATCTTCTATCCATCATACAGAAAACAAAATCACCACGCGTGCGTATGTACGAAATACCGTCTCTACGCCATGGTGTAATCAGTTTTTTTACCATCACCTTACTTGGATTGGTATAATGGTGTAAATTATAACTATATATGATTATTATAACATCATTCTTATTCTAAGATATTATATCATCCACTCCAATTCTATTCAATAAATATGGTAATGATATCATCGCTCGTGCGTACGTACGGATTACCGTCTCCACGACGCGATGCGATTCATTTTCCATGTTAACAATTCAAGAATGATTATAAAGTATATATAATAAGTAATCATGAAATATATGACATAATAATGGTACTGGATTTATGTGTATATATATTTATGTCATCTACTTAATTCCATTCAATTCAATAAGGAAACGAAAAACAGCGTTCATGTGTTCATACGACCTACCATCTCCATGAACGGTGTATTTCATTCCATTCATTGATCTATTATAAATATGTATATTCTGAATATATATTATATATAAATCATGTTTTATATTATGGAATTAAGTAATCATGATCTTATTAATCATATTAATAATTACAAGTCAAAACACAGATGATAAATGAAACGATTATACACAAAACGCTGCTTTAACATGGAATTTACAAAAGAACTGGTAATATAAAGTAATAAGTGAACCATATATGATATCATAACAATGAATAAGATTCTGTAATAATTCAGTGAAATTATTTAAATCTTTATACATGAGGTAAGCATATCAGACATAAGGTAAGGGATAATTTTGAAATCTCATTTTTATCCGAGATTGTTTATTCGTAAGTATTTACTAGGGTTATATTTTTCATCCATGTTCATAAAAAATGTTTTTTCATAAAGTGTTTAATATTCTTGCATGTATTTTTAAAGTCCCTATTTGACTTTTACTTTGTGTTATGGAAGTAATATTTCTTTTGTTTACCATATGTGGTACCTTTTGAATTTTCTATTAAAAATACGAGGAGAATGTTTTTTTAACTTATACGGAATGAAAAGATTTTTACGGTTTTATAACTCCTTATTTTCATGAAGTTTAATCTACAATATTTCATGGATATTTTTAATAAAATCCTTTTCTTTTAAAATTGTGTTGAATTTTTTGAAAAGAAATTGATTTTGAAGAAGAAAGGATATTTTCCTCAAGAATTCATTTCAAGTGTTTTATCAAAACCATTTTCCATATAAGATGGAATTATTTTGTATGTGTATGTTTCAATTATAATTTATCTATGATTTACATGGTTTCACTTTTCTTATTATTAAATGATATCTTTTTTTTGTATGGATTATGTTATGATGGGATGATGTTTATGAAACCCATTTTATTCTTTGGGTTATGATGAATGATTTATGTTCATATTGTGGCACACATAAGAATGATTTCATTATAAGACTGGTGGGACCTATATCTACCTCCAATGCATTGGTTAAATATTTATATCTCATGAGATAGACATGGCTGGAACGGTAAGTTAATCCAGTTCAGTGATATTGGACTGGAATGAGGAGTGAACTCGATTCAGAAAGGGACTTTGTCCACTAAGATGGTATTTGCAGCAATGCCTTGGCTATTATAGAAATTATATCATGTGATTAATGGTTTTCCATAATTAAATGTATTATTCCCATGCTATTTTATTATGATTAATGTTCCTTTATGACCTTTTCCTTACGTACTGCCAATATTTATTTCACAACTCAAGATTTTGATGTGTAAACTTTATGGTCATGTTTTGAAGTTAAAATGTATATGGTTTGTTTTATTTTCTCCATGATTACCCTTACTGAGAATTTGATCTCACCTTTTATATGTTTCCTTTTCCTCAGGATATAAAGAAAGATTTTAGGTAAAAAAGGGGAAGATCATTATGGGAGATGTTGAATATCTTTCACCAAGATTATAATATTATATTTCGAGTTTCCAAAGACACTAAACTATTACAGTCATTTGGTGTCTGTTTTTGTTATATATTAGGTATTCCAAAAAATTAATATAATTTCTATGTATATCAAGTTTGGGGTCACTACAGAGACCCCCCATGGACAAACACCCCGCGCGGCGTCCCCCTCTCTCGGCTCCCTCTCCTCTGCCATTTCTCCCAAATTTCATGTAGGTTCTTGATCCGTACATCCAGGTAAGAATTCATCTTCTTTAATTCTTCAATTTCATAGTGTTTTGTTCTCTCCGGTTTCCTGGTTTCATTCAATTGATCCCTAGGGGTTTTGAGGTTTCCTGATTCAAACTTTGATCCTTGTTTCTAGGGGGTATCATGGTTCTCTTAGGTCTCCTGGGGCATGTTTTGGCATTCGATGCTAAATGAAAAGTTGTTTGGATAGTATTGGTTCATCTGCCACCATTTCAGGTTGGTTTATTCTTCTCTCTTTGTTTGTCCCAATTTAATTTGGTTCTTGCAGTGATTTGTGTGTCTATGAAAACTCTATATTAGGTATGAATTTCATGAATAAGACTACTTTACATCATGCATATCTATTTGTGTGTGTTTATAGCTCATATGATGTTATATATTCAAGATTCATCCTTTGGTATATTCATCTCATGTTTGTTTATTGATGGGTGAGTGGAGATATGCTGAGAAACATGATATTGTACAATGGATATATGGGTATAATTGATTTTTATTCTGTTTTGGTATGTTCTATTATATTTGTCTAACACGACCTACTGTATGTTTGATTCTACTTTAATTGAATCTTATTTTTAGGATTCATTTTTTAATTTTGAATTGATATTAATTATATTAATCTCATTTGGGTTATTTATATTTTTTACTTCTGTTTATATGATGTTTTGTGGATGTCTAATGTATGGGTGACCCATTATAGATTCTCAATAACTGATTAAATGCCACACATTCTTGAGGATGAAACAAACCAATTTAAATGAAACCAACATGAACTCATTCAAACTAAATTTAATGAAAGAAGACATAATATAAGTAGGAAAAATCAAAATAATCTGAATTGTATTAACCTATAAAGAGTAAAATTGAATATTCCTAAATGAATCTACAATAAATTAAATTAGCATATACCGAACAACTAAATTAAAACTAAACATATCTAAAACAAATCATATCATGTTGTATCAAAACAAATCATACATAATCAGTGTCATGCCTCAATTATGATGACATCAAACATAACAAACCACGATGAACCACAGGAAACCAAACCAAATAAGATTATGAAGAGTAAACCCAAAATGAGTTGAACTAAATAAAGTGGCACCATACAAACCCACAAATGATGTATCAAATTGCAAAAAATACAATAAATTAAAACCTATATAACTGCAAACGACATGAACTAAATTTCACTAAACCAAACTGATATGAAGAAAATGTAATGAAACTGAATTTATTAGAACCCCATCTTGAAGTGATAACTTGCAAGACCTTTCAATAAGAGAGTCATCTCCATATTCAATAATTGGCCCAGTCAGTGAAAGATAATGTGTGAAATTGAAATGGTCAGATCATATCACCATATCAACAACCTCATCAGGGCCTAATGGTGTGTACTAAAATCAAGAGATGTATAGTAGCTTGGGGTGAAACAAGGCACTAGGGATTACGGTGGTGTTATGATAACTGTATCAATGGAGGTGATCCCCTATCTATCCAAATAAAAACTATAAAGGACCAATAAGTCTATAAGGGAAATTTTCTTATTGAATATGGATCAAGAGATTCCAGAGGCCTCTAAGGGTTAATAAAACTATATTAAGAGGCCGAGTCTCTACCACTCAAGATGCCATTACCAAAGTTCCAACTTGGATTCCTGAACTTTCATCCCCTACTAGAAAAAACCACCCATTCAAAAATATTTCCATGAAACCATCAATCCTAAGGATTATATATATTGAAAGACTCACCCAATAACCCCATGTGGTGTATTCTCCTACTTCTATGATTTCCTATTATGAACTAACACTATTATGGACCATATGGTTAGGGAACCAGTGAAGGAGTATAGTGGTCGGCCATGATCTACTACGATAGAGTAAAATATTGATCCAATATTTAAAAGAGATGGGAAATCGTATAGAAATATCATTTATTAACTTTTCTTTCATGCTATTGAGCATATCCCTCACCAAAACTAGAGTCTATGTGGGGTTATCCCAGACATCCATGACAAGAATAAATTTGTCTCATATTTCCCCAAAGGGGGGTATCCTGCCTACTGAATAGACATCCCAGAAGCTAATTCCAACTTTGTTGTGGGACAAATCGAATGAGTTGGTTCCAAGGAATCAATGGATAATCAGTTCTATTAGAATATTATATTGGTGGTATATGATATACTAGGAAACCCATACTGGTTTATAAAGAGGGATGTAGCTGGTCGGAAAAATCTAAGAAACTTTACCTAACCGTGAATATCCATGATCATTAATCAGAGATGTTCCCGTGCGGTTTGCAAGACACCATGGAAGACCCGGTGATAAGTCAACCTTATCACAGATGATCTAGTTGGCATGCCACATTAATCATAAAAAAGGTTTTAAACACAACCATTTGACTATGTGTCACAATGAACGACTCCATGGAAAAACTAAAGGGTTTTACATGATAATGATCATGAATCACCACAAGACCCTTCATTGGTGATGTGACATAGTACCAATAGGTAGAGATATTATCTTCAATATCACTCTTACGATGTTTCAAGACCCCTCGTCTTTCTCAAATAAAGAATTAATTAAAAGAGGAAATGGTGGATGATTCTTGTGGAGTGTGATACATTGGAAATTACCCACATGGTTAGTCAATACCCAATTGGTTGGAAAAAGTATAATAATTAGGGTGTAGGTGGAAGTTTATTGTGGTCAATGATCATTATATGACACCCCATCAATAAACCATTGCTGGATCATACAAAACTCATAAAAAAAATTCCATGATCGACTAGAACCCAAATGAATGAAATTGTCCAAGATAATATAAACAAAAACAAGACAAACTAAATTTAATGGAAATTTCCCAAACAAACCTATATTGAACAAAACCAAAATAAGCTAAAACTCATGCAAAAATAATTTTATATCATTAATAGGAAGATTAATTGTTAATTAATAGGAATTAACTTTTTGATATTATCATTTTGAACCATGGATTTGTTTCCCCCTTGATTGCACGAACATGATTTAGCCCATGTGGCATTGTGATTCTTATATGTTGGGAGGTGACATGTATATTCATAGGAGACATGTATTTTTTAGTTTAGTTTTTATTTTATTTTCTTTATCGCATTGTCCACTTAGGTCTTTTACTGGTTTCTATGGACAGGGAGTAGTTATATTCTATGAAGAAGGCCAGAAGGGGTTCATATTGTTTCAGTTCGCTGGATTTGATCCGAGGTAAGATTATATTATTACTACTTGTCTCGCACCTCATATATTTTGGGGGTTTCAATGTTTTTGACTCAATATTATGTTTTTGGATTGGAGTTGGATCGTTTTGTGTTAGTTCGTGTGGATTTGGTTCTCCGCTGCCAATCGATGTAAGTCTTTAATGTTGTTGGATGATTTTTCACTTGTTATGTAGGGTACATTATGTGTTTTATGGTTCTTATTATCCTTTTTGTAGTGCGTTGATCCCTTCTCATTGGTTTTGAGTCATCAAGACAAGGGTGACTCACATGCGTGAGCATAGGTAAGTAAGTATATGTATGTCGGTTCCCCCGTTATGTGTATAGTCAATTGTGGAAATGATTATACACCTATGGGCTAGGCGTTCCCATGTATATATACAAAAATTAATATGGAGGTGAGTGGAGACTGGTATATGCATATAAGCATATGTGTAAGGATCCCCTTGCACATGCTCATGGCCATGCAGGTGTGTGCATAGGGGTATGGTGTCCATGAATGTGTTTGAAGGTGTGTATACCCCATGGGAGAGCAGCAGCTTTTAGTTAGAATGCTCCAAGAGCCAAATTGTACAGCTTGGTTCCACCTTGAGGTAGAGTCCCTCTCGTAGCCTCTTTAATTTATGAATGCTTTAAATTGAATTTATCTTCTTTCTTAATTCTTCTGAATTATTTTGAATTAAATATCTTGAATAAGTTCCCTTTAATATAATTGTTTCATTTGACAAATAAATTCATGTTTTTATAATAAAACCACCTTTAAAAAAATGAATATAAAATATATATCTTTATCATACCACAATCTCGAATCAAGAGTCTATTTTTTATAAAATAAGATCGGTTTCTATAATGTGAAGGACAAATACTTAGGATTTATTTGGAATCCTGGCCAGAAGATGCTGCCGCATGGATGTTGCTGGACCAGGCCAACATGCCGTGGTCATGCAGCAGTCACGCCGTGATTTGGCTCTGCTCTAGGACGACACCCCATGGTGGTTCCCAGTCTTGCCTGAATTCAATGTACGATACCTAGATATATTTTTATATACATTACCCACCCATAGTTAATGTGGAGGGAGGTGACAATCAGAATTTTTCCCGCTTCCTCCTGCTCCCTTCGCTCCTAGCTGGAAGATGATGACCCGCTGATGTCACTAGACCGAGCCAACACGCCGCAGTCACGCCATGGTCACGCCGCAGTCATCCTGAAGTCACGGTGTGGTCATGCCGTGATTTGGCCCTGCTCCAGGACGACACCCCATGACAGTTCGCAGTCCTGTCAGAATTCGATGTATGATACCTTGATAGAGTTTTAGATAAATTACTCAACCATAGATAATGGGGAGGGAGGTGACAGCCAGAATGTTTCCCCACCTCCTCCCTCTCCTTTCGCTCCTGTCCTGATGATGCTGCCCTGTGGATGTCTCTAGACCGGGCCAACATGCCACGATCACACCGCGATCACACCGTGACTTGGCCCTGCTCTAGGACGGCACCCCCCGGTGGTTCGCAGTCCTATCAGAATTTGATGTATGATACCTAGATTGAGTTTTAGATACATTACCCACCCATAGTTAATGGGAAGGGAGGCGATGACTGGAATGTTTCCCCGATTCCTCTCGATCCCTTCGCTCTTGGCTAGAAGATGTTGCCCCGCAGATGTCACTCGAATGGGCCAACATGCCGCTATCACACCGCAGTCACACCACTGTCCTGCCGCGGTCACACCGCAGTCCCGCCGTGATTTGGCCCTCCTCCAGGATGACACCCTGCGGTGGTTCATAGTCCTGTCGGAATTCGATATATGATACCAAGATAGATTTTTAGATACATTAATCACCCATAGTTAATGGGGAGGGAGGTGATGGCCAGAATGTTGCCCCACCTCCACCCGCTCCCTTCACTCCTGACCGGAAGATGATGCCCCATGAATGTCACCGAACCGGGAAAAATTTCCACGGTCATGCGACGGTCACGTCGTGGTCATGCAGCGGTCAGACCACAGTCATGCCATGATTGGGCCCTACTCCAGGATGACACCCCGTGGTTCTTTGAAGTCCTGTCGGAATTCAATGTATGATACCTAGAAAAAGTTTTAGATACATTACCCATCCATAGTTAATGGGGAGGGAGGCAACGACCGGAATGTTGCCCCGCCTCCTCCAACTCCCTTCGCTCCTAGTCAGAAGATGTTGCTTCGCGGATGTCGCTGGACCGGGACAACACGCCATGGTCACATCGCGGTCACGTCGCGGTCACACCGTAGTCATGCCGTGGTCATGTCCTAATTTGTCCATGCTCTAATAAGATAACCTGTGGCGGTTCACAGTCCTATTAAAATTCGATGTATGATACCTAGATAGATGTTTAGATACATTACCCACCCTCCTTCCTGGACCCCGGACAGCCCGCCCGCCGTCCTCCCTGGTCACCAGACAGCCCCCAACCCTCCTCTCTGGACCTCAGATCCCAATCTACGATCTCTTCAAGATTCACCATAAATCCCACTGGAAAAGAGGGTTTTAGATCTTTGGAAGAGGACGAGAGAAGAGTGAAATCCCTAGTTGAAAAGAGGAAGCAAGAAGAGGATTAGACTCACCCGGATCTTCAATCCACAGTTTACGGCACTCAAAACACCCAAGTGATGTGTAAAAGTCAAACCTACCTCAAACCGAGGCACGATGTTGCCGGTACCACTCAAAGTGTCTCACTTTTATTTGAAATGGAAAACATTTTAAATGAAAACAACAGCTGACATATGGAAAACTGACCAAACAAATTTAAATTGTGTTGATACTTTAGCACAATGATACATGAGTCATTTGTTACGTGTACAAGTCAACCCCACCACAATTCGAGGCATGGTGTGGTAAGTACCACTCAAATTGTTTCACTATTATTTGAAATGGAAAACATTTTATGTGAAAACAAAAACTGGCATATGGAAAACCAACCAAATGCATTTGGATTGTGTTGATACTTCAACACAACGATCCTTGGTCCATTTTTGACTTGTACGAGTCAACCCCGCCTCAATCCGAGGCACGGTGTGTCCAGTACCACTAAAAGTGTCTTTCTTTTGCTTAAAATGGATACTCTTTTATGTAAAAACAACTGGAACATGGAAAACCAACCAAAAACATTAGGATTGTGTTGATACTTTAGTAAAACGATCTATGGGTAATTTTTGACGTGTACGAATCATCCCTGCATCAATCCAAGGCGCGGAGTGGCCAGCACCACTCAAAGTGTCTCTCTTTTGTTTCAAAATAACGTCATATTAAGTGAATACAATAACTGAAATACAGAAAACTGACCAAAGGCAATTAGATACTGTTGAAACTTTAGGAAAATTATCCATGGGTCATATGTGACTTGTACGAGTCAACCCCGCCTCAATATGAGGGCCAGTGTGGCTGGCACCACTAAAACCATCTCACTTTTATTTGAAATGGACATGATTTTAATTGAAAACATAAATTGGCATACGTCAAACCGACCAAACGCATTCTGATTCTGTTGATACTTTAGTAAAATGATCCATGGATCATATGTGAAGTGTACGAGTCAACCCCACCTCAATCTGAGGTGCGGTGTGGCCGACACCACTCAAAGTGTCTCTCTTTTGTTTAAAATGGACATCATTTTAAGTGAAAACAACAACTGACATATGGAAAAATGACCAAACTTATTCGGACTATTTTGAAAATTTAGAAAAATGATACATGGGTCATATGTGATGTTGAAGAGTCAACCCCGCCTCAATCCGAAACACAGTGTGGCTGGCACCACTCAAAGTGTCTCTCTTTTGTTTAAAATGAACATTATTTTAAGTGAAAACAACAATTGACATACGGAAAACCGACCAAAGGCATTCAGATTCTGTTGAAACTTTAGGAAAATCCATATGTGACTTGTATGAGTCAAACCTGCCTCATTATGATGGCTGGTGTGGCCGGAACAACTCAAACTATCTCACTTTTATTTGAAATGGACAATATTTTAAGTGAAAACATAAACTGGCATACATAAAACTGACCAAATGCATTCGGATTGTGTTGATACATTAGGAAAATGATCCATGGGTCATTTTTGATGTGTAAGAGTCAAAACTGCCTCAATCTGAGGCACGTTGTGGCTTACACCACTCAAAGTGTCTTTCTTTTGTTTAAAATGGACATCATTTTAAGTGAAAACAACAACTTACATACGGAAAAATGACCAAACACATTCGAATTCTGTTGAAACTTTAGGAAAACGATCCATGGGTCATATGTGACATGTAAAAGTAAACCCCGCCTCAATATGAAGCACGGTGTGGCCGGCACCACTAAAAGTGCCTCTATTTTGTTTAAAATGAAAATTATTTTAAGTAAAAACAACAATTGACATACAGAAAACAAACCAAATGCATTCGGATTCTATTGAGAATTTAGGACAACAATATATGGGTCTTATGTGATGTGTACGAGTCAACCCCGCCTCAGTATGAGGCACAGTGTGGCAGGAACCACTCAAAGTTTATCTCTTTTGTTTAAAATGGATATTATTTCAAGTGAAAACAACAAATGACATATGAAAAACCAACCAAACTCATTCGGATTCTATTGAAACATTAGGAAAACGGTCCATGAGTCATATGTAAAGTGTACGAGTCAACCCTACCTCAATCCATTGAAAAATATTGAATTTCCTGTAGTTATTACTCAACCACAACCTCAATTTCTATTATAGAGTCATGTATGAAAGCCCTAGACTAATAATTCTCACTCAATATAGCTCATCACTCAACTCCCAACATCTTTCATACTACTAAAGGTAGTGTCTCATATAACTATATATAACATACCGAACTTCTAACTCAAAAAACATCCATGTTAACACATTATGATCAATGTAAATCTATTTTCTAAAATAATACCATATTAACCATGGTAGGTCAAATATCACATTCCAAACGCTCCATTGTCATTCATGGTTGGGTTCATCTAGAACCTTATCACTCAAGGTGAGTCCATTATATTGACCACTACCTTATCAATCACAGTGGGGTTATATATCATGTTATAATATAATAACTTCATTATCACCCTGGTAAGGGTCCTTCTAGAACCTTATCACTCAATGTGTTGTCATTCCAAATTATATATCACTATACTTGTTAGAATTTCTCACCCAACATGTGTATGAAATAACAACAAGGGAATTTGATCCATATCATAGCTCACCAGATAGGTACAAGGTTCTAGTCACTCGGGACCTTTTCCCCCTAACTTATCAATCATGTTAGTGTTAGATATCATTTTATAATGTGATAGCATCATTATCACTCGAGTAAGGGTCCTTCCAACTCCTAATCACTCAAGGTGTTTTTATTCCTTATGATATTTCACTATACTTGTTAGAATTTGTCACACAACATGTGTCTGAAATAACAAGGGCATGTGGTCCATATCATAGCTCACTAGCTGGTGTACCATGATGAGGACCATGATCCCATGTGATAAATGGTTAATTTTTATGATTCTCCCTATGGATCATCATTCAAATTTCAATGTATAAAAGAATCATATATGGAAGGTATATACTGAAATTCATGTAGTAATCTACTGGATTTTCATGAAGGATTATCCGAATGATTGCATTAAATATTGGGGATAGAATATTACCTTGTAATCTTATCCTCTTAGAATATAATAGAGAATTTCCAAAGTGAGCCCAACAGATGATGTAAATGATTCATAAACACTGAAAAACACCATGTTAGATGACATCATAGCAGATCACCTTGAAAATTAGGCATGTGATATCTCTCATAAATCAATAAAATATCTATCCCCATAGAATCTATGTGTCATAGAAGCCTGACCAATATCCCTCTCTTAAACACAAACCAATACATTGATAAATGCAACAATATAACTCAATCTCTTAACATTATAGAATTCATTTCCCCATAGTATATGATTCCACCATAATTATACTCAGTAAAAAAAGTGTTATAATGTTCATAGTGTAAATATCCTTCTAGGTTAGTATATTGAATGATTAAATTCATCAAAAAAATATAAAATTTATCCTGGTGTAATCCAAACCAATAAACCTTATCCGATAGATCAGGATTGAGGCAGGGGATTCTTCATATATGAGTTATAAACATTAATGTCTAATATAACCCTCCATATTTGATCAAAAAGACAACATTTTGTTGGTTCTTGGTCCCTCTACCACATCAATATGTGAACCATACAAGGGGAAGGGATATGAGTAAGCCTTCAAAAATGAGATGATTATTTTTATGTGTTTCTTATGTATTTTTTGTGTGATTACAGGTGATTGAAGGGAGTTTTTGTGAGTTTTCCATGTGTGCAGTGTGTTTTCTATGTTTTCAGGTTGCAGTGTTCCTAAACACCCAGAATGAGTGTTTTTTTGTGATTGTAGTTTATTTTTGTGAGATGGTACATTTTTTACACAGATTATAGCCTGTAATTGATTACATGCTGTTTCATTTTAAATTAATGGGGGTCTAAGAAAACGATTTCAAAACCATTGGGTTATACCCTTGTGTGTTTCTCCATTTCCCAATGGTTCAAATCCATTGGGTTATACCCCATATATGTTTATTCCAACGGTTTTAAAACCATTGGCATACCCCTGTACGCTGATTTTCCCAATGGTTCAGCTGAACCGTTGGAATAACATGATCCAATTTTATTCCAATGGTTCATTATGAACCATGTTCAGTTGAAATCTAAATGGACTTTTTCCAATGGGCCAACGCAAACTGTTGGTATAAGGCTTTCTTGACGCCTCACACACTAATGGTTTCAAAAACCACTTGGATAAGATTTACCAACAGTTTGAGGGCCTTTACAATCGGTTAAAAACCATTAGGAAAACATTGATTCCCAGTAGTGTTTGAATCTAAAATTAATGAGTTTGGATAATTGTTGAGTTGTCATACTTAGTGATTTGATGTAAATTCAATTTAGGAACTACTTTTGAAAGTGATTTGGGTTACATGTTTGTGGAGTTATGATCATAGCCTTGGAACTGGAAGTTTGAGTTGATATTTGGGGCCTCATTAATCTTTTAATTATAAAAGTTAATTACCTTAGTGAGACAATGAAAATTATTTTTATATAAATATTTTGGAACTTGAGTAATTTTGGAATCTGGGATCCCTCAGGGAGTCTCTGAAACCCTAGATGCTGGGTGCATTCTGTTTAATATAAGACCTCTATATACTTTTAATATGTTCATTCCACAGTGCATAACACATGATACATGGCTTGGGAAAAATAAAATAAAGTTTCTAGGGTCAAAAATGAGTTCATTAATGTGAGGGGAATGATGAATGCCAAATGAGGATGGGGACAATTGGTTTATATGGAGATTATGTGGGTTCTTTAAATAGGTGGATTCATAAAATATATATTTATTTTTGGAACCTAAGTGAAAAATCGAAGTACAATGTTCCTCAGTTAAGATCTTACTTCCATTGATATTTTACCTCTTTTCATTTTTGGATTAAGAACCTGATTCTGGATTGAAATAAATCATTAATTAGGTTCACATATGAGGCATGACATCTTCTTTGATAGATGATTCATTGTTGTCTTAATTTCCCTTGGGTGTTTATTAAGGCAAGACTATATTTGAACAATTTATTTATCTAATCCATATGACAAGTCTTGAAGTCCTCAGTTGAAATTTCATGACATGTGACATTTTGAGAAATATAATAAAAACATTTTCTATTTCTCAATAATAATAAAACATGAAATTGTTTAAGGACAAACAATGCTTAAGTGTGGGATAATTTGATGTGGCTCTATTTTTACATTGTTTTACCACATCTTTTTACTCAATTTTTAGTGAATTATTTAATTATTTAATAACTTTATACTAAATAATTGTACTTCTTTATTTTTTTAGTTAAATTTGTAAAATAATCAATTTTTATAATTAAATAAGTATTTTTAGACATTAAATTAATAAATTTAACCTTACTTATATTTTCAAAATTAATTATTTTTATTAGTTTTGTTAATTTTAATCTTTGCATGTTTTGATAATTTGACTTTAATAATAAGTAATAATTTAATATTATTATTTGTGTTAATTAGCATAGTCTTTATTTTAATATTTTATCCTTTAATTTGATTTTATTAAAATATATTATTTTCATTAATTAATATGTTTAGTCATCCTTCTTATTAATTATGTAAAGAGTTTTAGTTTTTAATTAAATAAAATAGTTCGTTTTTAATTTTACTTAATCAAATAGTGGTTTAATTAATTAATTTAGAGTTATAAAACATTAATTATTTAATTCTAAGCATGCAGTTAGATTATTTATTCATTATCTTTCGTTTTTTTAGTCTACCGGGGAGGTAGACAATAGCCATCAGTGACCTATTGAGTCACCGATGCTATCCTTTTTCACTCGCTGCTTCCCTTGTAATTAATTTTTATAGAAATTTTAATTTAAGACTTTTATCATTTTAGTTTATCAATTATCCAGTTCTTAATTTATGTATTATCAATTAATAATTTTTATTTTAATTTTAGAAGTCTAAAGTTTAACAAAAATACTGTTTTAAATTTATTGTTCTTATATTTCTTTTAATTCATTATTTTAAATATTTTTATTTTGTTAGCTTATTTTTTAATTTTAAGTTCAATTTATGTGTTTTTTATTTTTGAAGGTGATCGTTAGTTTTTTTGTTCAAATAGTGACCTTTGCCTTGTCTTTTTAACTAACAGTGACCTTTTCCATATTTTGTTTCAACTAACGGTAACCTTTTTATATAGCCTATCAGTAACCCTTTAATTTAAGCCTAATAGTGACATCTCTTTTCATTGCATCGGTGACCTTTACCCTTCCATTTTTTTAATTTATCGGTAAACTCCCTCACCGATAGAATTCTATTGGATTTTATTTTCTCCCATGCTTATCACTATTCACATTCCCTTCCCCTTTTCTTTATTCCCTTGACTCACCATTAGTCATTCTCTTACCATGCCAATGCGTCTTCTACATCACACCATCACATCAAATTTCATTCACAGATCTCACATTATCCCAAATTTAAATGTTGTTCGATTCATTTCCAGCCCCACCACCAGGAGTAGATCCGTAGGAAAGAACAACCATCGTCGGTTTCAAACATTGACCCGTGAGTTTTTTTCCACTGCCATTGGAGTTTCTGGAGGAGTTGATGGTGACGTTGTCAGATCTGAGACAAAGTCGTCGCGTTGCTGGACTGCAACACCACAAAAAGAGATTTCACCATACTACAAGCTGTCGCGCCTGAAGAAGATGCGCTACTGGTGCTGTGCGAGGAGTAGTCCAAGCCGAGCGAGACCGAGTTCCTCTTTCTGTGGGATTATGAGGTGATTCCGAGGGAAGTCCTACCACTGATGATTTATGCTACCGTGGATGGAGGGAGACGGAGGATGCCGCCAGTACTGCTGGAGTCGAGGTATTGTGCCGTCGTGGTTTTTGCTGGAGAAGCAGAACCCTACCCCCTGTTGCGCCGATTGGGGGAGGGGAGGAGTTAAAAAAACTAAAAAAACTAATGAACTAAAATACAGTTAAAATAAAAAATTAAATTGAAAAATAATACACATTGATAATTATAAATAAATAATTTACATGAGATATTTAATAAAACAGAATTATTAAACATAAAAAAATTATTCAATTAATTGATAGTTATATCTAAAATCAAATTCGAATAGATTATTAAAGAGCTTATTAATTATAATTTAATAATACGTACTAATGATAATTTATAATACAATTTGTTAATATAATAAAATACTAATAATAAGTAAGAAATTAAATTATAGATAAACTAAACAAGTTAATTTGAAATGTTTATAATATTAACTTTTACAATAATAATAATAAAATTATTATGTATAATTTAATTTAATAATGTTAATTAATAAAAAAACAACTTATAAAAAAATTCTACATCAAAATTAATAATTAATAAAACTTTTTATTTTAATAATAATAATAATAACTCTTTTATCAACAAATTAGATCAACTTATAATACGTAAATTATCATGATTTATCTTTTAATAATAATTATTTAATAATAAATTTTATTTCATCATAAATTATAATTACTATTTATTCGTAATAGTAGTAAAATAATTTATTTAATAACATTATTTAAAATTTTATTAATTCTTTTAAAAGACTTTTTAATAAACTATTTTCTTAAATTATAATTCTTTATTTCCTTCGTGTTTTAACAGTTTGGTTTATTTTTATTACGTAGGTTCATTTAAGAGTCAAAAACACATCTGAGTTTTTCCAACTAACTCATCAAGAGATAGTTACAATGGATAATCTAGTGCGATGTGCCAGTCGCGATGAAACGTACGTGTGCGGTGCACACATGAAGGACACATTAAGTCGGTGGAAACCGATTGGTGACATGCATCAGATGATGGTGTATAAAAAATAGAGCATCAATATAATTTTGGGTGGCATTCATTAGAGAGGAATATTCATTCGACACATTCAAAGATCCAGTTCCATGGAGAGAGAGTTTGGAGGGCGACTCTGGAACCACTTACTGGAGCTGGAGGAGATTGAGAGTAGAGGATCATCTCAGGATTTTATCTTTAATTTTGATTCTAGTTTTTTGACTCTTTTTAGTATGTGTTTTGTTGCTATAGTTATAATGAAAAAAATATTAGGCTAATCATATAGTTCAGGGATAATTTGGAGTTATAATGGTTATCTTTTAAATATATTTTCACTTAATCATTTTGATGATTTTAGTATTGATCGGCAATATCGATACTGATTTCATCCAATTCCGTGTACCACTATAACATAATCTTTGGATTTCATAGTCAGTTGGTGATATTGGTTGTGGAAACACTTTTTAATGTATAATAAATTCAAAAGACTTCAAGACTTAGGTTGAGTTCGTCTTGTTGGCATTTGTTTCAAACAGTTCACAGTCGATTAATTTTGGAGTAGCAAACTCTTAAATTTATTGTCTTGTGTGACATAACTCATGGTGAGAAATATGAGTCACTTTGTTTAAGGTGGTACTCTGTAACAATGTTTAAGTGAATCAGAATACCTTTAAAACCAGTATAATGAAGATTTTTCCCAGAGCGTTTTAATAGATAGTTTTTTTAACAGCGTACTATATCTCTATGACTCCATGTTTTCAACTGTTTCTTGCTTCAATATAGTTTAAATATATGTTTAGAAATTTTCTATCACTCTAATTCTAAATAAAAAATAAAAAATAAAAAATACAATCCACTATGCTGTTAACAACAGTGTAGTTATTGAAGGTTTTTAGAAGAATAGTAGTCAGAATTGTCTTCCATGTGGGTTCGACCCTGCTTGCCACATATACAGTAGATAGTAAGAATATAAATTTTAAACATTTACCAACATCAATAAAGGTTTATTTCACACATTAATATTGAAACTAACATATGAAATGTAAATTAATTTCACCGAACATTATGCATAAATAGTAACCATTCGGAATAAATTATTGGATGGTTTTAGGATATAACATCCACAGTCAGACTAATTATAAATTGTTCAGTTATATATGGTAGATAATATTATAGGTGACAAATCACTATAAATACAAGATTCATCAATGTATTTTGAAATAAATAAAGATACATTTAAATGAGACCATTGAAAAATTCATGAGGAAATAATCCTTAAACATTCCAAAGTGTCTTATACCACCTTGAAACAATCAAATCATAAAACCATAGAAAATCCTGAGAATAAGGAGACTCTTGATATGATATTCCAAAGGGTATTAAATACACCACAAGTAATAAGTAAGTGGGAAATAAGGAATATAGCTCATAAATGTTAAACTCAGATGACAAAAATCATTTTTACTCTAAAAAGAAGAGTTATTTTGGAAAATCACATATAATTGTCCTGAAATAAGACTGTAAACATGTAAATCCTTGAAACTAAATGAAATGCTCATTGAAATTAAATTTAAGGCTAATTAATTCCTTATTGAAGTGAAATAACTTAAAAATAGTTTTTAAAGAATTTATTGATATAAAATGCTTTTGTGTGGTTTAGGTAATTATTTAAAGAGATTTTAAAATGAAAAGGTATGTTTTCTATTATAAGACAAGAAATGAACCAAAATATCTTTTTCAATTTAAATTGTGTGATTTTATAAAGATAAATATAGCTTAAAACAGAATATATAGTGAACATACAAATAGGTAAGAATCTGAGAAGTTCATTGAATCAAGATTATATTTCCGGAGGAATTTCTAAAATATCCTTTTAAAACACATATCTATCCATACATGAAAGTAGGATTCTAGTTGGTTTACATATATTCATCATTAATACATAATTTATGAGTATGTAAGAATAAATAAGAATATTATTGCGGTGAGTAGAGAATAAGATTAACCCAAATGAAAATGGATGTCCTAGTAAAAAATATTTAAAACTTTGTAATAAATTGAATCATGTCACAACCCACCCCACAAGGCCCGCATCATGACTACCCCAAAACCACCTTCCTTAGGATAGGGGCTAGCAACTAGCAACAAAGGTGTAATCCCCTAAAACAAGGAAGGCATTATGTTATATAAAGTAAGCACACAAAACCATAGTACAAGAGAAAGAAAACACTAAGTAAAAACTATATACAAAAGTAGATCTGAAAACTAATGGGGGCCAGAATACAAGCCCAACACAAATTACAACTGAAAAACAATTACAACTGAAAAGAAAGCGACAAATAGTTGGAAGGTGTCTAGTATCTCCTGGATCATCCATCACAGATCCTACCTGAAGGGTGGGTATATATGTCCACCTTAGCACTCCATGTCTATCAGTTCGCTCCGTGTACTGTCTTGCCGTGTAGTCCACCTATAGGTACCGTCTAGTCCTGGCTCACTCTCGGCCACCGTCAACGTTGTTCGTCATCTGAATCCAACTCAACGTGGTGCAGGCAAAGTGTAACAACCCGAAATTTTGAATAAGTCTTGTTTCCTAATTTTATGTGTTATTTTATTTTTATACTCAATAAAAATGTTTCATTTGATAACATAAGTATAATTAAAATGATACTGTTGGTTTTTGACTGTTTTATGACCATTGTTCAATATGACCACTGGAAACTAAACGTTTTGATTATTGTCTCTAAATACAAGTAATCTTGGTTAATTAATATAGAGAGAAGATTCGATGGCCTCACCCAGTAGTCTTGGACCGATCGAAGCCCATCTAACAGAACTTGGGAAGGAGGTATCACCACTGGGCTTTGCTCTGGACCAAACCCAAGCTGAACTTCATCGTATAAAGCTAGAACGAGATAGCCTTCATGAGAAGTTCAAACTAATAGAAATTACTACTCGTGCGATGTTGGCCGAGCCTCCCTCGGATTCTCTCACCTTAGCACACCTTACACTTAGGTCCTATGCTGGTGTGATAAGAGGCTATGTAAGGAGACCGTAACTGTCTTGTGTAATCCTTTGTTTTAAATAAAAATTTCGATTTCTTTTATGAATTTTCAAATGACCGGATAAATATAGTATGCATATTTTTATGAATTTTAGAAAAAGGATATTTTAAAGATGTTTATGTAAACCCTAAATAATTAAAAATGTGTAATGATTTTCGAAAAATAGTCTTCTACAATTATGTTCAGTACGAAATTTAGATTCTAATAAGATCAACTTGATTTTTGATGAATAGTAAATTATGAATAGTGATTTTATGATTAGGATTAATAATGTGTCCAAATGGATTAGTAATCTCACTTAAAGAAAGTATTAAAATAATCTAGGCACTTTGATTGAGTAATGTGATTCAATAAAATGGTTAAATAATGGTTTCATAAATTATTATTCAAGTATTAGTTTTTTCGGATGAATAGTGTTTTTTAATTAAAATTTTAATTAGAAATATTTAGAAATTTGTTTTTATAAAATGGACTTCATTTTTGAACTCAGAGCATCGATATTATGTTAAGGTAATTTTTGGGGATTTTTCTGAAAAAAATAAATTTTCGATGAATAGTGTTTTTAATTAAAAATTTAATTAAAAATATTTAGAAAATTATTTTTATAAAATGGATTTCATTTTTGTAATCAGAGCGTTGATATTTGGTTAAGGTGAAATTTTGGGATTATTCTGAGAAAGTTGAATTTTCGATGAATAGTGAAAATATAGTTTTTAAGTTACGGGTGTTTAATGACATCATTAAATGATGTATGAAGTATATATTCAATATGGTCGAATTATGAATAGTAAGATAAGGTATGAGGTGTCCCAAGTGGCCAATACCATGGGAAAATACCATGGGCAAGCCCATGGTTTTGGCAAAACCACTAGTGAGGTGTCCCTTGGCCATTAATGCCTTGTCCCCTCAGTTTCCCTATAAATACCCACCCTTTACTCCTTTAGTTTTCACTCCCAACTCTCCCCCAACGAAGTTCTGGTCTCATTACCTCCCAAGGAGTCCTCCCAAGGTGCCCCCAAGCCCTCAAGGTCAAAACCTTTGAGTTTTACGAGTTACGTTTTAAGGTATGGGATCCGACCTCTCTCTTTCATTTCAAGTAATCTCTTTTATGTCATTCCTTTTATGATACATGTTCTTATGTTGGAGGATGTTCTTTTATACTCCTCTTACTGCACTTTTTACATTTATATAATGAGAGATCACCTCTTACTCTCATTATTTCGTTTTATGAAGTTTTAAGTGGCGCCGTTAGGCTGCCAAAATTTTTGTAATGGATTCTTTCTCCCTTCTCATTTTTCAAGAACTATTTTCATGTAAAGTATTTCAAGTTACTTTTTATTATGTTGGGGTATGATCTCTAAATTTATCATACTGATCTTTTATGATCATATGATGAGATACCCCATTTGATCTCTTCAATTCAGTATTTTGATGTTTTAAGTGGCGCCGTTAGGCTGCCGAATTTTTAAGTGGTTCTTCAACCTTCTCGTTTTGAAGTTCTACTTTCATGTCAATTCTTTCAAGTTCCTTTTTGTTATGTTGGGGTATGATCTCTATATCTATCATACTGGACTCTTAAGTTCATATTATGAGAGACCCCATTTGATCTATTCAATTCAGTATTTTGAAGCTTTAAGTGGCGCCGTTAGGCTGCCGAATTTTTATGTGGTTCTTCACCCTTCTCATTTTGAAGTTCTACTTTCATGTCAGTTCTTTCATGTTCCTTTTTGTTATGTTGGGGGTATGATATCTATATATATCATACTGGACTCTTACGTTCATATGATGAGAGACCCCATTTGATCTCTTTAATTCAGTATTTTGAAGTTTTAAGTGGCGCCGTTAGGCTGCCGAATTTTTCAGGGGATTCTTTCACCCTTCTCATTCTTTTCAAAGTTCTACTTTCATGTCAAGTCTTTAAAGTTCCTTTTTAATTATGTTGGGGAATTATCTATATATCTATAATACTGAACTCTTATGTTCACATGATGAGAGACCTTATTTGATCTTTTCACATCATTTTGGTTGAAGTTTAAGTAACGCCTTTAGGCTGCCGAACTTTCATATGAGAAATCTAATTTTTGTCTTCCTTCCATGTTTTTCATTTCAAATGGTATGTCCCTGAAATTTCATTACCATGATCATGTATCCTTCTTATTCTGTCCATCTACTGTTTTATGGGTCATTTATGAATGTTTGACCCATTTTCCTTCTCTTTTTAATGTCTTCTAAAACCTCTTAACATAGCCGTTATGCTGCAGAATTTCCGTCTCAAAATGTCTCTATTTTTTTTATAAAGTTCTTTTATATTATTAAGTGAATACTCAAAGATTTTTCTTCTAAAGGGGTATTCACATATATACCAAAATGTTCTATTTTAAATTCTATGATTTACATACATGAGACCCACCTTCCTTTTCTGTGGGTTTTAAAGTGACGTAAAGATCATGTCTTTAAAGAAGTTTTTAAAACGTTATGATTATGAAATGAAAACCATTTATTTTATGCTATATGGGTTATTTATGAAATGTTTGATGATGATATATGTGGCTCACATGACAATAAAGTCAAATTTAAGGGTGCGCCCTGATAGCGCTCCAATGCATTGGGTAATGATGTAACCACTAGAGATTACAATTTTCACGATACCTTGGTGAATAACCTTGGTAATTTTCAAATGATACCTTGGGGATGGACCTTGGTGATATGTTCATGATTGTCTGTGTTAAATGATGTAGCCACATTTTCAAGTTATGAAAAATTTTATTTTTATTATGATATGCCTCCTTATTTCATTCTCATGCCTTAAAGTTCTTTTTCATGACCTTATTGATGTATCTCAAGTTCACATGTAAAATGTTTCTCTTGTTTTCCTTACTGGGATTTTTTCTCACCCTTTCTTTTGATGTATGCTCCCAGGTTATGTGATGCAGTAATGAACCTAGGATGAACATGAGGAGAATCCTTTCAAGTGTTTTAGAAGAATTTTTTATGTTTTCATGTTTAAAGTTCCTGGTTTCCAAGACACTAAACCTTAAAGATCCTCGGTTTTGTAAAATGAAATGAAAGTTTATGTGATAATGAGGCGGGATGCTATACAAAGCCCCTATAGGGGTGAGTATAATGATACTCAGTAGGGACCCCGAGACCCTCATGGTCTCACAAAATCCAACATGGATAAACCAAAAAGTAAGGAATCAGCAGATAACCAATACTTAGGTATATGCCCATACATATACCTAAGTTATCAAGTAACTCATCTCAATCATGATGAAAACACAAGGGTCAATGACTCAGCTCAAACCAGGATTTTTATTATTATCGAAAATATGGCTGGTGAAGTATAGAAGTACACATGATTAGTCGCGAAGATATATCATCTTTTTCTGTCAAAAGGCATTGCTTCTGACCATACAAAATATGACCCACACAAGAGCGATAGGTACTAACCCCAGCAATGACCCACATAGAATCGGTATGCGCTGATCCACACAGGATCGCTGAGCGCTGAACCACACAAGATCTGATCCACACCAGATCTGTATGCCCTGACCCACACAAGATTGCTGAGTGCTGACCCACATAGGATTTGACCCACATAGGATCACTCGGTAAAAACCTTCGTATGTTTTGTCTCCAACCTTCGCCTCACAACCTAATACTAGGTCTCCATACACTGTGTGCTCGCCTCTGGAAGGATCTGCTCCACGAGCTACTAGTCGAACTGCATCTATCACGATTTCCCGAGTATGAGTATCTCAATGGTCTGCCTCGTCATAGGGGTCTCAACTCAAGAGATGGTGTGTCAATCGGACGCCCGGTCTATGAGTTATTACCATTTTAGTCTCGGGGGCCCGGTTGGATTCATGTACGAACCAAACTGACCATGACTCAACTATACCTTGAACTCCAGTGCGGTATACTAAAAGGTATGACTATGCTCCAAGAATACCGGCGTCACTGGCGGTTCATCAAACAGACGTACGGTGCCAAAGATATGGCCCAAGAAGGTAAAGGGTCAGAAGTGGGCCAGGGTTTGGTCCGACCCGGTCAGACCAACTCGGCTCAACTCAGTCTGAGTCAACCCGGTCTGGGTCGACCCGGCCCATTGGGTGGTTTAGCCCACTAACTTAGGCCCAGTCCGCTGGGCCTGGCCCAGCGGACTTCGTGGACAATTCGGGCCAAAGTCGCCACGTGGGCGACTCGGCCCGAAGGCCAGTGGTAGGTTCGACCGATGCCATGAGGGGGGCGACTTGGACGGTTCGGCTCGAGAGGCCAACAGTGGGCATCCCATTGCACGGGCTGGCCACGTGTGTACTGGGAAGGGCGCGGGGTGTGCCGGGCAGCCGACCGGGCATCAGCCAGACGGTCCGGGGCGCCGGGCACCGAGGGGTGACAGGCAGGCGGCCTGGGCACCGGGGGGTTCCGGGAAGGCGTCCTGGGCATCAGGCAGGGGCCGGGAGGGTGGCCCAGGAACCAGGAAGGCACCGGGAGGGCACCGGGCAGGCATCCTGGGCACCGGGGGGCATCTGGCAGCCGTCCTGGGCACCAGGGGGTGCCGCACAGGCGTGAGGCACACCACCAGCGCGCGGGGCGAGCGGGAAGGGTGCCTACGGGACGAGCTGGCTGTGGTTTCGGACGGGGCGCACGTTGGGCAGCACCCTGGTAGGCTGGTCGTGTGCCGGCCGACCGGTGGTGGGGTTCGCAGAGTTCGTGGGAAGCGCGACATCTATTCGATGTCTACGTCGTCGTCGGCACATTGCCATGCCGCTATTACATGGTCGTCGATCCAAGGTTCTGAAACCATAAAGGTTGCGGAGGGGTCTGGTCGTGTTCGTGCGGCCCGAACCCTCCACGTTAGAACGATAGCAAGCAGCTCAAGAAGTTGATTTAATGAGAGATGATTAAGCATTAGAAAACTTAAAACACACCCCCTACCTTTTTAATCGACGAGTGTTCATTATTCATGGGGGAAGATGATGTTGACATCGTTCTTCGTACGCTTCCACTTCCGAGTTCGTGCGTTGGTTGGTTGACGACGAAGAGGAAGGATGAAGGGTCGTTGAAGGGATACCATGATGGAAGGGAGGGTTCCGAGGAAGAAGTTGAGGATGAATTTTTCATCATTGGCGTCTTCGCGTTCTTCTTTAGAGGAAGCATAATTCTCCAAGTTTTGGGCGTCGCGTCACTTTACCAGTGCTTCGTCTCTTGGTGAAGCCATCCCAAATCCTCCTTCCAAGCTCCTTATACATAGGAGATGTGAGAGGAGGATTTGGGATTGCTTCACCAAGCGACGAAGCACTGGTAATGTGGCACGATGCCCAACACTTGGAGGATTACACTTCCTCCAACAAAAAACGCGAAGACACCAACAATGAAAAATTATTCCTCGACTTCATCCTTGTAACCCTCCCTTCTGTCGTGGGATCTCTACAATGACCCTTCATCCTTCCTCTTCGTCATCAATTGACCGACACATGAACTCAGAAGTGGAAATTTACGACAAACGACGTCAACATCATCTTCCCCCACGACGAATGAACGCCCGTCGAATAAAAAGGTAGGGGTGTGTTTAACGTTGTTTAACGCTTAATCATCTCTCGTTAAATCAACTTCTTGAGCTGCTTGCTATCACACTAATGTGGACGGTTCGAGCCGCACGAACACGACCATACCCCTCCGCATCCTTTATGGTTTTGGAACCTTGGATCTAAAATGACGTAACAGTGGCATGTCAATGTGGCGACGATGGCGTAGACGGCGAATAGAGGTTGTGCTTCCCGCGAACTCTGCGAACCCCACTGCCGGTCGAGCAGCGGCCGACCAGCCTACCCTCGTGCTGCCCGGCGTGCACCCCAGCCGAAACCGTTGCCGGACCGGCCCGCCGGCACCCTAACCGTGTGCCCCGTGCACTTTTGGTTTTCCCCGAGCCTGCCCGGTGCCCCCCGGTGCCCAGGCCGCCTGTCCGGCGACCCTCAGGGCCCAGCCCGCCTGCCCAGTGCCCCCCAACGCCCCGGGCCGTCTGCCCGGCGCCCGGCCGGCTGCCCGGTGCACCCCGCGCCCTTCCTGGTCCACCCTTGGCCTGCCCGCGCCCCACTTGGCCCGCCGTTGGCCTCTCGGGCCAAGACATCCGTGCCGCGCCCCTCACTGTGCCGGTTGAACCTGCCACTGACCTTCGGGCCGAGTCGCCCACTGGGCCAATGTTAGCGGGATGAACTGCCCAACGGGCCGGGTCGACCAAGACTGAGCTGGGCCGATTCGGTCTGACCGGGTCAGACTAAACCTGGGCCCACTTCTGACCCTTTACCTTCTTGGGCCATATCGTTGGCACCAGACGTCCGTTTGACGAACCGTCAGTGACGCTGGTATTCTTGGAGCATATTCGTCCCTTTTAGTATACCCCACTAGAGTTCAAGGAATAGTTGAGTCATGGTCAGGTTGGTTCGTACATGAATCCAACTAGGCCCCCGGGACTAAAATGCTAATAACTCATAGACCGGGCCTCCGATTGACGCGCCGTCTATTGCGTTGAGACCCCTATGACGAGGAAGACCATTGAGATGCTCCTACATAGGATTTCGTGATAGATGGAGTTAGACCAGTAGCTCATGGATCAGATCCTTCCAGAGGCTAGTAGACAGTTCTTAGATACCTAGTAGTTGGCAGTGAGGCGGAGGTTGGAGACTGAACATACAAAGGTTAGTACTGAGCGATCCTATGTGGGTCAGATCATGTGTGGGTCAGCACTCAGTGATCATGTGTGGGTCAGGGCATACAGATCCGGTGTGGGTCAGATCTTTTGTGGGTCAGCGCTCAGCGATCCTGTGTGGGTCAGCGCATACCGATCTTGTGTAGGTAAGATCCTGTGTGGGTCATTGTGGGAGTTAGTACCTATTGATCCCATGTGGGTCAGACTCCGTATGGTCAGAAGCAGTTCCTCTTGACAGAATAAGATGATATATCTTCACGACTAATCATCTGCACTTCTATACTTCACCAGGAATGGTTTCGATAAAAAAAAAAATCCTGGTTTGAGTTGAGTCATTGACCCTTGTGTTTTCCTCATGATTGAGATGAGTTACTTGATAACTTAGGTATATATATGGGCATATACCTAAGTATTGGGAATCCATTGATTTCTTACTTTGTGGTTTATCTTTGTTGGATTCTGTGAGACCTTGAGGGTCTCGGGGTCCCTACTGAGTATCGGTATACTCACCCCCCTATACAGGCTTTGCCCGCACCATGTTGTGTTGGATACAGACGACAGACAGCGTTGACGAAGGCTGAGAGAGAGCCATGACTGGACTTTACCCAGAGGTGGACTACTCAGCGAGACGGTACACGGAGCAGACTGATAGACATGGAGTGCTGAGGTGGACATCTATACCCACACTTCACGTAGGATCCATGGTGGATGATCCAGGAGCCTCTAGACATCTTCCAGCTATTTGTCTCTTTTTTTCCAGTTGTACTTGTTTCTCAGTTGTACTTTTTTGATGGTCTTGTATTCTCACCCCCTTTACTTTTCATATCTACTTTTATATATAGTTTTTAGTTAGAGTTTTCTTCCACTTGTATTATGGTTGTATGTGTTTAATTTATATAAGGTAATGCCTTCACAGTTTTAGGGGATTATACCTTGGGTGCTAGTCACCAGCCCCAGGCCTAGGGAAGGTGGGCTTGGGGTAGTCACGATGCAGGCCCTGGGGGATAGGCCGTGACAAATAATATGCCAAAAAATTAATAACAATCAATGATACATTTATTATCATGAAAATTAATGGATTCATGATACGAAACATCAATGGTTAGTATACATACACCATTCACAATTAGTAGTAGTGAAGATGTAATATCTAACAAAAATGGGAGTGAGATGAAGAAACCCCTTACCTTAAGTCTGATGGTGTTCATTAATTTGTCTTAGTGTCTTGGATAACCCAATTAAATTCATTAATTTATATTTCCATAACCTATTTTACATGTATTTTATTTATTATAACCATATTAAGTTCATTCATGGCCTTTTTGTTGGGTTAAGAGGTTTATTTTCATTCCACATGTCTGTTTGTTTCCTGACCAGTATACTTATATAAAAGAACAAAGAATCATGTAAAAAGAGGATTGTTTTCCATAATTGAAGTTATATGTTATTATTTAACATGCATAAGTTTAAATTCTTATAAATTTTATTTGGTTACTTGGAGTGAAGATGAATCATTGTACAGATTATTTAATGGTAACCGTTTGGGTTAATTGGCTATTTCTTAACACTACAAACTCATTTTTCATTAAAAATCTATATCATGTGTTCAAAAATACAATGTAACCATATATGAAACATAATATCTATATTTTAGTTTTGGTCAACCATAATAATGTTTTCATGACCATAATTTAATATGGTAATAGAAATTTAATACCCATCATCCTTGAATATGTTAAATTGGCATATCCCAGATGGTGTTTTCATTCTTAGTATAAAAGAATGTGAAAATAGAGATGATCAAGAATTATTAATTTATTAAAACAAAATTATAGTATATTTAAGATACTGGGGTCATTACAAAATTTTGATGAAATGATATGAGGAAGGAAAACGAAAGGAAGTCAAAATGAATGAAATGTTTAGAAATCCATTACGAAAAATTCTATAGCCAAACATCATCACTTAAAAATTCATAAAATATATTGATGAGAGAAAAGTGGGTCTCTCATAATTCTTACATAATATGGAAAGTAAGAAGGGATATAGAAGGACATATCCCATCATAATTCAATGGAAATTAAAAAAAATAACATAAAATGAAAGCTTGAAAAAGATAAGGGTAGTAGATACCATTACCCAGTAGAATAAATCCTATCACATTATTGTTGGGACAATGGGTTAATGATTACACCTTGGGAGGACCCCTAAAAAGGTTAAACTACCATATATTTTAGGATTACAAGTTTGGAATGAAGGAAAACCAAGTAATGAGTGAGTATTTAAAGTAAAGGAGAGAATTTTTTTATTAATTTTAATGTACTTCTCATTAGTAGTTTTTGAAAAACCATGTGCATGCCAATGGTATTTTCTCATGGTATTATGCAATTCTCACACCTCATCTAATATTGTTATTTACAAAAGAAACCATCATTTTATTTTAATGATTCTATCATTATGATGTTTTTTATATTCATTTAATGACAAATTAATGGCCTCTCTAAAGAATGCGCGCCACTCACTCGTTGTTTTTGAATCCCATCCGACTGTTACATCCTACACTCATCGTTATTTTGTAGTGGCCAAGGGTCTCTGGTGGCTCTCTCCTCCCCCCATGGGGGTCTCTTAGCCCCTCTCCCCTCCCACGGCACCAAGTGTTATCCTTTAAGGAGGATTTTTGCGGGGAGTCCTCATGCACTGCTCTTCCTCACATCAAAGATATCAATTCGTTTTCCAATCTGGTGTCATGGTAAGGCTCTATCTTGAGGCTTTTCTCAATTTCATTGGAATTTACTGCTACTTTTTTCAGTTTGAAATGGAAGATCGTGGTTCAGTTCTATGTTGGGAAACCGCCCCTTACGACTTTCAATAGATCGTGGATTCCAGAGGTTTGTAAGCAGCGAAATGCATCTCGGTGAATTAGCTTATATTGTTCTGTTTGGTCCTTGACTCTGAAGAGGATTTAGTTACGGCATGGTGTAAACCCCTCGGATGATGGGTCCTTGGTGCTTCAATCTTTCACGCTAGTATATGGAAGTTCATTGGGGGAATGAAAGCTCATGGGATGTTGTTTGGGTCATCTTACCAGGTCTCCCTCTTCCATTCCAGAACATAACTTTCCTCTCGGCCATTGGTTATTCATTGGGGGGTTTCTCTATAAGGATGAGCGTACCCGTCATGGGGAGGAAAACATAGTATCCTGGATATGTGTTGACCTTGATCTCTCTCTTCCAATACTGGAGATTATTTCTATGAAGGTGAAGGAAATTGAAGATCCGTCCCAGGACATTGTTTACCCAGTATTTTCTAGGTGTTGCTTGTCTTGCCTCCTTCAAGGCCATTCAGCTCAGAACTGCCAGAAACATCGTCAAGGTGGCCCTCTTCTCCGTGGTAGTGGATCTAAGCCTGGAGCGTCATCCTTAAATCCTTGTGAGGGGTCATGTTAATCCTTGTATCAGCCATCATCCTCATATGCCTCCCATTCTCCTACTTCCATCACCCCCTACCCTCCCCAGAATGCCTTGCACCTGGCCCTCCTTCCTTTATCCAAGGGTCTCATCCATGCTTAAAGTCTGTTTATCCCTCCCCTGGCTCAAGGGCACTCTAATACTTGACTCTGGTTACCTATATGACAAGTTTCAAGTGGTCGGGTCCTCTGGTGTCTCTCAAGCGGTTGTGGGTTCTTTCCCTGATGCTTCTCACTGGGGCCTTGATTTAATTCTTCATGTGGTCTTCCTTGAGGTCTCTTGCTACTTCTCTCTCGCACTTTCCCATTAATACACTGGCCTTAAGTTCCTACATTGATCTGTTGGCCAAGGATGATGGGGTTTAAGGGTCCGACCTTCTCTCATTGGAATCCTATCTTTGACCTAGGAGGTTTCCATGAAGTGTTAATCCTGATATCAGTGATCGGGCCCTTGTGGGGTCATAGTTCTCGTCCTTCGATCCAAGTTCCTTACGACTTTCGAGCATCTGAGAAACTGGGTCCCCAAGCCAGGTCGTCCCAACATGCTGTGAGATGTAAATCCCCAATGTCCTCATCTGAGCCCCATACCCAATCCTCAAACATCTTCGAAATGAGTCCAAGAGTGCAAACTAGGTTTATGATAAAGAATATGTTGGATATGGATTACCCTTCATTCCTCTCAGAAGAGACCCTGGTGTCTTGGGTCGAAGCAATGCCTGCATTTTTAAAATGATTCCAATTCTAATCTAGAACTCCCGAGGTGCTGGGGAAGGGTGAAAACTGATTTCATATCCTCGAAGACTAAGAGACACAAATCCAAAATGGTAGTGATCCTCGAACACAAGCAGGCCCCTGCTAAGATACATGAGATTACTCGAATGGTGAAAATTCCTACATCCATGCATACAGACCTGATAAATAAACATATATGACTTATCTAGAATAGGTTCATTACAATTGATATGGTCCTTTCTGGATAAAATCTTATCACTATGAAAATATCGAATTGTGGGGACTCTCTGTTTTATCTCCATCGTTTACGGAAGCTGCGATGCACAAAGAAGGGAAATCCTGTTGTCTGAGCTGAATGCGTTCGATCCTAGGGATCAACCCTGGGTGGTGGGAGGAAATTTTAACATTGTCTCGCACCCAAATGAGAAGAAGGGATGTGGACAATTTTCCGAGGAGGGATAGAGTTTCTTTCACTCAGTTTATGGAAGGAAAAGGTCTGTTGGGATAGGGCTATTTAGGAGACCCGTACACTTGGTGTAACAACCATAAGGGTGGTAGTAAAAGATGGAGTAGACTCGATCACTATGTCTCCAACATCAAACCTATTTCCGGGTTTCCAAATGAAAAGGTGACCCACTGGACTCATAGTACCTCTGATCACTCCCCACTGTTGTTATCCCTTTGTAAGAAGAAGGTCTTGTAGGAAAGGTTCATTTTCTATAGACAATGGTCAGGTCTCCTTGGCTATCACCAGATGGTTAGAATCATTTGGGTTGAACCATCTCAGGGCCATTCCAGGCTGGATATCCATTCCATGTTATGGTGTCTCATGAAATAACTTCAAAACTAGGCTCAATCCTCTCCCACTTGGATATGGAGTTGGTCGTGCTGAAATTAAAAGTCGAATGACTCGAGGAATTCCTAGAGGCAATCTATGATGATTCAATATTTTGGAGTTCTCATCGAATAATGGAAGAACCTGGGGGTTATGGTTCTCTCACAGGAACAGAAGGCAAGTGAAAGCTGGCAGATCAAGTGGATTAAGGAGAGGGAATAGAACACCACATTATTTCATGTGTGCATTCAGGATAGGAGGTGTGTTATCAAACCAAATATGGTTCCTAATGATGGAACATTCACAGATGATAGAGAGTTGGGGGGGGGGGGGGTTGATCTCTCATACTTTAAGAATCATCTTGATGGTCCTTCTACGACCATGGCCCAGGAGCAACCCTTGGAGGAAACCTCATTATGAGAGGGGATTACAAGATATGCGTATGTCTAGGACAACGCTCTGTTGGATGGTATCCCCGCAGAGGAGGAGATTCATGAGGCCATGTTGAACCTGTAACCTGAGAGTACAAAAGGCCCAAATGGTTTCCCTTGGCCATTAAACATGGGATCTTGGGAGGTTGTGAGGAGTGATATCATTCAAGCCATCAAGGATTTCTTCCGCATGGAAGGCCTTCCTCAGATCACCTCTGCTATGATTATTGTGCATATTCCAAAGATCAAAGATCCTTCTTCCCTCCACCATTATCATTATATAATAATGTACAATTTTCCTTAGAAAATTGTGTCATGTTTTATCAACAGGTAGTTTTATAGACTCCTTCCTTGGTGGATTTCCTTGGAGAAATATGGTTTTTTTGAAGGGGGGCTCCATTCAGTGTGTTATGGCTGTGGTGCAGGAAATGCTGAGAGGCCTTAACTTCAAATCAAGAGGTACCAACATGGTCATTAAGCTGAACATGTGCAAGGTGTATGATGGTATGGAGTGTGGATTTATGAAAATGTTCCATATAATAAAGGGGTTTTCTTCTTGGGCTTTCGAACTCTTCTTCCGATGTGTTAGCTCATCATGGTTGGATGTATCATTCATCGGGATTACTCATAGCTTCTTTAAGGACATCCGAGGAGTACGAATAAGTGACCCATTGTTTTTATGAATATTTATTCTCATGAAATATACACATAGTAGGCTGGTAATCAAGGGTATTTCCAATGGGGAAATCCTGCTTTTTGTAGGAAGTTTAGGCTCTCTTCTACATCGCACTTGATGTTTACCATTGATACGATTATTTACCTGAATGCGGGGAAGATATCTGTCAAGGGAATTAATAAAATCATAGAGTAATATGGCCATTTGAGTGGCCAGATCATC
The DNA here is from genome assembly GCA_963277665.1 of Viscum album. Lineage (NCBI taxonomy): Eukaryota > Viridiplantae > Streptophyta > Magnoliopsida > Santalales > Viscaceae > Viscum > Viscum album. The sequence continues at coordinate 1,536,551,993 of OY728158.1, read as the reverse complement.
AGTAGGGAGAAGTGAAACTTCTATGTTTATGAGATGGATGCAGGGTACATGATCTAGGTTCCAGTTTGACCATGCGGCGTGGATTTATTCGCATTGAGTATCTTGGTTCCCCTATTTCTCCAGGAAGTATATGTAACAAGGATATAGAAAAAGTGGTGAACAATATTATGGGTCCTATTATTAATTGGTTAAATCCCCTTTTATCCTTCGGTAGCCGCATCTCTCTTGTCAATAGAATTTTTTCAGCGATCCCAGTGCATGCGATTTACTTCTCTAGAGTTCTGAAAATCAACATAAGTTCCATTTATTGGATCCTCACATGTTTTATCCGGGATGTTCAATCTGAGGGGAAGATACACTGGGTTTTATGGGGGAATATGGCGATGCCCATTTTCAAGGGGGGGATATGTGTTAAAAGTTTGGCAGTCATAATTTATTCCATGCATGCGAGGCTGACATGAGAAATTATCGAGGAGCATACACTGTGGGGATGATTTTATCCCAAAAGTATCAAACCAGTTCTGCATCTACTTTACCAAATGGGTTGACCTTATGGTCCTTTGTGTGTAACATCATCTCAAACATCCTTCCACACTCGAAATGGATCATTCATGAAGGCACCATCCTCTTCTGGTTTCATAACTGGCCGGGAAACATGCTCACTTATCAATGGGGTCTACCTCCCATGATATCCTTAAAGGAATCGATCCAACATCCAGTATTTTTAGATCAGTTCTTAATGCATATTTGTAGGAGGTGGTTGACTCAATTATGATTTCCTCGGAGCAGGATATGTGTGTTTTCACTGATTCTATCTCAGGGAAATTTAACTCAAAAACCTATTGATGGATGAATGACTCTCAAGGACAGTATAATAACATCATTCGTGATTACGTGGAAATTGGCACATTCCTTAATCTTCAATGCGGGCTGTTTGTGATTATGGAATGCTAGGAATCAATCTAGGTTCAACTACTTTACTTTCACAGGTAGGTCCATTGTGGAAAGATATCATTACATGCTGGTTGACATTAATTTTCATTCTGGTAACTAGATAATTTCACCTTCACTTTGTTGTGTGTTCCTTTGGATGCAGATCATCACATCACCTCCAGGGGAAATGTATTTGATGGGTTTCTCTCGAGGACGAACTAAAGATTAACATGGATGGGTGTTCTGTCCTGGGTGACATATGCGGGGGTGGGGCAGTTCGTGATGCTGGGGGGGGGGGGGGGTGTAGTCCTGGCATTCACAGCTTACTTTGGGAGTGGCAGTTTAGTCCAGGCGGAGGCTAGAGCTATTCTTGGATTTCCTTCCATCTGTAGACAAAGGGATATTCATATTTCCCAGGGGGAGACAAATTCTATGATTATCCACGATGCATTTCTTGATAAAGGCTCCATCCCTTAGTCAGTCTCTTTCATCATTAGGAAATTCGATGCCCATATGAGCAACAACATTATGGTCACCCACACCTCGTAGGAAGGGAACAAAGTGGCGGACCACTTAGCCTCCCTCATGACCCTTGATACCCTATTTAAATACATTTATGATGCATCCTTACCCAAACCTAAAGGGTGAACTTTATTCGGGCTAAAGCCCTTGGTCGGTACTACTTTCATCCTCTATAGGTCTTGGATGTTTTCTTTCCCTATAGATCTCATTGCCAATGATAAAAATTATAATGTTGATGATAATGTCACTAAAAATACTAAAAACTCATAACTTTATTTTTACAATTCACAAAAATTCAAGTATTTTTTAAAAATCCCCAAAATTCACCCCCACCAGTTTAGGACGTGTATAATTAAAAAAATTCATTTTTTGAAAATTAATTTCTAAATATTTTTAATTTAATTTTTAAATAAAATAACAACTTATTACAAAAAAATCATTAAAACTATAACTCATTTTATAATACCTAGAGAAACTAATCAAGGACCCATAAATATTAAATTATAACTACAAGTCAATAAAGTAATAATTTATGATTAAATTTTCAGAAAACAATTTCTATTTTAAATTATTAAATTAATCATAATATTATAAAAAATATATTTATGACGTAGAAAAAACCAATACTTATACTATAATAATTTTTCCAACTATAAGATGTCTAAATTGTTTTTATACATTCATGGGTGACGTTTTTATTGTTTAGGCCAATTTACTATTCATTAATATTCATAAGGGTCTGTTACTATTTATAAGGGTGTGTTAATATTCAACAGAAATTAAATTTGTCTTATCAGCGTCTAAATATCTTACTGAACGCAACCATGTATGTCAGGTTTTTGAAATTAAAATTCCAGAAGTGATAAATTAATGTTTATTGTTTAGGTTATAATAAAGTGTTTTTTTGTAGAGACTCAGTGTTTCATGCGTACTATATTAATTATATTTCTAAATTCTTGTTGTGTTACAACCACTTCAATATCCATACTCAAACATAGATTGAAGAATATTCTATCTGTGTTGGTTTGAACACCTACATCGATATTTTATGAATATATAAACTGTGAAATTGGAAACATAATATTATTTTTTAAAATTTTAATTTTTTTTTTGTTTTTGGTATTTTAAAAATTTAACGCATGAATTAAGTTAGAACTTCTAATTTTCCCAAAATCAATGAAATAGGATCATCACAAATATTATTTACATGATCATTAGTCAAAACTCTCATAGAATGATATTATAAATTTTTAAACTACCATGAAACATCAATTACTTTACATTGTATGATATGGAAATGATGAACTATATGAGAATTTTGAATAACAACACTAAGATTACAAAACTTGTTCAAAATGATCAAGATTACTCAAAAATGAAACTAAATGTGGGTAAGGACCTGAAAATAGAAATGTAAGGAACAATAATAATTTTTGGTACATAGAAATGAATCAGGTTATGATAGAGGTGACTAAGATAATTGTTTTTATAAAGGAGCATAAAGAACCTACATGGAAATCATGAAGTAATGGTTTGTGACTTTGATTACTCAAATCTATGTCATTGAGTTATGAAGTTTCTTTGGAACATCAATATTCAATGAAAATTATATTTAATGATGTCAATTTTTATATATTATGTACACATTTACCTACTTCGTGAAAATTAGTTCATAATCCAATCCCCCTGCATTTAATGATTTAATTGCTTAAAATGATAATATATTTTGAATACATCCAACCATATTAAGTGTTGATTTCACTAAAATGGAAATTTCATTCAAGTACATGTTTTTATTTACTAAATTTATCCAATAACATCCATTGAATTTAGTTTTAAATATCATTAAATTTTTTTTAACATGAAACATGAAGACATAAGTGAACTTATATATATTTTAAAAATATTATTATTTAAATATGGTTTTTAGAAACTTACCATTGAATTGGTGGGTATGAATACGGATAACCACATAATGATATTTATATACACAATATTACTATTTAACACATTTGTGTTTCTTTATTCTGAATAAATTGACACTCAATTTATTATTGAATTAAATTTATGCTTCAAAAAATGCATTTTCATAAAAAGTTTTTTTAATTAATTTTTTTCTGTGGAATAGATATTCATTTCTGAAAAAAAATTTAATTGAAATTTATAAAATGTTATTAATTTTTCAAATAATAATATCATAATTAACAAAGGTTTTAAATTTTAGATTTTTATACAATGATTTAATTTTTATAAAATAGGGAAAATTACCAAATTTTCAATTAATCTCATTTATTTTCAATAAATATTATTATTTAAAAAGCCAATTATATTTTATATTTGGTATTAAAATTAAATTTGATCCATTTTATTTAGAATAATCTACATAATTTTATTTTAATTAGTAATATTCATGATTTGGATATAATTTAATCATTTATGAATAAAAACACATTTCTATCACCAATTTTCATTGTGTTTTAATATCATATATTAAAATTGATTTTTTGAACAACTATATACTGAATATTTAAAATTAGAACCATATTTGGAATTATTAGGTTCAAATATAATAAATATTTATGTTTTTTTCATAATCAATATTAACAATGATAAATATTTGTAATATTAGTAAGGGTAAAAAGGTCCAAAATAATTGAAAACTATGAGGGAGTGTCTCAAAATAAACCCAAAGTATTCCACTATTCATTTTAATGACATTAACTCGACCATATAAATGACAAATTTTAAATATATATTTTTGGTGAAAGGTTTCCTTTATAATGAAATTTATATTATTTTTTGTAATAAAAAATAAAAAATGTCACCCTATTACATTTAAATATATAATATATGTTCACATGGTGATAAAAATAATTTTTGAATAATGATAAATGTTCATTTTTTATTATAATTATTTTAGTTATGGGAATTTATTTATAATTTTTAGTGAGTATAAAATTATATTAAATGCATACACAATACTGTCAAAGTTCTTGTGTAAGCTATAGAAAAATAAATGTATATCCTTTTAAAAACATTAAAAGTTATATTTTTTTATATGAATTAATTTTTTCACATGGTTTTAATGTTTAACAAAAAAATTTACTTTATTTTTAATGAGTATATATTTAAATTATTTTTTTATCCAAATGACTTTAATGTAAAATTAAATATATAAGGTAAAAAAATTACATTAAATATATTTTCTGAAAAAATATTAATTTAATTGAAATTTCAAAAATAATAATACCTTTAGAAAAGAAGAATTATATTGACAAATAAAATAAATTTTTATATCCTTTCAATTTAATGGATAATATTTAAATTAGAAATAAAATTATAACCCATTAAGACTTAAAATGTTGTTACTGTAGTTTTCGTTAAGACTGGTTTATCGGGTGATTAAACAAAATGATATGGTTATTTATTCACCATAAACATGTCTAAATAATATTTATTGGATATATTCAGACCTGATACTATCCCATGATATAATATCTGTCCATTTGGATTAATTTTACTTATGTATGACATTATAATATTATAATATTTTATGAAATTCTAAGTGTGTCCCCTCTGGAACATAAAAAGGGAACTCTGACTTTTTGTTATTTACATAAAATTTAGCCATATATCCTAAGAAAAAACTAAAATAATATATTCTCAATATCTTTATTATTTTTGTAGAGATTTTTCTTTTTAAATTTCATTCAATGGGTCTTTAAGAAATGATCTAAAGGAGGCCCACCGAAGAAGAGGAAATCATCCTTCTCGACCTATTTCAATTTTATTCTTCTTACTCCACAAATTATAAGGTAATAATAATGGAATATTTTCATATATACAATATATATATTATTATTAATAATCAAGAAATGTATTATCCATTATTTCTATTCAATGATAAGTGAATGTATATCTTCTATGTTTGTGTGGACTTCTGTGTCCACATAGTGATACCGTTTATTTTACATAACCATATTTCATGGAAGGTTATTTGAATGGTTTCAGTTCTTATATAATATAATTATTATATAATTGTCATTTTGGAATTATAATATGATATATTTATTCTTAGCTTCCCATCTTCTGGATAATAATAAAAACATTCGTGAGTACGTGTTAACAACCACCTATATGACTCGATGTGACTCATTTTTCATTTCGTATTCACATAGATTATAAAAATGATAGGATTAAAAAATAAATATAACATATTTTAATATTGATTCTATAAAGGTGAACTAATATTTATAATAATTTTATTCAATATGTCAAAAAGTAAAAAAAAATCATTCATGAAAATGTATGGCCCACCATCACCATGAACTGTTTAACTAATTTTTCTATATCTACAATTTATGTTCGATTATGGATTAGTATTTTATGAATATATAACATTCCTATCATAAATATAATTATTGTGATGATTGACCTATGATTATATATCATGTACAAGAACTATGAAACCAAAATATCTTTAATAAATGAAACAACTAATACCCTGAAAGGAATATTTTTAAAAGGAATTATTAATAAATGGGAGTGAAAATGTTACATTTTGATCATATATGACATTATATGTATGATTTTTTTATCATATTATAATAAAATTAATCATGTTATTTATTAGTTCAGAGAACCTTCAGATAAAGTGAGGCACATTATATATTCACCACTTATTTCTTTTAAGTAGTGAATATACTTAATAAGGATATCATCTATGATGTTTATCATGATAATTACATGGATATACAAATCTATATAATGTTTTCCCACTCATGAGGTTGGGATTAAAAGGTTCCGAGAGCAGTAATCAATTTTGGTTTAAAAATTATTTTATTCGTGAAAATCTATGAATGAATTTCCATTGAAGAAAATTATATGATATATTTCAGATAAATGAAATTATTTTTATTATCTTGTATTTAGTTATAGAAAATACATTTTTTACTTTATTTTTCATCAATTTAAGTAATAATAATTAAGAATTATTTTTTATGGGAAAAAATATTAATATTCTTTTCTATTAGAATCATATTTCCCCAATATCCACGTTATATTAAAAAAATATGAATGGATTTACTAATTTCAATAGAATATATAAAGTAATTTTTGATATCATCTAAATTTAAATATTTTTTTAATAGAATCTTCTGGATTTTTTAGAATGAGATACTTTTGAATTTTTACCTAAAATTTGAAAAGATCCTTTGTTTTAAATGCATTTTATGAATTAAATTTCCCACTACCATGAATATTCAATTATTTTAATATTACATTACACATTTCCAATTTATTTGAAAATGATAATATTTTTCTTGATATTTAAAAATATTTACTACTTAAAAATGTTATTTAATATAATAAAACAAAATTTACTAAAGAAATATTCCTATGATATTTTAAAGTAATTTATCATCTGTGGTTAAATAAATTATTGTTACTTATGATTTAATGGGAATATGATCCAATGATATCTCCATTATTGTGTATTTGGATTCTAGATAATTATGATGATTATATATCAATGAAACCCTTTTAATTTCTCATGGGATAAGTTATGATAATATTTTATTATCTTGTTCCTTACATAAGAATTTACTTATTATTATGTGATGGGTGGATCAAGAACTATATATCCCTCTAATGAATTGGAAAAATATTAATTTTTTATGATCTCAAAGTGTAAATGATAAGTTATAATAAGTCCGAAAGAGTGTAAACGATAGGTTATCACATTAATTAAAGGGCGTACACAAGTGGTTATCCAAATTCTAATGATTGTACATAGTTGTATAACCCAAACCTCATATGATTTCAATACCGTGGTGGGTATCCTTAACATAATTTGGGTAAGAATATTATTATAGCGTACATATTTTTTAATCATATGTCTTATTCCATTTTTATTCTCACATGTATCATGTTATATTATTAATTTATGATTTATGTATTATAAACTTAAGTGATCTATGTGATCACTAAAGAATATTATTTATTATACTTTTATAATGATATTGAAATGTTAAGAACATGTTTTCATAATATTTTTAACAGGTTATGCTTAAGAGATCCTTTATATAATCCTTTTACCCAAAATGACCTTCTGAGATCATCCCCTCTAATGTTTCCCTTTCCTGATTTATGAATAATGGTTTTAAGTATTCTCTTTTAAGAAGGGTTAATGTTATAGAGAACATAGTGGGATATGATGTAGATATATTTTGGAAAAGTGTTTATATATCTATGTTTTTGAAGAAACTAAACCTATTTGATTTTGGATTAAATAATAATTTTGTGTAATGAATATTAATCTTATAAGATGTAATATATATGTATGAAATATTTGGTGTTAAATAGTTGGTATTATAGAAATGAATAATTACTTTTGGAAAATATGATGAGAAAAAATTATTGATTACTATTGGAACCCAGTTATGTTTTTGTTGTATTTTTAATCAATAAATAAATATGTTTATTATATTAATAAAGTAATGAAGGTTTAGAAGGAAATGGAAATAGTATTTGAGTGATTTTTTCAAATCAAATTCTTCCCCATATGAAAGTAAAACTGGCAGCGGAGGATCAGATTTAGATAATCAGATATAGGCTGATCACATTAAGAGACATCAACATGAGAAAAAATACATGTAATCATAATAAGACATCTATGAAATATTATATATTGTGGTAAATAATATAGAATATGGAATAAAAGTAATGATCATAATGAGGAAGATATTTCAAAGTCATAATGGCGTTAATTTAAATCTAATAATTCTTTTCTATTTTTCAATTCACAATAATCATAAGTTGTTTGAGAAACTTGTAATACAAGAATGATGAATGAAATGGGGAGAAAAAGTGATGAAAATATTATTGAGCATAAAATTGGGATAAATTTACATTGGAATCATATTTATCTAGGAATCATATTGTGACTTCTAGACTCAGAATTGAAGTGGTTTAGAATTGTCTCAATAGTTTTATGATAGGGATATAATCTCAAATTGAGAAAATTCGACATTGGATCCATACATAATAAAATAAAAATAGACAATCAGAGTGATAAAATAAGAATGGGAATATTTTTCCTTTAAATGATATGAAGATATATAATGAAGAATCAATTTTTTCACATTGGGATTCATTATAATGAGGCCAATTGTAATCATAATCAGACTGATGATTGTTAAGTAGTCTGAATCATTGAAATAGTCAAAGGGAGTTCTAAAAATAAAATATATTTGAATATTTGAAAAGGAATTTAATGAGTAAATTACAGATCAGAAAATAATGGTTATTTTATGATTTAAAAAAGAATTTGATGATTCAAAATGATATCTAAGATTTAATGATAGTTAAAAGATTTGAGAAATTTGATTATGTACCAATGGTTTTAAAAACCCCACCTAAAGCACGTTTTAGGTCTCTATAAAAGGATATATGAGTTTCTTTTGTAACAAAATATCTAACATATTGTAGTGCTCGAGATACAAAATTCATGGAGTAGGTATTGAGTACCAAAAAAACCATTGTTTTTCTTGTTTAAGCTGAGGAATATCATCATATTGAAATTTGATAAGATCATCTATGAAATATTCTTTTGAAAAATATCCATTGGAGAATGTCTATCGAAGTGAGGAAATAAGAGCAACATCCATCATATGTAGGTTCATCAGACTATGTTCTATAGGATATAGAATTGTGAGATACTGATTGAGTTTATAATCAATTATAGAAGGAAGAGAACAAGGAGAATCAAAATAGACTGAGCATTAGACAAAGACCATGTTATTGAAATTTTCAAATATAAAAGACCGAATTGACACTGCAGAGGAATATTTTTAGATTGAGGTTATGGATAAAGATTCATGACTAAAAAATTTCTTAGATAATTTTTTTATGTTCTTAATGTAAGTATACTGGTAATGTTTGTTTCATCTTACTTGTGGTGGAAGTGAATACTCTATAAAGTCGGTTAGAAAAGAAGAAGAAAAGTGAATCTTGTAACTGTGGATACTTACGAGTTGATAAAAAGGATTGTTTGTGGGAGGTGGAAATTAGAGTTAATAGTTGGGAGGTTTAACCAACTAAATCATGAATGTTTCGAATGGGATAGTACAATTTTCTTTTTCTTGTGCCTTTGTATTCTGAAAAGAAGATAGTAAAATAATCCATATTAGTGGGACTATCCAACATGGAAAGGGTAAATATTCTTACAAAACCATATATATATCATGTTCTTCCTTTTGTTTTTATTTTTGGCCTATGAATATTGATTTTGTGAGTTATATTTGATTGTAATATAACTCAATCATGTTTCAAAGCATGGGAATATTTTTTAAAAGGAGTTAAGAAAATTTATTATAATTGAATAAGGAACCACTAATTCACCCCCTCTTAGTGGACTTGATCCTACATGGGAACAACAATTGGTATTATGGGAAATTTTTCCAATGAAGGATCTATCTCATGAATAGAGAATTTGAATTTATTGAACTATAAGGGTATTCTAGTTTTCAATGGAACGAACAATATTATCTAGAAATATAGAATGATTACATGTCTTATGTCTTATGGGTATGATTTTTTGAACATTACTAAAGAAGGATTTCCTCTAAATATTGATAATGCTTCTCCTCCTACTGTTGATAAGAGAAATATTTAGAATAATAGAGGAACATGAAATTTTTTACACTCATTACATACTAAAAGTGAGTTTATTATAGTTAAGTTATTTAGAACTACCAAAGGTATTTTGGATAAGGTAAAAAACATTAATGATGGATATACAAAGGTGAATAAGGAAATGTGATAACATTGGAGGCTAAAATATGAGCATCTGAAAATGGATGCATATGAATCTATTAGTGGCTTCTTTATAAGGGTAAATGATATTGTTAGCTATATATGATATCTAGGTGAGAAATTGGAGAAGTCACATATTGTTGAAAATATCTTCAGAGTTATTCCTAATATGTTTGATTCCAAATTTTCATCTTTAGAAGATAGAGATCGTAAAAGATTATCCACGGATGATCTATATAGTATTCTTCTTACTTATTAAAAGAGAAGATAGAGTGTTATGTAATAGAAATAAAAGGATAATTAGGAAATGTACATCAAGTCTACAATAAAATGAAAAATCAATGATATAGATATTTAAAAAAAGTAATGTTATTTGGATGTAGAGGATGGAGATGAATATTTCAATTCAATTGTTTCCCTTACTTCAATAAAATAAAATAAAGGAAAATGATAAAGTAAAAAATATCAAATTTTGGAATTGTAAAGGTAAATGAAATTTAAAACAACAAATTTCTAAAGATTATAATTTTAGAATACGATTCAAAATATGATAATGAGAAACCTTAGAAAAAAAGTGGTATAAATATAAGGAAATATTTCATTATAAAAAAAAAGAAAAGTTGTCTGAGCATAAAAAAGAAGAATGATTCCGCATCTAATGATGAATCCAATCATCAAATCCACATTATTATTCAAGTAATAAAAGGATGTGATTCTATAGAAATGTATGATAATAGAGAAGAGATACAAAACATGGAATGAACTATTTAAAAGAATTTTCAAAATTCATATGAATAGAATACTCCACTCAAGAAAGAAAGAAAGATGATGAGGACAAATGTTGAAAGAATATCTGTCAATACATGTGAGCTTTAATGAAAACTAGAATGTTATGAAGAAATGTTATCTATGAATTATAAAGTCAATAAAATAGAATATAACATTTTTAAGGAAATATGTACTACAAAAACTGGAAAAGGGGGTGTTATCTTTTGTTAGCGCTATGCAAAAAGTGATGATAAAGTTAATTCTTTATCAGTAATTTTCTAGAACTGATAAAACCATATTCCCATTTTATAAAATGGGGTGCACAATTCCCTCTGTTTATCACACCCTCAGGTTCTCGTGGTGCTGTACCCCTGAGACAACTTCCCTCCCCCAATCTTCTCTTTGCCGGACCTCCGTCGCTAGCCCTACTCTACCGCAAACCCTACTCATTATCCTCCCCCTTGAACCACTTCCACCGATCCTCCTCCCCAAAAACCCAACTTCTCCTCCTACCTACTGAAACATACTCCCCACGAACCCTAATCCCCTATTTATCAATGGTTGGTGGATCCTTCCGTGCACCTCTCCCTCCGGTGGTCATGCCTTCCCCTCCCGACATAGCGCAAAATGCACACTGACCGCTCGACGCTTCTTCCCTCCCTCAATCACAGGTGTGATCTACTCTAGGAAATTCACCCACTTTTCTATTTAGGATTATATTTTCTAGAGGTTAGGGTGACATTTATAGGATTTAATCCTGTGAGTTAGGGTTTAATTTTATTATTTTGGGGTAAATCTTTCCTTCCTAGGTTTTCTTTGTGGTGCAGTTGAGGTACAATCAGGGTTCCACATTGGATTTCAATAAATATTTCACCCAATGTTAGTGGTCCCATGCCCTAAAATTTCTAGATTCTTTTAAATTACTTTTTTTTTGCATTTATTCATGTTATACAAATTAATTTTGAGGTGTGAATTGTGTTTTCGAAACATTTTTCATGCCTCCTTGTTTGAAATGAATTTTAATTAAGGAAATGGTTTTGTTTTGTGTGTGTTGTAATTTAATTGTTCTTAGAAAGAGTATTATGGGTTGTTTGAATGGTGTGAAATTTGCTTTCAAAGGTACTAGAGGTGAGAATGTGTTTGGGTGTAGGTTTTAAAAAGGAAACATAAAAAATTTAGCATGTTTGGCTTGTTGTGAGTTTTTAAATATGAGTTGTATGTTTCTCAATTATGGAAGGCATGTTTTGAAATTATTCATGGTTTATGATTGATTTGGAAAGGAGGCTCGACCCATGAAGTTGGTTTATTAACTATATTCTCTTCTTTTGTTTCATAAAAATGGATCTTTTCAAATATGTGGGTAATGGAAAGAGTATTTGAAAGGGGTTTTGGTGTGAGTAAAAATTGAAAATGGTTTGTTTTATGGAAAATGGAGAATTCCATGAAATTTTAGGCATTGAGTTGTAGAGGATTAAGGTTCATAGAAACTAATTTTGATTGTTTCATATTTCAATGAGAGAGAGAAATTTTTTTAAATGATGTCTTGGAAATGATTTTGTTTTTTGATTGTGATTCTAATATATTTTTTCATTTATATTAAGTGAGGATTTATGAAGTGTGTACTAGATTGTAATTCTATTCTATTGTTTATATTAAATGTCTATATTACATGTTATATAGTGTATATTTAAAATCATGTTCGGCCCTCTTGATTTACCCTTGAAAAAGTCACCCTTTATGAATGATGTTTTATCACTATTGGATACTTTTATCCCCTTTTGTGTGAGTTTTTAAACACTAAGGTATTGTTGTTTATCCCTTTGTATGAGGATGTTCTTTTTTATAGAATGGATGTAAGACGTGTCTGTGGATATTAGTTACATATTTGGGGATGGTGAGGGAGACTTATTGCACATCCTTTAGATGTTCATAGTAGAATTTATGTTCACTAACCTCAATTTTACATTCTTATGTTAATTTCGGTAACAAAACATATGATATTCCCTAGAAATTTTGGATAAACCAAGGTTTTTTGTCTCCTCTACAAACCCCCTTTTGTTTTTAAATGTATCTACTATATTAGTTTTGTTATAAAAATTGTATCATTTTATTCATTTTATTTGAGTTTGGTCACTAGTTTTGCGCTATTTAATGGGATTATTTCATTATGAATGAGGTCACTGTAAGGGTTGGTTAAAAGGATGTTTAATGTTTTTCTAGAAGGATGGTGGGTGATAGAACTATTGGTAAGGAGGCTGGAAAGCGTGTTGATTTTGATGGGGGGTCTATCCGTGTTATGTTGATTTCTAAATCATTATTTGAAATGGATGTCTCTATTAATATCTATTTTTATAAGGAAGTGGTTCTATTCAACTGTATTTGGAAGTATTGTTTTGTGTGTTTTAATCTTAAATAATAATATTTGAGATTCAAATAGGATGTATATAAATAAATATTGGATGGATTCTAATCATTTGAAAATAGAGTATGAGGATAGAGTGAAAGAGTTCATCATGTTTTCAAAGGATCATGCGAAGGATCCTTCTCAAATCCTTTGTCGATGTTTACATTTTTGTTATTATAGACTAATTACTACAGAGGAGTTGGAAGAACATTTGATATGTCAGGTAATAGATTGGAGTTATAAATGATGGAATAAAAATAGAGAAAAAGTGAATGTTTCTACTGGCTAGGATAAAACTACCTTTTATGGATCATTAGGTATTACTACAAATATGGATAATGAAGCAGACTGTATAGAGGTTGTGATTACATATGTCAATGATGATGAAGATCATATTGAGGAAATGACAAGGACATTTGAAGATAAACTCTGTGATTTCCAAAAATTGTTTGAGAAGTTAATGAGTTTTGCAAAGACCCTATTGTATGCTGTTTCCACTAAATATATAGCATTTTCATCTTTACTAAAGTTGTATAAATTGAAAGAAGGAAATGGATGGCGTGATGTTAGTTTTATGTAACTAATTTCTCTCTTGAATGGAATACTCTCGGATGATAATGAGCTCCCAATCCGGACATATGAAGATAAAAGAATGCTACACTTGATGGGTATGATTTCTAAAAGAATACATGACTGCCCTAAAGACTGTATATTGTTTCTCAAGGAGAAAAAATCACTTAAATAATGCCCAAAGTGTGGTTCTTCTCGATACAAGGAAGAAGAATTCTATCCTATGAATGTTTTATCATACATCTCAATCATTCCAAGGATTATGCATCTATATGTAAGTTAAGAAACCGCAAGAAAATTGTTGTGGTATGCAGATAGAAGAAATAAATATGGGGAATTACTTCATCCGGCTGACTCTCCTCAATTGAAGAGAATTGATCATGAGTACCCTAAATTTGTAAATTATCCAAGAAACCTTCATCTTACATTATCTACAGATGGACTGAATCCTTTTGGTTTTCAAAACATTACTCACAATATATGGCCTTTTATATTGGTAAATTATAACTTTCTACCTTGGTTATGCATGAAACAGAAAATCATCATGTTATCTATGCCAATATTAGGACCAAAAAAACTAGGTAAAGATACTGATGTTTATTTGGATCCTTTGATTTAGGATTTGAAGTTATTGTGTGATTCAGGTGTTATGTTGTATGATTCTTATGAAAGTGAATACTCTATGTTGAGAGCGTTGTTTCATGGGAAAATAAATGATTTCCTTACTTATGGAAGTTTTTTAGTGTATATCATTAATGGAACTCAAGGGTGTCCCATGTGGGAAAAAAGATACAGAATCAATTAGGTTGAAACATTAATCAAAATCTTTGTTTATAGGACATCCTAGATTTATACCCCATCGACATAAATACCAATCTTGGACAACAACATTCAATTGATATTCAGAATAACACACAAAAATGTCTCTACTAATAGAAGATCAGCTGTTTGAGAAATTAAATTATGTGAACACTATTTTTGTTAAACCATTTTCAGAAAACCTTGCGAAAATTGGTTGGAAAAGGAGATCATTTTTTTGAATTACTATACATGAATTGTATGTACGACAATCATTTTCTGGATGTGATTCATGTGGAAAAAAATGTATGTGACTGTGTTGTTGTAATTTTTCTAAATGTCCCTGAAAAAACCTTGGATGGAGTTAAGGGAAGGTCTGACATGGTTGACATGGGAATACGAGAAGAGTTGGATCATGTGAAGGGTGAAAATAGAATGTTTCTTCCTCCAGTTGCTTACACTCTTCTAGGGAGGAGAGATATCAGTTTTTCAACTTCTTCAATGATGTAAAGGCTCTATAGGGGTATTAATCAAATATCTAGAACAGTGCTTCAATGAATTATTTGAAGTTAAAAGGTTGGAAATCTCATGACTTTCATGTTTTGATGAATGATTTAATTCTTATATCTTTATGTTGCATTTTTCCCATGAATGTTCATCATATGTTAACTATACATTATTTATTTTTCAAATATATATGAAGAAAAGTTTTAGACCCAGCAAAATTCCCAGTTATGGAAAGAGAAATTTTCATCATATTATGCGAATTATAAATGTTCTTCCCACCCATATTCTTTGATATGATTGTTCATTTGATGGTTCACTTGGTGAGAGAGATTTGACTTTGTGGTCCTTTGTGCCATAGATGGTTGTACCCTGTTAAATGATATATGAAAATATTGCAAGGGTATGTCAAAAATTGAATTTGTCCGGAGGGTTGTATTGTGGAGATATATATTGTTGAGAAAGACATTGGATTCTATATCAAATACCTATCGAATGTGGAATGTATTGGTCTCCCGAAATCTCTTCACACTGGACGCATTGAGGGTGAGGGAATTTCTGGAAGAGAATTCGTGAAAATTAATATTACAGATCGGGAGTAGGCCCACCTTTATGTTTTTCATAACAGTTGGGAGGTTTCTCCATATATAGAAACCCACAAATAAATTCCTAGGTAGTTGAATCAATTAAGGGATGAAAAATGGATATCAAATAGACATAATAACAAGTTTATAGGATGGTTTCAGAACTATATTATTAAGGAGTTAGATGAAAATAAAAATTCAATTTCATAAAGACTTAAATTGATTTCCATCAGACAAAGTGTTTTTGTATTATCTAACAATGGTTATGTAATTAATGGTTATACATTGTATACAGATGAACATGATGAAGATAGTACCATGCAAAATATTGGGGTTACACTTGTGGCTGAAGCGATTCATGTTTCCTATAGTAAGGACATAAATCCAATTTATGTGAATATTTTACACTTTGGAATTTTCAAAAAAATATAGGAGTTGGATTATACGACATTCAAATTACCATTTTTCAATGCAAATGGGTTGGTAACAATAGTGATGTTAAAATAGATAAATTGGGATTTGTGATAGTTGATTTTAGAAATGAAGGTTACAAAGACCAACAATTTATAATGAAATCATAAGGAGTACAAGTATTATATGTTCCAGATCCCACAAACTGAAATTGGTTGATTGTTATGTTATCATCCAAAACTACTAAAGGGTTTGATGAGAATTAAATAGAGGTTGATATTTCTAGTGTTACATCACAATCATTTCGTAGCACTCCCAATGTAGATGATGTTTTTTATGTTATAGGAGACCATAATGAAGGGATTTGGATAATCTATAGACGTTTCGAATTCCTTTAGCCTTTGACAAAAAGAAATAGAGTTCAATAAACATGTTATATTTTGTTTGAAATATAGATCTTGTTATCTCATGTTATTATCTTATCATTACTGAATTTATTTTTATGTGCTAAGAAACAACATCATAATTATCTTTATATATTTATATATAGATTGATGAGTCTAAATCCAAAGAGACTTCCATGCCATGTAATGTGCTATGGAAGGAGGAAAGTTTGAATAAGGAATGGAAGCTAGTAGATGAAGACATACAAAAAGTGTGGGAAATATGTGTAAGTATGACATGATAAGAAGTTTTGTTTCTAAATTTCTATTACATAATAATAATTAATTATTTTCCTATTTCTGATAGTCACAGGAATTAGATACTCCTACAGTGGATGTATAACTATTATAAACTACTTTGAAGCATCCATAACAATACGATCATGTTAGAGGTGTGAGGTTTGGGGTGACACCCCGAGTATATTTTGAGAAAAAAAACTAATGGATGATAGAAATGAAGAAATAAAACAAATGAGTGAAAGAAAATAAACTGTTGAAGAATGATTTCAATGGTAGGGAGTGTTGATATAATCTTTTAAGGGTGACAATCAAGGTGAAAACACAACTCGGGAACAACCAGTGCGTGAAGATCCCACCCAACCCACACCAGCTTTGAGGCGAGCCATTTCCCTCAAAGTGTTGTCTTAGTCATGGTAATCAATAATCTAATAATTGTTCCCATGAAATGTGAATCATACAAACACTGATACTTTTTTAGTACTGATCTTCTACAGGGTGATAGTAACTATGATTTATATCTATCAACACCCACCTATCACCTTGTAGCGAGGGATACGTTTGTTCAATATCCTAGAGGACAAGTTGCATAGTAGTCCACATCCAACAGATCTTCTGAAAGTGACGATTACTAAAGCTCACGAGACTAATTAATATCTACCTATTCTACTTGATAATAATGATATTGATTTGGTTAAAAAGTCTTTTGGGACACCCATTTCATGGACATCACAACTTGTAAGAGTATATGTGGAAAAAGTGGTATTTATTTCCATTTTTTTCAAGCTAAACCATTATCAATTAATGAAAAAAGGTCTGAACCAGTGAATGTTATTATATATAGAGAAAAGTAAGGGGGTGACAAGAAATGTGGGATCAAAATAATCTAAAGGATTGACCAACCGATCCAAAATATCTAATGAAAGCACAATTACAATGCCTGTTTTCTATCCACATTTACCAGCATTGAAGACTCATGTGGATACGAAGATAAAAAGTGGCAGTAGTCATATAGTTATTTTTTAAAAGAATATATACATAGAGGAAATTAAATATTTCATTGCTACAAAAATGTAAATTACATCCTAGAATATGATTGGATAAGTGTCACAATTGTAAATTTATATACGAGGAATGTTTTTATAAATTGATTTTCTAAAAGCTAATATAATGTCCTAATTATGACTAAATGTATTTTTTATTTTTGAAGGAGTATATATAAAAAACAGTTGAACGAATTTTCCCATGAGCCAAAATTTTCACGCATTTTTCCTGATACCAAATATACACAACTAACGTTTATAGATCCATCAATAAGGGATGAAATTGTAAAATTCTTGCTGAAAACTTTTGAATGAAAGAGTACGGATGACAGAATCTACCTAATATTAACCAGGAGGTGGTGGAAATCTACGATTAAAGCATGTAAATTATGTTTTCACTTGTATCATTAGTAATTTCATTTTGTGCTTTTGGAAACATTGGATGCTAATTATAGTGAACATGGTTTCTCTAAAGATTTATTTTCTGTATTCAATGCAAGGGTATCAAACAAGTCGACCACACATGATGGAATTTGTGACATTAAATCCTACGTTTTAGGTCAAAACGTCATGTTATATAATTTAAATTATTATTTACTGAGGATTCCATTATGATAGGTTGGTGTATCATTATCGTCTAAAAAAGGAATGAGGATAGGGGCTAAGCATAAAGAGGCAAGCAAATACTATGTCTGGACAAGTATCAGGGTATATAATATAAAATTTCACTATCCAAACCCATATAAAAACATGTTACTTATTATAAAAATGATCAATGTTTTTTCAGTTTCTAGAACAAACAAACAGAAACGATTCCAGTTATTATGTTTGTAAATTTATGGGATATATTATTCTCCATCAAAAAACTAGGACCCCTGAAGAGGTATTTTTCAAAAACAACTAGTATTTCATTTAAATTAGTTATTAATTATTTATTTATATATTTTCCAGTACTACTCTGACTATCAAAAATCCTCATATTCAAAAGAAGATATATATTTTTTCAAAAACTAGTGGGCCACATACTTACTGGATGATTTTACACAAATAACATGAAGATTTGACCTGGGGACGTGTACAATTGGAGAACATTTTTTAGATGGGTTAATAGAGATAAAAATATGAAAGATTGTTTTATGTAAATGTTCGTATGAAATTTTAATTATTATTATATAAAAAATCCATTATCCAATGAGTCATTTTTCAAATTTAAGAGATGAAATGCACTAGCAACATGCATGAAGGATGAATCACTTTTCATTGGGCTTTGGATAAGAAAAACCAATAAAATATTCAAAATATCTTCATATCACGCATGAACACTCACATTAAAAGAAAATATGAGTAAAAGTATCCAACCTGAATTGATTTCAGTATGAAAATCGTGATAGTAGATGGATTCCCATGCATTAAAAATTTTCATTGGTAGAAATTGTATGTTTTCGGTAATCCATAATAAGAATATGAACATTCTTGGAACCTCCTTTCTCTATAGGGTCTCCCCACCACATACATGTTTTTAATTTAAAACAACGATCCATGGGTCATTTTAGACATGTACATGTCAACCCCGCCTCAATTTGAGGCATAGTGTGACCTGTATCACTCAAAGTGTCTCTCTTTTGTTTAAAATGGACATAATTGTTTTGTGAAAACAACAACTGAAATACGAAAAACCAACCAAACACATTTAGATTGTGTATATAATTTATTAGAACAATCCATGGGTCATTTTTGGCATGTACTATTCAACCTTTCCTCATTCCGAGGCATGGTGTGATTGATATCACTCAATGTGTCTCTCTTTTGTTTAAAATGGACAGAATTTTATGTGAAAACAACAACTGACATACAGAAAACTAACCAAAATCATTCATATTGTGTTGATACATTAGTATAAAGCTAAACAGGTAATTAATGACATGTATAAGTCAACATTTCATCAATCCTAGGCATGGTGTTACTGGTATCGCTCAAAGTGTCTCCCTTTTGTTTAAAATGGACAGAATTTTAAGGGAAACAACAACTGACAAACGAAAAAATGACCTAATGGATTCAAATTATATTTATAATTTATGATATTGATCCATGGTTAATTATAGAGGTTTAAAATTAAACCTCTCTTCAATACAAGGCATATTGTGACATGTATCACTCAATATGTCTCTCTTTTTGATTAAAATGAAAAAATGCTTAAGTGAAAACAACAACTAACAAACATAAAAATGACAAAATTCTTTCATATTGTGTTTATAAAATAGTATAATAATCCATGGGTAATTTATGACTTGTATGAGTCAACCATACCTCAATAAAAGGCATGGTGTGACCGAAATCACTGAAAATGTCTCTCTTTTGTTTAAAATGGACAGAATTTTAAATGAAAACAATAACATATGTATGGAAAACTGACCAAATGTTTTCATATTGATTTGATACATTATTATAACTATACATGGGTCATTTTGAATGTACAAGAGTCAACCTCGCCTCAATACAGGGCACGATGTGACCAATATCACTCAATGTGCCTCTTATTTGTTTAAAATGGACAAAATTTTAAGTGAAAAAGAACTGACATACAGAAAACTGACCTAACACATTCAGATTTTACTGATACATTAGTAGAACGATCCATGTGTCAATTTTGACATGAAAAATTAAACACCACCTCAATATGTGGCATAGTGTGACCAGTATCAATCAAATTGTCTATCTTTTATAAAAAATGGACAATATTTTAAGTGCAAACAATAACTGACGTACAAAAAACTGACCAAATGAATTCGGATTGTGTTGATACATAAGTAGAATGATATATGTGTCATATATTACGTGTATGAGTCAACCACATCTCAATCCTAGGCACGGTGTGGCCGGTATCTCTCAAAGTGTTTCTCTTTTGATAAAAATGGACAGAATTTTGAGTGAAAACAACAACTGACGTACAAAAAACTGACCAAACGCATTCTGATTGTGTTGATACTTTAGGAGAAAGATCCATGGGTCAGTTTTGAAGTGTATTATTCAAACGTGCCTCAATTTGAGGAACGTTGTTGCTGGTATCACTCAAAATGTCTCTCTTTTGTTTAAAATGGACATAATTTTAAGTGAAAACAACAACTGACATACAAACAACTGACCAAACACATTCATATTGTGTTGAAAAATTAGAATAACAATAAAAGGGTCATTTTGGACATGTATGTGTCAACCCCACCTCAATAGGATGCACGATGTGACCGATATCACTCAAATTTTATCTCTTTTGTTGAAAATGGACAAAAATTTAACTGAAAACAACAACTAACATACAGAAAACTGATTAACGCATTATAATTAAGTTTATACTTTAGTCCAATGATCCATGGGTTATATATAATGTGTATGAGTCATCCCCCACCTTAATATGAGGCATGTTTTGGCTGGTATCACTCAAAGTGTTTCTCTTTTGTTTAGAATGGAAATAATTTTCAGTTAAAACAACAACTAACGTACGAAAAACTGACCAAATTCATTTTTATTGTGTTGATATATTAGGATAACAATACATGAGTCATTTGGAAAAAATATGAGTCATCCCCACCTCAATTCGAGGCATGGTATGACCGGTATCACTCCAAGTGTCTCTCTTTTGTTTAAAATGAACAGAATTATAAGTGAAAACAATAACTGACGTATGAAAATCCAACCAAATGCATTCAGATTGTGTTGATACATAAGGAAAATGATTCATGGGTCATATGTAGAGACCCTAAGATTGACTTACATGGACATTATATTAATTTTGTGGAATACTTAGTACATAACAAAAAAACACACACACAAGGACCGTAATAGTTTAGTGTCTTTGGAAACTCGGAATATAATCTTCTAATCGTGGTGAATGATCTTCAACATATCCAATAAAGATCTCCCTTTTTTTAACCTAAAACATTTCTTTACATCCTGGGGAAAAGAAAACATAAAAGGGTGAGCTCAAATGCTCAGTAAGGGTAAACAAAAGAAATATCAATCACATCATATTCATAAGAACATAACATTTTGTAAATCTTAACCTGCAAAAGAAAGCATAATTTCATAATATGGGATAAATCATGGCAGTGAAATGTAATCACAATAATAATAACTTAAAACATGAAACTTTTTGGAATTAACACATAATCATAGAGAATCATTTCTTATTAGGCAAGACTCATTTCCAAGACTATCTTAATGGACAAAGTCCATTTCTAAACCGAGTTCACTCCTCGTTTTAGTACTGTTTCACTGAACCAGTTTAACCTTCCGTTCCAGCCATGTATATCTCATGAGATATAAAATCTTTACCCAATTCATTGGAGGGAGATATAGGTCCCACCCATCTCATAATGATACCATTCTTATGTGTGCCACAAAATCATAAACTAGAAATCATAGCACAACCCATGTAATAAAAATGGGAATCTTAAACATCGTGACATCATAAAGCAATTCATATAAGATAAAGGAATTCATAAAAATATTTCCATCAAAACATAATCAAATCCATGTAATAATAGGGATAAAAACAGAACCCTATATTATCTTAGATGGAAAATAATTTTGATAAAACTCTTGAACTTCATTCTTGAGAAAAATATCCTTTCTACTTCAAAAACACTTTTCCTTTCTTAACATGTCATAAAATTCTAAACTAAAAGAAGTTTATTAAAAATAAACTTGAAAAATTGTAAAGTAAGCTTCTTGGAAATAATGTTTAAAAAATCCATTCATGCCGTATAAGTTAAAAAAACATTCTTCTCGTACTTTTGTCGGAAAAGTAAAAAAAGTACCTCGTACGAAAAACGACAAAAGATTCCTTTCATATCTTTTATTAAAAACTCACCAAAGGGTAAAATTGGATTTAAAAAATTGTAGGTGGATGGAAATAATATTACATATTGAGGAAACATGGATGTGCATGATAAAATACACCCCAGTAAATTTCAATGTATAAACAATTTTGGATAGAAATGAGATTGTGATATTTTCCCTTACCTTTGGTCCGATTTGCTTCGTAAGTGTCCGAACCTCCTTTATAATGATTTAAATAATGTCATTTACTTATTCCAGAATCATACTCATTGTTATGATATCGTATATGGTTCACTTATGACTTTATTTTACCTGTTCTTTTGTAAATTCCATGTTAAAGAGCGTTTTGGGTAAAATCGTTTCATTTGTCATTCGTGTTTTGACTTGTAATTATTCATATGATTACTTAGATCATGATTACATAATTCCAAAATATAAAACATGATTTATATATAATATATATTCAGAATATACATATATATAATAGATCAGTAAATGGAAATAAATACACCGTTCATGGAGACGGTAGGTCGTACGTACGCATGAACGCTGTTTTCGTTTCCTTATTGAGTTGAATGGAATTAAGTAGATGACATACATATATATACACATAAATCCAGTATCATTATTATGTCATATATTTCATGATTACTTATTATATATACTTTATAATCATTCATGAATGGTTGACGTGGAGAATGAATCTCATCGCGTCATGGAGACAGTAGTCCGTACGTACGCACGAGCGATGATATCGTTCTTATGATCATGGAATTGTATTGGAGTGTATGTATACTATTTCAGAATCAATATTTCTTTACAATAATCATATATAGTTATTATGTACACCATTATACCCATCCAAGTAAGGTGGTGGTGGAAAATAGATTACACCACGGCGTGGAGACGATATTCCGTACGTACGCACACGCGGGGATTTCGTTTTCCGTAGGATGAATAAATGATGAAATAGGGTTGTTTCATACTTATAATAACATATCAGTATATGAGTGATACTTATGTTATTACTTCATAATGAAACAACCTAAGTAGATGAAGTGGAAGAAGAAATAAAGTTGAAAGAATCGGTAACGAACATTACCTCTTCTTTGAAGCGCCTCTTTGAGTCCTCCTCTTAGGGCACTGAAATAGGTCTTTGAAGAAGACCAAGACCTCTAGGATGTTTCTAGGGAATTGGAGAAGAGGATTTGGCAGGGTTTTGCCGAGCATGAAGTCTAAATTTTGTGTGAGGAAGAGAGGGAGGAGGTTCCCTTTTATAAGGGAGGAGAGGGGCACCTTTGGAATAACTAAAACATATTATTTTATTATAAAGCCAAATTTGGTTTTAAATAGCTCAAAATTGATTTATTTCGAAGCTAAGGTGGGGATGGGTCAAAATACTCTCATCAAATAGAATTTAGACAAGTTTAGGTTCCTATTTTTACCTTATCATTTAGATTTAACATTAAGTTAGATAATTTTACTTTTACCGTGTCTTTTTGTGTTCTTACACTATAAGATTAATAAACATACTATAACAAGTCAAACGAACCCCAAATTGTTTATTATTAATATATATAACCTTATATAAGTCATTAAGTTGAACCTTATTTTTTTAAGAATAAAATAAAAATTAATAATATAATATTTTTTTAAAAAATTATTTTATGTCAATTTTGATACTATTTAGTAATTGATTTTTGTGAAAATCATAACAGAATGATTAGTTCGCAAAAAGTTAAATAAATAAATACTAACATTTCATATTAAACTATAAAATTAGTGTAATTCATAAAAAGTCTCAAATTACATTTACTTTGGTATTTATAACATCAATTATGTCAATATTTTATTAATAAGATAATTACTGCATCATCTGTGTGTCATAAATAAATTAAATTATTTAATGTCTAAAAATCAAAAAAAAAATACCATTGTCTAGGAAATAGTTATAGCGTTCTAATGAATATTTATAGTCTAATTTATCTTATGTATAACGTTATATTAAAAATTATTTACTTATTAAACTTTGATTTTAACTATTTTAACCCTTCTTTAAATAAATTAATAATAAATGTCCTAATCTAATCCAAGTGGGCCTAAATGGTCATATTTTATTCCTAAGGTATTTTTGGTCGAATTACACTTATCCAATAGAATTAGGACATGTGTTAGGGTAATAATAATATCATTTTTACCCTTAATTACCCTATTTACTTTTAACCGTGGTAACAAAAATTAAAAAGTTACTATTCACCAAAAATTATTTTCATCTCATTTAACAACATTTTACTTACTGAAATCAACCATGTCTCTCGGATTTTTGAAATTCCACTCACAGAAGCAGTAAAATTATGTTTTATGAAAAATTCAGTTTTTTAACTACCACTTAGTGGTTTCACTATTCCTCAAAAATTGAAAGTTTTCAGAAAAATACCAAAATTTCACCCTAGGCTAATTTCGATATTCCAAATCCAAAAATGAAGTCCATTTTGAAAAATAAAATTTATAAAATTTCAAAAAAGTGGTTATTACTATTCATAACGGTTAGTTTTAATAATATTTTAATATCATATCATTGTTAGTGAAACTCGGTATTGCGTACTACACACGCTATCGTGGAAGGTCGCGATTGCGTGTAATACAAGGCAAGTCAAGGATGCGTGTTGTGCAAGCTCCTTTTGGTGTAGCATACAACACAATACATTAATGAAATAAAAAATAATATTTTTTCATAAAATCTCGGGGTGTTACATTCTACCCCCCTTAAAATGAATTTCGTCCTCGAAATTCGTCGGGGTTATAAATTGTTTACTACTCGAAAGTTTCATTAATAGAAAGCCACATCGTAAAAAGGAATACAAAAACCAATCTTTAAAAACAAAAGTATAAAATGTAACGGTTACCCAAATAAACTAATCACTGGGTTTCCACATAGGTGAAAATATGGATATGGAAGAGAAATCTAACCAGCATGTTCTGATGGAGAGTGGTAGAGAACATGGCTATGGAAAAGCCAACAATCACAAAGCCATAAATTTGTGATGATCTAAGGTACCATCTGATTCATCAGATATAAGAGCACTAGGAAACTTTTTTTGGTTTTCAAGATCATCTCCCTAAAGTTGAGGAAATTGGAATTAGAAGAAATACTTTCGTGATTTTGGTATAGTCTCACCATTGTTCATTCTTTGGAAAATTTCCACTTCATCTCTTAATGAAATAAAGTTGAATTTGTCATTCGTGCTGTGTTAGCAGATCATGTGATAGAATGACGGGTCATTCCATCTGTCTCAAACAAAAGGTTAGAAAAATTATCAAAAAATACATAAGTCCATATATAGTGAGATTAATCATATGTGGTTCCTAAAATGGACTTATACTTCATATATCATACTGCTTAATATAATAAAACTAGTTTCTACTAAACAGGGACTTCCTGTAGGCCAGTGGTAGGCGATAAAGGCCAGTCACACTTCGGTTGTGGGTTCGATTTCCACAGCCTTGTCTGACGCGATGGGCTGTCGCCCGTCCTGCATGTTGTCTTTTTTCAAAAGATATATTACTATAACATCCCATCAATAATATTGAAAAACGTTCTATCCAAACTTATGTCCAACATAATCCATTCCAATCTTTAGGCTTATCTAAAATACTTCGGTCTAAGCTCATAGTATAAAGAAAATGATTACTTGAAATGTCACATAACAATCACGTGAATGCCATCATTTATCCCCCATATATCATAAGATATATCTTGTTGGTCAAATTACAAACATGTGAATACCTTAATCATGTATTCTCTTGAATAATGAATACCCATTGAACCTTAGTGAAAACATTAATGTTGTCAAAAGTTAACTCTTTTCCATATACCAAAATCCCAAAAATTCTATATACTCAAACCATGATACCACTTAGTCCTTATATCAATCATGAGCTCATGAATACGGTCAAAAATTTCATTTTCTCGTTTTCCCTTCATTATGCGCATATTATCTTTTTTTCCAAAAATATCTCAATCACATTCCATGGTTACTGGTACCATTGAAAACCACAATAGACCAATACATAAATATTCCAATATTCCATGATACTATATAAAACATTATTTTTGAATCCCATTACATAAACTCTTAATCGTTCTACGACATCGTTGTCATATTCAACATCGCCAATAGTGATCGCATGTGACTTCCCATTGTCCTTTCCCTTAAGTGGTTGCTCATGTCGATCATCACTAACCCTTGGATTAGGGCATTTATTAGCATAATTTCCAATTTCATTTCACTTGAAGCATTGAAGTGTTGGTGGTGTGTTCTCTGCAGTCTTTTCTTTATTCACATCATTAGAAACCCTTTTTCCATTACTTCGACACTCAGCTGCTCGATGACCTTCTTTTCCACACTTAAAAAATTTTCTGGTCCCTTTAAGACAATCTACACCATGCTTCTTTCCACACTTTGAGAATAAGGAAACATTCATATTCTTTTCACGATTATTCTGAGATTTCTCCTTGAACTCTATCTTTCGTTTCTTGTCAAAACTATGAGATGGATAAGTAACACCAACTTCCATTTATACCATGATAGCACAATGCACAATTTCTTCATAGCTACTAAAGTCTCTTATAGCTAATTCCATTCGAAGATTTGGTTTTAAGCCACTGAAGAATCGATCAACTTTACATTCAGGTTGGATGATAAATCCAGATGCATACCCTGCAAGCCTTGTAAAATTCGCTTCGTATATACCAACAGATTCATCATCCTTTTTCTTTAGTTCAAGAAACTCCTTCTCCATCTTTGTTCAAAGAATACGGGGGTAGTAATTATTGAAAAATACGTTTTTAAACTCGTCCCATTCCATGGACTCAATTTCATCTCTTGGCCTCGTACTCTTGATAAGATTCCACCATTGATCAGCATCACATTCCAAACGATACACTTCTAAGATGACTTTATCATGTTCAGAACATTGAAGAACTGAAAATATCTTTTCAGTAGTATTGATCCGTTGTTCAGCAACTAGTGGATCAAAAGACCCACTGAAAGAAGGTGGACGTTGCCTCATGAAGGAGTCAATAGAATATTGTTCCCTTCTCTTATCATTTGGAAGTCCATAATGATTCATAGTTTGTGTTAGTATAGAAATAAGATTTTGCACTCCATCTCCCATAACATTTGTTTGTTTAGGAGGACAATCATTGCATTGTCCATTACATTGATCAACACGGTTCCTTTGGGTTCCAGCCATCATCTAAAACCCAAGAATAATATTGTGAGAGGCAAAAATCACGCTAGGGAAAACAACATAATAAAGGGGGAGTACCTTCAATATATAAAATCTTAGGTTGCCGTAATTCAAGTACTATAACCTATACTAATACTTAACCTTAGGGACATCCCTAGACATACCTTAGAAATATCTCTAGGGATCTCACTAATGTTCTCCCATCCTAGTTTTCAAAGGTTGACTAAACCTTTCCTCTGATACCAACTATAGAGACCCGAAGCTTGACGTACATGGACATTGCATTACATTTGCGGAATACTTAGTACATAACAAAAACACACACACACAAGGACTGTAATAGTTTAGTGTCTTTCGAAACTTGGAATATAATCTTCTAATCATGGTGAATGATCTTAAACATCTCCCATAGAGATCTCCCTTTTTTTTAACCTAAAACCTTTATTTATATCCTGGGGAAAAGAAAACATAAAAGGGTGAGCTCAAATGCTCAGTAAGGGTAAACAAAATAAATATCAATCACATCATATTCAAAATAACACAACATTTTGGAAATCATAACCTGAAAAAGAAAGCTTAATTTCATAACATGGGATAAATCATGGTAGTGAAATGTAATCACAATAATCATAACATAAAACATGAGACTTAGTGGCATTAACACATAATCATAGAGAATCATTTCTTATTTGTCAAGACTCATTTCCAAGACTATCTTAGTGGACAAAGTCCATTTCTGAACCGAGTTCACTCCTTGTTTCAGTCATGTATCACTGAACCGGTTTAACCTGCCGTTCCAGCCATGTCTATCTCATGAGATATAAAATCATTACCCAATGCATTGGAGGGAGATATAGGTCCCACCCATCTCATAATTATACCATTCTTATGTGTGCCACAAAATCATAAACCATACATCATAGCATAACCCATGTAATAAAAATGGGAATCTTAAACATCGTGACATCATTAAAAAATTCATATAAGATAAAGGAATTCATAAAAATATTTCCATCACAACATAATGAAATCCATGTAATAATATGGATAAAAAAGAACCCTATATTATCTTATATGGAAAATAATTTTGATAAAACTCTTGAACTTCATTCTTGAGGAAAATATCCTTTCTACTTCAAAAACACTTTTCCTTTCTTAACATGTCATACAATTCTAAACTAAAAGAAGTTGATTAAAAATAAACGTGAACACTTGTAAAGTAAGCTTCATGGAAATAATGTTTTAAAAATCCATTCATTCCATATAAGTTAGAAAAAAACATTCTTCTTGTACTTTTTTCGGAAAAGTCAAAAAAGTACCTCGTACGAAAAACGACAAAAGATTCCTTTCATATATTTTACTAGAAACTCACCAAAGGGTAAAATTTGATTTAAAGAATTTTAGGTGGATGGAAATAATATTAAATATTGAGGAAACATGGATGTGGATGATAAAATACACCCCACTAAATTTCAAAGTATAAACAATCTCGGATATAAATGAGATTGGATTATTTTCCCTTACATTTTGTCCGATTTGCTTTGTAAGTGTCCGAACCTCCTGTATAATGATTTAAATAATGTCATTGACTTATTCCAGAATCATACGCATTGTTATGATATCATATATGGTTCACTTATGACTTTATTTTACCTGTTCTTTTGTAAATTCCATGTTAAATAGCATTTTGGGTAAAATCGTTCCATTTGTCGTCCGTGTTTTGACTTGTAATTATTCATATGATTACTTAGATCATGATTAAATAATTACATAATATAAAACATGATTTATATATAATATATATTCATAATATACATATATATAATAGATCAGTAAATGGAAATAAATACACCTTTCATGGAGACGGTAGGTCGTACGTACGCATGAACGCTGTTTTCCTTTCCTTATTGAGTTGAATGGAATTAAGTAGATGAAATACATATATATATAGATAAATCCAGTATCATTATTATTTCATATATTTAATTATTACTTCCAATATATACTTTATAATCATTCATGAATGGTTAACGTGGAAAATGAATCTCATCGCGTCGTGGAGACGGTAGTCCGTATGTACGCACGAGCGATGATATCGTTCTCATGATTGTGGAATTGTATTGGGGTGTATGTATACTATTTCAGAATAAATATCAATTTACGATAATCATATATAGTTATTATGTACACCATTATACCCATCCATGTAAGGTGGTAGTGGAAATTAGATTACACCACGGCGTGGAGATGGTATTCCGTACGTATGCACACGCGGTGATTTCGTTTTCCGTAGGATGGATAGATGGTGAAATAGGGTTGTTTCATACTTATAATAACATATCAGTATATGAGTGATACTGATGTTATTACTTCATAATGAAACAACCTAAGTAGAAGAAGTGGAAGAAGAAATAAAGTTGAATGAATCGGTAACGAACATTATCTCTTCTTTGAAGCGCCTCTTTGAGTCCTCCTCTTAGGGCACTGAAATAGGTCTTTGAAGAAGACCAAGACCTCTAGGATGTTTCTAGGGAAGTGGAGAAGAGAATTTGGCAGGGTTTGGCCGATCTTGAAGTCTCAAAGTGGTGTGAGGAAGAGAGGGAGGAGGTGCCATTTTATAAGGGAGGAGAGGGGCACCTTTGGAATAACCAAAACATATTATTTTATTATAAATCCAAATTTGGTTTTAAATAGCTCAAAATTGATTTATTTCGAAGCTAAGGTGGGTATGGGTCAAACTCCTCTAATAAAATAGAATTTAGACAAGTTTAGGTTCCTATTTTAACCTTATCATTTAGATTTAACATTAAGTTAGATATTTTACTTTTACCGTGTCTTTTTGTGTTCTTACACTATAAGGTTAATAAACATACTATAACAAGTCAAAAAAAAAACCAAGTTGTTTATTATTAATATATATAACCTTATCCAAGTCATTCGGTCGAACCTTATATTTTTAAGATTAAAATAAAAATTAATAATAAAATATTTGTTTTAAAAAATATTTTATGTCAATTTTGATACTATTTAGTAATTGATTTTGGTGAAAATCATAACAAAATGATTAGTTGGCAAAAAGTTAAATCAATCAATACTAACATGTCATATTAAACTAGAAAATTAGTGTAATTCATAAAAATTCTCAAATTACATTTATTTTGGTATTTATAACATCAATTATGTCAATATTTTATTAATAAGATAATTACTTCATCATCTGTGTGTCATAAATAAATTAAATTATTTAATGTCTAAAAATCAAAAATAAAATACCATTGTCTAGGAAATAGTTTTAACGTTCTAATGAATATTTATAGTCGAATTTATCTTATGTATAACCTTATATTATAAATTATTTACTTATTAAACTTTGATTTTAACTATTTTAACCCTTCTTTAGATAAATTAATAATAAATGTCCTAATCTAATCCAAGTGGGCCTAAATGGTAATATTTTATTCCTAAGGTTTTTTTGGTCGAATTACACTTATCCAATAGAATTAGGACATGTGTTAGGGTAATAATAATATCATTTTTACCCTTAATTACCCCATTTACTTTTAACCGTGGTAAGAAAAAGTAAAAAGTTACTATTCACCAAAAATTATTTTCATCTCATTTAACCACATTTTACTTACTGAAATCAACCTTGTCTCTCGGATTTTTGAAATTCCACTCACAGAATCGGTAAAATTAAGCTTTATGAAAAATTCAGTTTTTTAACTACCACTTAGTGGTTTCACTATTCATCAAAAATTGAAAGTTTTCAGAAAAATACCAAACTTTCACCCTAGGCTAATTTCGATATTCCGAATCCAAAAATGAAGTCCATTTTGAAAAATAAAATTTATAAAATTTCAAAAAGTTGTTATTACTATTCATAACGGTTAGTTTTAATAATATTTTAATATCATATCGTTGTTTAGTGAAACTTGATATTGCGTACTACACACACTATTGAGGAAGGTCACGATTGCGTGTAATACAAGGCAAGTAAAGGATGCATGTTGTGCAAGCTCATTTTGGTGTAGAGTACAACACAATACATTATTGAAATTAAAAATAATATTTTTTCATAAAATCTCGGGGTGTTACATCATATGTGACATTTAAGAGTTATCCCTGCCTCAATATGAGGAACAGTGTCGCCGGTATCACTTAAAGTGTCTCTCTTTTGTTTAAAATGGGAAGAATTTTATGTGAAAACAACAACTGAAGTACAAAAAACAGACAAAACACATTTAGATAGTGTTGATACATTAAGAGAATGATCCATGAGTCATTTTTGATTTGTATGATTCAAACTTGACTCAATCTGAAGAATGGTGTTTCCATTATCACTCAATTTTCTCTCTCTTGTTTAAAATGGGAAGAATTTTAACTGAAAATAACAACTGACATACAAAAAATAGACCAACTCATTCATATTGTGTTGATACATTAGTCCATCAATCCATGGGTCATGTGTGACGTGTATGATTCAACCCAACCTAATTCTGATGAATAGTGTGGCAAGTATCACTCAAAGTGTCTCCCTTTTGTTTAAAATGCACCAAATTTTAAGGGAAAACAACAACTAACATAAATAAAACCTTCCAAATGCATTCATATTCTATTGATACATTTGGCCAACGATCCATGGGTCATGTGTGAAGTGTACAAGTCAACATTTCCTAAATCCGAGGCATGCTATGTCCAATATCACTCAATGTATCTTTTTTTTAACGGACACAATTTTATCTGAAAAAACAACTAACATATGGAAACCCGACGAAACACATTCAGATTATGTTGATACTTTAGGAGAAATATACATAGGTTATTTTTAACATGTAAGAGTCAAACCTGCCTCAATTTGAGGCATGGTGTGTCCGGTATCACTAATAGTGTCTCTCTTTTCTTTAAAATGGATATAATTTTTAAGAGTAAGAGAGGGTTCTCCCCCTTCGGTGATGACAGTGGCTTCCGAGCTAGCCCCTCCTCCCCCACCGGGGGAAGGACCTATGTCGTCCTTGGTGGGAGCGCCTTCATCCTTCTCACATTTCACGAACCCTGACTCTCTTCCCCCTTCTCCTGAGGTTCCTCTTTTCCCTAAAGTACCATATTTTCTTAATGGATTTACGAACCTTTCACTCTCGACCTCTTAGTTCAATAAGGCTTTGGCCATTTTAAATCATTCCCTGATTGCATGTTTCTAGTAGAGGCATCCTTTCATGGATTCATTAGATAGATTCATCTTTGGGTCTTGGGGATTACAATATAGAGCAACGGTGGGTTTTCTTGACTCCAGGTACATTTTGATTCAATTCACATCGGAGGAGGATCCAGGGAAGGCTTGGTCTAGTGCTTTGCACAGCTGCAATGGCTTTCATTTCTACCTCTTCCAATGGTCGTATGATTTCCACATGAATCGTGACTCTCCTAAAACTGCGATTTGGGTATGTTTCCCAGAACATTACTTACCATTTCAAAACCTCACAATTTTGAGAATGTTAGGGAACCTGGTTGGAAGATTTCTGTGGGATTATTTTAGAACCAAACCTCTCTATCACCCGGTTTATACCTGGATATGTGTGGAAATAGATTTCTCCAACATTACTCCCAATTTTGTGTGGATTACAGTGGAGGAAGAGTTCTGTCTCAAGCAACCGGTGGTCTATGTGTCATGGTTCGTCTTCTACTACTTCTTTAAAAAACCAGGACACCCTGTGGATGTTAGTAGACACGAGAGGAAAGAAATACCTCCTCAAAAGGATAAATGTTCAGGGAATATAGGAAAGGGGTTGGGTGGTGGTTATGGTGTGTCTGTCCATAGTATATTAGTGGTTCCAATTGGTGTTAAGGAGGTGCAATGTGGGTCACACGGGAAAACCCATTGGTGGCCGAGGTAATCCAATGCTAGTGCAAGGACCTAAGTCCTAATGTTACTTTGTATGATACTTCGTAGCAGGAGGGATCCGATGTAATGCTGACAGTGACTGAAGGAGGGGATGTGCTATGTGACAGTGGTAATTCTCTGAAGGTTGATACAGTGTCTGCAAGAGATATAGGATCTAAGAATCCCTTGACATCTTCTAATGTAGAGGTAGTGCGTGCATGAAGTTCTTCTAGTGAAAGAGGTGGATTTCAGATGATTGGAAGCTAGGGAGAGTTATTAATTGGAAACAGATAGGAGCAGAACATAGGGGGTGGTCTACAGATCAATTCTAGTCCAAGAAGGGAGGGTCTAACTATTATTCTGGGCAATCGCTTTGAAGGGCTGGTGAATGAATATCTAGTTCAGGACATAGATGCATCTCGGACTGATGAGCAGGGGGTGTCCAGTGATGAGTCTGTTGAGTTCTTGCCATGTGATACTGTTGATGGTATTCATTATAGAGGTCCTCTCAGCCCAAGGAGGAGGAAAATCATGAAGGGGAAAGGGTGAAATAACTATTCATACTTACCTCTCCCAATGGAAACAAGTTATACCAAAAAGTCGAAGGACATAACGATAATAGGTGACTCCAAAAACGCTGGTGGCCATGCTGAGTCTGTAGATCTGTGTGCTACATCCCTTCTACTGTGGGAGTCAGGTGTGGCCCATGAACAATCCTTTGAGTTGCTGTTACATTCAAATGACGATATAGTGGAAATCATTTTGGTGATTAATTCTTCTGTTGAAGAAGCTAACAAGATGATGGGGAGAATGCTTAAAGTATCAACCAGTGAAGGGAAGAGTGCATGGATTGACAAGAAAGACCTTATACTGATAAGGGGATACAATGAAGTGATGATTAATCAAGAGTAGTACATGCAAACTTGGGACAATATGGAATCTGGTTTTAGAGACTTATTAGAGGGTGTTCCAGACACACGATTATCCTCTATCTATTGGAAACTTTTTAGGGACAATACTTATAGAATTATAAATTTTTTTTCAATGGTTCTATAATTTCTCATGATACTAGAATTGGGTGGTTTCTTACTTTTACCTTAAAAATGTTTTTTCGAATAAAAATGTTACTTTGGAGGGACATAAATTTTAAGAGAAGATAAAAACTGACATATGGAAAACTGACCAACCACATTAGGATTATGTTGATACATTAGGCCAACTATCCATGGGTCATATGTGACATGTAATAGTTAACCCCACCTCAATCTGTGGCATGTTGTGATCGGTAACACTCAAAGTGTCTTTTTTTAAATGGATAAAATTTGGAGTGAAAACAAAAACTAACATATGAAAACCTGACCAATCACATTTTTATTGTGTTGATACTTTAGGAGAACTATCCATGGGTCATTGGTGAAATGTAAGAGTCAACCCTGCCTTGATCAGAGGCATAATGTTACTGGTATCACTCAAAGTGTCCCTCTTTTGTTTAAAAAGGCCAAAATTTAAGTGAAAACAACAACTGATGTATGGAAAATAGAACAAACGCATTTGGATTGTGTTGATAATATAGGATAATGATCTATGGGTCATTTAGGACGTGTATGAGTCATCCCCACCTCAGTACGAGGC
The DNA here is from genome assembly GCA_963277665.1 of Viscum album. Classification (NCBI taxonomy): domain Eukaryota; kingdom Viridiplantae; phylum Streptophyta; class Magnoliopsida; order Santalales; family Viscaceae; genus Viscum; species Viscum album. Next base: position 1,536,516,363 of record OY728158.1, on the reverse strand, counting down.
ACATTGTGACCGGTATCACTCAAAGTGTCTCTCTTTTGTTTAAAATGGACATATTTTTAAGTGAAAACCACAAATGATGTACAGAAATATGAAACAAAGAATTCATATTGTGTTTATACTTTAGGATAATAGTACATTGGTAATTTATGACGTGTACTAGTCATTGGAGCCTTAATCCAAGGCACGGTGAGACCGGTATCACTCAAAGTGTCTCTCTTTTGTTTAAAATGGACACAATTTTAAGTGAAAATAACAGCTGACATACAGAAAATGTACAAACTCATCCATATTGTGTTGATATGTTAATGTAAATATCCATGGGTAATTTGTGATGTATACGTGTCAACCTCTCCTCAATCCGGGGCATGGTGTGACCGGTATCACTCAAATTGTCTCTCTATTATTTTAAATGGAAAGAATTTTAATTCAAAACAACAACTAACATATGGAAAACTAACCAAAATCATTTGGATTGTGTTGATAATTTTGTATAACAATCCATGGGTCATTTATGATATGTATAAGTCAACCGTGCCTCAATATGAGGCACGGTGTGACCGGTATCACACAAAGTGTCTCTCTTTTGTTTAAAATGGACATAATTTTAAGTAAAAACCACAACTAACATATGGAAAACTGACCAAACACATTTTTATTGTGTTAAAACATTAGGGGAACAATCCATGGGTCATTTGTGACATGTAAAAGTCATCCCCACCTCAATGTAATGCACAATGTGACTGGAATCTCTCAATGTGTCTTTTTTATGAAATGGACCGAAATTTATGTGAAAACAACAACTGACATACAAAAAACTAACCAAACTCATTAGTATTGTGTTGATACATTGGTTTTATGATCCATGGGTCATTTTTGTCATGTAATAGTCAAAATCTCTTCAATCTGAGGCATGGTGTGACTGGTATCACTCAAAGTGTCTCTCTTTTGTTTAAAATGGATAGAATTTTAAGTGAAAACACAAACTGACATACAGAAAAATGACCAAACACATTTAGATTGTGTTTATAATTTAGAAAAAAATCAATGGGTCATTTTTGACATGTAAGAGTCAAATGTTCTTCAATCCGAGGCACGGTGTGACCGGTATCTCTCAAAGTGTCTCTCTTTAGTTCAAAATGACAAAATTTTATGTGAAGACAACAACCGACAAACGGAAAAATAACCCAACACTTTTGGATAGTGTTGATACATTAGAACAATGATCCATATGTCATGTGTGACGTTTATGAGTCAACTGTGCCTTAATTTGAGGCACAATGTGACTAGTATCCCTCAATGTGTCTCTCTTTTGTTTCAAATAGGAAAAATTTTATGTGAAATCAACAACTGACATATGGAAAACTAATCAAACACATTTGGTTTGTGTTGATAATTTATAACAAAAGATCCATGGATCATGTTTGATGTGTAAGAGTCAAACCCACCTCAAATTGAGGCAAAATGTGGTTGGTATCACTCGAAGTATCTCGATTTTGTTTAAAATGGACAAACTTTTATGTGAAAACAACAACTGATATACGAGAAACATAACAAATGAAATTGTATTATGTTGAAACTTTTGGAGAACGATTGATGAGTATTTGTGATGTGTATGAGTCAACCCTACCTCAATCGAAGGCACAATGTGACCAGTATCACTCATGGTGTCTCTCTTTTGTTTAAAATAAACATAATTTTTAATTAAAAACAACATCTAACGTTTGGAAAACCGACCAAAAACATTTGGATTGTGTTGATACTTATGGTCAATGATAAATTTGTTATGTGCGACTTGTACAAGTTAAACTGCCTTAATCATAGGAATGGTGTGACCGGTATCACTCAAAGTGTTTCTCTTTTGTTTAAAATGGACAGAATTTTAAGTGAAAACAACAACTGACATACGGAAAACATAACAAATGCATTCGGATTGTGTTTCTAAATTATTCCAATGATACATGGGTCATTTTTGACGTGTAACAGTCCAGCCTACCTCAATCGGAGGCACGGTGTGGCCAATATCACTCATAGTGTCTCTCTTTTGTTTAAAATAGACAGAATTTTATGTGAAAACAACAACTTACATATGGAGAACCAACCAAAAGCATTCAGATTGTGTTGAAATTTAGTAGAACGATGCATGGGTCATTTGTGATGTGTGAGAGTTAACCTCGCCTTAATTTGAGGAAGAGTATGACCGATATCACTCAAAGTGTCTCTATTTTGTTTAAAATGGACATAATTTTTAAGTGAAAATAACAACTAACGTACGGAAAACAATCCAAAAGTCATTACCTATTACATAAGACACTTAGACAAGCCTCAAAGAGTCCTAAGTAGTACACATATAATAAAAACCCATTAATAATTCATCACACACCCTAAATATAATCCTTTATCCCTAGAGTTCATGGGGAGGGATGGAAACAAAGAGAAAACAGAGAGGGAGAAGAATGAAAGGGAAATAAAAAAGAAAATAGGATTTAAATTGGATAAATTTTAAAGATAAAGGGATCTTAGACAATGTTTTAGGAATGGTATGGGAGGAAATAGGGTGAAAAGCCTTTAATTATGCCATATAATCGGAAACATTCATGGTCTGGTTGGGCAATTTTCCAAACTGTTAACCAATATTTTGGGAGCCATTGGATAAGAAACCCTCTTCTGCATTATTTTGAAAAATAGATAACTAACCATGTACTAATCATTCAAAATGGCTTAGTTAAACTATAGATACATACCACATGGTTTCACCAAACTGTGAACAATCAGTGTTCCTAAAAACTCCCTTGAATGGAATGTTGCATGGTTATTACATGGATTCATAAAACCCATCCATTTCTTATGTATGTAAAATAGTAAAAGGTCAAAATTAATAGGAAACATCCCAATGAATGTGTACAAGCATGGGTTGTTAAAAAGGTTTTCCCATAATAAAAGCACTACATGACTACTAATCAAGAGTCTAGGAAGGACAAAGAATAAGCATATATCTCCCCACCATTTATAAATATTATAAATGGTGTGAAAAGAAGAAAACACACTATAAGATAAAGGCATCAACCAAAAGTACACATTTCCTTATGTTTCCTAAGAATAACCCAAATCCATCTACCATGATGAATCTATAGGGGAAACTCTGTATGTCCTAAGGCAACATATCCCAAAAGGAAATCAAAATCATTATAAAAATTCCAAATCCATGATGGACATGAATCTTAACCACAAAAAACATGAAGAATAACTCGCTGGTATGCCTTAATCAAATTTTTCGCAAGATTTTTACATTGAACTCTCTCTATATATTTTATTTGAGGAAATGTAAGATATCATTGGGAGGAGATAGTATTTAATGGTACCTTTTCATAATGATAATGAATAATTAGTACATCACATTAGGTATAGATATTTTCCCATCGATTGATCCCAAATTGAATACCACTGTATATATTATCTATGTGAACATCTTGTTTGATATGCTAATTTTTTTCAGGTCTTGTTTGGGTGTGCTACTACAGAATTTCATCATACAACAGGCAAGGCATTTATCGGTGCTAAAAAAGTGATGATAAAGGGAGACTTTATTAGCACTTAAAAAATATCCGTTTATCATTTCTATTTGAATTATCATAATGGGGACCCCTTTTATCAGCATTGAGGTTTACATCATTTTTTAGCACTGTTAAATCATGTTTTGAACATTGATAAATCCCATTTTATAGTAGTGAATGTAAGTAGAATAAGTTGATATAAGATAAATTAAAAACAAAATATTTATGTTCTGAAAATAAAGATTGATGAGAAAGAATAAGAGTTTTTAGAAACAAAATCAATGTTTCCAATAGCATAATGTGAGATAAGAAATATGATAGAAAAGCTCACCAAGGAAATTGATGTTAAAGGTAAAAATTGTGTAGAATGTTAAAATAAATAATTAGAGAAAATGTTTTGTGAGTATATATATTTAATAAATAATGTTATAAATTCTTCATGAATGTATTCTCCTGAGAAAAGTGGCCCTGATATGTGAAGAAACAACAACAACACTGTCCTGATTGATGTTACTCCCAATATAAAAGATCAATATTCAGATTCCACTATTGGTGTTGTAGAATTTTAGGGCATAGAGGTTATTTATATTCATATAACATGTCTCTTTGAGGAAATAGGCATGAATCAAGTGGGATATATAATGAGGAATGAATATAAAATGGTCTTAAAAATTACATGGATCCAAAAATAGAAACTCATAAGATAAAGAATTCTATGTATGTTAAGAAAGATAATTATGGTATGAAAGTAGAGAAAAACAAACATGACATATTAGAAAAGAAATACTGATTAGTTATTTGTACAGAACAAGTTGATATGGAAATAATGTTAAAAGAAACAGAAAAAAAATTTGAAGAAAAGGGGATATAAATGTTTTTGAGGATGTGAGAAATTTTGATTTAAATGTATTAACAAAATGTGGGTTGAAAATTCAAAATATAAGAAAGAGATGTGAGTGTGAAGGGAATGTTACTAAATATTGTTTGATTATACTACTGGAATAAGAGGAATGTATAAAATATTTATTAAAACTTACTATAATAAAAATGTTCCAAAAGTGGAAAATATGTTTACATCCTTATCTAAAGAACCCAGAGATGGAGAGGCACATTTTACGAAATCCAATAAGGATAAAAAAAATATTGAAAATAAATCTGAAAAAAAATCTATATAGAATAAGAAAATGTCTATATTGAGAGAAGAATCTTTGTCTAAATTTTTTTTTATGAATTTATGTGTTTCATACTTACTCCAAAAAAATTTGTGTAATTGTACTAACATGGTGGGAATTGAAGGAGTATAAGTAAAAAAGATGATATCGAGTCTCATAATATTCTTTAAAATGAAAGTAATGAGGTTTCATTTTTTTGTATGTTGTGACTATACACATGAACATTTGGATACATTTGTTGAGATGGGTGTAGGTTACATAAATATTACATAAATTATTTTCAGGAAGTGACACAGTCATGAGAATGTCTAAAGAAGCATGAAAAAGTATTTTATGAATGTTGGGTATTGGAAAACATCAATAACCTTGATTATACACTCATGTTTTCTACAACAATATTTTCAATGTAAACATATATTTGTTTAGTTAAAGGCTTTTTATTAAGAAGCTCAGGTGATAATTATGTTCTCATAATGATGAATTTCATGTTTGATGGATGAAAAGATCAAACCATTTGAAATGATACAATTTTTGAAGAAGGAAGGAAACATTTCAGGATATACCCATTGAATTTGGTTGTCGAAATGGGGGGAGATAAGAGAATGGGGAGATAAAAAAATAGGGGGATAAAGAAAATAATTGGGTGAATAAAAGAAAAAAATACCAATTATATTAAAGTGATTGAATACAGGTATTGAAGTGGGTATTGAAAACAAACACAAAGGGAAAGATTGTTAGACCCCAGTTATGTATTAGTTGTATCTGTTGTCAATATATCAATATGTATATTATGTTGATGAATTTAAATACATTGAAAAGGATATGTAAAATTTTAGTGATGTTCGAAAATTGGATTTAGAACCATAAGGATGATAACAAAATCTTGGAGGATCAGATTCAGATAATCGGTTGTAGGAAGATCTGATTCAGAGACATTAGAATGATCAAATGGATCTAGGTAATCAAAATTATACTTTTATAAAAATTAATAATCTGATTGAATTTATATTGAGATGGGAATAAAAGTGGTGATCGTAATGAGGAGGCTATTTTAGAGTTAGAATGGCCCTGATGTAAATATGATGATGCATTGTTTTTTTTTAATTTAAAAAATCCATATGATTCTTGGGAAACATGTGATGTAGAAATGATGAAATAAGTACGGAGAAAAAGATTTGAAAATCATATTGAGCATCATATTGTGAGAAAATGAGATGAAAATTTATTTTTCTGGTAATTGTATTCATCTAGTAATATTATTGGGATTTAAAGACTCGGATCAAAAGTGAATAATTATTGACTCAATTATATTATAATAGAGTTATATTATAATATTAGGAAATTTGGACTTAGGAACCATACTTATTAAAATAACACTAAAGTGTCATAATGATGATTACATGATGAGAAATTTTTTCATTCAATTGATGTGGAGAACCATAATGAGGAATCTATTGTATCACAATAATTTTCATTGTAATGAGGCAGATCATAATCAGAATTCGACAGAAGCTGGTTGATTAGTATAAAGAATTTAAATTTTCAATGGGAGATCCAAAGTTCAAAGTGATTTAGAGAATTGAAAAGGAAATGAACGAGTCCAAGAGTGATTAGAAAATCAATGAAATTTGAAGATTCTAAAAACAATTGAATGAGTTAAAAAAGATATGATATTTATGGATAATTATAAGACATATGATATTTTGTTTACCATAAATTGTTTTAATAACCCCACCAAATTAACATTAGAGGTCTCTATAAAATGAGGTATAAGTTCATTTTTAAAACTATATCAAAAATATTAAATTATTTTGAGCTTGAGAATTTGTGGAAGTAGTATTGCGTACCCCAAAAAACTCTGTGCTTCAGGTTGAAGCTAAGGAATACAATCATATTCACATTCGATATGATCGCTTGAGAAATATCAATCAGAAAAATTCCATCAGAGTGAGGCCATCAGATTGACATCTATCATATCCAAGTTCATCAGACAATGTTCCATCAAACAAATATTTGTGTGCTTTCGATTGAGTTCATACCCAATTGAAGAAGGATTAACTGATGGAGAATCACAACACACTGACCATTAGATAGAGACAATCAAATTGAGGTTTATAGAATTGAAATATTAGAGTAACATTTACGAGTATTATTTATGGACTAAGGTTCTAGAATATATTTTCAGAACAAAAATTGCCTTACAGTGTTGCTAAAGTACTTGAAGGTTGTACATAGGTAAATCTTGATAATATTACTTGTGGGGGAAGTGAAGACATTATTAAGTGGATAAGACAAGTAGAATAAAATTGAATATGGTAACTATAAATATCACCATTTCCTAAAAAGGCTTGTTTGAAGTAAATTGATAATAGAATGGATTGGGGCGGTATAATTAACTATAAGAAATTTTGTACATGATTTTTAGTATTGTTATTAGCTTGTGAATTTTTTTATAAAAGGAAGATAGTAAGGGAATCCAGGTTGTTGGGACTATCCAACATGGATAGGTGAAGGTCCTTATATGAAACCTTGTAAATATCAGGTGCTTCCTTCTCATTATATTTGTTTCATACGAATTGTGGGGTTGTGAGTTATATTTTAGTGTATCGTTACTCTAACAAGTTTTAGAGTTTGAAATTTTTTTGTTAAGGAGTTAAAAACATTATTAAAAAATAAGAAGGGAACCATTGATTGACCCCCCCCATTAGCAGTATTTATCTTACTTATGAACAATAATTACCCTTTGGATAATAATATTTCTAGGATAAAGTGACTTGATAAGGTAAATAAAATAATGTTTTTTTCCTAGAAAAACATCCATGCCTCGAAACTACATGTGTATATAGTTATAATACATATACATATAGGAGTAATGACCCCAAAAACTATGGGAAGAATATATCTTTGACATTATTATGGTTCATGAAGAGTGTTACCTTACCGTACACTTGGTTTGACACTCCTGTTAGATATTATTAGGTTAATGTACATTTTCATATATACCATTATTAGTTATTTGAATATATGATGAAAATCATTTTTTTAGGTTAAACCAAAATTGTCATAGATTGTAATGAAGTGTCATGATTTAGAAATCCTATAATTTTGTTTTCATGATTATGGTGTTTCCCACTATGATTGTTATTTCTCACACCATTATTTTTAGTTTTAGTGAATGGATTTAATAATGAGTAATGTTAATGTGAAAGGTGATGGTTAATTATATGAATATTATCTTAATAAACTAAATGATATGGAATTTAGAATGTGAAACTTTGTGATTCTGCCTCATATTATATCTCATTATATGATTAACAATGTAAAATTGGGTGAGTTTCCTAAAACATAGAATAAGATAAAAATGTATTTTCATGATGTTTATTAGGGGAAGAAAGTTCAATTTAAAAAATGAGAGATATGATGGAAGTGGAACTCAGGGAAATGTCTCAAAGGAATGAGAAAATGTTTTTGTGTGGAAATGGGTAGAGTATAACATTTAATTTTTATAGAGAAACTAACATTTTAATGGGGGTATATGATGTTCATCAGAAGGATCCAATTCTTGTTCAATGTATTATATATAGAAAACATGAGCCTTATTAAAGTCAAATGCATAATATAAGGGTTTACTCTATGATGAAATAAGGAACAATGTCATTAAAATAATTAATGTTAGGGTATTGATGTGTTTATGGGTTATAATTCAAGAATTTTATTGAATCAATTTTATATAATTGAAATTATATAAATAATAATGATAAATACTCTTTGAAATGTCCCAAAATAGTTTTTACATATTTATTTTAGTGGATATGTTGAATGGTATCAATAACCAATAATATTGATTTAGTTTTATTGTTATTTTTTGAGAATACATGATTAATGGAATGATAAATCAATAATATTCACCTAATGTTGAGTAAATAATGTATATCAGGATAAATAGTTTTCTTAATATTTATGATGTAAATATGATATTATTCATAACATTAATATTGCATAGTTATTTCACAAAAATTTGATTTTGGTCATCTTTGATAGATATTATTGTATTTTTAGATTTATGGAATATATTCAATCAAATGTAATTTTTTTAAGGAAGAAGGATTGTGTTACATTTAGGTTAAAATATTTGTAATCATTATAGGTGCATTTTTATTTTGGGTGTTAGTATATTTTTATATAATATTGGATCCAGGTATTCACATGTTTTTAATTTTACATTATGAGCTAATTAATGTTGTTTGTTGATTAATATTAAAGTTGACATTAAAAAGATATGTGATAAAATCATTTGGATTTTGGGGTATTTAATACATTCCAACATATTTTAAAGGATTCATTATGTTAAATAATTATGGAATGAATGAACTTCAAATGAATGTGTTATTGTTATGGGTTTAGTGATTATAGTATTATATTTTATAAAAAATATGAAAAATTTGGGTTTTAAATATTTAAAGGATAAATGAATGAATTGTAATTTTTTCATGAGTCTTATAATATATTTAATTTTTATTTTATTTCATCAATCCTGAAACTTTTTATAATGAATATTCATTTCATAGAGAAAAAGTGAAAGCATAAATTCATCAAAAAACAACCAAAATGATGAAATTTTCCTTATGAAATTCTAATAAATAAAATACGTACATTTTCTCATTTCATTATTTTAGCAGTAAAATAATCCATCAGATTTGTAGAAATGATATTAAAAAAAATTAAACCTTTTCCCTTCATTTATAATGAAATTATGGTCCTTTTACACGTCACTGATTTATGATAGTGTGTCCATTATGTTTCTGAGAACCATGTTCTATATCAATATCTATTAGTCCATGTATTATTGGATTCACCAACATGTCTATGATTTATTATCCCCTTAATGTTTCCCTTATCTATTAAGCATATTTTGTGTTTTTAGGTAACCTTTATGTTACTAAATTCCACTTTAAAATGTTGTTTTTTATCCCTCCAAATGATATGGGTTTTTAATAAAGGTAATTTAAAATATTGAACCTTTTAGGAATGCGATAAAATTAAGAGGGATAAATTTATTTAGTTTTTTTGTGGTAGGGGGATAATGTAATACCCATATAAGTTTTTTAAAGAATAATAGGATTTATATTTTTCATAATAGGAAATATTGGGCTTTAAGTGGATAAAGATATATTTTAAAAATATTAATTATTAAATGAGTCCATTAAAACCTAGTCGTTTAATTAGAGGATATGAATATGTATAATGGCATATATGGATAAATGTATATTTATCTTACCCTATATATATGTATGGATGAATTATTATTAAATAATCACACTTCTTATTAGTAAATTAATTATATATTTCAAAAAAAAAATTATTCAAATGCTATATTTATATAGTATTGTGGATGGAAATTATCATTAATTTTGGAAAAATTTAGAAATTATTATTTATAAGTATAATTTCATATTTTTTAAACGACATATCATAATTAAATTATGCTGAAATTTATCAGATGTTTCTTAAATAATGAAATTTTCTATAAATAGTGTAAAATAACGATTTTAAAAATATTCTAATTTTATTTCAATAAATATATTAATTTCAATGTCCCATTATATTTTGGAATTTGTTATAATGTTAAGTACGGTCCTTTTTATTTATAATAATATAATTAATTTTGTCTTTATGAAATATATTAATTATTTTGAAATTGGTTATTGTTTTCTTATAAACACATTTAAATAAATACTGTTTTCATTGTGTTTTACGATTTTCTATTAAAATTGATTTATTAAAATTTTGAGAGTAAATTTTAATAAAATAGATTCCTTATTTTGAATCACAAGATTCAATTTTTTTAATATTTTCCTTTTTTATTTTTGTTCATTATGAATATTTACCATAGTAAATAGTTGTTACCTTGGTAATGGTAAAAAGGGAGAAACATGGTTAAAACTATTTCATAAGGTCTCAGAATCATCAAATCAATTCCCCATTATTTACATTAATGTTATTAATTTGTCTGTATCTATCCCATATTTGAATATTTTGACTTTTGGTTATACTTTTCCTTGATAATGAGATTTATATTATTTTAAGTAATGAAAAAGAATATAAAATGTAACTCTCTTTCTTTTAAATATCACTTATATGTTAATAGTTTGATAAAAAGGTTTTTAAATAAATTTAAGGTTTATTTTGAATTTAACAAAAAAAATTCATGATTTCTATTCATTTTTAATTTTTATTTGTTTTATAATTACCTTGAATTATTATATATCCTTAATCCATTGGATGTGCAAGAGTAGAAAAATCAAATTAATTGTATTTTAAATCATAAAAAGTAATATTTGTTGGGATAAAATTAGTGTCACATGATATTATTGGTTAATAGTAATTAATAATTTATCATTTACATTTTATATTAATTATTTTTTTATATTGTTGTCTTTAATGGCACATTAATTAAATAGTGTCAAAAATGAAATTAGTTATATTTTATGAATAATATTTTTTAAAATAAATATTTAAAATTAAATGGGACCATAAATATGAAATATTAAGATGATAAATGATCCTAAATATCACCCCTTCTCTATTTTTGAGCTAATTTTTACTATTTATGTAAATTTATATCCTATTAAGACAGAAAAAGTCATTAAATCAATTGACATTATATCTTGTTAACTATGATATTAAAAAAAGATATAATGATATATTTTAAAAAATAAATTTCATAATACTATTATAATACAATTTCATGACCTCATATTATCCTAAATTCATATCTATATAAATTTTGAAACAATTTTATTGACTGTTAAATTGTTATATTATAATCATTTTATAAATCTTAACCGTGTCCACTCAACAACATATAAAAGGACACCCCACATTTATCTTCATTAAACCAAATTGAGACATCAAGATAAACCAAATTAAAACATAAATATAAAAAATAAATATAATTTTTATTATGATTATGGAATCACTACTATTCACCCTCTTTTTCTTCAAATAAAAAGTTAATGTATATCTCAATCGTACGTATGCACTACACCCACCATGAGACAATACAATTTATTTTCCAACACCATATTTTGGGGATGGATATTATGATGGGATTAATATTTTTATATGATATAATTATGCTTATGGAATTATAATATTATATATTCTATCTTACACTATAATCTATTGGAATATTATAATCTCTCTTGTGAAAACATGTGAACTACCCCACCATGAAGTGATGTGGTTGGTTTTTCATTTTTAATTTACATGGATTTTAATATATATATATATATATATTAAAAATAAATTTCAAAAGTATGATATAGTAATTATTCTTTAATGGTGAATTTCTATTTACCCTTCTTTCATTCTATCCATTGAAAAGTGAAAATAATGTTTGTGCATACGTACAACCAATTGTCTCTATGAACGGTGTAATTCATTTATTTGTATCAAGATTTTATCAATTATTTAAAATTTTAATAAAATATATATAAATGATATTTATAACATTAATAAAATTGTGTATATTATTTAACACTAAATAAAGTACAAGTACCAGAAAAACATAAGAAAAACATCCACAAAAATGACACCATTAAGACCTATAGATGACTATTTTAGTAAGAACTTTTTAAAAAATTGGTTTTGATATGTTATAAGTTGATCATATATGGTATTATAAGTTCTTAATTTACTCTGTTATATAATTATAATAAATTTAAATTTATTATACATGATTTTAGAGTGACTTCCAAGGACGTTGAACACATGGTAAGGGAAATTTGTTACACTTTTATTTCTATGAGAAATGTTAGTTATTCACCACCTGTTTTTCTATATTGTATATAGAATGATAATGAATTACATTAATGTAATTATAATGGAAATTATGGGAATTTACCTATCCATATATTATTCTATCATTCATGATTTTATTATTTCAAAGTTACCAATGTGGTGAGGGATTTATTTTCTAATAACATTTTAATTGTGATTATTTATACATGAACCTCCATAGTTGTAAATTATTTGGTTCTTTTATGATGATCCCATTATTATTTTTTCTGTTATGTTCATTTATTCATTATACCATTTAATTTTATGTTTTCCACATTTTATACTCGAGATACAAAAATATTTTTTAAGGGATACAAATATTAATTATCTCTCTAATCTGCAATCATATTTATTCCATATCAATGTTTTATACAATTTTTTATTAATAGAATTAAAAATATAAAATTATAATTTAATATAATTTTTTATATATATTTTAATTTATTTAAAAAATTTTCAATGGAATATTATTTTCATTTTCCAAATGACGTATTTTTGACTTTTTACCAAAAATATTAAATGAGTTTTTATTTTAACATTAACATCTTAAAAAATCATTCTCCTATCATGATCATTCAATGATTTTATGTTTCCATTAAAATTATATATTTTTATTATCATTGAAAGTTATTTCCTCAATAATTGAGAAATTGTTTGTTTTTAATATGTGATTTAAAAATTAAATCATCTTTTTCATCAAGAAAAATTCCAGAAATAATTTAAAGGAATTTTTATCCATAATAACATCTTTTAATGGTACTTATTTTAATATCTCATCCATTTAAATGGAAATCCCTATTTTAGTTTTTTAGTAAATTACTTTCATTGGGTTTGACCTATTTTTTGTTCCTTGGTGGCCGAGTTTTGTTCAGATATTGAGATCCTTTGTTAGAGAAAATGAGATAATGTTTAGGGATATATATTTTTTTGTATTATTATTGTTTGGTTATGAATATATTAAATGGGTTTAAAGTTTGGTTCCATGATTTAGAAGGTATTGGTCGTTTTCAACTCCATTTTTTGAAAACTATATTGAATGATGTATACAAGAGATTTACACACTGTGTAAGTTTATTACACGATGTGTAAAATCTGACAGACACTTCTTGTGAAATTAGTATAGGATGTGAAGTGATTATATATGACATAAGTAGTTTATGTTGTTTAATGTATGGGAAATATAGAAAATTCATCCAAGATGATGTATCTTTCTTTATATCCCACTAAAAATATATACATGACTTGTAAAATAGATACACGAGATGTAACATCCCTACTAGTAGAGTGAATTTTTTTATTTCTCCTTCTATACACTGTAGAATTCTTGCTCTTGATCTAGAATAGTTCTCCATGTAATTTTAGAATCCTTTCATAATTTTTAGATTTCATTTTTGGGAAATCAATCAGTAGGAAACCTTTTTATTTGGTTTTACATTCATCTTATTTTGTACTCTATATGGGTGGTGAAACCCTTAAAGAATTTTGGGTATTGATCTTGATATGTTTTTATCTATTTTGGTTTTCAATCTATTTGAACTTCTTCTACATTGGTTTTTACCTTGGGATGTTCTTCATGAATCAATAGATTAATGTAGGAGGTCCAACCTTATCACTATTGTTTTTGTAATTTCCATATATGTTTAATATTTTAATTATGCTAATTTAACATATTCCTAAATTATTTAAATGATGAATTGGAATAGTATGTTATCCAATTGGTTATGAGCTAGATTATAGAAACCATTTGGGCATGGGAACCCTTGATTTTTGATGAATTGATTAATGGATTAAATTATGATCAGCATTACATGATCATTTGGTGATTTCTAGATATAGATTAACCATGGTTTGAAAATATTACTTAAATTAATTGAATTAGTTTATGAACAATTGAGAAATTAAAGGTGTTATTGAAATATAATTGGTAATTTAAATTGTAAGACCCTGACCTATGAAATCCTAGATCCAGTTCATTAAATTATTACATTGTCATAGATACATGCTTCAATTCATAATGGATCGAAGAGTTTAGCCATTTTGGAAAACTATAATACATAAACTATACCCATATTATATTAGGAGATATAAAATATAAAATTATTCATTAAAAATAAATGGAAATGAATCCATGAAATCTTATTCAATGATTTATTCTTTAAAACTAAGGGAAGAGAAACAGAACAAGTGTGAGATCAAATTCATTGTAAGGGTTTGTAATGTTGAAGGAAGAAAGTTAAAAACTGAGAATAATTAACATAGAAAGGTAAATAAGTGATAACACATTCTATTAAAATTACTAGATACTGAAAAGTCAATATGGAAAGGTAATAAATTGAAATAAGTGACATTTAATCAATAAACTAAGAATGAAATGCATCTATAGACATGTCCATGTTAAATCTCATGGAAAAAATTATAACTAAAAAGAAAATAATTCTATAATATTAGACATGATGTGTCTAAAACATGAAACACTATACCATTAAGATCTATTCTCAAGAGAATTTAAATTATTCAAATTCGTCAAAATTATTCATCTCATAAGACTACTGAATCATCGAGGGGCTATCTCTAACTAGTCTTGACTCATGTCTTCCAGTACAAAGCTTTCCTCATATATTTAACAGATAATTTTATTAATAAGAAACAAATCATATCATAAAATAGATTTGTTGTATAAATGATATAGATTTATCAATAATTCCCAAGTGGAGGATAAGTGACAACATAGGTTTTTGTTATTGATGATTAGAAATACAATTTAAATATCATTAAATAATTCTTGAGGAAAATAAACATTAAACAATCCAAAGCATTCCATACAACTTTAAAACATTTGAATTATAATCCTCATGATGTAATATAATTAAATGAAACATTGAATATTATTTGAATAATGATATTCAATATATAAAATTCTACAGGGTAGTATATAAAACGTATTAAATTAATATAGTGGATAACATAAAATAAGTCACAATGGAATTGAAATTGGGATGAAATCAGTTACCTTGAGTCTGACTTGTAAGGTGTATCTTTATATTATAAAATAATAAACTTTTGTTAATTATTTATTTTCCTAAGAATAATTTTAATGTTTATTATTTATTTTTCTTAACTTATTAAAATGTTGTAAACAAAAACTTAAACAACGAAGTTAATATCAGGTGTTTTGACTATATATAGTTGATTTGTCAAAAAAAAAACATTTGTAGATCAGATATGGTCAAAGGGGTCATTTTATAAATACCTAATGAATAATAATCATGAAATAATTACCACAAAAATTAATCAATTATACTTTCAAATCCAATTATGAAATATGTTTATAGAAAATGAACCAACAATACAATCATGGAGACGGTAGGCCGTATATATGTATGAGTAATGGTCCAATTTTTCAGTGATATTTATGGAAAGAAGGTAAGTAACACTATATATTCTAAATATTAAAATAATATTTTAAATATCATTTCATTAATTTATATATACTTACACATTGGATTCTTGTAATGTATAAATAATTAGACCGTGTCGATGGGGTGATAGTGCACATGTTCATGACCAATGTTATCACATTTTAGTGTGAGAAAAGGTTAATAATTAATATGATATATTATATTTACCTAATGGTAAATATGTCATTAATATCATATATATGTAATTTATGTTATATATTTATAATTATAACCATCTTTTATATTCTCTATGTATAGAGTGAACTAATCACATTGCTTTCAGGAGATGGTAGTTGACACTTCCACAAATGATGTTATCATATTTTAAAAATTAGGAATTATAAGATTATGTGTTATAGAATAATTAAATTAGTATAAAGACATAATTAGTATTTTATGTAACATATATAAATATATTTTACATTGTAATTATGATCATTGAATGGTGGTAATGGAAAAACGAACAATCATCCTTTCATGTGGTGATAGTTTTCCAAACACATAAACAATATGTTCGTTTCCCATTAGATGGATGTGTGTGTGAGTTTAGGATGAATTTTTTTCATAAAAATTACTAGTAAATTTAATATACTAGTTTTGTTTTATAAATATTGAATATTAATAGTTAATGGGTTGTAGAATTGAAATAAAACTAAAGAGCATATGGAATGATGATACCACTTCTTTTGAAAACTCATATTGGTTTACATGAATGATCATCCTTGGAAGAATTTATTCCTAAGAAGAGGAATAAAGATTTAATGGAAGTATTTTTAGGATATTTATGAGGAGATATTTTTTGATCCATAGTTTTTGAGAGGTTTGAGGCAGGGGAAGAGTGGATTCATTCTTATTGTGGAAGAGGAGTGGCACTCTTGTAAATACCAGAAGGTGTACATTAATGGGAGGTCAAAATTACCTAATGTGCATCCAAAATGTGAAAATATTGGGTTAAAGGGGAATAATAGTCAATAAAATCCACTAACTAATGAAATATGTAAATTTTTATAATTTGGTTCTTTAACTCCTATGTTTCCCAATTTTATCATTTTAGTTTTTATTAATTAAACTAGTTTTTTATCATGTGTAATTTAATCATTACTTATAGAATAAAGTAAGATTTATTATAATATATAGATCGAATAAATAATAAAAATAACATATTAATTAAAAATAAAAAAATTAGTTGTGTTGGAAAGTAATTTTAAAACAAGCGTGTGAAACATGAAAACATATTTTCTTAACCCAGAGTGAGGTAACATTGTTTTTACAAATTATGGGTCAATTTGTCAATTATAAAGATAAATTAGTCCATTAATATACCTTATTTAATATTTATTAACACATAAATAACCATTTTTTAGAATACATGCATTTTATTAATTTTAAACAATTTAATAAAATATAATTTATTATAAAATATCAATAATGTTAATTTTGACATCATTTATTTAATTTTAATTTTAAAAAATCAAAACAATATTGGTATATGAAATATTAAGTTCAAAGCTTTGTAAATTTATATATTTATCTAAAAAATAAAATACAAAAATTCAACCATTTTTCATCATGTTTATCACTTATGGTATATTTCATTTTAGTTCATTAATAACTAAATAATCACAATATTAGTGGTTATATAGAAATTTTAGTAAAAGTTTCATCAATAAAAATTAATGATAAATTATAATGGTCCTACTTTAGATTTTTCATCCATTACATTGTCCACACCTTAATAAATTGTGTCATACAAATTTAAACTTCATTTGGGTGAGAAATCATTTGATATTTCCTATCTTTGAAACCCAAAATTACGAGAAGGGTTAAAAAGAGACCATATAGAAAAGATGGAATGTTATGTAGAATAGTAGATCAAATAACATATAACTAGTTCTCTAAGTATGAGATCATTAGTGGAAAGTATAGATACATAATTGGGAAAAAGAGTATGTATTTATAGAAAGTGATTGACGTAATCAATAAAAAACAAGTGAATGATTAATGGAATTTTAAGGGCCTAAAAGCCATAAATATTTGATGATTTAGAAGACCATCAGTTTTACAAAAGTTAAATTTTTTGGAATTTTTTTCTTAAAGATCCTTTTCCTAAAATGGAGAAATTTATTTTCTGCCTATGAATATATGTAAATTTAATTACATGATACATTTTAATTTTCATATGAATACATCAATCATTTGGATGTTCTTTAGTCAAATTGTTACTCATCCTTTACTTCATGAAATGGGTATCCAAACATTATCTTTGATCCCTGGGGCACTAAAATATGCTTTTAACAGACTATAAGGCTCATAAATGAGTGACTGTGATTACTATTTGTCTATATCTATTCTTCAATACAGATACAGTTAATAAATTAATCTAAAAACCTAAAAGTAACAGAAATCATTAATGATTAATATTTATTCATGAAATTGTTTAACTAAAAACAATGATATATTATCCAGGATATTATGATGTTCAATGCTTGGTTCAAACCCTAATCATCATTTTTTAGGGTTTTACATCCCGTGACCTTATCAGATTGATTGTTTGTCACCGGACATAATCTTTTTCTTTTTTTAACCATATTAATATTATTTCCATGATAAATATAATAATCATCATAGAAATAAGGTTAATAACCAAATATCCTTTTAACTATGGTTTTCCATACATTATCAATACTGAAAAACTTCACCCATTTTATTTCAACAAAGGTACTTCCATGGTCTAGGGTTTATCCAAGGATACTAATTTTCATTATCTATTCAAATTTTTTAGAATGGTTTTAACGAAAATCTGAATTTTCCTAAGAATACCCCCAAGAGTGTCAAACATGGTGCACGATATGGCCTGTTGTTGGGTACCTGGTTACACCATGTCAGGACTAACAAAAATTGTTTGGAATTTTTAATCCTACGTATATTTGTGATAAAACAACATCCAGTTGAATTATCTAGACAAGGATGTGTTTCGAGGAAAACGACATAATCTCTACCTAACATAAACTTTAGTATACTCTTCTATTGTTGGCCTCATTTTATACCTTATGGTTATTTTCTATAGTCTCTGTTTTCTAAATATAGTTTCCTAGGATACTGATAAAATTACTCTAATAAAAACGTTTTCCCCTCCCCCTGATAGCTCGGAGCTGGTGCATTTCATTATTACATTGGCATAGATACAAGCTTCATATATAATGGGACCAAAAAATTTATCATTTTCAAGTAATAAAGATTACATACACCATATCCATATTATATTGGGATATTGATGAGAAAAAAAGATACATAATAAAATAAAAGGAACTGATTCATTTATATATTATTCAATGATTTATCCTTAATAACCCGGTGAAGAAAAACGTAATAAAGGTGAGAAAATATTCTTTGTAAGGGAATGTAAATCGAAAGAAAAAAAATAAATTTTTAGGAGTAAAAAACATGGTAGTGTAAATAAGTTAGAATGTATTCTATTCAAGTAAATTTATTAGGAAAAACTAATATGAAAGGTAAAAATTGAAATACATTACATTTAATTAATTAAAATTGTATGAAATGAAACCATAGATATTTCGACACCAATCTCATGGACAGAAAAGATAAATGAAATGAAAGTAATGATTTAATATTGGACATCATGTATTTGGCATGTGAAACACTATACCATTAAGTTATATTATTAATACTGTTAAAAAATATTATTTTTCCAATGGATTCATCTTATGAGACTACTAATTCATTGAGGGGATATCTATAACTGGCCCACACCCACTTCTTACAGTCTAAAGAATTCCTCATATATCAAATAATCAATTAAATCAACAACAAATGTGACTTATAATAAAATATATGTATTTAATAAATGATACATATGTATCAATAATTCCCCAATATAGGATAAGTAACAACATGGGTTCTTTTTTTATGAATTGAAATACCATATAAATATTATTAAAATATTCTTGGGGGAAAAATCATTAAACATTCTAATGTGTCCCATACTACTTTGAAACAATTGTATCATAATACCCATGAAGGAATAAAATTAAATTATACGTATAATATCATGCGAATTAGTTGATTCATGATATAACATGTCAATGGGAGTTATATACACCATATAAAAGTTATTTGGTTTATAAAATCAAATAATTAACAATTGAATTTAAATAGAGATTAAATCCATTAAATTGAGACTGAATTGTCATGTGTGTATTGATATTACTGAATAACTAGATTATGATAATTATTTACATTCTTGAGAACCTTTTTCATATTTTTTTGGTCACATATTACAGTGTTTTATGCAACTACTTAAATAACTAAGTTTATATCATGTGTTTTCTCAATATTTAGATTATATGTAAAAAATTACATTAATAGATTGACTATGGTCAAAGAGTTAATTATATAAATATCGAAAGTATAAAAATAACGAAATAATTATTACAATTATTCAAAAAATTATACATTTCAACAAATTATGAATTATGTTTATGAAAAATGATCCAATGTTACAATCATAGAGACGGTAGATAGTACACACACCGGAGTACTGTTACCATGTTTTTGTGATTATTATGGAAAAATAGTATGTAACACAATATAATTCCATAATGATCATTATATCAAAAATATCATTTTATTTAATCATATATACTTATACATAGGATTCTTGTGATGTAAATGGGATGACATTGTGTCGAGGATGAGGAAGTTAACCCGTCCATGACCAACGTTATAAATTTTTAGTGTATGAAAAGTGTAATAAATAAAATTATATATTATATTTAAAAAAAATTAATTATATCTTTAATATCATATATATGTCACTTATGTTAAATATTTCATATTAAATCCATCATTTATATGTTACATGTATCGTTTGAAAGAATCACATCTATTTGAGGAGACGGTAGTCCACACATCTACATGTTATCCTGTTGACAAAAAATGAAGTGTACAATTGTATGAATTTTAAAATAATTAAAGATACATGATGGAAAAATAATTACCATATATAATGAATGTAAATATATTTTTTATCATAATTCCTAACCATGAAAAGATTAATGTAAAAAATAGAGATTCATTATTTTTTGAGGCAGTAGTTTGATGTACACATAAACAGTACGTTCGTTACCCAGTAGATGGATGTGTGTGTGAGTGTAGGTATAAATTTTATCATAAAAACATCATAGTATATTTAGGATTCATGTTTTTATATATTCATTTAATATGAAGTGTTGAGGTGGTGGAGAATGGAAATAAATCTAAAAAGATTAAAGAAAGATATTACATATTCTTTGTGAAACTTGATTTGGTTTGTACCAAAGGGATTACGTTGATGGTTTTATGTTAAAGAATACTCTTATAGGATGAGGTGAGGAATACTGAGGATCTATTTAGGATGATAATGGTTGAGTAAAAGTGTCTTTATTGGTGTGATGAAGGGGAAGAGTGAATTCTATTTTATAGTGGAGGAGTGGAACTCTTATAAATACCAAAAGGAATAAATTAATTAGAGGTTTTATTTAACTAATGTGCCTCATAAATGGAATTTGTGTTTTAAAGTGAAATAATGGTTGATAAAAACCTCAACCTCATAAAAATAAGTTGATTTTTATAATTTATTTCGTTAACATCTAATTACCCTAATTTATTGATTTTGGTTTTTATTAAAGAAACTATTTTTTGATCCTATAAAATTTAACCATTAAGAACAAATTAAATTTGGATTTATTTTAAATTATAGATATAATAAAATATTAATATTATATCTAATTTATAAAATAAAAATCAGATGTGTGGAAAATTAATTTTAACATAAGGGCTTGCAACGCCCATAAACACTCCTTTAACTGAGACCGTGCTCGTAATTTTTTTAATATCTGTCGGTCAATATGTAAATTATTAAAGCAAAATTGGTCAATGAATAGATCATATTTAAAATTTACAACACTAAAATAATTACTTGGAGAAATGTAGCATTTTTAATAATTTTAAATCATTTAATAAAATAAATTTTTGTTATAAAATAACATTAATGACAATTTTTAAATTATTTATTTAAATTTAATTTAAATATTTTAATAAATATATTAGAATTAAAATAAATTTTTCCCAACTATTTAAAATTTTTTATTTATCAAAAAAATTAAATACATTAATTCCATCAATTATCAACACATATAATATTTATAGTATCAATTATTTTACTTGATTATTAACTAAATAATTATGGAGTTGGAGTTGGATTAGAATTTTATGTAAATAACTCATCTCTAAAAATTAATGATAAATAATCATGATAACAATAACTAATTTATGTCTCAAAATTATATGTATGACTGAAAATATAATGTTTTTTACATATATAAAAGTTTTATAAAAGTTAAAGATAAAGAAGGTTCCATTTTTCCCTTTTTCTTACATAACTTTTTATATAAGAAAATTTCATGAAATATTATACAAATAAACCATAAAATTATATGAAATTAATTATATGGTATAAATTTTGTCAAAAAGGGATTTTGGAAAAGTTTTTATGTCATTTCGGCCCTTAGGATTAAGCTTTTGTCCATTATTAAGTTTAATTTTACCTTAATCACCGCAATTATTTTTTATCACTTTGATTAATTTATAATGTCTAAATTAAGTGAATATTAATAGAAAAAATATATTATATTGAATAAAACCCTATATTTTTTTATATTAAAATTTGAATCCCAGATGTGGGGAAATTATTTTTAATGCTAATCTCACAGATGTGGCGAGAATGCATGCTTTTAAAGTTAAAATGATCAAATGTTCGCTATGTTTTGATACCCAATTTCAAAGTGTAATAGATTCGAATGATCTAGAATGGATTAATTAAAAACATAATAATCTGATTAAACATTAAAACCAATTTAAATTTTATTTTATCTCCATAAATAAATAGAAAATAAATCTGTTCTGAATTAAAATATAGTATTTTCCACTATTTATTAAAAAAATAAAATATTTCAGAAAAATATCAAACATTCACCCTAAAATAATTTTTATGTTATGATTTCAATTATTATGTTTCTTTTCTACATTTAAAATCTATTAAAGTTCAAAAAATTCTATTTAAAACAGGTTCTCTATTAAAAGGATATCAAAGTACCTTAATAATAATATAGGTTTTTATGTGTAGCATTGAGTTTGTTCCTATATTATACCTATCAATTATATTAAACGAATATAAAAAATATTTGAATGAATATATATATATATATATATTACATTCCTATGATTCAATAATTTAAATTAATTTTATTTATTAGGATAAAACACCATCGTGCACATAAAAATAGTTTTTTTTTGTGAAATATTACCATTATTTGAAATTTGTTATATTAATAATTTTTGATTAATTTGTAACCAATGAATTATTTTCATAAGACATATATTTTCAAATGTTAGTTAATACTATTGATAATATCTATTTTACATCTTTTTAAATTGAATAATAATATATCAATAATATATTATTATTCAGTAAAACATGGTCTAGTGTGTAATGCAATACCTTGATGAAACTCATTGTTTGATGAACCATATGAAAACTTAGTGTCATGTGCATTTAATTGTATAAAATATATTGAATATATTGAATATAGTAAATATATTATAAATAGCTGGGTTATTATATTCCCTTATCTGTTTTGTATTGTATGTCATACATGTTATAGAATACAATGTTCATAATTTATATTTTTATGGAGTTACATATAAAATAAAGCATTTATCCTTGTGATGTGATATTTTGATATACTTATTGTTATTCCCAGTAATTTATTAATTTAATGATTATATACTTGGCCAATCCAAGGAATTTATTTGTGTAATTATTGTATAGAGGGTTATACCTAGTGATTCATAATATAATGCTTATTTAGTATGATAGGCCCAATGATTCAAGATCAAAAGATTATATAGGTATCTATTCCAAATGATTCATACTAAAAATATTATATATCAGGATACACCAAGTGACACATACTGAAATTATTATATACTATTATTGGCCTTAATTTATGCTGAAATGGTTACACATAAGGACTGAACATGATTTGTTACTTTAATTATTATATACTTGGGTCGACCTTGATTTGTTGGTGAAATAATTATTTAGTAGTTTTCTCCCAATTCTTTGTGACTGATACCATGGATTTATGGCTGGGGTTAAAAATTTCATGAGACATGCCCATAGAAATTATGTAACAGCACAAGAGAATGTTATTTTTTAAAAGGAAAAAATGGCTACGGTTGTAATGGTCATGAGACGTGATTAGGGACATTCATGTAAGGCATAAAACCAGGTTTATATGATATTAATTTAACATTTTAATTAATTAAAACACATTTTCTTATTTTATTCACATATTATTAGATTGGTTGTATTTATACATGGTGGTGCTGACATACTGAGTTAGAATTACACCCCATTCGGGCCACAATAAGTTACCTGAGAAGATTACATGGATGCTTGATTTGATAAGTTAAAGGGATCATGATTTTGATTGTTTCTTACTAGATGGGATGAAGTCTAGAGACATGAATGACATGTGGATCGAGACTGGGGACATTTGAGTCATTATTTTAGTTTTATAGTATAATATTTTTATTAATTATAGAATGAAATTTAGTTATATTTAATAATTTACTTGAATTATTCATTTATTATTTATTGGATTATTTAGTTGGATTTTAATAATTTTTTTTTCAGTTTATTGTATAGCTTCCATTATTTATGATTGTCTGATATTTATTATTATATGATTATTCAACCATGATTTAAATCTATATTCAAGGATATAGTCTCCCCACTATATATACGACACCCTGGTACTAGATGACAATCTCTTTCATATGAGGAGGAAGGATTGAGGTCCCACAACAAACCTATTTTGTCCACATTAGAGAGTTTTGGAGTATGGAATTTTGAAAGTGGTATCAGAGGTTGGATTTTTTTCAATGTCCTTGTTATTTGGGAAAGGTATAAAGGAGACTTATATGTTTTGAGCCTTGTAAATGTGATTTTGTTTGATAGTATCATACCTCTATATGGGGGAAAATATGAGTTCCCCGGGATGGGTGGATTTTAATATGACACGTTTATTCATGTTATTGTTATTTCAACTAGGTTGATTCACATGTAGTGTGAGGTTATTATTTTTTGACGTTATTGGTTCTTGAGATTTGTAATCCTAATGTTGTATTATGTGAGATAAGTATGCATAAATCATGATAAGTATATAGGGATATTAATTTACCTGCATTATTCATGATCGAGATATATTTATTACATGTGATACATACTCGCCTATAAGTATTGTGATATGAGCTACCTATTATATCTAATAAATTAAAAAAATCGATATCTCATTCTAAGAAACATGTAATCCTTGTTTATAGAGACTATAGGTAGTGGTTATCAATTTATGTCATTGGTTAATGTTGACCCTGTTGTTATATCTAGTGATATATGGATTGTGTTTGTCTTCTAGAGAAAATACCACATCACCATATTTGAGTTGAGTGTTAGGAGAGTAGAAATCCAAAACCTCCTAACGTAGATGAACTAGAGAAACCTATAGCTTTTAATGATCAAATTGATGAGTAGTTTCAAAATGTATTCCTTATTTTCTTGAAATCTATGGAAATGGATACTATTCACACCATTCAATCGATTTTTGAGCTGAAAAGATAGTTCTAGCTACAACATCATCCAATGTTAATTGTAGAGGGAGGATTCTAGGTAGATGAACTTTCTATCGAGTTATTTCAGATCATCTTTAAAAATCATGAGACACTCATAATTAGGTGGGTGAATCTTTCTATATATATGATTTATAGACCTGATAAATGTTGGATGGATATTTTAGATAAATCCAGACAGAAGGATCGGCTATGTTGGAAGGACTTTGATATGATTTTCTAATCCATTTTTATCCTATGATGTTAAGGTATGGCAGGGATCATGATTTCATGCACTTGACAAAGGTGGTAATCTCTGTACATGACTACACTGGATGTTTCACTGACATAAAACATATTGTTCCCTCATTGTAAGTCGATGATATCTCTTGGGTAAGACCATTTTAGGATGGGATTCATTATAAAATTGAGCCACATGTGAATATGTTCCATCGAATTATTTTTTCAGATGTAATGAATCATACACTCATCACAAAAGAGAATATGATAGAGTCTTCATGCATCATCCAAATTTTTTTAAGGGAGGACTAGGAAATATTACTCTAATGGATTGATGCATAGCTATGATAGTTTTTTCCAATTAAGTAGTTGGAAGAGAATTCTAGAATGTGGTTATACATCTCAACATTGGGTTTGGTTGCACTAATATTAGTGTGGAATGATGTGTCACAAAAAACCATGGTCTTTGTAACCCACAGTATAGTTTCATGATCTCAAATTAATGTGACATCGACCAAGGTTTTTCTTCTACATAAAGTGGTAGAGAAATTAAAGGGGACTAGGAAAGGAACTAATGTCTAGAATGTACTTAAATACTCTTCAATATATTGGTAGCTGGAGTTCCATATGATTTTATAGTGGAGGAAGTTGACATGGCCCCATTGTGCTACAGCGAAAGTACAAGGGGGGGGGGGATAACATAGGGGAGTTAGGTTGGATCTCGGGGTAGAGGGAATGGTCTGCTACATGATATGAAAACTGCACTGGCTATTTTATATGACTGACCTTCTGTTTTCATAGGTATGATTAGTTTATTATCTATCATTGGTTTTGTTTTCAAGATTTAGGTTCATCTCATTCATTTCTATCCACTATTTTTTATCCATCCTTTTCTTGGTTGTGGAATTATTGGATGGTGTTCTAAAAATTAATACATCATTTGGTGTATGAGTAGAGAATATCAAATGTTGCAAGGTGTGTTCTACAGATATTAGTGATTACAGTTTATTTTGGGGACTATCTATGCTGGAAAATGATAGTTTTCAATTTGATTCTTCGTATTGAATGGTTATTTATATTACAGTATAAAATATATTATATTAGGAGAAGATTTATATTTCTGTCTCAAGGAGGGGACTACTATTCTCATCAAGTTGAGTTGGATCATTAAGCTTGTCATGTAGGACCAATTATATGAATTTTGGATTTCCTCATAGCTTAGATAACCGGTATTTCTCTAGGTGATGGTGGAATGCAGGATGATTCCTTTACAATATTATATAACCACTTTCAAGATGTATTTCAAGATGATTTCTATGTATTATAGCTCAAGATGGATATTGAGATCACAATCAAGTTGGTTCCTGTAGAGGAGAACATTTCAATCCTGCCTAATGAAATAGAACTAGCATAGCTTCAAGAGTTTAATGAATACATGGAATATTTAGAAACTATTGGGGTTTTATGGACTATTATGCCTTATTTGTGTTATAAAGTTCTTTTCATCACTAAGATGATATTATATTTCACTTATGTGAGTATTATCGTAGATTAAACTGGATGATGATCACAAACCAGTTCCATCTTCTACACATTGAAAGTCTCTTCAATCACCTGAGAGGTTCTAATACCTTCTCCATGATTAATTTTAGATCATGATACTATTAGTTTATGGTGAGACCATTAAAAAATACCTTAAATTACTTTTAGAAGGTGGTACTCCTTGTATGAGTTTGTAGTAATTCCATTTGGTTTTACCATTACTCTATCAATAATCATGGACCTAACGAATATGGTCATTCATCCTTTTTTATATTGGATTGTGGTGGTTTTTTTCAATTATATCACAGTGTACTCTAAGTAAGAAGATTATCATTCCCAACATATTGATGTCATCTTGAATACATTGAGAGAGAATCATATTTATGTGAAGCTAACCAAATTTAGTTTTTTGTATTGATATGTTGATCTTTTTATGGCCATGCCATCTAAGAGGTAGGACCATCAGTGGACCCAAAGATATTTGCATTCTTGGTATGGTTATATAATCCCATGAATACATTGAAAATGTGTATATTTATATGTTTATAATGTTATTATTGGTTCTTTATATAGGACATATCCCATATGAAAGGACCAATGTCAGGGCTTGCCAAGAAGGGGGTGAATTGTGTTTGGTCAGATGATTGGGAGAGAGATTTTCTTTAGCTAAAAGTTCAGACAAACTCATAACCTATACTAAATTAAAAAATGATGGTTAAAACATATATCATGCACTATGACCCAACTGATATTGTATTTAGAGCAGTTCTGATGCAGGTAGATCAAGTGTTTTTATGGCTCTAGATAGCTGATTCCACATGAGAGGAATTCATATACTCCTGATTTTGAGTTAGTTGAAGGGGAATATACCCTGAGATGATGGTGATGTTTTCTCATGGGTGATAGGTCTGGGGATTACACATACTCTAAAAACCATTGGTACATATTTTCTCAGTGGTACCTGAACCTTTGACAAAGGATGTGGGTCAAGTATCTACATTATTTCCACGTTGAGTTTTCTTATACATCATGAAAGGGAAATGTTGTTTCTCATGAATTGAGATAAAATACATAAAAAGACGATGTAAAAGAGTCATGTGTTGAGTGGAGGATGATTTAAGTTTAAATATACATGAATCTAGATGTTCATAATTCTCATGGATGACCATCGTCCCCTTTAACATCTTTTGTAACCATGATTCTAGACCAGATCAAGATAAATAAGGTAGTTGAACTAGAGGAATTAATTCAGATAGATAGATTATATGTTGTGGAGACACCATTTGGATGGTCTATTGGAATTGGATATTGCCTTTATTTTTACGTCAAATTTAGAGTTCATATGGTCCTACATAAGGAGATGAATAAAACTTTTCATGATTAATGATTAGCAGTACATCTTGGATTGAGAAAGGTGAATATTGATATCTATAGACAGTACTAGTGGACAAAAACGAACAAATAAGTTCCAGGATTTATAGTGATATGTATCACATTTCATTAGGTTAAAGCTGGTCATTAGAGGCTAGCTTCACTTTTACAGCCTCTCCCCATTGCTAAAAGGGAATTGGATGATGTCAGTATGTATTTTTGTTATAGTAATATCCAGGGAAACTCATAATAATGTTGTTGTATGGGTGATTATGGTTCTACTAAAATAGGTTCCCCACTAGTTTCCAATTAGAGAGACCCTCATAGTTGATTATCTAGGAAGTATTTTCATGTGTGAGGTAGTTCAACTGCTTGGTGTTCCATGGAGCATCATTTTAGAAATATATCCACGTTTAATATCACTATTATTGATGGGTGTATAGAAGTATCTGTGATCATTGGCTCTTTTGATTTTTCTGGAACATCCTTTGATTGATGGTCAATTTAAATATATTATTTGAGCAATAGGGGATATTTCATGATCCTTCAAGTTTTATGTTGGTGGTTTGTAGGTGAAAAATATATAAATTATGGATATTTCATATAATAACAGCTTTTAGGGTTAAAATCAGATGTCACCTTTTGAGGATTTATATGGAAGGCCGCTTCATTGACCTATTTATTGGATATTGGTAGGTGAACCAACAATTGTCAGGTCTAGTCTCATTCATGAGACATTAGAGCATGTTTATTTGATATGGATGATACTGGTGACTATGAACAAAAGAAATAAAATCTTAAGATGTCCATCATAGATGACCTCTGGAGTTTGAGGGTTTTTATCGTGTTTTTTATCAGGTATCACCTAGGTTGGGGAAATGATGTAATAAGAATCTATGTAAGTAAATTCCTAGTTTTTCAAGATATTTGAGATAGTGGATAGGTTCAGTAAAACGGAATACTGACTGGCCTTCCCTAGTGCTATTGTGACTTTCTTGATGTGTTTCATGCATCAATGTTTTTGAGATTATATACGGAACCTTCTCATATAAGGGATGTTGATGACATAGAGATTAGTGATAATATATCCTTTGAGTTTCATCTGATATAGATTAAAGGCTATAGTTACTAGTATCTTAGCAGTAGAGTGATTCTATTAGTTATTTCTTTGTCACAACATCGGCCTATTTAAGAGGATACATAGGAGAGGGTATCTGATATGAAATCAAAATGGCTCTAATTTTTCACCAAGACCCAATAAATGATGTTTGGAGATTCTCGGGGAGTAGCTGTTATACACTAGGGAGGTTGTAAGATCCCAAATTTTCCCGCATAAGTCCTTTTTTGAGTTTTTGATTAAACTAATTTCTTTGGGCTCGACATTTTTATTATGCATTGGTTTATAAGTATTATTGAGAGATAGATATCCATTATTGGATAGGATGGACTAAATTCATTGATTGATGTTTTTTAATTAATCTATTTTGGTTATATTCATATGAAATGGGTTATATGATATTTTCCTTACATTTGGATGTTTAGGATGTGGTTTGGGTCCTTTTTGTGCTTCTTGATTGAAAAATGCATACAGGGGATTTCCACACTGTGTAAAGGTATTATAAGACCATTAATTTATACAAGAAATATGTTGTGAACCCAGTATAGTCTGAGAAGTGGTTACATACCATGTAAATAATTCTTATCTTGTAATGAAAAATCAATTAAGAAAATTCACATAGGATAAAAGGTTTTCCTCATAACCTGCTAAAATTAAATTCATGACGTGTAAAAGTGTTACACGCCATGTAATTTATTGAATTGTAGTTTTAAGGATATGCGGTAGATTTATTATTTATTACATCCACTGTAGCATTATTACTCTCAACATAGGATGTTTCTAGGTTAGTTTGGAAGACTTCGCTCCATTTTGTATGTCATGTTGGTGGAATTGATCCCTACTATGTCATTAGATTTGGTTTTCCCTACCTATTCCATTATTCTAAATTATATCGGTGGATCCTTTGGGAAATGTTGGGATGTTGTCATGATGGGGTCTTATCTTGGTATTTTTTTCTCTTCTGTACCTAATTACTTATTGTGTTATCCTTTGTAAGTGCTTCATTAATCTTTTGTTTATGGTAGGGATCTAACCTAAACCCTATAGTCTATTTAAATTTAAAGTGTATATAATATTTTAATTATGCCAAAAATATCTACTCTAAAATTTATTAAATGATTAATTGGTATCCCTTTGGATAAATTATTAATATCCTAGATTATTTGAATCGTTGACATGAGAAAAATCTTGATTATGAATGAATTGAAAAACGGATTAATGTGTGTTTCTAATGAGATGATTTTTTGGTAATTTAATGATATTTATGAACCTTATATTTTTATGATTAATGAAATAAAAATAAATGAATGGTTTATGACCAAAAAATAAATTTAATGTGTAATTTAATGATAAATTTGAATTTTTATAATTAACTATTCAGACTGGAGATGTTTCATTGTGAAATAATTACTACTATGACTAGTGATTTGTTTTTCTAATTATTGTATATCAGAATATTCCTAAAGGATTATTATTTCAATGCCTGTATTGGAGGCTATTCATAGTTATACATACGATAATTCTTATTTAGTAGGATATGCCTAGTGATTCGTGTTGAAATTCTTATATAGTGGGCTCTACACAGTTATTTATAATGAAATGCTTATTTATTTGATTATGCCTAGTGAAATATGATGAAATGATTATATACCAGGCCTGGAAATGATCCCTACTAAAATTATTATATACCAGGCTCAGGCCTGATTTATTGCTATAATGCTCATATACCAAGTTCAACCTTGATTTATTGATGAAATTCATATATAGTGGGTTTGAATCGGTTTTTTGTGATTGAGAATAGGTATATATGATTATGGTTGACATGGTAGTGAGACATGATCAGATACATTCTAATATAGTACCAAATCAATTTATGTTTTACTATGGTTATATAGTTATGGTTGGCATAGTCATGAGACATGTTAGAAGACAATCTTGTAGAGTATCGAATGATGTTGATGTGGTATTATTTTAACTATTTAATTAATTAATAAGATTTTTTACATTATTTAATTAATTTATATTCAGAATATGTATGTTCATTCATAGTGGTTTTGACCTACCGAGTTATACTCACGCCCTATTTGGGACACTGTTTGGTACCCAAGAAGATCACATGTATTTTGGATTTCACAAGGGAATATGGCCTCAATTTTGACTATGGATATTAAATTGGATGGAGTTTGGATATGGGATTAACATGGGGCTCAGGATAATAGATTTTTGAGAATTTATGTGAGTCTTATAGTCTTTTATTTTTATTAATTCTAGTTGAAATTTAGTTATATGTCAATCTGTCATTACATTATTATTTTATTATCTATTTGGTTATTCGGTTGGCTGTTACTGTTTGGTATTTATGTGGTACTGTATTGGTTCGATTATTTCCCATACATGGATATTTATTGTTAGATGATTATTCCACTGTGTAATAACTCTTCAACTAACAATATAGTTTTCGATATACATATCATAGACCTACTACTAGTCAATAGATTGTATTTAAATAGGAGGCATGCTTTTGGAATTTTAAACAACCTGTTTTGGATAGTGGGAGAGATATAGAGTGGGGGACATTAAACTTTTACATTACTTGGGGAATTATAAATTTATCAGATATTTATTTTGAATTTTGATTGATTAAGGACATGATGATAAAATATTGATGAAACCCATTTTGTTTACCATGGGTTTTGTTTTTAATGCTTTCCCCCCAGGGCACACGTCATCATGGAAACGCATGCCTTTCGCCTCATGTACTTTCTTTTCAAAGGTGTGCTAAATTTACCCATTATTAGTGATTTATACTCCTTGATCGAAACATGATGATGTGATGTCAGTTCCTCCTTCTGTTTATTCCAGATCAGAATTCATCACATGGTTGTGGTGTGCCTCATAAATTTGATTCATTCTTCTTGAATATCATTCCTAGTGCCATCTCTTTGTGGATGCTGGTTAATTGCGCTACTTCTATAATGAAATTTTGAAGGTTCATGTTAGGGAAGAATCATTGAATGAACTAGATAGAAACATTAGGAATATTGGGTAATCTCTAGATTCTATAACATTGATACATCTGTATTGTTCCTCACAAGGGGGATTCTCAATGGTGCAAAAACCTAAGGAATACCACATCGATTTTGGGGCATATTATTCCAAAGGAAATTCTATGAGGTTTCTATCTACTTTCCATTATTAAAATAGGGTATTCCATGATTTTAAAATCTGGTGGAGTCATATCAAATTGATCAGAACATTGATGATAGTGGACTAGATAGGTGCAGTCTGAGGATGGAGTACAAGGAAGGCTTATTAGATGAATGGATTATAACACCTAATAAGGACAGACTTGAGATGGAGTGTCCGAAAATGGGAAGGTATCATACAATAATGGATGATCTGGACATCATAATGGATAGATTAGGGAAGCATAAAAAAACATGGAAATACCATGGAATACCATAGGTTGGAATTTAACCACAAGGAGGCTTCCTATGTACCCTATTTAGATGAAAGGGATAAAAACCCATGTAGTTTGAAGGGATGATTTGGTTCTTACACATTTTCATCTTCTCATCACAATAAGGGCACATATGGTTGGGTTTATATGATGTGTGGGGATTATGTATTGTTAAATACATAGATGGATGACATGAATTCACCAAAATTGGCATGTCTAGAAATATTATGGTGGATACATAGGAAGTGTCAAAGATTGAGGATGAATGAGATAGAATAAACATGAAGATGAACATTTTGGGATTTATGATCGAGGAGGATTCCTTCATGTCTTGGTGTATGGGAATAAAATTCCACTTTGTTTTGGAATGGGAAAATGAGATATATGAGGAGGAAACTAGTGTGAAGTGGAGCTCAAGGATATGGACCTGAAGGAAGAAAAAACATCAGATTGGGGCATGATCTTGTTGAGACACAAAGGCTCAGGGGAAAGAATTGGATGTGAGACCGATGATGGGATTATTCCTCAGGGAGACTTCCTACATATCTTAGTGGCTGGGAATCAACATCCATGTAGTTTAGTATGGAGTCATAGAATCAGGGAATACATAAAGGAAGACAACCTAGAGACACACTAGGGGATTACACATGGTTAGTGTCCCTTCAGAAGAGGTACACTATTTGTTGGATGGGAAAGGTTAAGTACCAAGCTTAGGCATTATTAGTTTCCCAACTATATTAGAACACCTCAATGGATAAATCCAAGAGATGTTTCCCAAAAAGGGATGAAGTCACATATGCAAGGTGAATCCCTATAATGGATCACTTGGTTTTACCATTGGTTGGGATTGATGCTCAAAAGGGATTCCTATATACCCAAAGGGATAAAAAACTACATAGTTAGGAAAGATAAATGGGTCAGCAGTTTCATGACAAGCATGAAAATTGTGAACATATGTGAAGTAATCAAGATAGATGGTTGATGGAGAGTGATAAGCTTTAATCTTGAAGAGGTTTCCTAAATATCCTATTTAGAAGATGAGGATGAATTTTCACGTAGTTCGGTGTGTGCAGTTCATCATCATGTAGAACTAGATGGGAATGGGGCTTATGCACAACTAGTGGACCAAAGAGTTTGTGATGGTGTATTTTTTACTCAAATACCATGTGAGTCATTCTTGTTGTGGGAAATAAGAGGTAACATAAGAATTGACAATCATGTCATGAAGGATGCGACCGCGAGAGATGGTTTGGGGATTATGCATGGATAGTAGCCCAGGAAGATGGAGATTGTTATTTACTCCTTAAGGGAAGCCCAAGAAGGTATTTTAGGGATTACATGGAGACTACCCAAGGATCGCATGGTGGAAAAGTGCTTAGGGAGTGAGAAGGTTGAATTAAAAGGTGGGAAGCTGAAGGTTCCTGATCTCATCCCCTCTCTGATCCTTTCAAGCCTGCCATATATATAAAAAGTGACTTTTTTAACTTCATGTGTTCGGGATGAGGTTTCATGGAATTAGAACATCATGAAGCTCAGATGATGAGGACTCACTCTTCATCCGATGGACATAGATAATTTGCACCAACCATCACTTGGGGAAGGGAAGGTAGAAGAAATTATTGATAGGAGTGAGGTGGAGGAGTGGTTAATTAGGATTACAGAAGGAAATATCCATGGTACCATTGTGGAACAGAAATAGTGGATGAAGCTTCTGCATTGAATCTTCCATTGTGCCACTAAGGAGAAGTAATGGTGGATTGGGTTTATGGATTGAAGATTCCTTGGCACTACTAAGGAGTGTAAATTGAGGATAGGAATTACTAGTGGATGTTACCATGATGTTTCTAATTATAATCAATGGTGGATGGGGATTTCACATGTAAGATTCCCTAGCGGTACTATAGAGTGGAAATCGTGGATTAGTCTTATGCATGGATGCCTCCCTCATGCTTATAAAAGTGATATTGGTGGATGGTGATTATGTGTAGAATCTTTCCTAATATTGCAAAGGAGTGACAATGTGGGATGGGGTTTATGCATGTATGATTCCCTAGTGCTTCTAAGGAGTAGAAATGGTGAATTAGGATTACATGTTGAAGAAGCCTTAGGGATGCTGTAGAGTGATAATGGTGGATGGGGAATACGCATGGAAGCTTACCTGGTGCCACTAATAAGCGACAATGGTTTTTGGGGAATACGTGTGGAAGCTGCCCTAGTGCTACTAAGGAGTGGCAATGGTGGATGGGGCTTATGAATCGAACCTTCCTTGGTGCGGCTAAAAAGGGGAAATTTTGGATTGGGCTTATGAATAGAAGTTGGCCAATCATTTTTTTGCTTGACACTAAACCTAGGTGATGAGTATTGAGGAATTGATTGAGGAATAACATGACTCAATGTACTTAGGGAATCCAAGATGAGGATCTCAAATCATGATAAGGGAAATGGACCATGAGGAGTAGGTTGAATCAAGGTATATGATGGAGTGTTGAATATTTCCATGAATCATGGTATTCTATAGGTGTAAGATGAGTGTTCATAAGGATACAAGGTAAAATATCAATGACTAGGTCCCAAAAGATCACGGTGGATGGGGTTTGTAGAGCTCCAGGTCATGCAATGGGGCTTTCTAAAGTAAAGGTGATCAACAAAAATGAAATCGCCTTAACATATGGATCATTTTTAAGAGATACTTCATGAAGGCTTAATGCTCCATGGATCCTTTATAAACCCGAAGGGACACTATCCTTCATAATGGGAATCCCGTCATGGTGCTGAGAAGCAGAAAAAAATATGGGATCTAAAGTTGAAAGAGTAGTGTAGTTGTGATTATGAAGTGAGGGGAGCCGACTATTTTTTTTTGAAAAAGGGGGCTCACGATGGTCATGATTCTCGACATGAATGAAAACAAACATCATGAAGAAAATATGTTTTTAGAGGATGTTCCATGAACCAAGAAGTTTCCTAAGGCGCCATGATTCGCAAATATGTACATGCGGCCATAGAGGGGGATTCATGAACCCTTTATCCTACCTTACTTTGAATGAACTTAAAATCAATTCTGTTACTCCATTCGGGCTCTACGACCAGTAAAATAGATGCCTGCAGAATGAGATACACTCTTGGATCAAGTATGGAAGCATTAATTGTATCATTTGGACGAATTTTTTTGTTCCAACATGACTACTATATGATGCATGTTTTAATGTTCTTGTGGTATACATATGAATGTATTCAGTCTTATGTGATGGGTGGGCCTGAAATTATATATCCCACCAATTTATTGTGTAATTATAAGTATTATATTATCCCATTTTTTATATATAAGAAGTTACACAAAGATCCAAAAGGGGCACATGTCATGTTATCCCAAGACCGAAAGAGTGTTTATGGGTGGTTATATAATCATAAAGATGTTAGATGGGTGGTGTGAAAAATTCTATTGTGTTTTGAATGTCACGGTATGTAACCATGGCATATTATATATATGATTGTAATTGTGACACACTTTTTATTAAAAAAAGCTTCTTCCAATGTTGTTCTATGATGGATCATGTAATTTAATTCCATTATGATTATTGTCTTATGAGATAATGTTCTCCATGATATGACTCATGATTTTGATCAATTATATGATGGGTATTGTTTTCAAATTTTGAAATCAAGTTTTCACACCATTATGGACATTTCATAATTAAATGATCATAAACATCTCCCTAATATACCTTAATTATTAATTTGAGATCATCATTTCACATGTTTCTTTTCCTGATGTTATAAATTAAGGTTTTATACATGATATTTCTAATAAGGGTGGTAGTTGTGAGGAACATAGATTGGGATGATATATATCTCTTTTGAACATGTTGTTTGTCGATGAATGATTTCAAAGACACTAAAATTCTATGATTATGGTAGGAATCATATTATGATATTTGAATTTTCATATAATAAAATTTTATATTTATGTATGAATTTTTTTTCAGTATATTTTTTGATAATTTCAAAACTAAATATTTATCCATTCATGTAATAATTATATTTTCCTTTCAAAAGAAAATATTTTTTGCTGTCATTTATTATTTGGACTCAATTTTTTCTATTATCTCAAATGTGGATTATTTTAACTGATTTTATTTTTTTATAAATCACCCCAAAATGATTATATATATATATATATATATATATATATATTATTTTGGGTGATCAAATTTGGTATAAATTGATATGGTTTGTGAGGTTATTCATGTTGTATATCTTGAAAATTAATATGAGTTCCATTCTTATATCTAGGTTTTAATGATGTAAGGATTTGATGTATTCTTGTGGAAAACATGTGTAGGGTTAGTTTTTTTGTGATGGGTGGGAACTATATATTCATAAAATTCATTGGAAAATTATTTATATCTCATTATATAATGGTGAAATGAGTAGTGATGCTCAATCCAAAGTGTGAAACTGATTTTGATTCCTGATCTGCTATGGGAAAAAGAGTGTGACGTACGTTATACTAATTGAAAATGTTGTAATGCCTCATCCACTATAGGATACTAGTGGGGATTACTAATAAAAAATGTTTTATTTCTATGATTACATTGGTTCCAATATCATTTTATATGGGATTATTATATAAACCATGGATCATTATTTTTGTATCATGTTTTATCTATATTTAAGCATTGTCATATGATTGATCATATATGATTATATTTTCTCCAATCATTCCACATAGACAATTTTTAGGATATATGTTTCATTAAATCATATATATATCCTATCATTGTTTCTCATATGCTTATGATCTCACCCTAAGAAACACGTGAATATGTTTATTTTAAGAACAATAAATGTTTGAGATCACTCATTTCTAATGTTTTCATTTCCTAGGGAATGAGGATGGGTTTATATAGAGAGATTGTTATAAGAAGTTCTATTATGATGAAAATATAGGGAAATGTTCTTAGGTATTGTAAAAAAAATTACATAACTTGGTTGTATAAAAAGAAACTAAACCTCATGATTGTTGGTATGTGTTGTTTATTATGTAATGAAGTTTTTTTAATTATAGAAATGTTGGCGAATAAAATAATATTTAGTCTGTGTCTCCTTAGTAATGTGTTTGAGTTTAATAGATAAATTGTATATGGGTATGTTAACAACTAATTAGAGAAATCATTGTATATAATATATAAGAAAACCCTTTAATCAAAGGAATAAAAAAAGGATATCTATAGAGGTAATTCATAAGAGGATAGTTAATGGTTATATATAGAAAATGTTTAAGAACGAAAATTTCATGGTAAGATAATTTCAATTGTAATGATTTGATGTTTTTAATTTATGAAAACATTTATAATGAATCAATAAAAACATGAAATCTAAATTTAGAAGAACAATATATTATTTCATAGAAAATCTGGTTGAAAATGAGAATTTTCATTTAATATCCATTTAAATTAAATTCATTGAATAATTTACAAATCACATTTTTTGGAAAACCATGAAATATGAAATTAAATTGTCATAATCTTGTGAATTATTTTCATTCAAAAAAGTTTTAAAAGAAATCTAGTTTTCTAATTTTTAAAAATATAATCGAAGTGAAAAGGTTAATATTTTTTTTAAAAAAGTTAATAATTAAAAAGTCAGTAAATAGTCTCTTTAGAAAAATTAAATTCTTAATTATTGATAAATGTTAAAAAATGTATTAATGAAACTGGTATAATTATTTTTTAGGTTAAACATGGTGTGAAATATAAGAAATATATGAATGATATTTAATTATTTTTTTAAATTTAAACGAACATTATTGAAAACCCTCATTATAAATAAGTAAATAAAATTTACAATTGAAAGACTGTCATTTAGAATTAAGAGGGTAACATAAATTAAATAATTTTTTTGTTCCTAAATATAGATAAAAACATTACGGGGAGGAAGATATGGAGTAGAAATAAATTATTTATTTTTTATAATGAGAGTTATTATTAACGACATTATACATTTGTTTAAAAAAAAAACAATGAAGTTTTAATTGATGATGAGAAGTATATTTTTAGAGAACAAAAGGAAATAAAAAATAAAATAATTTAACTTTTGGATCCAAGAAGTCATGAAAATTATATTCATGTAAGTAAGACTACAACACAATGTATAATAATTTTTTTTGATGAAACCCTTACTACATTAGAAAAATTCAAATGGAAAACCCGTAATGTATATTTTTGTAAAAGAAAAATTATGGATAATAAATAATATGATGATCCAGAAAAAAATAATAATCACTTATTTGATACACCATCCCAAATAAAACATTACATATAAAAAGAAATATATCTCATCAAAATATATTTGAGATAGGAAAACAATACCACAATTCTAAGCTTCTACTAAATAATATTACCCTCTAATATCCAAAACAATAAAAACATAATAAAATAAACAATAAACATGTTAATATATTTAATTTCTTATATACAATATTTTAAATCATTATATACCTGTATATTTGTTATATATTGTAT
Source organism: Viscum album (assembly GCA_963277665.1). Classification (NCBI taxonomy): domain Eukaryota; kingdom Viridiplantae; phylum Streptophyta; class Magnoliopsida; order Santalales; family Viscaceae; genus Viscum; species Viscum album. The sequence continues at coordinate 1,536,476,360 of OY728158.1, read as the reverse complement.
GTTTGCAGTATCGGGCATGAGTTCTCTTTATTGATTCGATGGAATTTCATAATAGTGGATTTTCGTTTATTGTTCTCAAATATTTAATCATTACATGGTTATTTAACATACTAAAATTGATAACATATGTTTATTTACAAATAATTATTCATATATAAATTTTTATTTATTTATTCTTTCTAAAAATAGGGTCATTTTCAGCTTATTTCAATAAATTTAGCGATTGAAGATAATATTTTAGTAACAAAATATATACATATTATAAAATATAAAAAATCATAATATTTTTATTTTATTATTAAATTTAAATTATATTATTGTTCATGTTCTTATGACCATACATGAAAATTTTTTATATCATGGTGGATGTATATTTTTGAATGGTCCAAACATAAACATAACACAATTCAATTATTCAGTATGGATAATGAATTTGCTAATTTTGACATAATATCACTATAAAATAATGATAATGTTATTAATTTAATTTTTTTTTATTTTATGATGGATTTAAGGGGTTTTGATAAAAAATAAAAATAATGATAAATAATGAAAAAATGGCACATTTTGGTTGCAGTTGTCCCCACAATATAGTGCTAAAATTTTTATTTACATCCAATCAGGGAAAGTAATGGTGGATTATAAATTTATAATTTATTCTTCAACTATATCCATATAACACTCAAATAGTTTTTTCCATGAAAAATAGAATACGCCATATCATGGAGGTGGATGTCCACACATCACTAGATAAACATTATTTTGATTTTATAAGTAGGTGGGAAGGAAAAAATGGGTTGTTCCATTATATTAGTTTACCTAATTTATAATAATAATACTTATTACACTATATTAACATATTTGGGGTATGTTTTTTGGTGAATTATTAAGAACAAAAAGTAAGGATTATTTAATACTTATAAAAAGGGCTTGAACATCCTCAGGTTGGAAGCCATAAAATTAAAGGACATATGATGAATTGAAAAACAGGAGATAGAAAATTCAAAGAAATTATATGAGAGTAAAATTTGGCATATATTAGATGATATTTCATTGATAAAGTGTGGTATTGAATGGGTGGAAGTGATCCATTTTTATAATTGTAGATAATGGAACGTTTTTGGAAACCCTTAACATTTCAAATATATAAATACAATATTTAAGTGTTAATGAGTTCAAAAATTAAATAAAATAGAGTGTGTTGTGATATTTTATGGGTAAATACTAAATCTTTATTTGTATACATTTTTAAATAATGTTTGAAGTCATTTATACTTATTTTTTTTTACAATTTACATTTTGGGTTTTTATCAGTGTAACTTGTTTCTAACCACCTAATTATATTTTATTAAACATTAAAAATTACCACTATTACCAAATTCAGGTGTGGTGAAACTAAATTTAATCTCTACTTAGTCTTTTGAATTTAAAAATAATATATATTTACATTTGTAATTAAATTATTATATATAAAAAATAAACTATTTTTTAGAAAATATTATTTCACCAATAATTGTTTTTAATATAATATTGTGTTACTAATAACTTTTTTATTGATCATATTCTTAACATCAATATTAAAAAATATATTAAGGTTATTTTTCAGAAGATATTTATTTATTTTATTAGATAAATTTTTTAATGTTAATAAATTAATTGTTCTTAAACATATCATTTTTATGATTATACAGGATAATAACCATAATCAGTTAATCAAACATGCATGAATATAAATGAAAAATAAATTATTAAATAATATGTGAATTTTGATATAAAATACAAAAACAATTTTTTTATTCATTTGTTAAGTTATGAAAGCTAATCATTAATAGAAGTGAATAAAAATGTTTTAAGTGTAAAATATCACTAAATACTAAAAAAATAAATAATGCATTTTATAAATTATATTAATTATAATAAAAAAAATTATTTTAATTTATAAATATATATTTTTTGGGAAGTGTTTTTTCAGAAACAATTAACTCATAAAAATATTTGTATTATAAAAATCGGTATATTATTAACTATTCACGTCAAAAAAATATTTTTCATAAAAATTCACCATAAACTAATATTTATATGATAAATACAAAATTTCATAAATTACTTTAAAATTAAAATTTAAAAATTTAAAAATTTTAATTTAAAATAAATATTCCAAGGATAAATTATTTAATTGAAAACTATCTTTTGAAACATTATGATTTATTAATCCAATTTTGTATACATTTATAGTTTATTAATATTTTTTATCCCCAATATATTTAATTTTAGTTATAATTAGTTATTCAAATATGTTTTTGATCCTTTTTGTTGTTTCTTATAGACCAAATTATTATAATAATTTTTTATTAATGAAATTAAAAAGTGAAATTATAAATCGGTGCATTCCCCAAGAGAAATATTTTGTGTCTTCATGAATTAAATTATGTATATGTAACAAAATAGTTAGGGGTGTCTAGAATAATAAAATGTGTTTAATTTTAATGTATAATGTGGCTTTATCCATCCAATATTTGTTATGACTGGTGAACTTTGTTTTTCCCACATAATACTAATTTAACTAATATCAAGTTATTTTCTAACAATTGGGTTTAAATAACTGAATATAAATAAATTAATTAATTAATGTGAGTTTATAATCTAAATTTTATTAATAGGTTATCACATATTGATTTGTAGATATTATTTTCCTATCATGGAAATTTTCCTGGCCTCAATGTGTTGAATTCCAATCACTACCTAATATCACATTAAATTTGACTAAGGGAATGATTATAAGATTTTAAACAGAAAAAATTCAAAAAATAAATTAATATAATAGTGTTATGTTTATTAGGTATAATAATAAGACCATAATTGTTTATACTAATTATTCAACAAATTGTCATTTGAGAGGTTATTTTTAAAAAAACATTCTCAGTATATATTATTAGGTTGAATTATATAGGAATATAATTCGAACATTTCTTGAGTGGGTGATATGTTTTTCTTACTACACATCATCTTAATGACACACTTATATTGTTGCTGTTTCCTATGACTTCCCCTTTATATAATGTTGGTGGTTCTTATCATCCATGTAGACACTGTATTAGGAAATTGAAATAGATAATGTCAAGGTTTCAAAAATTTATGACAATGAATTTCCGATGATACAAAAATGTTTTATTTTTTTTCTTTCAACGCATCCACTAATATCATTAAATTTTACTGGAAATAATTTGCAACATTCCCTCCTTTACCATGGGTAAAACATCTTATCGTTACTTTGGGACATTTTATTTATTTCTTATTTCACTAATTTTTTACATAAAGGAAAGTAAATAGTCTTTACCTTTTTATCTTTTCTGCTAATATTTCAGGAGAATGTATCCTTGTTTTCCATGGAGTGATAGTATTAAAAATTAAATTGACATCATAAATCGTAATTCTTGATTGTTGGTTTCTCATAATCATAAGGTCTCTAAGTCAACCACATAAATAATTTTATTTCTTATTAGTAGAGTCCGTATATTATTCACGATATATATTGTTAACTTGTAACATTAAATATTAAACCATTACAAAACTAAAAAGTACTCAATCATGAGTGATGAATAATTGACACCATAATATATGTATTTTATGATAATTACATGAAAAATTCACCCTCAAAACGAATTAATTTTCAAAATTACTTAATTATCTTTATGTTAAAACTGAATAACTCTATGTTAAGTCTAGGTTTCATTCAGTGGGATTCATTTGTTTTTATTATTGTAATTTGATAACATAATAAATCCATTATAATTTAGTTTAAATATAATTTGAATAATCAAATCATATCCACTAAGAGTTTCAAACTAGGTGTATATTTAGGCCTCATAGTTATGAACTATGGAATGATTTAGTTCATACCATACCTGCCCATTTGAAGGGAATTAAACACAGTCATATATATATACCGAAGTTTTCATTCACATTTATTATCTTCAGAGGTATGATATTTTTTGAAATATAACATAGTCTCAACTTTAAAAAATATCATGATGTTATCTTACACATATAATTATCTATTTGATTTTTCCCAAGGGTTTTAATTTTTGTTCACTTATCAAAACAAAAAAATATTAAATTTTACAATAACTATCCTTAAATGGTTATATACACATTTGTAAATGTGATCAAACATAACTTTGACCCCTAAACTAATCATCAAATAACTCTATAATATAAAATGTTATCTAATCCCATCTATGATACCAAATATAACACCCTATATACATGATGATATATGTTAGATTAATTAAATAATATTTTCAATAAATAGTTCCAAAATACATTATATTTTTATGGTTTTAGATAATTTATACAAATAGTTAACTAAAAGTATCACATATTTTTAATGTAATGAAAATTTGGACAAATATATAAGAAACTGATTAGTCTAAAATAAGTATTCAATGTTTCTCACAAAATCTTCACATAATATAATTATCTAGGACATTCATACTTTAGCATTATTCATAACCTAGGGAAATAGAAATAAAATAAATGGGTGAGATTAGATTCTTAATAGGGGTAAACATATGAATATCAATCAATGATCATAAGTGACCATAAGATTATCATATGGGAATAATACGGATTGTTCATACAAAAAAATATTTTACTATAAAAAAAATATTTTTAATATGACATAGAATAACAAAATCAATGATGCATGAGTTTGTGGAAATAAGAGTTAAATAATATGAGATGTGATATAGTAAAATTTTATTCCAAATATACGTAAGACAGTTTCATAAACATTAGCATAGAGAAACATCACTTTAATAAGAAACACACATGGACTAATGTTTGATATAAAACAACATTTTTCCTTTTTAAGAATCACCTTAAAGAGTCACACACATATATAAATTATAAGAAAAATCTAAATTGTTCTCACACATCCATATTTCAAGAGATTTAAAATTATTACCAATGATTTTACGTGATATATAAGACCACACCAATATTTCTTCAACACCTTAATATGATAATTGGATATAATCATTCATAATATCAAAATGTGCATGTAGAATAATAAATTGCTTCATTCATAGAATCATAAATACCCATGGAAATAGAAATAGGTACTATATCCAATTTCAGTGGAATCACAAAAAAAATCATTCATAATTCCTCAAAAAATTATTAAATGATAAAACCATTGAAAATAAATAGTTATCCAAATATATTAAATATATTTCTAGGTAAAACAAATTCCATAAAGATAAAAATGAATATGGTATTTGTAGTATATATATATGGTATACAATTACATAAATAATTTCCCAAATCTATCAATGGGAGGCATCAAGTTAGGGACTTTTAAATCAAATGAACAAATAATTGGGTATTAACAAAGGGAAGTCATTAGAAGAAAAATTACGTTTATACACTGAAGGGGATTAAGAATAATATAGACAGTGAATGATCAATACAAATATGGATACTTAGTTCTTCTTATTTTCTAAAATGTGGGTATTCAATAAATGAGTATATTAATAATAATTTTATATGAATTGTAGAAATTTACTATGAAAATAATGATGAAAATATACTCTTTTAGATGAAATTTTGTTGAATAAATTTATTTTATAATGGTAACATAATAATGATACATGAGAATGAAGATACAAAATAATGGGGAACCCATTAAAAAAAATTAAAAACATTTTACATTCTAATTTTTATAATGAAAGTATATAAGACAATTCCACCAATTTCATTTAATAATTTATTTTCTAGAATATTGTAAAAAAATTTCATTATAAAATAAATCACAACTTTTTATTAAATCTCCAATAACGAATCCATAAAAAAACAGATTTTTTATGAAAAAAATTAGAGTTTTATATAATAAATATATCAAAGTTACATTAAACCTTTTAACATTTTAAATTAACTTAATTCCAAACCAACATTGTAAATTGGGGGAAAAAGCCATTATAGAATTGAAGATAATTAGTAAAATGTTCACATGAATTAATCCATTTTTTAGTTCCCAAAAAGATAGGATAACATTGTATACCAGGGTAGTATGTACATGTAATAATATATTAATTTGTAAGTGTATGAGTAATTCATACCAAATTTATACTTTTTTTATCAAATAAGTATTTATTGATGATGATATATAATTTTGTAAAAAATAAAAGTAAATATAATATAAAATATGTGAATGTTAATATCAAAGAATGCTTGAAATGTTTATTAGTGTCAGAATGACTACAACCTAATGTATCTAAAATTGTGTTAATGTCACCCTTATGAAATTAAATTTTTTATAATGAAAACCCCCTGAAGGATATGATTTCAAATGAAACGTCAAATAAAATAAATAATAATATGATCACGATAAAAACTTTTATAGGTTATTTAGATACACCATTTAAATGAAAACATAGTTAGTAATTAGAAATATGTATATGAAAATCATCTTTGAGAAAATAATCCCTAATATTAATTCCTTAATTCCACTAACATGCTTGAATATAATATATTAAAAAATAAAATTTTTAATGTCCAATTTCATAAATATATTCATATCTATTACCTCATATATTATTATTTTCTAATTATTCTTAAAATTTCTATTATTTACTTATTATTTATTTTCAATGTTGGGTGTGAGTGGTCTTTAGAATATTGAACTAGTATCATAATTTAGAATTTTTTATTTATTATTAACTAAAAGTTCATCATTAAAAGATAATTTTGATTAATATAATTTAAATTTTTTTGATTTATAATGCTATTATCTCATTACATTATTTTTTTATTTACATTTAATGAAAATTAAACAGTGTTTTCTTATTTCAGTTATATTATCGATCACTAATATTTTTTTAATAATATGTTAAATACCTAATATAACCATTCAAGAGCCATAAAATACAATTATTTTCTTATAAAATTATAATAATATAGGTGTTTATGTTCATATATCCATCAATGATATATTTTTTTAGTGTTTTCATGTTGGTGGGTCAACCAACGCAATAACAAACATACCATAATTTAATGGGTTTTTATGGTTAAGAAATTGTTTATTTTGATTTTATATTATTACAATAAAAAATGATGATATTATTGATATGCATTGAATTTTTTTAAAAAAATTATTTTTTTTGGGATTGAAAATGAAAATAAAGATAAAAAATGAAAAATGTTTGATTTTGGAGATCGTAGTCATCACAACACAGAATTAACATTTTCATTTCCTAAAGCATGATTACAAATGAATGTGAGTTAAAAAATTTCAATTAATATTCATAAGTATATTATATATTTCCCTTATATTATTCAATTCCATCTATATAACCAATGAAGAGTAGCAGTGGTAAAAACAAAAGAAGTCACTTCGAGGAGGAGGTAGTTCGCACAACACTCGATTGAAGTTTTCTTTTTTTATTGGATGAGAATGAGAAAATATTGGGTTTTTACATAAATAAAGATACCCTTTTGTATAATACAACTAATAAGGAAATTATATTTCAATATTTAAGTTATGTTTCATGAAATTTATAAAGAGGTAATGTTATGGAATAAGTAATACATATATCTTGACATTGAATATCCTTTTGATAAAATACATAGAATTGAAGAACATGAGATAACTTGTATATAATTAGGGACATAGGAAATGGAAGGTACTTCTATGAGAAGAATATTTTTCTTATTTTCTAGGATATTTTAATCATAATGTGTAGTATGGATTGTGTTGAATTGATCTCCCTTTATAAGTGAAGGGAAAGTCACTTGTGTGAAAACCCTTTAATTTTCTATGATATCATTATAATACTATCGGGTCAAAGACTAAAATATTGAATTATTAGATTGTGGGATAATATTTGATTGACAAATATTCAACCATGTATATATAAACTTTTCTAAAAATATTTTATTTCATTTAATATTATTTTTTCTACATTACCCATTTATTTTGTTTTTAAAAGGGTAAATTGTTTTTAAATGAAGTAAAATATATTTTACATAACATGAAAAATAAACATGCATAAAAAAAGTTGGGGTTCTTAAAATATATTTAATCTTAATATTGTATAATTCAATATCTATAAAATATGAATTTAATTTTATATTTAACCATTTTATATATAGAAAAATATGTATTGTCGAATATGTTTTCATTCAATACCAAGTGTTATTAATATTATTTAGTGCTGATTAATAATTGAAAGAGTGATAATATATTTTAATATATGTTTAAAAAATTAATTATATTCATTTTTGAGAATTTATTAATTTAATTTAATAGAAAAAAACAATCAATATGTAACAAAAAATCCATTGAAAATAACCAACTACAAAAAATAATAGTTTCTTAAATGGAAAATGTAAGGAAATTGTCAAATATGAAGTTTTATGGGTAACATTGGGGATAAATGTAATGAAAAATAATATAATTTTATTTAAAAATATACAAACACCTAGTCGTGTACCCATAATAGAAATGGATAAAAAAATACCATCTAGGGTTAACTTTGAAGATAAAAAACCGGTAGCTTATACTACTCATTCCATGTGTGAAGAAACATGACCCGATCATTGATGAACCACTAATATATTCATATATGTACTAACTGAACCATGTAATGGGATGTATCCCTTGTAGATATATGTCTACGTTCTAGGATTCCTTTTCAATAGTGTAAAAAAATATTGATTAACCTATAGAACTTAAGAATAACTATCATAGTGCAAGTATCGACCAGTAATGCGTCACAACATCCATAGTATACATTAGAGGTGTTTATATATAATCCCCTTGGGTAAGGAACGGTACCTCCCATGAATAACATTGATATTTCATCAAGTCAGAGGAATCTATTAGGGGGGTTCTTGTAACCCAGCTGATTCCTTAGAAGAACCTTTGGACATGTGAGGGGAACTCTTATTTCAACTGATAATTCTTAGAGATGGGACATTCTCCCATCACTTTTAATGAGTGGGAAATGACCAGTTCACCATTTTAGTTTTAATTGATGTTTATCATTGTAATTACATTTTCCCCCAATAAAGAAAATTGAACATATTAAAATAATATGAAAATATTTATCAAAAGCGTGAAATAAATTTTTTTTGATTAAATTTAAAGATATGATGACTTACACTTTTTTATATATGAAGAAAATGAGGGTTTTATATATTTAATTAACTTTGATTAAAAAACATAAAAAATAAGTTTAAAAAATTCAATATAGTAGTTAAAATTTATTTAAGATAATTTTTAAATATATATTTTTGGAAAATTGTTTCAAAAATCAATAATTAATTAAAATTATGATATTAGGAAAATTGTTATATTTTTAAATATTTACCAAAATAATTATTGAAGAAAAATCTAAAAAAATTATCTTTTACTAATATTGAAATTTTTAATATAAAAATAAATTTAATTTTTAAATATAAAATTATAAAATATATATATTTATTTCTAAAATGAAAATATAATATAAAAAAAATAAATCAATTGAAAAAACCTTGTTTAAATATTTAAGTATTATTAATTAGATTTTATATGTATTTATAATACATAAATATGTTTTTATATAACATATGTTTTATTTATCTTATAATTTTCGTAGCTTGTATGTTGGAGATAGTTTTCCTACAGGGTTCATGTATAATATTCTATTAAATTAAAATATACTTATTTAAAATAAGAAATGATATTTTGAGTCCTTATATTGGGTTTTTAGGTTTTATTATTTTCAAGAATATTTATGGTTAAGATCACTTATAATTTATATAGGTTGTCTATAAACCATCTTGCAAGTAATAATTCATTTTTTTACTTATGTATGAGGTCACAAAATATATCAATATGATCAACATATAATTAAATTATATAATTTTAAATCATATAGATTACACTATTAAACAACACACAGACTCATTTATGGACACTAATTAGAATGAAAACTATGTGGATCCTTTGAAATTTATTATATATATATATATATATATATATAATATTATAGAAATTTTTTGAAACAAAATAGTTTAACTTGAATTCCTTAGGGAAAATATTTATTTATAAAATTCAAATATTTATAATTAAAAGGGAAAAATATGATGTTATAATAGTGATAAATAATGTTTGGGTTTAAATATGAATGGGGTTGGTCTTACCCTTTGGAAATTCTTTTATAGAAAAAATCTTTATTTTGAAATGCTATGAGGATGGAAAGACGATGAAATATTTTATGCTTTATACATAAAGAATATTTATGACGTTGTGGTATTATTTTTAGTATTTACTTCATGGTTTCAAATATAGTATTTTCTATGGATGTGATATATTTTTCAGGGAAGCAATATTTCCCCTGGTGTGACTATTGTACTGGGATTGTTATAATTCCCTATGGGTTAAAATTATTCGAAGATGGGTATGTTTACCAAGGGTTGAATCTACTAATTTTTGTATGGGTATAATTATTTATCATATATTCTAATAGTGAAAATAATAATATTTCCCTTGGTTGTATACAAACTATATATATACATGTAACACAATAATAGGATATTAATGTTTTTATATTTTGTCATCACAGAACCCAAGGATGAATGACGTCTATTTTTTTACATTCTCCGGAAGATGTACATATATATTTTTCACTTCAATATGAAATCAATTATACTTGATATGATTATAGATATTGATGGTGGTGTCCTACTAATTTTTAGTAACGCACAAAGAAAATAACCATTAGCACATGATAAGACATTATTGTTATAGAATAAGACAATGTTAAATCCCTATAGACGATTCATGAATCCAATTCAATGTTGGAATGAAAATATTACGGTTGAGCTAGGAATCCAGACCATTTGATGGGTTTTTTTTTGTTTTTGTTATTATGTTATTATTTTTATATTAGTTGATATGGTATACTCTTTAATGTCTATTTTACATGTATACAGATGATTTTGATATATCTTGGGTTGTGAAAATTTATTCTATAACTTTTTGTAATGTATATTTTCTGTATATTTATGTATACTCATATGATTGAACTTATTTACTATTTTTTCACTTTTATATGTGTTTATTATCTATCCACTATACAACCATAGAACCACATTACTAGTTCCAATCATTTTTCATATGGGGTGGTGCACCTGAGGTCACACATTGTTCTCTAATTAGGAAAAAATTAATCATAATAGATTTGAAGACATTATAATTTAGTATCAAATACCAATTTATTTTTCATGACTATTTGTGTAAGGATGATAGGAGATATGAATTTTTTGGAATATTATATGGGACTCATTCCTGAGAATTGGAAACCAAAGTATTAGGGATGCCTATATTCCATGGATGAGATCGATGTTCTTTATTTTCATTTTAATTTTTGAAATATTTTAAGAATTATTCACACACATGATTATTTGATTTATGATTTTTTTAATTTTTTCTCTTGGATGGAATAAAAATAGGGTGTGTGTTTAGGAATCAAACCATACTTGTATGATTGACATGTCGATTTTTTTATTACCTTTGTGTTATTTCTATGATTATGATGTGTTCCCTTATTTATAGGTTTTTGTCCCCATTTATATTAAGTTTCTACATATAAATGTATATTGTCATATAATATAAAATGGAATAAAAATATTTTATGTGATCACCTACCTTGATTATTACACTTTTTAGAAAATTTAAATTCTAATTATATATTATAATGCCTTTTCCTCTAGAATTCATATATTAAATTTATTAATCTCATCCACAATTTTGAAAATATACGAGTAAAATAAATTTTGAAAAAAGTATTTTATAATCACTTGTTGAAATTATTAGTTATAATCTACAAAAAAATAGTCAAAATTCAATTTTTAAAGTGTTTCTTTTTTAATTTGTAATCAAAATATTGTTTACTTTTAATTTTTTATGAAGTTATGGTTAATATAAAGAGGATACTAGAGACTATATATATCATACAGATATTATGTGGACCCTAATGTGTATAATTTTTTGGGGATACTAAGAGTTTAACATTGTAGATAAACAATACACTATATGTCACTATTTAATATATAGATTATTTGGTTCATAAGACATAGGATATAATCCACTATTTCAACAAGAGGGAGTGATATTGGTCACTTGATTTAGAGAGAATTTACATTCTAATTACTATCTTATGATGTATGTTATGTTTAAGAAAAAATACATAAAACCGATATAAAGAGTGAATATTTTTACAAAAAAACACCATTTCTATCTGAAATATGCTACTTGGGATAAATAAACTCCATTTAATAGTTTTTTTCAATGAACATGCAATATGGGAATGTTTCACCTCAAACAAATGATTTTTGACGTAAACCCCTCATTACCAGTATGTTTTATTATCTTCTCATTATAGTTACTCTTCTTTTATGGTTCTTTGATATCCCTTAAATGCTAACAACATCATAAGTTATTTTTGGAGTTATCTCCACTTCTGAGTACCTCGATCCAGGTCTCAATATCTATCTTTGTTTTATTTTTCATTTCTTGGTAAGACTTTTTTATCCTTCTGTTTTGTAATTGATCATTTTATTTTGAATTGTTGTTGGCCACATATATGGATCTATAATCATTTTATAATGACATTTCTCATGAATTACATTCTTGATATGTCATGTTCTTATTTTTAATGGGATGTAATTTGTGTCAATTATTGTGGGGTTTATGTTTTCACGTTGTATGTGCTGATTTAATATCAATTCTGACCATTTATTTTACGTAATTTGGTTTTAAGATATGTGAATCCATTCTGAATCCTCTGTTTGTTTCCATTTGTTACTCCTAGTGGGTGGATGCATTTGCAAGTTTTGTGCGACCCGTGTATATGGTTGGTGGTTCCCATTATATCATATTTTAAATAAGATGTGCTATTTATTTTTTTAAAATATATTCTATAAATAATTTGGAATGATTTTGATTCGATCAATTTAATGTGTAGAAGAGTTATTGAGAAATTATGGTTTTAACCCTTATATTAGTAAATTGATGGTGTTTTCGATGCATTATGAAATGGATTTGGAATTGTGTTTGTAGATATGGGTTTGATGAAAAAATTGTGTTTGAGATTTTTTACTAGAATGTATATGTTATTTACAAATTATTTGATAAATGAATCATATTGGAACCTTGGTTACATATAAAGAAGGTGTGGTTTTTGGGTCACATCCTTTTTTATTTTGAAGGGGTTCATGTTCGAGGGTGTTTATTGGTTCCTACATCAAGGTCAATTTGGATATAGGACATAATTAACATGGTTAAGGGTTCATATCATAGGGTGTATCTCTACACTATATAAAAATATTCTTCGCTTCAAGTGAATTGTAGTAAACACTAGTTTTTGTGATTTATGAGTAACTTAGCTAAAATACAGACAAGATATCCTTGGAGTATGTTTACCATTATTCAATGAAATTATACTTTTATGGATTTCATATATAGGTTTTCAATAAATAATATAAATTTGGGAATTTATTCTTTGAAAATATTTTACCTGAATTAATATGGAAAATTGGAAAGGGGGAATTATTTAACATGCATTTTTTTATAAAACTATTAAATTAGTTATCATTCCATGTTTTAATAAAATTGAACATATTGGGATTTTTTACAAAAGCCTGATATGAAAAACATGGTAGGGATACTACATAGCTTATTTGTGTCACACCATGTACACGACATTATTTGTGTGTATACCTTATATTGACTTTATATATAGTAATGGGAAAGGATTTGTAGTGAGGTGGTGAGGTTTATGTCAACTAGGCATGTGTAACTTGTAGTGAGATGGTAGTTGCCTTCCCAAAATCACTTGGATTATATGTTTCTAGTTCATATTTGTCATATTAATGTTGGAAATATACCTTAGATTCACCCTATATATTTTTTAATATCTATACCCTTTAATTATTCCTTTGTTAGAGAATATCTTTATTTTAGTATTCTTCACATGTTTCATTCCTCTATATATATATATGTATATATATATGTAAATATTTATTGAATCTTGTTTTAGTTTGAGATAATTATTAACCTCTATTTGTTTTTCAATGCCCTAGTGGTTTTTTCCAGCCCATGGGGATCTTGAATACCCTTTTAAAATGTAACAGATTAGGTTGGGTTCTAGTTTCAGAGTGTATTATGAGAAATTTCATAAGAAATTGGTATCTAATGTGTATTTTTATCTAGATTCCTAGTCATAGAACATCTAGTAGGATTCAGATAGGATTCTTGGTACTTGATAGTTAGGTTATGGTGAGTTCCTTGCAAAATATTATTGTGATGAGCCTTAAGTTGTTATGGGATGCAGGGATTTGTGTCTGTTATAATGATTTTCAATGTTAATTTTAGTTTCATATTATGGTTTTTTGGTTTTGACTGATATTTAAATATAGTTTGATTATTTTATTAAATTTATGGTGTATAGAAACAAACCTCCAAGAGCACTTCAATGAGCACTATAGCAGGGCACACTTGTTCCTCCTCCAGGGAATCTACCCCTAGATTAGAATCTAATAGAGGATATTGTTCAGGTAGTTCATCCCATGAAATAGAATGTAATGTTTATTTATAAAAAATAAATTGAGGTGATACAATAAGTTTATGATGGAAATTATGAAGCTTGATAGTTCCTATTTGACAAACAACCATTATTTAATGTATCAAATGATCCCTTAATGGCATTTTCAAGGATCAAAAAGATTGATATGTTTAGAAAATTACTTAATAGGCCTGAGGCTATAATTGTAAAGTGTATAACTATTAGAATCATGGGTCACAACATGTGGTGGTAGGATACGATGGTACAAGAATATCAACACATTTTCATATATTAGAAGAGTTTCCTGACTTTATTCATTTAGTAGTTATGTACAGAGTCAATGATTATTGAAATTTATTAGGAGTTCCGCTACTTACACCAAAGAGAGAACTCAATGTCCAAATAGAAATATCGGTCTATAGATCTTGTTTATGTTTCTTTAATGTTGGGGATAGCTAATCAGACGAGGGATCAGAAATACCTACATGGTTTGTGACTAAATATCCAACAATATGTATAAATACTATAGACTACCACCTATTATAAGATGGAAGACTAGAAAATTATGAAGGATATGAATATAAAGGGAAATATTAACTCTTATTTCTTTATTCCTCATAATGGATAGTTCAGTGGTGTATTAGGAAATTATATAAAGGGGCATGATAATACAATGGGTGGTGGAGGTGATTCTTAGCAACAATCCTCATATAGACCATCTTAAAAAATAAAAGTAGGTACAAAAATTTATATTAGTGTATAATGTAATGGAACACATGAAATACCTTTCCTCTACCATAAATATTTTCGATGTATGTAGAAATTGTGACCATCTACATCTGTTTTCTAGGAAATATATACTCCCCATTATGGGAATGATTATTCAGCTTGGAAGGCGACTGTAATGTAGTTAAATCAAGAATTTCTGTAATGTTCAAACATTATACCATTGGAGCTAATCACCATCACAGAGTGGATGAGTTTCCAAAGGATGTTGATATAGGTCTAGTGGTCGTTAGAGCTACCACATATTCTACATCATCAATAAACCATATTTAATTTATATTAGTGCCACAAATTCCTTTACCTCTACCCATTTTGTTGATATGAATAATCTTCCATTGGAGCTCATTTACTATGTAATATAGTTTCCAACACCTCTTGGAATGTAGAGAGAGCCAACGTTTTTATCTCCCTTTTTTTTCTCGATCGACAGCTAACACAAAGTTAGTCTGGGATTTATTTATTCTCTCTCTCGATCTATTTAACATCTTTATCAGAATGGATTGGATGTATTCTAATCTTGGGAAGATTTATTGTTATCATTTTCATGTTTTATTCATTTATCCTTATAATATTTAACATGTTTTTCATGGAGAGTTGGATCTGAGTTCTGGTCATGTATTACATTATTTCTATGTGCTTATGTGTTTGTTGTCTCATATAGAGGTTGGGGAAAAAGATGTTACCTTTTTGGTTGATCATCCCGTGGTTATTTGGAAAATTTCTGATGCCTTACTAAATTAATTCTTTTTTTCTTCCTATAGAGAGGGAGGAAGATTTTATGATTGATATGGGGCATGGTTGACATCTGATATATATAACCTCCTTTAATATTACACCAAATATACTAAAAGAGCATATGTTATAGTTTATTGATCTCCTAGGGAAATTTTTTTTCATAGTAATTCATCATGGACATCCCCCTATACCCATTATATGAAAGATGATTGATCAATTAAATTTTTTAAGAACTATATAAAGTTGAATTGGGAAAAGGTTATGAATAAGTACCCTATTCCCCATGTGTTTTATTTGATTGATTAGATAATGGGGGGAATATGATTTTCAAAATTGACCACGAGTTAGGTAATCATTAGATAATTATTCATGAGTATAGTATAATGAAGAACAATTTTATGAGTAGGTACAACCATGATTAATATCTTGTGATTTCTATTTTTTAATATGTCTCGTATGGTTTTATGTATTTGACAAACAAGATATTCAATCAGTATCTCATCCCATTTTTTATTATTTTTGGGATTTATATCTCAGTTTATTATAGAGTTGTGAATGAGAATAACTAGTATCTAAATCTTTTTTTTATAAATATTGAGGTCCCATATGAATTATATAATGATTTGAAAATAATGTTTCTGGATCTATGAAGTGGATTTCTTGCTACATGTGATTTGAGAACATGGACATTCAGTTGATCTTTTGATGTTGTAGGATGTATTATCATTATAAGAAACACAAAACATCTTTAAGACCTAATTATTCCTTGTTCTAGATGGATGATATTAGAAGTTTATCATGGATTTATTGAAGATGGTTTCAACATTTTATAATCTTAATAAGAATGGAGTAATGATAATATGTTAAGAATAATTTCTAGATTATTTCAATGTGTTAATTTTTTTTTGAAATTAGATCATATCTTGTTATTTCCTAAGCCCGACATGTTGTATGTGGTATACACTGAAACTGTTTTATATTTTCAATGTTTTTTGGTTGTACAGGATGATCATGTTGTGGGATAAAACTATCATAAACTTTAGTGAAATCAGAAGAATTACTCACCCATGAGTTTGAAATTTTTGTGTTTATGAATGCTCGTAAAATATTGTCAGAACTATAGTTTTGGGAGAGGATCACAATTTTTTTTATCATAATATTTATAGTTATATATTCTCTCATCATCATTATTAAATTTCTTCTAGAGAAACAAGTACAGAGAAAGTGGCAGGGAGGCGAGGAGGCAAGGACCCCCTCCCTATGGGGGCATAAAATAGTGAAGGCCCAGAGCATCACATCAGATCAAATTGACGCATTCTAGTTTAAGAGAGGTAATTGTAGGAAGACATCTGATGCTGGAGCTGTGCTCTACCATCATAGCCAAGTGATCTGCAACCTTGTTACCGTCCATCCATGTATGGGTAACCTGGATGTTATGGTTGAGAAACACTTTGCATTTTCTGATGGTATACTCAATCGACCAAGGGATGGATATAGTGCCATAGAGGGAGTCATGTAGAATCATCGAGTCTGTTTTCACCTGCGTGAGCACCAGGTCTCTCTGTTTACACAGGGTTAGTCCGGTAAGAACTGCATTCGCCTCTTCCTATATTGGGGTACCTCTACCATAATATGCAGTTAAATCAAGGAAGACACTTCCCCCTACATCCCGAACCACCCCTCCTCCGCGCATGTCACCCAATATATAGGACCCATCAATGTTCAATTTGAGGAAATTGACGAGGGGGGGGGTGCCAACTAATCCATTTTCCCTGATTAAGCGGTCCCGAAGTGGCAGACTGGAGAAACCTCAGGGACGGGGCTTCCCGCCAGTTTCTTAAGAACGTAACCATGTCCACCAGGAGGCTCTTCTCTCATAAATAATTCAGCATGAGATAAATATTGTGTGTATAATACCTCTAGATTTTTGAATTCAACATCACCCATACCATAGGAAATGGGAATGTTATTACAGATGAAGTTATAAGAAATGTTCAACCATAGACCATCTTAGAGTCAAAGGAAGAATGGCACCAAATGAGACTCTACACCTGATGCATCTAGGCTCTCATGGAGTGATTCAGTTATATTTATAACTAGTATTAAATTATCATATTAAGCCATAGAGTTCATTCTATATGGTAATTAGTACAATTATCAATTTAATGTAATAAGGGAAACCATTTTTATAGGAAGAGAATTCGTAGTTGGTCTCTCAATTTTAATATAATTCATTAATTCAAGGATTGGGTTGTATTTCCATTATCAATGAGAAAATTTATGCTGTATGAATTTCATAGTTATTTGTTTTCTATTCACCCACACAAAAAAATATATATTATAACATGAGATTTATATTCCGGTGGGCATGAATGATGTGAGCCATTATTGATTATGTGTGCCACTGTTACACCAACTATTAGATAAAGGCACTGAATCAGATGCCTCATGGTTTATTCTAAACTCTTTCTAGAGAACTATTTCTTCATATTACATCCCATGGATGTATATTCAAGTTTTGGGGATGTTATAAAATCTTAGATAAATTAAAAAAACCTTTTAATTTTTAGGACATTTTTTCATCAGTTTGATAGGAATAGAAGACCATCGAGGTTTTTTGCATGAGAACCTACAGATGGGTGATGGATAAAGAGAAAATATTCATTGTAAATTCCATGTTTTTTATGTATGTTTTTTTTCAAGAATAAATATAAAAAATGGTAAAATTAGTGAAATTGTTTTAGTCCATAAAACCCATTTAACATTAGAGAAGTTTCACTCAGGATAAATTAAATCATGGTGAACATATTTTAGTGGAATACTCAATATGGGAAATGTAATCCATAAAGAAATTATTTATGAAAAAATCCCTTCATTACATCATATTATTGTCTTCCAATCAAGTGAATCCCTCTTCTTTATTGTTTTAACTAAATACTTTGATCCTTACCTCCCTTCTGATAAAAAATTCTCAAGGTATGTGTTGATCTAACTTCTATGATGACATTTTGATTTCTATATTTTGAGTACAATATGTAAAATCTATACTAAGGCCTATTTTTGTTGTTGTGAATTCCTCCTAGAGTGTGTATCCCATTACATGAAGTGTATAACTTGAGTTTGACGTAGATAGTTCTATATCATTACCATGTTGGATGAATCATGACTATTATTATTTTATAAATTGTTTTATAAATGACTTTGGATGATTTGGTGTCGGTTGATTAGGGAGTGTGAATACATATTTTGAGAAAAGATTATTTTTACCTCATGTTTTTGTAAAATAGATTTGTTTTCACAACATTGAAAAATATAATGCTAAATGGGATTTGAAATAATTTTTATTGGAAAAAGAGTGATTTTGATTTTATACTAGAATATTGATGAATTTTTTAATTATTTAATACATAAAACACACGGGTGTCTTATGTAAATAAGTGAAAGGTGTGTTATTGGGACTTATCATTTTATATTATACGGGGGTCAACATTCTAGGTTTTTATTCTATCCTTAGATCGAGGTTCATTATCCTCTAGTACGTGACTCACATGCTATGGGTGTTCACTTTCTAGGGTGTTCCTCTATTCCCTGGAATTAGATGCATGGGTTATATGGACATATATTATAAAAAAGTAATATAAATATAAGAAAATTCTAGGGAATATATCCACAATTTTTCCTTGCTGTATATTTACCATTTTTATTTTCATTTGTATTTATTTGGATATGATATTACTATTTTGGTTAAATAATAATAATTTTTGAAATTATAAACTGAAACTGTTATACCTGAATTTTATTTGGAACAATATAAAAGGTAATTGTTTACCATTATATTGATATAGTTTTGTTTTATTATTTACCACATCATGATTTATTAAAAATCAGAGTATTTTTATTTTTAATGTAAATATTATATGGATAATTTGGAATGGATCAAACAACCCATATTTAACTAATACCACACACACCCCATCATAGATGTGTAGCTAATCTATTTTATTTTAATGATAGAAATGAAAAGAGGATAGAGTGAGATGGTGAGGTTTATGTCAGTTGGGTATGGGTAGATGGTGGTGGGATGGTGGTATATTAGCTACATATCACCCAGATTATGTATTTCCGGGTTTTAGTTTTCCTTTAAATGTTGTAATTGTACCATGAAGTATGTCCCTACTATTATTGAGTTGTGTTTCTAGTTTGGTTATGGAATATATTTATTTTTGTATTCTATATCTCAGATACCCACACATAAACACACACACACATGCACAAACACACACACACACACATATATATATATGTATTCAATGTATCTTATTTTTGTTTGGGAAAAATCATTCCCCTTATTTTTTTTCAATTCCTAGGTGTTGGTCGCTTGCCCATGGGGATCCAAATTCCCCTTCAGGTATATAGAAAATATATCAATAAACCAATTACATAATGTATTATGGCTTATTTAGCATCAATGATAATTATAGTTATTATTTCCTATCATATAAGATGTTAAAATCTGCGAGGCGTTGTTCCAGAAATTGCCTTCCTTAAACTGTGATATAGATTCTTAATTGAAAGATGTTCTAATGTGGGTCTGATTAGTGAGTGATCTTATATTTAGAAAGTTAATCTAGTGCTAGGTAGATAAATATTTTGTAAGATTGGAATTATAATACAGTAGTATTCGATACTTGTTGTGAATATGACTAAAACTAAATTATTTAGATTTATAATATGTTGTGACTATTTGTGATCCTTGTGGGTTTATTCCTTATCCGAGAGTGGTCTAAGATGATTAGTGATAGAGATATCATTGAAAATATTTCTCACAATTATTTTAAGTATTTATACTAAAAATATTTTCCAATTTTATATGAATTATATTTCTTCGGAATTTACGGGATTTTTTATGATTGAATGTAGACATTTATATAAACAAAAATTATAAATATTTTACATAAATTATTTAATTTGATAATAATGTTTTCATTTATGATGAAAATTAATAAATCATTTTATTTTTCTTGGTTCTAACATTCATGGAATAAAACCTATTAAACAAGGGCATGTGCTTTTATCATTTCTTGAGGCCAACATAAATAAATCACTGTGGAAAATAGTATTGCCTGAAAAAATTGACACACTTCATTAAATGTGTAATAATTGTGTATTCTAGATTATAAATGAGTTTATTCATCATGGAGTGGATATATGTCTCATGGAAACTCATTAATGTCAAATTTCAATGAAACATTCCCTTATTAATCTAGTCTATGCATGAGAGAATGCATAGGATGTTGAAAGGGAAATTTAGATAGTAAACAGTAATTCAATAAATTTACTTTAACTATTACTCGGTATTTTAAAATGTCATTAAATATGTATTTTTAATTGAAAAAATATTTATTAAAATTCCATAAAGAAACTCCATTAGATATTCTTTAGGAAAACAGCATAAAATCGATCCATTATTTGGAGGATGGAAACTAGAAAAAGAATTTCCAACCATCATCCACATTATATTTCCATATCCAAAACAATTAAAGGGTTATTGTTTTTATGGGAGGGAAAAGGGAGTTATGAGATATGTATTTTGATTATTATTATTTTTTCATTCATTTTATAATGGAGAATATATTGGATGCTCATGTGATGCATGAATAATCACCTTTTGGTTTTGGGTTGTGAATACCCAATGGTACTCCCTTATGAGTTGCGACCTTCTTATGTAATATAATTTGAAAATATCTTGAATAGAAAATTTTGAATTAGAGAGGATTATTTTTATTATTTAATACAGTTCTAACAAGTTTGTTATTTATTTTTTTCCAATCTATGTTGTAAAAAAATTAATTTTAATATTTTAATTTCTCTAGTAAAGTATTTTTTTGAGCACAACGATTTAAAGATGGTTTGACATCATGATGTTATTCAAGTAATGGAATCACTTATATGAGAGGTAAAAATAATATTTATGTCTTGATATAATTAATATGGTGTTCATCTACAAGATTTTTGGTGGTAATTGGTAAATTCATTTGAGATATTATTGTAAACAATGAAATTAGAAGTGTTTGAGGTATTTAAGCGTGTCCATAACTACTATTTTAATTTTTCTATAAAAAAAATTAATTTCAAAACAATTTTTTTATATTTCCATTGAATTTCATTTTACATTATTTTAATTGTTTTCTGTATAATAAATTTTAAGAAGATCACAAAAATGTTTCTTCTTTAAAAGAACAGACATAAGAAAAGTGGTAGTTATTCAAAAAAAATTAAAACATCCTTGATAGAAAATAAATGTGATACTAAATAACATTTCTCTTGGGGATAAATTTATTAATCGGGGTTTAGAAGGAAAACAAATCCCTATATCAAATTTTTTCATTACTAGGGCGGTTTCAAGAGTTTATTTTTAATTTTCATTGACCTGAAATTTTCACATGACCTTATTACCATTTTAATATAAAATTCATAGATCATAATAGTATTTGATTAGAGATATAATATATCCCCCATCTCATTATGAGTCTTAATCTAACAAAATTTTGGGTAAATGATTTCAACATGACCTTCAAATAAATGATAAAATATCTTTGAAATAATTATCTCTATTTTAGGATGAGAATAAAGAAAAATATTTGTAATATCATGATAAACCAGTTTCGCTTGAAATTAAATATACTTTTAGTCCCCTAGTAGAAACATTTAGTGGAATTCTTGGTAAAGATCCAAAAAACCATCAATATTTCAATTATGTTTCGGTAAATAGGAAACCTCAAGTAGTTGATGTAATTGAAATGAAATTTTGGAAATTTAATTTTTCTTTATAAGGAAATTCCATGTATGGGTTTTCAATTAACATTAAATATTAATTAATGATTTTATTGAATTGCTGAATATTTTATTAAAATTTTTCCCTAGTTATATAATTTATTCAATTTCATTTTTGATTTTTGGGAATAGGAAAACTCATGGTGAAACATTACATGAGTATTGGGAAAAATATAAATGTATCTATTTTATTTCTCGAACCAAGAAATCAGTGAAAAAAATAATGAATAAATATTTTTTGGAGGATTTTGTATCATATATAGGATCACGATTCATTCTTATATGTAAGGGAATATGGTTGAAAAATAATATGAATATGCTAATAAATTAGCTGAAAACATGGATCTAAATGATCAAAAAATTTGAATAAGAGGCCTTTTCATTATAAATATTATTAGGAGTTACCAAATTTATTTTATAAAAAAACAATATTATCAGTCAAATTTATGATATTACCACCATGGAGAGGTTGATGATGTTGTCTAACAACCCACCCACCCACCTAATCTGGAAAAAATTAGATGTGAGTAGATTATGGAATTTATTCTTCCAATGAACATTTTGGTGACCAATTCCCCTGAATGAAAGATCAATTTGAGAATTTCAATCCAATTTTCCCATGAAATACTATTTACTATAGCGAAAAAGTCAATTTCAATCTATCCAAATTTTCAATCTGGTCTAGAACAACCACTCCAATGGATGATTTCGACAACCTGGAAATTGACAAAACTTATTCCAGGGCGAGTCAAGAAATTACCAACCAAGATATTTTAATGAGAAATCCAATTTTTATTCAATATATAACATAAAATATAATCAGCCAACTCAAAAGTATGAGAGTAACCTTAAATAAGAAACAACACATCCATAAGAAACCTTAAATAAATAGCATTACAAATTGAATCCCTTTATGAGTCAAATGGAGAAGATTTAATCTCATCATAGTAGAATGATAAATCAAATGAGTGGAGATTTAACTTCAAAAAAATCAATTGAATATGAGAAATAAATGGAAATAAAAGTTTAGTTTTATTGAACTTCAGAGTGGTAGAAGATGGAATTACCCTCAAACTGAGAAATTCAAACCAGTAGTTCATACTATTAATGATAATCCCACCAGTTATAAAATTACTTCAAATTATAAATTTGAATTTATTTATGTAAAACATTAAAACAAAGAAAATATAATTTAACGAAAAAAGTATTTTATGAGTATGTATGATCCTTATTTTTCTCAATGTATTTATTATGATATCCCATAAATATTCAAACCATCACTTCCTTATGCAGGGAGTGAACCATCAGTGATGTCATTTACTAAACAATAGTTTGATAACAAGGATTTGGAATTTTTTATGAATGTCTATGCCAATATAACTTTTCATGATGTAGTAAAATAGAACCCAAGTTATGTAATGTTTTTAAAGAGATGTGTACACAAAAAAATCAATTCAAAGGAGGTAAAAAATTAATCTTTGATAGGAATGTTTCATACTCAACCCAAAATACTTTTCCAATCAAATTAATATACCCTATAAAATCTACCATTCCTTTCTACATATGCAAATGTGAATTTGGGGATGTAATTCCTATTTTTGGATCATCCTTCAATTTTATTCCACATTTTATTACTCACCTCTGTAGTTTGGAGAACGAAAACCCTCTAGAATTACCATTCAAATTTCATACTGAAATACTACCATTCCTACTAGAGTTATAGAGGATGTTATAGTTTATGTGAGGGACATTATTTTTCCTATGTATTTATATATCGTAGATATGAATGATGATTTTTTTTTGTACTCATGATCCTATCATTCAAGGGTTATTATTTTTAAAAACCTCAATAACAATCATAAATTATCACAAAGGAAAACGTTCACTCGAATTTGGAGGGGATGTTGATCACTTCAATATTTTTCATTCCATGAAACACCTAATTGAGTAACATTAAACTCTTTAGGATAACGTGATTCATTGGCAGTTTAGTAGAATTGAAAACTTTAAACCATATGGTTTTGGAAATACTAAAAATTACATTAAAATAATTATTTATAATCAGGAATACAATATCAAAAAACCATGTCCATAATATAAAATATGTTTGTTTATTTTGAAATAAATTTTGATAAGATTGGGAATGATCATCTATATTTAAGACATGAAATGACTTCCGAATATGTATTTTCACTAAACAAAAAATCCTTAGAGTAGTATAGTGACTACATGATTATACACATATTGATAAGAAATGTATTTATAGAGAGAATAAAATGGGAGATATAATTTTTTTAATTAGGTTCCTGATCCTCTTACGGTAATTAAAAATACCACACCTTATTTTTATTTTTATCCACTACCATAAAACCTAGAAACTTCACTCCTATGGGTATATGAAAAACTCCCTACAATAATTTCAAAATATATAAGAACTATGAGAACCTACAATTAAGATTACTCATCCAAAATAACTCTAGTATAGACTTAGTTATATTTAACTAGGTTTTCTTTATGAGTGTGCATGCGTTGATTTTTTTGGGATTAAAATTCAAAAGTATTAAGACAATGTCGAAAGAGATTGAATCCAATAAATATATTGGATATTAAGAATAAATTTTCCACCTTGTTTAAAGCATAGATTATTTTTCTCATCAATTATTTTCAATGGGTGAGTCCTATACATTTACCCCCAGAATGGTTTCTTTAAAATATCCACGAATGAATATTTTGATCTTCCCCGGTTTAGTATTACAAATAAAAGGATAATGTGAATCAATTATATGAATATTAATCCTATGAAAAGTAAATACCACTTCCCAATTCCATTTCATTATCATATATTTTAATGAATAGTTGTAAAAAACATATATTGTTTTCATTATGGATTTTTTGGTTATTTCAAAGTTAATATTTTACCAGCGGATCAAGAGAAAAAAACTATCTTGTCCACCCATTAGGACTTTTTCATAAATGAGAATTCCCATTGGTTTATGTAATCCTCTTATAACTTATCAAAGATGTATGTTTAACATTTTCTCTAAATTTATAGAAATATTGATAGAATATTTTATAGATAATATAATTGTTTATATATTATCATTTGAATGTTATTTTAAATATTTTGATCATGTACTTGAAAATTTATTTGATAAGAATATTCTCCTCAATTATGAAAAATTTATTTTTTTTATATTTTCTATAAATGATAATTGTATCAACTAAAGGGGGGATTAGTGACATATTTTTCTTTTAGGATTCATTTTTTTAGAAAAAATTATCCTCTTCTTAAATAGTAATCAGTTTTCTAAAAACAAAACTATCAAACATCTATAGGAAAAAAAATTTATAAGGTTCACAAATAATCAAGAGTATCTACGTCCTTGGTGTGGATTGAAAATAATAAAATACCACACAATCCACAAGAAAACAATCCATTTGTGTGGATACAATAAGTAGGATATTGACTTACACTATTCTAACACCATGTTAAATAAAACAATGAATATAAAACTAGTAGCATGATATCATGTAATAAAAGTTGGTATAAATATTTAGGAAATATTCAATAACTATTTACAAATAGGTAACTTTGATTCCTAGTCAAAATTTTAAAAAATAAACATCAAAATATTTATTCACCTTCCAACCCATTAATAGGTAATTACTTATTTGGTCATCATAATGATGTTTCGTCTGATTCCATGAACCGATTCCTCAGTCATATTATTCAGTGTAAATATATTAGTTCTTCATAATACTACTAAAACAATTATGAACATAATTAATATTAGTTTTAATCCCCAATCTGATTACTTAGTCTGATACATATAATTCTAATTGAGGTTTTGGATTTAGTATAGAAAATATAATTTCAATTATTTTTTGTTCTATTTTACTAAAAAAATTCATCCATGAAGGATCCCTTCACATTCTTTATTAGATGAGTGGAGGGGTTTTTTGAGAGAGGAGTCTTTTGTGCGCAAATATTCTCAATTGTTAATATATGAGTAACCCTACACAATAGGCATAACCATCTATTTAAAAATATATGGTTTATATTAAAATAATATTTAAATGTGTATTTAAATTTAAATAATATTATAATATTTATGAAACCACATTCCGTATAATAATAATAAAATTAATAATAATAATATTATAAATATAATATGTGTTCTAACATGAACAATAATCAATATTATTTTACTATATTTTCAATTAAAATTTATCACCAGAATTGGTCTCAATATATTCGAACACCATGATATTTACTGAATAACCAAATCAATATTTAATTAATTATTCAATTCAATAATAAATATTTGTTCTCCATGATGGATGAATAATATTTGTACTCCTTCATGAGAATAATAATTATTTAATTCACTAAATTTATATAGATTTATTTCTAATCAATTGAAAAACACAGTGTGTGACCCTCTAGGAATTTATCACATTATAATTAGGTGGTATCATCTAAATTCCATTGATACTATATGGAACTATCTTTGGAAACAAAGAGAAATAAAAAATTCCACAATGTTAAAAAACATATAAAAAATCAATAGGAAATATAATCCCTATTTTTTGATATCCCATCATATAGGTTTCACATATCTGTGACAAAAATATATAGTCGATAAATATTTCCTTGAATATCTAGAACAAACAAATAATTACACCATGTCTATAATATTTAATGTGATGGACCTATTTGAATCAATGGTCTAAGATATAAGCTTCTATAAAGATGGAACAGACAAATTCTTCTTTGAATTATCTCTTAATTAATTTTCATTAGTGACACACCAAATATAACCTACATCATCCCAAAATATGGTGTGATAGTTTTGGTCAATAAACAGATTCTCTCATGTCATGACATGAATCATGGAAAATACTAATGTCTTAGTACAATATCACATGCTAACAGATAAAAATATTTTAGAACACCAAAACAAGAAAAATTTCTAATAGATGATATATTATAATAATGTCATGTATTATAGGATATAAAGTGAAGACATCATAATAGGAAGTCTCATCTTCATATGAGTACTCACAACTGAGAGTCTTTAAAGTAATTGTTCAATCATAATAAATTATCCAACCAATGAACTATTTATGAGAATATCCTCATTTCAATTTTTGGTTCCCATTGTATAGGGGACACTATATGACCATAGAAATTGAAAAAATACCATATGACCTCATTAAATTAATTTCACAAATATTAATGAAAATTATTTTATAAGAACTTTTATTTGTATTCAATTCATTGAATATAGATGTAATTGATGTTAACATAGTTTGTTCTAGGAAACGAACTCTCATAAAATAACGCATGGATGTAGGAAAGAATCTTAAAATATTAATTATGCTAGAGACCACATGATAATCATGATTCTGATAGACTAAGGATTTAGAAAATGGGCCACCAAATTTGCTCTACACAGAAAATTTGGTAACTACAAATTCACCCCTCTAAGAATAATACCACAAGTGTTGATAGTTATGATGTATGTTATTATTATACTAATGTGACATTGGATCCTTTTTGAGAGCCATCACTATTGTGTTATCAAAATAGAGTGTGATATGATCATTATTTATAGGTACCATGTCTTGCACTTGAATTAATTTTTATATCCAAAATGAATCACTAGCTTCATCAAAAGTTGCAACATACTCGGGATCTATTGTACAATTTGTGAAAATAACATTCTTTGAGATTTTTCATAAAATATCTGCTCCATTAAAAATGATGATGTATCTAATTTGTGACTATATATCATCTTTATCAATTGGTAGTATTTTATATTTATATCCTCTAATGACTAGTTCTTCATCTTCAATATAGGCAAGGAATATATCTTTGGTGTTCCTTGGATACTTATTGATAGTGATAACAACTATTTAATGGAGGTCATCTGGGTCATCATGATATCTAACTATTACACTTAATGTGTATTCCATATATAAAATAGTATATATCTAAGAGTACATGACTGACTAATTGTAGACACATATGGGATCCTTCAATTCTATTTATTTCCACTTGCGTCTGAGGAGACATTTTCCAAAAAAGACTAATTTGACGTGAACCTAAAAAAATTACCATATTATATGGTTCCATGCTAAATTTATTTTGTATCATGTCAATATATGTAAATAGAATTACGCCATGAAGACTCATTGATCATTCATGATGGCTATTGATATCAAGAATGTATGCTAGCTTACGCAATTTCGTCATGGTGAATCATTAATTCTATCAGCATTAAATTATTGAAAGGATTATAATTCAGTTCCAAAAAGTAATATACCAAAAAAATATCCAATTAATAAACTTTTCACACTCCCATTAAACCATTTATAGACAAAAGGTACACATTCATTATCTATAAAACCAAATTTCATTAAGGATCCATCAAAACGAATGTTCCCGAACATAGATGATTTCTTTAATCACAAAAATGATTTTCTACATTTTCTTATCTTTTTGGTGTCTATTAGAGTCATATAACCTTAAGGGTGTTTCCTATAGGAATATTCTTTAATAATCCCCTTATTAAATGATAAAATGATATATATTTTCTAAATCATGTTTTCGTATATGGCCATAATGGAAAACATAATTTTGATGGATTTCAACATTATAATTAGTGAAATGGTTTTATTATCATATATTCCTTGATGAAGTTAAACCCTTTTTCTATTTGATACATTACATATATATAATATCATTCCTATCCTTGTATTTTCTTCATCTTTAATGCCCCTTTCAACCAATATTATTTACATCAAACAGAGGATCTACAAAAAACCATACATATTGTTGGATCATGGAAGAAATTTTAGAATTCATGGCATATTTCTACTAGGGAAACATTTTTGCACTTACTACTCCTTTTTATGTTAGATGATCATTATTTTTTTACTATTAACGAGTTTCCATAATCAATGACTATAAAAATATTCTATTATATTTATATAACCACTCTAATAATCATATATATTAATAATCTCTCTAGATCTTATTTTCCTCTAGTATTTGTAAAAATTATTCATGTACCGAAATCTGGTGTACCCTATGATTATACTTCAACGAACTCTATATTTCTCCCACTCTATCTTTTATAAATGATATCTATCACAATGAATATGGTATATCTTACAACTATTACTTTTCAATATGATGGGTTTTATATGTTTTATAACATTTTTCCTTGGTTTTTCCTATAAAGGTATACATGTTCCTTGGGGTTTTACCAAAATAGTCTATAAAAAAGGCTTTGCTACCCCACTCATGTAAATTTGACAAAATGGTTTTTCATTGAATCAAATTTGCATATAGAATATCATTTATCGATTTAGTTGCTACAAGGTTTAGTTTATTCACTAATATTTCAAACACACATCACTAAAAGGATAATTAAATACTTTTAATGGTCATCATTGATCTTACCATTTATAATTGGGTGTGGTTCCTCCTTTCACTAACACCATTCCATTGATAACTAAAAGATTTAGTGAGTTGAGATCAAATCTATAACATCAATAAATAATATATGAATTATTGATTATTATTTTCAAAAAGTTATTCTGAGTTGACATTATAAATATTCCTAACATATTTTTTGAATTTTTGAAAGGAATTTGACTTATAATATAAGATCACAGATCCACATGGATCACATTTGTTTTAATGGTATATGAGTTTTTGTTACTGGATGGGTCAAATTGTGAATTAAATCTTTGATTAATATTTCAAAATTTGTAATGACTCTACATATTGTTTTGGGATGATGAATGGTGATCATGAGTTAGTTTGGGTTTTAGATGAGATTCAGAGGCTTCATTTTAACATTCAAATGTTTAGGGGATCTTATAGAAAGGGTGAGTTATTTTTTTACATGGGTTAGGAAAAACTGTGTGACTAATTGAGGCTCAAATATTTTTAGTTCAGTTTGAATTGGACATGGTCAGTTTTCAAGGTTAGAGAGTGGTTTGGGGTAAACTGTGAATGGAAAAAGGAAGAACTGAGCATGGCTGTAGAGGTTATGGGACATGAAACTTTGGCGTCTCATGGATTCAGAGAAACCATGTGCCTTTTCACATAGGATATAAATTCCTAATAAAATGGTGTGATCATGGATTTTAAAATCATATTTCACACCCATTTAATGATAGTGGTTTTAGATTGTTGGGGAGTGCACATGTGGTGCTTAGTTTGACCTACCGTGCAGCTAAACCATATTACTGGTGGCCCTTTATGGATCCAAATTCACAGTTGGAACATGGTATAAAAATACATGTGAAAAAACCCTAAGGATACACATATTTCAAAAAAAAGGGATATTTTACCAAAATTAACACTCCTGTTTTTCAACCTCCCCACCCCTTTCCCCACTATTTTAGGCATATGAATGGGGGGGGGGGGTTCACAATACCCTCCCAAATCTTCCTCCCTTTATTTTGGTGTTTTATCATGGTGTTTACTTGGTATGTTATTTGAGTTATCCACATCTAGTGGTTTCCTTTCTACCCCGTTTTTTCAGTATAACTTTTCATTCATTTGTTTTGGTTTCGTTGAATATTCTAGCATAACATGAGAAAATCATACATTTCTCATGGGGATTTTGGTTGGCTAGTTTTGAATAGATTACAATTTTGAATCCACATGATTTTCCCAGATGTTTCATTAAGTTTTATGATTTAAGTTATTTTTTTAGTTTTGGAATATTGTTTCAATTAAGTTAGTTTTCAAATTGGTATTGCATCTTAGTTATTTTGCCTAAAATATGGGTGTGGGTTTTCCACGGTTCTTCAGTGAGTGTTCAGTTTTGGTTATTGTGTGGAATAATGACCCAGTGGGGTTTCCTACATTATATCAATTATTTTTGTTAATTAATTCATTATAAATGATATAATTAATTATTTTTTTGTAAGGCAATTTATTTTATGATCATTAGGATCTTTTTTGGTCGATGAGGGGTTTGGATGGTTCATACATGTACCTTCACATGGATGATGTGCTTTGGAATTGTCCTAAAATGATTCTCTAATAGGGTAGGTGGTCTAAAATCTTAACCCATAGACATAATAATTGTTTTATATGTGCATTTCAGAACATTCGTTAGAGTCCATGTGGGATTTTATTTCCCTCATGATATATGAATTTGGGTTTTTATTAAGAGTGATACATTAGACCTCCATATATCCCATTATACTTGGTGTGATGCGAGACCATAGCTATGAAAACCCATAGGGTGTGCTAACCTATGTGGGTGTATGGTTATATGTTTCATTTTTATGAAAATCCTCTTGTGTGTTTTTAAAGTTTTTAAATGATTTTATTTGGTTTTATACCAATTTTGGATGCCAAAAGAGAGGTTTTTGTATTGAAATTATTCTTCTTTTTGAATGTGGTGTAGACCTCGAGTTGATTTCAATGGTGGTTATATGGATTTCAAATGTTTATTTTTAATGAGTGCTGGAGACCCCATTATTGGAAATGATTTTATAATCCTTTTATGTTTTTGATGGAAAAGGATATCGTCATCATTTATTATTTTCATTTCAAATAGGAAGACCCATGTTTTAATAGGAGGATTTCTAGTGTTTTATGAGGATTTTGTTTTTGTTTATGGAATGTAAAATGTTGTAGGATTTTATTTGGGCCTTGTGTGATGTATATGTCTATTGAGACCATGGTAAATGTTGTGATTATGAAAGGTGTAAATTATTTATTTATAACTTTTGTTCTATGTGAATAATGTAATGAATTATTGAAATTTTTTATCTAATGGTATTTATTAATGATCAAATTGACTAGTGGTGGTAGGATATAAAATTAAGAACACTAGTTGGAATCACTGACTATTGATCCATGTATTATGGACTATAGCTAATGGTTTTGGGTTGTTGGAATGATTATCCACTCCCTGGTTTTGGGAGGGCTAGATAGATTCTCTAGGTTCCTCATAATAGTGTGGTTTTTGGGGAAATAACCAATTCTGATGAACACATTGGTATAGATGTGGAATTACATATCATGTTTTGGATTATTTGACATTGAATTTTGAGACTTGGTGTTATTCAAGGATTGATTCTCCTTTTTATTTGACTTGTGAGCAAATGGTTGGGATGTTCAGATAAGGAATTCCATGTCCCATTTGAAATCATGGACTGACACGATGTTTTTTTGGCATGTGAAATAGTGTTTAGGATGGCCATAAATGGAGAACCAGATCATTATTGGATACCCATACCGAGGAACCGTGTTTTAGAACTTGGTAACCTTGTGATATATGTCTTAGGAGAGTAGCTTTGTTTGATGTTGTTTGATGGAAATGGATAACTATTGGAGAAAATAAAAAAAGTGAACAATTGAACTTGGATAAATAATGAAACAAGTTTTATTAACATTACTTTATACAGTTATTCCGTCCCCATCATGAAATTTTGAAATGAATAATATCTTCTCTAAAAACCATTGGTTGTGGATTGTTGGGTTTTACTGACACCCATATCAGGATTCCATTTCACTTGGGTACCAGAGATTCTTTCGCTTTTTTATTGCAGTAAAAGGATTAGATTGAGTCTTGTGATGTGTATTGTTGGTTGATAATGATTTTATGGGTTTTATATAATGGGTTGGGGGATTTTCTTAGTGATTATAAGGAGCCTTTTGGTTTTCTCTTTTATTTTGGTATGTTATGTAACAAGCCTTGTGGATGGTTGGTGCTCTGGATGACAAGGTATTTCAATCACTTTTTTGAATTTCATTTTATTACAACATGATTTAGTTTCAATTTATTTATTCTTTATTCATATATATTATGTATTATATTTGGTTATTTTATTATAGTTATGAACATTGATAGGGGGTATTGTCTCTAAATAATTCCATTTTAGATGCTTGCTGCTAGTTGGAAGCCTCCAGCATATGAGTATGCATGGTTGAGGTCTGGTGGAAATATGTCATGGGTAATTGGTTTAGTGGAACCCAGGGTGAGATGTTATAGTGCGGTATTACATAATCTTACATTCCAATTACATTTATATTTGGGTTTTGGTGGACTTGTGATATAAAATGATTGAGAGAATGTGATGGATAATGGGCTAGTATGTTGTGAAAAATTGTTCCAGATAGATGTCCATGTTACTATGATCTAGTATTTATATTCTATATATGTGATTCTAGGGTTATAAATTAATTTTTCTTCATTCAATGAATATTTTGTTAGGATTTTATAGTTTATGATAGTTTTTGGTCTCTTAGAAAATTTTAATGAGGTTTTTTACATGGGTTTTCTTGTATTCCTTTACATGACAGAGGCCTCTAATGCATCATGTTAGAACTAATGGATCCAAATTTTATAGTCTTCCTAGTGTGTTATTATTTTTATTTCAATCTAATGGCATGTTATTTGGATCTATGACAAGAATCTATTTGATGAGGGAATCATTATGGTCCTCAAGTATAACTAATTCTGTAACCATAAAGGGTGATTAATGTTTGAGTATAGGGTCATTAGATCCCTTTTGGGTTGTTTTTGTTTGAGTTTGGTAGTATATCTGTGTTCTTTAAGGATAAGTGTAATATCTAGATGTTCATAGAGCATACAAATCCTATTTATGAGTTGTTTGTTTTTATACCCCCTTTTATAGTGTGGGGACCTAAAAGAGGGTGTTTTGTTTTCATTATGTCATTTGATGATGATATAGGTGCATGTTGATGAATCATGAGTTATGGCTTTATATGAGTAGATGTAGAGCTTGGGGGGTTTGGAGCTAGTTACCTACTGATGTGACTCTAGTATTTAGAGTGTGCTGTGCGGATTCAGAGGGTGACATATGGGTAAGTTGATCAAGTTGTGAGTGATTTTGTGTATTATAAGAACATATATATTTATTGGACATAAAAAATTAGGGAAACTAGGGTGAATCCCTCTATAGGGATTTCTCATGTTGGATGCCTTGGGTTTTTAGAATAAGTACTTGAGTGTTAGTGGTATAGCATTGTTGTTGCCTTCTATAGGGTAAGTATTTCTTAGGTACCCAGCCTTGGTAATGGATGTGTAGATGGTTGTTCTTGTTGGTTACAAGTCAGATTTGAATCATAAGGGGTGATCAAGGAAACATGGTTTCAGGTGTATGAGTAATCTATGGTTCGTGACCATGTTGGTGAGTTTGTTTTTGGTATGAGGTATGTGGATGTGTCTAGTTTTATTGAAATAGAAAATATTAGGTGTGTTGAATCTACTATGTATTTTATGGTTTCTAATGGAAGGACATTGTTTGTTCCTAGTCCAGTTAGCTATAGGTCCGTCATCATGAATGACTTGAGAGCATACATGTTCATGGAAAACATTAAAAATTAATCTCAAGTATTGAGTGGTAGTGCATGTGTTTATGGTTTGGTGAGTGTATTTTTATTTTTGAAAGCACCATGGGTGAACAATAATGTAATATATTTGTATGAAGGGTAGGCATGGTTGGTGGATGGGGATTGCGAGTCGAGGTATCATAATGTATAACTCAATGTAGTTTGAATCAAGATCTACAGTGGGGTCATAGAAGAGTGTTTATGATTGTTAATTATTTACATGATCTTGGAGTTATGAGAAGTTAATATAATTTTGTTTCATTTAGTTTCTAGATCTGATGTTAAGAATTTTATGTTCAAGGTAGTAGGTTTTATGGGATGACGATTGATATGGATGTGATGAGATTATTGTGGGCATGGAGTCTTGAGAATTTGGATGGTTGGACATGTCCTGACTGATAGAGGCGACATAAAAAAGGATGTGTGTTGATGTGTTCATCAATGAGATTTTTGTCTAAAAATGGTAGTGAGGATCATCCCAAATACCATGACATCATCCTGACTACACTGTGAGGGGAAAGGGTATACAGTTAGCTACCCTATTTTCATTTGGAAGGATATGATTATTGTTGGAATTTATGTCCACAGTGTGGAACGTTGGAAGTCAAAGGGTGGTATGTCAACCATGGAATATTTGGGGGTGAGGTCCTCATGATATACTGGATGTTGAACAACATCATGGGCACTATTTTTAGAATATGAAAGGAGAAAATTTATTAGACAATAGAAGACAAATCTACCATTTTGAGTCACTAGTGGGTTTTCCCTTTGAATATCAATGGGGGTTGGTAATGGATTCTAATGGGTCTATTTGGGTGGTTGTAGAATGCCTATAAGAACGTGGGTATCATTATCTGTTGAAGTAGAAGTAGTCGAGAAGTTGGTGCTAGGAACATTGTGAATGAGTCAGATGAGGATAGTCCAACTATGGTTATCACATAATGTGGGTTAGAAATTTTTTAATCTATTTTTGGTATGTCTTTTGGGAATGAATGGTTAGTGTTTGGTTGAATTCCGTGTTCTAGGGAAAGATGAACTGTTCTTTGTATTTCATGGATAGAAGGTATGTGTCCACATTAGATGTTTTCAATAACTATGATGGGCTAAAATTATTATTATATTTCTAATGGGTGTTGGGGCATAGTAGGTAGAGATCCATTCCATTTATATCATGTTAGTGGGAGTTATGGTTTGGTTTTGATTTCCTGGTGGAATGGTTGT
This sequence comes from Viscum album, assembly GCA_963277665.1. Taxonomy (NCBI): domain Eukaryota; kingdom Viridiplantae; phylum Streptophyta; class Magnoliopsida; order Santalales; family Viscaceae; genus Viscum; species Viscum album. The sequence goes on along the minus strand of OY728158.1, from coordinate 1,536,439,778 downwards.
TAAGAATCTGATGTTGGTGGGTATAAGCTAAATGTTATGGTGGGGAGGACCATAGATCAAATACACCTCTTGTAATGTTCTAATAAATGATTCATATGGTTAGTCTTGGGTAAATTTCATATTTTTGTTTTGGTTTTTGCAACAGGTGTTGTCTTAGAGGCTTGGTCGATTGAGGGAATTGATTTGGAGTCTGTTCATTGGAACTATTTCCATCTATCCAAAGATAAATGATGTTTTTAGTTAAAATGGTCTATCTAACATAGGTTAGGTTTTACATATGGATGACCAACATGGCCTCTCAGAGATACTAATTATTTTAGTGGAGAGTATTTAAATTCATTCATCTATATGGATGACAAATTTATGAGAATATTTTATTTTTGGTTATCAGATAGGTCAATTTTTGAATTATGAACCAAAATTTTAAGATATGGGTTAGAACATCTAATAGTATCGTTTTGAAATGAGGAATGATTCTTAAAGGTATCTTATGTTTTAGGATTATATTTGGAAGATATGGGTTATGTATTATTAGTTTTGGCGGTTTTCTGGAAAGGGTTCACTGTTGGGTGTGCATGGTTTAGGAGAAACCATATGGCCCCTTGAGGATCCAGAGTGTTTTTGTTCAATTTTAACTTATTATGGTTGGGATTCCAGGTTATATAATGGTTTTGGGTAAAACATTTGAGTATAAATGAGGAACCGTGAGAGGAAGAAGATATTTTAAAACACAAAGCATGGATTATGGATTGTTCAATATAAACTATGTGTGTTATTGTAAAGGGTATGTAGTGTTGACAACACTACTGGAACACGATTATCAAAACCCTGGGGAACAACAATTCAAATATATGGTCTTTGGTTAGTAGCGGTGTGCACGGTTTCTACGTGATCTGAGGAATAGTGTGGCCAAACCTTGTGAGTAGTAGACTTAGACTCAGCCAACTACATGGTTGGGACATGACTTGACAAAATTTTTGGCCATACTATGAAGCTACATTTATTTAATTAAAAATGGATATTTTACTAAAATTCCCCATGAGTTTTCAATGTATCTACGTCATTCACAACAATTCTAGGTGCATGTATATGGGGGTTCCCAAACTCCATCCTCTTATTCCCAACCTTTATTTTGGGGTGTTTTCATGGTTATCCCAAGTATTTAAGGTGAGTTATCATCCTTTAGTGGTTTCCTTTGATCCCCCTATTATTCCTCTCTATTTTTTAGGATTCTATCGTTTAGTTTTTGTTCATGATTCCAATAGATCAGGTTTGAGTCATCTAATTCTAATGGGGATTTTGGTTAGCATGGGTCAAAGAGATCTTGATAGGTTTTCCAAAAGTTTTTTTGAGGTGTTTCATTATGGTATGTGATCTTAAAGAATTTTTTTATGTTTTCCCTCAATTTTTAATTTAATTGTTTTCCAAATTGGCACCAACTCTTAGGTATTTTTCTTATAATGTGTTCTCAGGTTTTCCGTGGGTCTTCAGTGAGTGGTTGGAGTCAATTTCGATGCAGCATATTGACTTGGGGATATTTATAGAATTAAGAAATGTTAGTTTTTAGTTAAATAAATAATTATAATTTTCATAAATAAATAACTAATTTTTTCTGTGTATAAAAGGGTAATGGGTGATCTTGATGATATTGATTGGATTACAAGGGTTTTGGAAAATTCATGGACAGGCATTGACAGGGCCGTTATGCTTTGGATTTTTTATTGAAATATTATTTAATATGGTAGGTGGTCTATGAATGTTACACATTGGTTTAATAATTGTTTTATATGTCCATTTTTTATATTAATTAGAGGACACATGTGATATTCTCACTCACATGACAATAATTTTTTGTTGGATTTAGAGTGATACTTGGACATTCATAAATGTAATTGGATATGGGTCAATATGATATAGGAAATATAGCCACCCATGGATTGTACCAACCATTAGAGGTGTAATGTTTTATTTTTTACATTTTAATTAAAATTCCTACAGGTATATCAATTTATTAAACTTTGTGCATATGGTTTGGACCTAGTTTTTGATATCTAAGGGAGATGGATATTTTTTGAAATGATTCTTATTTTTAAATGAGGTTATGACATCAACTTTACATTATTCATATTTATATTGTTTTCAATTTTTTTTTGTAATGGGTGTGTTTTGACCACTTTAGTGGAAATGGTATGATAATAATTTTTTATGATTATTATAGAGAATGTGGAAATGGACCTAGATTTTTTCAAAGAGGGAGGCCTATTGTATATAGGGTGGATTCCTAGTGTTTGATGATGATGTTTTATTGGTTTATTACTTATAAAAAGTAGTGTAATTTTATTTTTTCCACGAATGGTTTATAGGTGCATTGGGACTATGGTGAATATTTTGATTAAGAAAGTATGAAATGGCTAAATTAAGAATTATTATTTACATGAAAATTTTAATATATCACGAAAATATTGAATGAAATGGTATTGATTAACGATGACATTGATTGGGGATGGCCAAAAATGATGTGATGAATATTGGATGTATTCATTTACTGATGCTCCTTGTTTTCCAACCATTGAATTATAGTTTTAGGATGTTATACTAATGATAAAATACTCAATTTTGGGTGACCCATTTTGATTATGAAGGCACCCTGGGGCACCATATTTTTTCTGGGAAAGGATTAATTCTGCTGAACCAATGGGTATCAATATATTGTTCCATATCAAGTTCTGGATGGTCAAACATATCATTTAATTTCCTGTGTGTATTCATGGGCTGATGCACCATGTTTTATGCCATTTCACATAATGTATTGGATGATCAAATAAGGATTTAGGAGTTTTTGTTTCATTAATATACTGATGCACTATTTTTTATGGATTTTGACCTAGTGGGTGAGATTGAAGAACATGGCATACTAGATCCTAGTTGGATACATGGACTGAGGATAATTGTTTTTAAACTAGTGAAACATGTTATATAGGTCTCATATAACCATCATAGGTTAATGAGTTTTAATGAAAGTGGATAGATTTTTTTACAATAATAAATCAATTTTTATTCACCTGGTTGTATATTATTATTCCTTCTCTTGAAAGAACTATTTTACTAACTGGTATTTTATTTAAACATTGTTGTTGGTTGAATATGTGTTTTACTCTTAATATTCATGGTCCACAAAATCACATGGGTACCTGAGTATCTCCCACATTATTATTGTAGGAACAATTTCGGGTTGCGTCTTGTGTTGAGTATTGTTGCCCGAGATTGATTGTTCGAGTTGTATCAGATTAGTGGAGGGGTTTGGTTCAATGATTATATGGATCCATTTTTTGTTTCATTTGATTTTTTTATAAAATCCAATCAACCCAATGGGTGTACATTAGTTTGTATAAAATGGTTGTTCAAACCATATATTTCATTTCATTTTAAGACAACACGTCTCAGATTAATTTTACTTATTCTTTCTACATACTATTATGTGTATTATATTTTTATTATTTTCTTTTAGTTTTTTACTCTGATATTGTTATAAAGTCTATTTAATGTTCCATTTTAGACCCCAATTTCTTTTTAGAATACTCTTCCATATAAAGAGGCTTTCTAGAGGTCATGTGGTGGACTAGCTCGGGGCACTAGTTTAGTGGAATCTAGTCTTCAATGTTACATATTACTCATTAAGTGGACATAGCCATATCTACTAAAAACAATCGTAAATATTTTATGTATGATTACTCACCCACTACTTCAATATGAAATCAGCCACACAAATTGATATATTCTAATTCAAGAATCTCTTTATACCTATTAACTTCTATACTAAATGGGTATTTGGTCATTTTTATTTATAAAAATTCATGACATACACTAGGTGGTGTTAGTTCATAAGAGTATCAATACCAATCTTAGTTTAATTTGGAATTTTCATTATTGAAATGAAATATCCAACGATACAAGATTATGGTATGGTATGAGTCATCTGAGGTAATTTTATTAATTATTTTCATTACTAGGTTTGCGTAATCCAACATATAATGATCATTATTAAAATTTTCATTAAAATAAAAATACCATCCATATTAAATAATAAATATTTATTCCCAAATTTAAATATAAATAAATCAATATATTGTTTGGATAAAAATTATTTATTTTTTGGAACAGGTAGAACATAATAAAAATAATTGAAAACCAATACAATTCTAGTTGGAAACATGACATGGTAATCATTGATATATACAAAAACACATTTAGTTCGGTTTGATTCTTGTAGATATTACATCCCTCAATAAATATTTGTAAATAAACATGCTCTTATATTTTAATACATGTGTGAGTTCCATAATATGTATTTAATAAGCATTTTTTAGAAATATTTAAATTGTACATGATAACCAATAGACATGATGATTCCCCATGCATATTTTCTTGGGTGTAGTTTTTCATCCTTTCTCTTATATTTTGACATGAGAAATATACAAAATCATGATCTATTACTTTCCCCTTTATCTTTCTCTTCTCTAATGGGAGTTTAAAAGAATAATTGGCCTTATATCTCTGCAATCATCCATTCAATTTGTTAACCAGTAGGTATGAAGGCATTTTAGGCGTCAACTCATTGTCTACATGATTAAGAATACTGAAAAAATATGGGATAGATATCTCAGTGTCATTCATATAAAAATTTACATCAATTCTTAAGAAGCTTTGAGGTAGTGATTCAAGAATGAGATCACTACCTAGTTCATCTGTAATTTTAAGCCCATAAACCATCAAGAACTAAATATAGAGAAGACGATTACCTATGTGAGGCCCATATGGTGCAACCTCTCCATGAATTCTCTAAAAAGGATCCTCATAGAATATAAACTTCTCTTATCTAGATCTCTTGTAAAATATACCACATTGTTTCTCGAGCATGTGATAAGAATACTTGATTTCATGGGACATGATGAATTCCATATGAATAGATAATAACATAAAAAATATATCATCATCCAGGTCATTATTTTTGTTTCCTAGAATCCTAATTCATTATCATTCACCTGCATTGTAGGTTGATTAGTCATTTCGGATTCTAGAATGTAATATTTCTATTCATAGAGTATCACATCCCGATGGAATCTAAACAATTGATGTATTCCACTAATAGTTAGTATATTTTCATTATATAATATAAAAGTTATGGGTATTTTTTATAACAAAGACGAAAATTTCTACAATTATGAAAAATAAAATTATTAGTACTTTTTTGATAATAATTTTTTTGAGAAACAATGAAATTACATTTATTAAATGTCCTAATATTTTATTAATTCCCAATATCCCTCACCATTGAACTCAAAGTTCTATGTTAATAGTAAATATAGTGTCAAAAATCTATATTCCCCTTTTCATAGCCCCAAAAAGTGTTGGCTAAGATACATTATGTTATTTTGGTAGGATGTTTTTTGTCAACAATAGGTATGGTGATCTGTGATCCATTGAGAAGATTCCTCAATCTAAAAATCATAAATTTTATTTCATCAACACTTGCATAAAAATTATATAAAATCAATAAATCCCTACTAATATTGATATAAAATGGTCAATTCAACCCAAATCCTTCAAAATAACCCCCTATAAAAATAAGTGTCACAATAAGGGATTTTCATGTATTTGTTAGTAGTTTCATTTACAATCATGTAATTGAAAAAAAATATTGAATTGGTATATATTTGATGGTTCTAGGATAAGAACATGTTCATGTTGGGATCATTAAATTGAAATGTATTTTAATTTATTTTTTCCCAAAACCACAATAGATTATATTTCAAATTAAATTTATAATTAATTTATTTAGATCTAAATAGATGATTAACACATCTTAGGATACTTTCCTCAATGATGTCCCTGATCATTTGAAACCCTATTCAAATTATCTCTATTAAACTAAATGTATTCAACTACAGAATCCCTCTAGAGGTGATGCACTCTTTCTCATTTGATATCTAAGGAATTCCTATTTATTTTTAAGTTCCATAATATAAAATCAAATGTCAACCTTTGGGATTGAAGGATTTTTTGTTGTTATTGATAGGAATAGATGAAGAATTCATGAGAAGGGGAATTCTGTTTAAAAAAATCATATTCTCAGTATCAGATAAGCGTTATACAAAATTAATATCCCTCTTGTTATAGATCTAGGGTTTCGCTATAATTTAAATTTAGTTGTGTAGAATCCCACAAATAATATTTTATTCATTTTTTATTGTGGCTCAATCAATAGCAGATATTATTTTACCAAATTTAATATTAATATTTATTATTAGATGTAGTCTTGATCCATTTGAACAATCTATATTTAATGAATACTTGAAAACGTATTTAATAGAATATTTAATTTTTCAATAGATATTTTGGAAAGATAAAGCATGAATAAAATTATTTTACTATATTCATATTAAAATTTATTATATTCCCTAAATTAAATGAAATTTAGTCGAGATCAGTGAAAAAATATTGAATATGGCCCTCTAGGATTTATTTTCATTGGAATTTGGTGGTATGAACTGATTTCCAAGATTAATATCTAAAAAAATACTAGGAAAGGAAAAAAAACGTAATATCGCATCATGAAAATAAAAAAACTATTAAATGTCATCCATTTTTATTAATTTACAATCAATTATGTTTTTTATGTGTGTAACTAACCTATATGATTGATATTTATTTCATTGACTATCTGAAAAAAATTGTTTAAACCTAGACATAGAATTTAATGAAATAGTTCTATTTGAATCAATGGTCCAATAAATAAGCTTCCATAAATATGGTAAGGAAAAATCCTTGAATTATCCCTTAATAACATGTCATATGGTGTGAACCAGTGTAACCTACTTGTAAACAACATATGGAGTGTTGGTTTGGATCAATATATCTATGTGTGAGTGTAATGAAATGAATCGACAAAAATATTAAATACTAAGGACTATTGCACACACTTCTAGATGATTATATCCAAAAAACAAAACAAACTGAATTCTTACTCTTGGTTCTATTATCATAATCTCTCGTAATAGATAATATGAAGTTCAAACATTATTAAAATAAGTTGAATTTACCTATGAGTACACGTAAATGATAGTATACAAACTATGTATCATATCATTGTAAGTTATCCAAATCTGGAAATAAATTCATGAATATAATAATATATATTCAAGGGTTTCTTCATATAAGGGATATACTACGACCCTAGAAATGTGAAATTTAACATATTAAATCATTATATGAACATCCTAAAAATATATATATTATGTAATAATATATTTTATTAATATTCAGAATATCAAATATTTAGGTAATCCATGTACAAAAAGTAGGTCATATGATACCAAATACAACAAATATTGGGTGAGAATTCATTTATTAAAGTTATAAAATAAAATTCATTGGTTTGAAGAGAGAAAGATTGAATAATTTCCCCAAGGTACGCATAAACATAATAAAACCTGAATAATGATAGTATTTTTAAATAGACCCTTACATGAGGTTGATTTCCTCTACATGTGTCTAGACCTACTATATAATAAATATAGATTTATTGTACATATATTATGGGTACATACATAGATATATCATATCATCTATGATTTAATTATAATCCTTTATGACAATTTTATTAACAATTATTTTTCAAAATCACTTTTTTGGGTAACAAGTATTTCATTTTTCATATTTGTTATTGTAGAGATGTTTTAGTACATATAATTTGAGAATATTTAAATCATATAAAAAATTTTAACTATAATTTAAATTTCATATATATTAATTATATATGTTTTTATAGTAATTTATAAAATTTAGAGAAACAAAAAGTAATTACACCATTCATGGGGATGGTAGATTGTATGCACACATTAATTTTGATTTCACTATTTTAAAGATGGATAGATAGAAAGGTAAATAATTGTAAAAATTTAATGTATCATTATTATGTTATATACATCCTATATATTCATTAAAATTATCCTTATTAACCTTAATATATATTAGTAATAAAAAATAGATAACAATGCTTCTAGGAGGTAGTCGTCCCGACATATGTAGGAGCATTATTATCGTTTTCCAACAAATTAGATGTTAAGAATGTAAATAAATTATAATTATTTATAAATAATATTTATGACAAAAATATCATATATAAATATTTAAACCATAATAATATCCATCCAAAAAATATTATGATGATATATTAATTGTTTTTCTACACTTAGAAAATAATCACTACGTTTGAACGAGTTATACTGTCAAATTCCATTTGATAGAAAATATGGTCTATAACTATGGTTTCAAAATCATTATAAAAATTAAATATATATTGGATACTAAATTTATTACTTAATTATAATTCCATATATTTACAAGTATTTAATGAAGAAATAAATTGCGATATGTTGGGTACGAAGATTACCCCTTCTTTGGGAGACCTCATTTACATCATTTTTATAGACCCCATCGTTGTTATTTTCTCAAAAAATTAAGATCCTGAATATTGATAATGATTTTATATTGATAAATGGTATGTGTATGTGTTGTGAATAATTGAGAGAAACATGTGTCTTTTTATAAGGGGATAAATGATACCCATGACCTTCTAAATAGAATAAAAAATAAGTATGCAATTGTAAAGAAAACTAAATCCAAATTGGGAGATGTTAAAAAATATTTTAGGATATTTTTTAAATAATGTCAACAAGTTATATTTGAATAGGTTTAATTGGTATTTTAATCCATGTTTTTTTATTTAACATATTTTTTAACAGATTTCAACCATACTAGTTGAAACATCTATTTCACTCTTAACAACTTATAATTTTACTTTTTAGGTAAAAATTGGATAATAAATTGGAAATGAATGAATTTTAGACCATTACATTTCAAACATGACACATTTAAATTCTTTATAGTTTATTAAATAAATTAATAAAATATTATTTAGATTAAATATCATTAATTCCAATTTTGACACAATTAATTTTATTTCACATAGAAGTCACAAATACAATGTTGAATTTCGATTTTTTTTAAAAATTTAATATGTAATTTAAAATTTTAAAATTATTATAAAACTATAAATCTATCAAAATTTATAAGATAAAATATTTTTAAAATCATTTATATTGTTTTTTGTTAATAGAAAAAATATTTCTTTAGTGTTGTGTAATCATTTGACATAATTATATAATACATATAAATTTGAAATTAATTTATATCTTCAAAATAAGATTATTCTTCTAAAAATACCAATTTATATTAATTTAGAACATTTTATCCATATGTGATCTCATAATAGATATTTAAAACTAATAGTGTGACATTTTTTTGACATTGATTAAATATAATTTTGATCATTTATTTGGAAGAGTTTCTATTAATGAAATTATAATCATGCGTAATTTAGAATTTACTGAATAAAATTCAATGAAAATTAATAATGAAGAAAATATATATACTTACCACCTAGTTTTAACATAGATTTTCCAATGTACCCTTTACTGAGGTGATATATTTTAATATGATTACTACTCTGACTAACCAAAAATAATAGGGAAATATTTAAAAAATGTGAACCTACTGAATCAAAATATAGAATCAATTTTATGAATTTTAATTTAAAAAATTGTGAAAATTAATTTTAAAATAAATGTGAAAAACGTGATGAAAAACATGTTTTCATAACATTGTCTTCTTATTTATAATAATGTATGTACATTAAATTTAGTTCTAAAATATATTCCAATGAACAAAATTGAATTATTCATAATATTAGAGAACTAATTTTAATTTAAAATAATTTGAAGACAAAATTCATAATTTTTAATTCTTTAAAAAAATTATTTTTTCAACTAAAATTGTTATTTTTCACTATTTAATGGAAAATCTATCTTTTCTGATAAATCATAACATTTTAACTTATGAAAATTGTAAAAATTTTGATTGAAAAAATGTTGTAAATTTTTTATTATACATTTTGTATTCATTCTAGATATTTTTTTTATTTTCCCCGAAATAAATAAAAAATATTTTTTTGAAGAAAATGTATTTATGAAGAATAACATATATTTACTAATAATTGAGTTCTTAGTTCCTAATATTTAAGTAATAAATTTTTATTGAGTTTAATCTACATAATTTAGTTAATACTATTCACACCACCAACTCAATTTCTATGTTATAATGTTACTGAAATAAAAAGTTTTTTTCTTCATTCAAGCTCAGTGTTTCATGTCCTGTATGCAATTGAACCAAATAATTATCTACTTAAATCATGGTCTATTAGATGAAAAATATCTCAGGATGTAGAAAATGGGTTTGTAAATTTTTTTTTGTGTATCCAAAGGAATAACTAGTTCAATATTTTAATGGTCAATTTTCACACCTTGATAGTACAAGACATGAAAATAGAAATGTACCTAATGTTTTAAAACCGTGGGCTTGAAAATTTCTTCTTGATATTTGGTTTTAAAAGGACATGAATATTTTTCCTGCATCCTCAACATGACCACAAAATGATATTTAATATATGATAATTTTATTGATGAATTTAACTATAAATTGATATATGAGCATAGGAAACACTGATTTTAAGTCTCCCATGAAAATAGTTGGTGAGTTTATGGAACTATTATAAATTACCAATCCATGATAAGGGAGAGTGATTATTCATCATTCCATTATTTGACCAATTTTAATCAATTATGAATTGAAAAATAATAACTATATCCCTGTGAATAATGTTAGAGAACACCAAGGTGACCTAATAGGAAAGATAAAATTTATGTAATAGATCATTAATTTGAATCTAATAATTCTATAACATTGAAGAAGTGTGATGAAAATGATTAGAATTAGAGAGAAAAAATTGGAAACTATATCCCATAATTTATATCATTTATAGATTTAGTTTTATAACCTCTTTAAAAAATAAATTATGAAATACATCAAAAAAAATTGATAATAATCCCAAACATTAGTTAATAGACAACATAAACTCTACTAGATAAGTGGAATGTGGCTCCATTAAATCTATTATATGTTGATTTATTATACTCCCCAATGAACATTTACATCTTTTAATCATTATAAAAATAACTACTCAATAACTAGTAAAAATAAATAATTCCCTAGAATACAATTATATGGATATATTCCAAATTTTAAAAAGTAATTAGCGGATTAATTATTCTACATCATAAGGACACATCAACGACATGCCCCCAGAAATATAAACTGAAATATTTATGTAGTGACATTACTAAGGGAACTAGTAGTCTCTTCAACTTGATAGTCATATTTAAGACTATACTAGAACAATAATGGAGTGTGATGTAACAAAATCATATAGAGAATAATCAAAGGTATATAAAAACAATTTTGTTCATGGAACTCTGGATGTCCAGTATAGACCTGCAATTTATAGGTCATGAATCAAACCAAATAATTTTCTTATACCTTACTTTCATTAATGAATACAACATTTATTACCAAACTAAGAACTATTTCTCTAAATATTTGGAATATTATATTGCTTCCCTTTAGAGGCTTTATCACTTCTCTACTTCTCAAAATCCAACTAATCCTATAGTTACTGATAAGTCCACATAATAAAGTGTTACACTGGGTACAAGATAAATTAATTCCCCACTGTATAAATTGAACATTTAATGGTTTTTATCTTTATATATTATTTTAAATTATCTAAAATTGAATATTAAACCATGATTTAACCCTAACTAGATGTCCAAGAACATCTAACTCATTATAAAATAGAATTCAACTAAGACTAACTTTCCACTAACTTAAGAATATATCATTTATATAGATGGTAACCTCTAACGAGACACTTCATAATGGAATGTTCTAATAAAATTTCATTCATGATAATCCATTGTGATATTGTAACTTCTCCATCACCTCCTCATTCGAGAGAACCAACAAATAAGTCAAATATGAATTTAAGTTATCTTGGAACTAAATATATATACAAAACTCCACATTAAAATGTGATTACTTACCCACATCATTAATAAGATGATTTTATGAATTATGAAAAATGATACATAAACCATATTCTATGCTTCAAAAAAGTCACAATTCTTTCCCAAAAAGAACATGACTTGCATCAGTGTGAAATATTTAATTTTTAAATAACAACTCAACATGTTTCTATTTGTATAACTTATTTGGGGATACCTCAGACTCATTACACATGCCCAGAAATATGATCATTCATTAAAAAGAAACTCCCACAAAAATATAAAATCAAAAGGAATCCAATTCAATTTCCTATCAAAATAAAACTATAAAAAATATAATTATCCAATTATTTACACAATATATCCTAATTGGAGATAGATCACTTTTAATGTAATAATATTTGATTCCAAAAAATACAAACCAACCTTTAACATGAATCTTTCTATTATAAATCAACCTTCCTATGATCAACTAGAGCATTTTATTCCCTTTTATACCATAAACCATACATGTACACCTTATAAAATTCATATCTATAAATAACCAAGAAGAATTATGATCATGGTGGTAGAATTCAAATAGGATCATTTTATTATGTTTATTTTAAATACCTAAATATTTCCTAATAAATAAATGGTTGAAAACATGCATGAAGTAGTACCATATGTTGGTATTTACCAAGAAATTAATTTCATCTCACTTTTGAATGCTTTATTAGCTTATGGCCCTTTACACATATCATTGGGATAGTAATAATTATGTCATAACACATCTTCCTATCTTATATCACATGATATCATTGAACAATTTTATTACCCAAAAAAACTAAATCACTCCTCTCCTATGCCTAACTAAAAAATCAGGATTATCTGAAAAATAATGCTCTAATTCCCCTATATACATCACTATTATAACCCCTTATTGGATACAAAATTTAGCCTATGACCCTTGATGTCCAACTATAATAGGATATGGTTTGGAGACTAAATACATTGGTGTAAAAGAAAAATATGGAGGGAAATATCATTATAAATCATAGGATGAAATGAAAAAACACTAATAAAATCAACTATGATAAAAAATAAAATAAACCCCACAATGAAAAGATAACATATATAAAAAATGAATCCCCACGAAAACAAAATATAATAATATTATATGATAGTGACTCTATAATCACCTACAATATCCATGAAATGATTTTGAGTTGTCTAACCAGATAACCTACTAGGTAATATTGACCTAAAAAATTAATATAGATTATAGAGGTGAAAATATAATTATACTCAACATTTTCACTTGAAAAACAAATTTATCAAACATGTAATAACCATTAGAAATCCCCCATAAGTAAATAATAATTTGTTTTCAATACCTTGTGAAATACTACCAGACATAACAATGAAATGCTCACAAAATCCTCATCTGAGTGTCGTAATATTATATAATACAGTGAGAGTATAGAAAAAAAAATCTATATCAACAACCACATGGAACTGGACAACCTCACACCTCAATAATATGTATCTTTTCAATGACATCTATTCTATTGAAATATATATTTATACCTCATAAATACATTTCAATAGTATACCATATATCACAACCCGAAAACCACATAATCAGATCCCTACTAAATATCCATCATGCTACCTCATCATCATCACAAAACCATATAACATAATGAAAGGCTAGTATAGTCTATACTATATCATAAAGATAGAGTACGTAATGGTGAGTATTATACCATTCATATCAAAATTATCATAGATGTTGGGGGAATCCCATAAAAACATCATTGGGTTCTAATTCAGTTTTCCTACTCAAATTGTGTCTCATAAGAAATAATAAGATCTAAAATGGATTTATATAAAACAAAATCCCAATTTAAGGCTCAAAATTTATCCAAAACATTACTAGAACCATTTAAACTAACACAACTTCATTTATACACATTGAAAACCACATATAACTCCCACAACAACATATACAAATACAGATATCATCACCAAATAGACACACATCAACCAAAAAACATTTATGAATTTCTTTTCTAAAAAACTATTTATTCATATAACTACCATGAATACTACCATTATTCTATATTTATAATTTCAACTATAAAATTTAAAATATCCATCTCTTTATTTATTAATTTCATCATCTAAATTGTACCATCACAACCCATTCTCATCATTAATTTTACTATTCATTAATTTTACATATTTACCAAGAGAATATCAATCAAAAAACTTATTTATCCTCTCCACACCAATGTAATAGTTTCCAAATAAAAATGAAATAATATTTTAACACATTATATAAATTACATAGGTTCACCACCTAAAATATAAAAATAATCATAATAAAAAGAAAATAATGAAGAACCATAACAAATTTATTTATAAAATCTCAAAATAAAATCATATCTAAAAAATATTATATTCCCATATACTCATTATTGAAATAAGAAAAAAATAAACAAAAAATGGTTATAAAATTAGAATAATATTTGAATTATATAGAGAATTACACTTAAAACGTACCTATAAAACCAATTCACAAAAATATTTGATTAATACCTTTATCAATTATTATAAAAAATAATTACACAACCACATACATATATTTATGATAAGTAAATATAAATATTAATGAAAAAATAATAATATTAAGGTGTATGAATCATAATTAATTGATCATACAAGTAATTGGAATAAGATTCACAGTGTAAAGACTAATGGTCAGAATGTTCATTTAAATGATTTTAACTATTCATGGAAAAGACAAATATTTAATGAATTCCATATGTTTAACAATTTTATATTTAAATCTAGTGATATAAAATAATTGTTCGACAGATAGTGTCAAACCGTAATGCTGGTCAATCATTCGAATCTCCAAAAATAATAGTGTAATGTTAAAAAATGAATTGGTCAAATCCATTTTATTATGACACATCCAATGAAGATCGCAATATGAACCCCACTACAACAATGTGATATACAAATTGTTAACAATAATATTGGAAATATAAATCTCTAACTCTCAAACTCAACATTTAAAAAACCTAAAATCATGGATTAATGATGAAATTCAACATAAAAAATTTTAGTTTAAAAAAAATTATATAACCATGTACATTCTTCTTGAGAAACAATATAACTATTATAGTTTCAACACTAAGAACCATAGTTCCCTGAATAAACTATGACAATTTAGAGCTGTGGTATGATTTCATTTCTATTAAATAAATTTTAAACATGAACCCTTATGAATAAACATCAGTTAGTGTTTTGTTACTGAATTATCTAAGAAAAAAATTACCCTAAACCAATAGATCATTTTGTATATAAATTCCTAGATAGAGTCTATTTGATACCTAAGTAATCTAGAATATCTTTATTATTCTAGACATAAATTTTTCCCAGTTTTTTTGATATGAATTTATTATTCAAAATTCGAATATTAAATTTCATAATCCTCTAGATCTTCCTTTCATGAGTACAAAAACTTATTATTTATAGAGATTTATTATAAGTAAGGATATGGTTTAAGGCCTCTAATTTTTTTTCTTATTCATTTATCTGATTATAAATCACAGTCTATAAATTAATCATTTATAGATGATTGTCATATCTTAAGAGGGATTAGAATCTCTGGGATCATCCCTTGTCTAATCCTTGGATGAGATTCATGATCTAAATAATGATAAAATCTTATTTGGGAGATTTTTAAGATTATCTAGATCACAACCTAAACCATGCTCCCCAAATGATCGTATTAATGTGTCACCATCTCACAACACACCCTTTGGGAATACGTTTGTGTAATTATGGGTTATGTATCTCTTCTATAATTGGATTTTTTTATAATTTCATTTCAATTTATCTAGTGATTATATTTTTCCTTGTATGGTTAAATTATAATTCCTAAATTTTAAATTTGATTGAAATAATATATTGATATTATTATAGAGATATTATACTTTGGGGAAATATAAAGTTTCAATCAAGATGAATTTTTTATAAAGACAATAATTTATAAAATAAATTTAACTTTAATAAAATATTCTTACGAAATAAATTTTTTTATATATTAATGATAATATTATTCTATGAATTGAAATTCAATTTTTATATGGGTTAGAAAAATATATTTTTAAATTTTTTTACTAAATGTCAATTTTCTATTTAAAAGTATAAATTTTCATATTCAAGGAATTATTTTTATAAAAATTAATATTATCATTGAAATCATTACATAAAAAATTGTAAATTCTATATATTTCATAGGTTTTAGAGATATCCAGAAATTTGTGTCCAAATTATATATGGTTTAAGAATTTCATACGTATTATGACATCAAAAAATACAAACTCTGATATAATAATTACTATAAAGAGTATCAACAACAAAAATAATGTGTCCACCTTAAAATTATTGTTTGATGTTATTTAATTTATTTTATAAACCCTTAATGAATCCTAGAAAAACAAATATTATATTTTAAGGATTAAAAACAAATTCCTCATAAACACGAGTCACTTTTACATTACCTAGTGTTTTATTTTAATGATTTCCATTATTATCTTTATAAACAAATGAATTCCACTAGAAATTGGTATAAACCTTGTGTAATACCATTATATAGTTTGTGGTTAGGGTTAATTTATACCATATAGCCAAAAAACTATGTTTATAATGCAATAATAAAATCCCCTTTCTTTCTTTAATAACCCACCCAACCACTAATTCTTCAGCACACATACCTATTTGAGAAATATTAGTCTTCCCTATTATCTATAGGGAGATTACATGGTGTCATAATGCTTTTTATCATGTACTACCAAAATTTTAGAAGCACTCTATTAAAGTAAGGGTTCATCTCCTTCATTTATTTGTTGTTGGATGATGTTTATATTATACCTTTTTATTCCCAATTTTCTATTTTGGATTTTTTACACATAAATATTAATGACCATATAATATACTTGATATTGGATAACAATATTTACTCTCACTAAACCATCTCATGAATATTTATATACCCCCATTATGAATTAAAAATTATCATATTATTTTCTATGATAAAAATGTATTTAGTGAATACTCAACCACATTATTATTCCAAGGTAGTCACCTATATTTACCTATATGTAATTGATTTGGAAATCAATTTATATATCCCACACTCATTAACATCGAAATTAGAAGCGTTTAAATATATTATTTTGTTTTATGATTGATGTGCCACAATTATTCATGTATATCATACAAATGTGATTTGTGGGACTAGAATTATATTTCCTTCAAATGCATTGAGTAATGTTTTTATCTCATCAGATACCTTGTATGCTTCCTATGAGGTAATCATAATATCACATCGTTATTATTTGTAGGAGGGTATTCTTAATATATGCTTATGATGTCATGTTTTATTATGTTTCCTTATTCAGAATTTTGACATTATATTATCATCTTTAATCATGATTTGATGATCACGTTTATGATTTTAAATGTGTTTATATCAAATTTATATGCCTTTAGAAGAACATGAAGCATATAAATAACAATTTTATATGATTATTACCTTACAATTATTTATAGATCCCCTCTATCTTCTATACATCCATTGGATATTCTGTGCTAATTTACAAAATCCATGGAATATATGGGATTGTTTTAATGTTTTTAAATACTAATGTTGTAATAATGATTTATGTTACTATTCTAGGTACAAAATTTACTAATAAAACTAGTATTAATTATCTTTTGGTATTATATTATTAGTGTTTTCATATAATAAATCATGATATAAAGTGTATTAAAGATATAGTTTGTCACAATTTTTATCACAGGAAAATAACGATATTTTTGGTAATTAGGATTAAAAATCCTTAGTGAGATCTATAGGAAAAATGATTCACATAGAAAAAATCACTAAATTCTAGTAATTTATAGAATAAGTGGGTTATATAAACATATATCACAATATTGATAATTCAAGTGTATGTTTATTTAGAACATTTTTACCCATGGGTAATTACTTAGTAAATGTCACATTATCCTTAACTCAATCATCACCTACTGCCAGAAAAATTGGCTTGTTGCACATATGTTCTAACACTCCCACTGTATATTATTTTTGAATTTCACAGTTTCTTTATGAACCATTATTTATGGAATAACAATACACATTTTATTTTATATAATTAAATAGTTCATGGAAAGGATAGTTTAAAATATAAAAAAATCATAAGTTAATGAATGTGTTCCATGAATGGGTTATCCCTTAAATGTTTATAGCCTCAAAATTTATTTGTGATTATCAATGTTAATATTACCATTCCAAATTTCATATTTATTTTATAAAATGTTCCAGAATATTCATAATTTAGTCAATAACTAATGTAATGGGAAATTCAATTATTATTTCTATTAGATAACCATCTAATTAGAAAATATTTCAAAAATATCTTGATAATAGTTTCTTATTTAACTTGTGTTTTGAATAGAGTATTGAAATAGGGTAAGTAACCAGACCCCTTAATAATGATAATGTTTCAAATGAATCCTTCATTAGAAAAATTAATCCAACATTTGAAGGATAATTTTATATCTTAATAAAAAAAGAGATCAAATATATTAAAAAGATCTTCTCAATATTTAAGTACTGTGAGAAATAGATGTTTATACTAGACGATTATCATATGGAATTAGATTCTAATAAAAGTTGAAAATTGATCATAAAACCATTACGTTGGAATATATTGAAGTCATGGAGTGGGATGAAGTTTTTAAAATGTTTTTTGATAAATATTTTCTTCTCACTCTATAACTGAAAATATAGAGATATTTTTATACCATGAAGCTAAAAGATAAAAAATGAATCATGGAATATATGGATAACTTCCCAACACATGAACTATATTACTCCAACTTTATCATCTCAATTGAAATTAATTTTTATCATTTCATTGGTTAGATAATTTTGAGCATATGAATTTTTTTGATAATTCATGACATTAAAAACTATGATGAAATTTTATGATGTTCCCTCAGTTTTGAAAGGGTTTTCAGTGAATATTAGGGGTTTCTTTGTTTTGGATATTTTTAGTGGAAAATGGATAATAATTCTACCTTAATGATAATTAAATATAATAAGAAAAATAACTTCCAAATCTTATATGTCAGAAATTTTGGGAGTAAGCATCCAAGAAAAATTAAGAAGGGAATAAGTAAATTCCGTTATTGTAGGATGGAATATCACCTAGATAGTGTTTTATGATGAGAGAAACACACCCTTATAATGAAAAAATGAATGATCTGGTAAACACTCAGGCTTCTATCAAATGTTTCAACTGTAATTAATCAGGTAACTATACAAATCCAACAAATGTTCCATAATTTGTTGGTTATAACTATTGATAAAATCCCCCAATTCCTTGACTGAAAGTGAAAGATTTTACAGTCACAACATGTGAGGTGGATCCCAAAAAATACGTGGTGGAATGTATGAAATATGTTAATTCATGGATTGGGAAATAACTACTTTATTTTGGTTATACTCATTCATTGATATCAAGAATGTTTATATGAAGTATTCAAACTTCATAAAAAACAGAGAAGTTAAAATATCTATGAAAAAATGATATATAGAAATTATTCCATCTGAGGTATATTACTCCTCTCATATCAGTATTTGTGTAATAAAAATTGTTGTTATACTATTTACACTAACATTATAGTATTTTTATTCTATTCTTGGTATAAACATGCATTAATTTATAGATAAGACATAAATTTATGAGAGAATGAAATCAACCTTAATATAAAACTTCTCTCTATGATTTTATACAATTATAAGAAAGAGGATTAATGTAATTTGTTGTCATAATATCATAAAAAGATGTTATTTCCCCATACGAAAGAATATCTTACTCATATTATAGATTCTAAGGAAAATATAATTATTTATGACATACCCATTGTAAATAAAAATACTTATGTGTTTTATGAATAATTTCCTGGTCTTCTCTATAATGAAAAAACATTTATCAATGAAAATTACCTTCTTATAATTATTACATATATTTTAAAGAAAATAAAATCACATATATGACATGATATTAACATTATGAATGGCGAATAAATGGAAGAAGATGTATTTTAAGAAGTTAAGGAACCAATTCTAATGGAATTATAACATTAAATTTGGAATATTAATATATGATTTATAAATATTATACCTACTAGTAGAATAGTAAAATCACCTATGAATATATAAATAATATTTATGCATCTTATAAATGAAAATGTGATATAATTATAACATAGCTGATGTAATTAAATGTTTTGAAAATGATAAATTTTGTGTTGGTATTTTTTATAAAATATAAATGTATATATACAATTTTATAAATAATATATTGATTTTAAAAAATTTATTTTAATATATGTTATTCATAAATTAATATTTTGTTGTTTTATGATAATGATATACATTTATGAGAAATTAATTAATTTTTTAATGTGTTATGAAATCATTTATAACTTCAAAATTGTTATTTTCTATATATATATTTATTATAATGGGAAATAAAAATTATCATATTTATAATATTATTTTCAAAAAATAGATGGATTTTTCTAATTATAATTTTTATAGGGTGATTTTTTGGGATTTTTCTGAAATACATGAATTTTTTGTGAATTTTAATATATGATAATTAATGATATATAAATATTATAAGTTAAATGAACTACTTGTAGATTCCTCAGTATTATAGGGCACATAATTTATAACTCCCATTAATTATTTTTACATATTTAGTGATAATTCTGAAACTATTCATAATCCTAAAGAAAAATAATAAGGTAATGAATTCCATACTCAAAAGACACCTCTCTCCTCCACATTAAATACCACACTACATCACCTGTTCTATTCACATTCAGTAATCCTTGATGTGTTTAATAATTCTATACAATACTATTCCCAAGCCCCATTCCCATGTCTTTGAGCTCTTGGTCTCATGACAAGACCAAAATCTTTTCCCTATGAATGTTCTGAAGGAGGAGAAACCCCAGAGGTACATTCTTGTTTCTTTTATTCAAATTTCTTTTCAAGTTTTTTTCTTTTCTTATTCTCTACTCACCTATCCATAATAACATGGAATGATAAATCTATTTTCTTTTATATACTATATTTTTATTATTTTAATGGAATAATTCCTCTTAAAATATCTTCCCTTTTCCTTTTATTCTAAAAATGAAATTATTGTTCTTGGTGTGTCAGGTTACCAACCCAATGGATGATGCATTTTAATTTTCAATTACCAACATCTATGATGGTCATAACAACATTTATATGGTTTTAAAAAATAATATATGTATTGTGAATTTTTAAATGTTTTGTAACCATTATACATACATTATATTAATTAATAAAAAAGTTGTATGTGATGATAAACACCCGCCAGAATAATCTAAATTACTAACACTAATTTTATATTTGATGATTAATATAAACCCCAAATAAACAGTGAATTATATAGATATCTAATATTTTGGATGTTAATTAGTAACATAAAACTTTGATTTTGGATATATATTCCCATCTTCATGATTTTCCATATATGTATACAAGTAAATTGATCATGAAGACCAAGGAAACAAAGGATCTTAAATGATAAAAGTGTATCTTATTACTCATCAAAAACACCTTTATAATCATAATAAAATTATAATAAAAAAATTCATGTATAAAAAAATCATAATTAATTAATTAATGGATCTAATTTTATTATCTTGGACATTGATATCATGTAGAAAACACTTTCTGAAAAACATTATGGTATTCTACCCGAACATCCTTTTTTGCTTATTGGATACTCTTTCTTTCTCTTTACCCCAATGTAATGGATATTTATTTTTTTAACGTCTTATAAATTATATTTATATGTTCCAAAATATTTTATCTAAATCATATTCCACTTCTTTGAGGGGGAAATACATGTTTTAAAAAGGATCTATTCTCAAATTGTTCGGATAAGTGAGCTCGATTAAAGGGAATGTCCTGATTCCTTACCCATTTTCAAGTGCACACCAAAATCTATTTTAATCCATAGTTATTTTTATAAAAGAACTAATTGTATCTTTAAAACCTATATTGGTTCATTTTTGGTTTTATTATAACAAATATGCATTTTTTATATTAAACTCTCTTTAATATTTTTCTTAGACCGCACTAAATGTTTGATTCATAATGAATCTGAAACACACTTTTTACATGTTTTCACTATTAATTGAAGTAAATTATCACAATCTATGACTATTTAAACTAATCAACGTTCATTTATTATTCAAATCCATTATTTCATAGACTCCATTGTGATATTTCCATTTTATGCCTTAAGATATGATTATGATACTGTTGACGCTGCTTTTCATCACATTGTCAAAAAGAATAGAAAGGGAAATGACTTAGCACAAATTGATTCATCCTTTGAAGAAATCATCAAAAATAAACAAATTCATGAACAAGGCTTCCAAAGCACAAGGGTCAGACAAGTTCCCTCACTTTCAGACAAGTATACTTGCACGCCACCTAATGGTCGCGCAAGTGACTTGCACGCCCTAAAGGATTACCACCAGGGGGCTTCTCTAGCCTATAAATAGACCCTATGGGCCCCCATTTCAGGAGGAATTTTTCCAGAATTCACATACAAAGCTCTGAACTCCCAAGTCTCTTCTTCAAGTCTTCTGAACACTTCTAAGGTAATTATTTACCTAGAATGGAAGGTCTAAACAAGAGGAGTATGGTCTAAGTGTTAGAATTCACTAACACTTGCGCGCCTAAGTGGTTTTACCCTTAAGGGAAATGGGAAAACTTGCATGTCTCCCAACCTCTTCATCAGAACTTGCGCACCATCTTTTGGAAAGCCATTAGGGATGAATCTAAAGGCTTTGATAAAGGATCGCCCAAATATTACACTAAGGGCTGAAAATCGTGCAAGTACCCATGTGTCGCGAAGGTATACCTATGCGGCCAGGACTTGCGCACCCACGCAGTACCTGTGCACCTACCAAGACTTGCATGCCCCTACCTATTTGGGTGCCTTTCCAACCCACTTCACCCCTCTTATGCCATTCCACTTCCCCTATTCAAGATTCAGTCTTCAAGACACTCTTCAATGCCAATTATGGCATGATTTTTTGATTTGGTTTCCTTATCTGAAAGGAAATCCATGGAACATCTCTCAAAATCTAGTGATTTACAAATCATTATGTCACTAAAGATTGAGATTTCATTCATTCAACATCATCCTTTAAGATGAGATAATCCTTAACCTAGGCCTCTTTTTCCAGAGTATGCCCCAGTCTAAATTCTCATTAACTTGGGCATCTTCTTTAGGAGTAAGTCACAAGTCCCCTAATCTGGGCATCATCCTCAGGAGTAAGCCCCAACCATAATTCCCTT
This sequence comes from Viscum album, assembly GCA_963277665.1. NCBI lineage: Eukaryota > Viridiplantae > Streptophyta > Magnoliopsida > Santalales > Viscaceae > Viscum > Viscum album. Next base: position 1,536,416,276 of record OY728158.1, on the reverse strand, counting down.
AATCTGGGCCTCCTTTTTAGGAGTAATCCCCAGTCTCAAATATGGGCATCCTCCTCAGGATTAAGCCCCAGTCCTAAAGTCTCAAATATGGGAATCCTCCTTTGGAGTAAGCCCCAGTCTTAATTTCCGTTTGATCTGGGCTTCCTTCTCAGGAGTAAAACCCAATCATAAGTCCCCTCCTAACTTGGGCATCTTCCTTAGGAGAATTTCCCAAGATTAGAGTATCCAAATCTCCATAAAGTACATATATCTTTATGGACCCTATTCCTGGATTTCATCCCTGAAGTAAATCTTAATCCTCATCTATTTTGGGAAGTCAAACATACATAAGCCCCACATTATTTCTTATGATTGCATCTTTCATGGAACAATTGTCTGGTTTTACCCATACCTGTTGTTTCTCACACCGAGAATGACTCACATGAGCTTATAGTGTAAAAGTAATAATGACATCTTTATTTGTGCCATCAATCATAAAAATCATACTCCCTTATTCGAACTACGTAGGTTCTGATTCCTTTTCCAAAATAAGGGATACGTAGGTAGCCCAACAATGGGTACAATCCCAACTCTGAAATAATATGTGTCCTCTTGAATGACAATAAACTTCAAGTGCCCCACAGAGTGGCTTTAAAACCAGTATGGTCATCATAATGACGGAGAGACTTTTATGTATTATAAGGATACCATCAACTAAGAATCTCTAACAAATACAGATGATTCTTCATCGATGAAGAAACTCGAATACATATAAAATATTCTATGAATTTTTTACAAATCAATCATTGATTTCCAGACTATAGGAAAGATCATTTTATAATTGGTAATGTAATAAGGATTAACGAACATAACTTAAATCTATAATGAGAGTCCTGGAGTAGACAATAATTCCCCTCAAAAAGGTGTGATGAGTCCGACCTCCCATCCTCTTGACCAATACCAATTCCTAAGCCTCATTTGTCTACAACTAATGAGCACCTACCTTTGGAAAGTAGGTCCAAATGGATATGGAATCATTGGATGTTTCCGGTTCTATGAACAAACCTGTTAGAAACCGATTGGTATGTTTGAACCTTCAATCAATGAGGTTACCCCGATTCTAGAGGGAAACAAAAAATTGTGAACCCGATATGAATCCTTAAACAAGTTAAAATAATGTTTTTTTATTTGTTAGGCCCCTATTTAAACTCAATGAGAGGGCCAACAAAAAACAATCATTGACATATGTGCTCATCCAAAAGATATTGTAGATGAATTTATCTTGATTATGTCTGTTATATCAAACAGACACTCTTTTCCAATATCTTCTGCATTTCCAGAATGGATTCTCTTAAGTTCACATCTATGAATACATCTACTGTGAAAACCTCTACTGTGAATGCCACTGTTGCTACTCCTACTGGATCATCGTCCACTCTGAGGACGACATCACCTACTCACTGTCTTCAATGATGGATATCAAATTCCCTAGTTAAGGAGTACCGTCAAAACAACACTATTCAAACTCTGGAGGCTACTCGACAAGCCCTCCAAGTGAACAATTCAACATGGTCGTCCAGACAACGACGACAGGTGATCATGAAGAAGGCGGTGCTAACCACCATCTCTAATTGTTTTAGGTCGTTATCCCTGGAACACAATCACCATTAACTCCCATATTCTGGGGAGGTGAATGAGCAGGTCCCTCAGGGCCTTAATTCAAAGAAGTATGAGTCCTTCCTGAGGGCTCCTATCAACAATTGTCGCCAAACTCATGTGGCAGTGCGCCCTCAACATGATGAGGGTATTGACTCTAGGCGTTCGGCTTAGGTTCCTCGAACCCGAGCAGGAAAGATGAATCCCCAGAGGCGAAATATGATTAACAGTGAGCATGTTCTCATCTCTGCCATTTCCAAAGAAGTCCACCAACCTAACATGGTGGCAAGAAACGAGCATGCCCACACACCTTCCCGTTTTAATTCTGCTGTCCAGCAGGCTCATCTGGAAGCATCACGCCAATCCCGTCAGGTAATTCCGGCAGAGTACTATAGTCAAGAACATACACCTATTTATACATCATCATCTAGTCAGCAGGTTCGTCTGACTACATATGATGGAGCTCGTCAACCACGTTCGACAAAGTACAATCAGCAGGCACATACACCTGCTAGTATTGATCAACCCTACCAACAGTCTCGCTTGGTAGCATTCGGAGAAGTTAGTCAGAATGCTCCAGCGACAAACCGGATGCAGAGTCAACTCTCTGCCCCCACACTTGAGTACTCTCAGGATTCAATGATAGGAAAAGTTGGAAAATAGCAGGCACATACACCTACTCAAAGAACATAATGTACGTATATCCCGTTCTGGCAGCTGAAGTCACAAAGCATATTCTATCAATGGTGAAAGAGCAGAAGCAATTCTCTGCTCATATTCTGGATGCCTGCTAGGATATTATAACGGCTTCAACATCATCACAGGAAAATAAATGAAAATCTATCCCTACCAGTGGAGTAGCACATCAACAGTTCACTCTGGATCAGACACACACATCTGTTCCATTAAAATAGGGTTGTGGGGCATACTCCCCCATATCATATGGACAAACAAGTTAGGAACATAAAACTTATTAGAGTGGAGATCGTCAGCCTAACCTGTCCATATCTCCTGATCACACACATACACCTGCTCAGAGCAGCTACATTCGTCAAAAAGTGGTTTCCAAGGCGACTAAGAAGGCATCTCAGAAGAATACCCACCTAGCACAGTCAGGAGATCAAGAGACAATCTGTAACAAGGTCTTGCTCGATCCTGGAGTTTTTGAGACCCTCAGACAGTTATCTGTTGGAATTCATGATTCTACTCAGCCATTTCCCAATAGTGGGAACATTAATTCCAAAGGTCTTTCACAGACACTTCCTCATAAAGGCTTGCTTCATGACAATTCATTCGATCTTAAAGTTTCATCTTCAGATGAGAGCCACAGGAACCCTCTATGTGGTCAAAAGACCATGGAGCAAGAGATCTCATCGTTTGCTGAAACCCACCATGGTGGTCCTCCCCATGATGATGAATTTTGCTGTGAAAATCCTCTCCGCAGTAGTAATTCACATTTCCCAAAAAATGCTCCAGTGGATAATGTAGTGCCGAGAAAGCCCTCTTATCTTGAGGAACTTGCAAATGCGAAACCAGTCATGTCTGATGCTTCATCGCTAGCAGGTGAAATACTTACTCAATCAAAAGATAGGCCAGGGTGTAGGTAATTCTACGAACCACCCCTAAGTCATGCAACTTCTTGTTTTATCAGTGAATTCTCTACCAATCTTGTTGAATCCGATGAAGCTACAAGGAAGAACCAGCTCTCTTCAAATCAGGTAGAAGAATCTTCATTGAATGATAAAGAGGAAATTCTGAACATGAGAAAACAATTGGTGAAGGGTGAAGTGCCAGTCATGTTTTGGCCCCTGGCTGACTCTCAGTATGACATTCCAGAGATGTTGACGGAAGATGGGATTCATTATATTCATCTCGAAATATGGAAAACTCTTTGTCAATTGAAAAAGAAAGTATTATCTTATAATGAATATGAAAATCATCATAAGATAATAGAAGGGTTACAACGTCAGATTGATTTGGCATCTCTATCAGTCTCTCGATATCTGAAGGCTGAAAAGTAGTAGAGAGCCCTTCAACATTAATGCCTTGGAGCACTAAGAAGATTGTGCCAGTTAATTTCCAATGCCCCATCTAGTATTCATGTATGAGGATGGGGTGTTCACGGATCACTACATTTCACTATTCTCTCCAGTCAGCAAAGCCCACCGAAAATGGTCTCATGCAATGTTATTGCCCGTGTCTAGCCACAGTCAATGGGTTTTGTTTGTAATCAAAAGCTTTTCCAAGAACACACCTCAACTAGTTCTTCTAAAAATCATGAATACAAAGAACAAGTTGTTGAATTACTCCTGCATCAAGAAAACGAGAATATTGAACATGCCTCTTGTATGTAGCAATAACATCCTCAAGTGACAGAAGTGTCGGAAATCATCCAACGGGCTTTCGAGCTGGGGGATAAAAGTTGATAAAGGTTGATGCATCGATCTAATTTCTGGACTATGGTCTGCAAGATCAGAAGATATTTTAGGAAAGTCTCAGACATAGCATGTCAAGATCCATCCCAGCTTGCTAGACTGTGGACTCTTTTAAACCAACCCTCAGAATCAACAAATAGGATTCGAGGAGTTGAGCAAAGATAGAAAGAACAGCCCCAGTCCACCGGACTGGGGACTTTTTCAAATCATCAATCCCCTCCTCAGAGAAAGCCGGTCTTTTCTCAAGTGGGGAAGAAGCATCAAGAGGTACGAAGAGACCAATTATCAGGAGATTCTCTCCAAATTACAGTCTCTCAAGAAGTTCCTGAGGGATTGAGTCAATAAAAGGAAATGTATCATCAAAGACATGGACGAAGAAAATATCACAGGAATGCTGATAGAAGGGATGCGATGCATTATACATCAATCAATGTCATCAATGCCATTGTTGTTGATCCACCAGATGAGGCTCACTCAGGGGACTCAGATAAAGAGGTTCCTGCTCCAGAAGTTGTATGTACAGACACAAATGAAGAAGGTGTGCGTACACGAAATCAAAGGTTTCCTAGAATCTGGGTGTTCTTTCAAATAACCCACTTCCCCCTCTCCAAAAGAGATCAAACAAGGGTAAGGGAATGAATCAGGTTACATATCCTTCCTCTGGAGAAGGCCAATCGCTCTCACTAGAGCAAAGATATGTGCAAAAGGAGGATGAAATGAAGGAATTGAGGAGGATGAATGTGGAACTACTTCAGAGTAGTCGTCCTCCTAAGCATGCTGGAGTCAATCATCCAAGGGAGTTTGTTGCAGCTACTGATATGGATCAAGAATATCCTCCATTGTCAGTACACCCTCACAGGTCTAATCTTATGGGTCAAATGCAACAACAATTGGTAGTGCTACCATCAATTGCATTACCAGCTGCCATACCTGTTCAAACTCCATTCATTGCACCTACCCAAGTCCATGTTCAACCGAATTTTTCTCAAAAGTTAATAACTACCATTGAGTCATTAACAGCTTGGTTAGAGACTATGGAAGAAAATAGTGCGCAGGTTCAACTGAAAAAGAACGCTTACCCTGAATGGGTAGATTCAATCTCTACCCCATCAAATTTTGGGAATCCTGTATTTCCTATTTTCAATGGATCAGGTGACCCTGAACAGCATTTGACTCATTACTTGTCTTGTTGCGATCCTATGATGGGAACTCCGGAGCAGCAAGAAGCAGTGAAACTCAGATGCTTCGTGCGAACCTTGCAAGGACCTGCTTTTGTCTGGTATACAAGCTTCAAATCCCAGTTAATTACCAGATGGGAAGATCTCCATCAACGATTTCATCTTTAATTCAGCCCAACATATCCAAAGACAACAGTTTTCGATCTGACAAACTGTAAGCAAAGGGAGAATGAAAGAGTCTCTGATTTCTTTTTTCTCTAGAAGGGATTAACACATTCCCTAAGCATAGCACTCACTCAAGAAGAACTATTGCTAATTTGTATGGAAAATCTGCGTGACGAATTACACACACCACTGATCCCTATGAAATACAAAGGAGGGTTTCGAGACCTTACCTCAACCGCTCAACAAATTGGAGATTCTCTTATACAGACTAAGGCTAAATCTCATGTAATTCCATCAGTTATAGGAAGGAGAATGGGTAAAGAAGAAACTGCTATAGTTATGCTTAAACAATCACCTGTACCTGCTTCTACCTCAAAACCTTCATTTTTTCGAAGGGCTCCACCTACTGAGCGCCAACAACAAAGTCCGTTTTGTCAAGATGATCAATAAGATCAAAGACGAAAACAATTTGAGGATTTGAAGAGAAAAACATATTCTTTCTGAAATTAACAAGTTCCTGGTTACTTCATTTCAGCTCTGGAAAATAATTTGGTTTAGTTTCCAAGGCCCAAAAGCCCAAACAAGGATTGAGATGAAGACCGTCCCAATTATTTCCCCTTTCATCAAATGTTGGGGCATCCCATCCAGAAGTGTTTTGTCTTTAAAGACCTCCTGCAAAAGATGGTCAACTCGGGATAATTCAAACTGAAAGGCTCTTCCGCCCAGGTAGCATGTGTTACATCTACAGTTCAAGAGGAGGAAAGTGAGTGGAAATAAGTCAAAAGAAAAAAATTCACAAAAATATGATGATTGTATGGTCAGAAAGACCATCAACCGAGCTCATGCTATTTTGCGAACGCAATTGAAGAAACAAATTGTACCTTCTGCCATGAATTCCGCAGCAAAACCCTCTTCATTAGTGGGAAAATCCTCAATGAAACGGCATGATTCAAAGAAAGAAAAAGAATCAGAAGAAGATGAGTACGTGTCAAAGCCTAAGTTGTCTTTGACCCTGGCAGACTTCATTCCATCAACTTCAAATCAACGGGCACCATCCCACCAAACGGAACAGTCTAAATAGGCTAATCAGGTAGAGTCTTCATCGGATGAAGAGTTGATTTCTGGTTCTGTTAATATGAATCAATTAACAGATCCATATGCCAGTCACAGTTTCGATTCCGATGAGCCTGGATTCCCTGTATCAAATAGAGGAATCAGAGGAAGTTCCAGAGGCTCAGGATATAAGGGAATACGTGGATCCTCGATAATTCATATTCTAATTCTACCCCTTCTAGAACTAGGTATGCAGCAGAAACTCATGGTAGAGCCCTTCAACAAGCTCAACAAGAACAATAAATTTCTTCTACCAATGGAAAATTCAGTCCTGGCACAGTTATTTTGGAAGACAGGTTGAAGGTTCCATCTTCTTCCTCTCAAAAAGTAAATGCATCTAATCGGTCTAATCTTCTAAAACCAAGAATATTTCCAACCCCTATCCCAATACAAGATGCATCAACTTCCAAAGAATCTACTTCCAAGGCACCTGCTAAAAAACATATTCTTGTTGGGAAACACAGACCTTTGGATCAAAAGTATGATGTATTGAAACACTTGGCCCAAGTACCAGCCAAGTTATCAATTATGGATTCTTTGAATCTGTCAAAGGATCTTCCGGAGGCACTCATCGAGGTTTTGTCAAGTCTTGAGGAGTTTGAAACTGAAATTGCTGCAGCTGAAGTCTATCACGTAGAGAATAATACTGCGGAATTCCATGTAGTTATATATTTCACTAATGAAGATGGAGATGATGTTGTGCATGGGCATATTATACCTTTGTACTTATCTGGCAAGGTCAATGGCATAGACATCCGAAGAGCTTTCATTGAAAATAGTTCAGGAGTCAACCTCATTCCCATTCGTACACTTCATCGATTGGACCTCGCTGAATCTGATTTATCTTCTTCTACCATGATGTTACAAGGATATGATAAAAATGAAAAAGAACCACTGGGCGAAGTTACACTCAGAACTCAGTTTGGAGATATTGTATCCAATTCAGATTTCATGTTTGTTGATCAAGACTCATCCTTCAACATCTTTCTTGGGAGACCCTGGCTACATCAACATGCGGTTATCCCTTCATCATGCAATAAATGTCTCAAATATTGTATCGATGGTTAGATTGAGCCATTATATGGTGATAAGGCCCCGTTCTAGACATGTGAGTCTCAACACATTGAGGCAAAATTCTATCACATGAAGGGAAAGGATAAATCCACAACAAAGGATATTACCAATGTTAATGCTCCGTATGGTTTGGAATAGATTCCAGTAAATCAATTTGCGCATGTGAGTACATATAATGTGTTACCTATCAGTCAAATTGACAATATAGACCCAAATCAAAATAATCATATGGAATGATCCATAATGTCAATTACCACAATCGAGCACGACAACATGGGAGAAATTGGTGATCTTCCAAGAAGTGATGAAAGCCCAAATGGCGACGTCTTCATTTCATCTGCTGAAATCAAACATGTCTATATTTCTCCAATAAATCCAGAATAAGTTATAGCAACATCAGAGGTGAACAATGATGTCAATTCTCAATCCATCATCTCCTCTTTATTTCCCAAGGAAGACCCTTCATCATCAATTAGGTCAGAAATGTAAGCTTCTTCTTCAACATGTTCAAATTTTGACATCTATTCTGATCATAAAAATTATTCTTTATCATCTACTATGCAAGTAGAAATGGAAGAAATAACACATGATGAGGAAGAAGAGGAAGATCTCAGAGATTCTCCTCCAACATTTGAAGAGGGTTTCTCTTCCACCGTGGATGAACTCAGAGAAATAAATCTGGGTACAAATGAAGATCCATGCCCCGCTTTAATCAGTGCGGACATGAATCTTGAATAACAAGAGATGTATATTTCCCTTTTAAAGAAAAATCGAGACATATTTTCTTGGAACAATACCGAGATGCCCGGGCTTGATCCTAATGTTGCTACTCATCATTTGGGTTTACCAGAAAAACATTGAGGATTTAAGCAAGATGCAAGAAGAACACAACTAACTTATGCATCCAAAATTGAAGATGAAGTGGATAAGCTTATCAAAGATAACTTCGTTAGAGAAGTTCAATATCCCAAGTGGTTGGATAATATTTTCCCTGTAATGAAGAAGAATGGAAAAATTAGAGTTTTCATCGATTTCAGAGATCTTAATCGGCATTGTCCTAAGGATGATTTCCCAGTTCCAATTACAGAACATTTAATTGATGCAACAACAGGCTAGGAAGCACTTTTCTTCATGGATTGATATTCCGGGTATAATCAAATCCGAATGGCCCCTGAAGGCGAGGAGTCCACAGCCTTCAAAGCCCCTTAGGGTGTGTTTTGCTACCGGGTAATTCCCTCTGGCTTAAAGAATGCAGGTGAAACATATCAGCCTGCCATGCATCGTATCTTCAAACCCTTTCTAGTGTTTTTTGATGAATGCTACGAAGACGATTTGGTGGTTATATCCAAACAACATTCTAATCACTTGGCCGATTTTGAAGTCATATTCCACAAGCTTCGACAACATAATTTGAAGATGAACCCCTTAAAATGTGTTTTTGGGGTAACCTCAGGAAAATTTCTCAGCTTTGTTGTATGCCATCATGGTATTGAAGTCGATCCTGAGAAGAAAAAGTCAATACTTGGTATGCCACCTCCTCGAAATTTGAAATAATTAAGAGGACTTTAAGGACACTTAGCCTATATTCGGCGTTTCATCGACAATTTGGAAGGAAATTTTTTCCCTTCACCAAATTGATGAAGAAGGGAGTCACATAACAGTGGACTGAAGAATGTCAAGAAGCATTCGATATTCTCAAGAGATACCTCTTGAATCTGCTGGTACTCATGCCACCTTTTGAAGGAAGACCACTTATCCTTTACGTGACAGCTTTAGAGTGATAATTGGGTGCGTTTCTTGCTCAGAAGAATGATGCTGGGAATGAAAAAAACCTCTACTACCTCAGTTGGACTATGATTGAAGCAAAAACCCGGTATTCATGTATTGAGAAGGGCTGCCTTGAATTAATCATTGTAGTTCAGAAGTTGAGACACTACCTGCAACATCATGAGGTCCAATTGGTATCTCATAATAACCCGCTCAAATTCATCCTTATTCTTCCAATTCTTATAGGACGTTTGGAAAGGTGGGCAGTTATTTTGTAGCAATTCGACATTCAGTATGTGTCTCAAAAGGAAATAAAGGGCCAAGATCTGGGTGATTTCTTGGCTGAACACCCTTCAGTGGAAGACACATCTTCAGATATTGAACTCCCTGATGAGGAAATCTTATCTATTGAATAAAGTCCTCAAGCATGGGAAATGTATTTTGATGGTGCTTCCAGAAGTCCAACATGAAGGAAAATGGAAAATCCTACATTCAATAAAGTTGGCTTAGGAATTGTGATCATTTCTCTAGAAAAGGCAGTGTTTCCTTATTCCTTCTTATTATGGTAGGGAGGCACCAATAATGAAGCAGAATACCAAGCTCTCATCACAGGCTTGGAATTGGCACTTCAAGCACAAGTTAATTACTTAAAGGTGAAAGGTGATTCCGACCTGGTAATCAAACAAGTCCAAGGGGATTATGCCATCAGAAAAGAAGAACTAATACCTTTATATGATTATGTCAGACAATTAATGGAGGAATTACCTTTAGAACTGACATTTTCTTATGTCCCGTGATCACAAAATGCTCAAGCTGATGCACTAGCTAATATAGCCACAGCTCTGGCAGATCCAAATCGGGACGAGACAACCATCAGTATTGCCCACCGTCATGAAATTTCACCTTATGTTCGAAGAAGAAAAGAGAAGATTAATGAAATTAGTCCCATTCCTGAACCGTATTGTCATACTACAGGATGGATGTCACCTATCAGGGAATAACTTCAAAATGGAACACTTCCACCTGATAGGGCCGAGAAAGAAAAAAATTTGGCGACATGTGGTCAATTTTACTCTTTATGATAGCCCAGATCACCTAGACCAAATTCTCTACAAGCATGGTTTTGATGGAGTTCTCTTCAGATGAATTGATAGTGAAGAGACAATGGTTGTCATGAAAGAAGTGCATGCAGGAGTCTATGGTGCCCACCAGTCTGGATATAGACTGTCTGATCAGATTCGAAGGCTTGGATACTTTTGGCTATCAATAATACAAGATTGTGTTGATTTCACAATGAAGTGTCATTCATGCCAAGTACATGTCATCTTCATTCATAAACCTCTAGAGTTGCTTCATACAGCTAAATAATCGTGGCCATTTTCCACATGGGGAATGGATGTGGTGGGACCTTACCCTTCAGCTAAGACCAAGCAGTTTAAGTATATTCTTTCTACTAATGATTTCTTTTACAAATGGGAAAGGAAATACCTCTCAAGGAAGTTAGTTCTAAATGCATTGTTAGCTTCATCAATTATAACATCATTACCGGATTCGGTGTCCCTCATACCATATTGACGGACAATAGAACCAACTTCTGTTCAACCGAGGTAATGAAATTGTATCAAGAAGACAAAATCAAATCCAACCATTCATCTCAGTATCATGCAGCGGCCAATGGACAGATAGAAGCCTTCAATAAGACTCTGTCAAATATACTGCGAAATATAGTGGATAAAGGTAATAAATCATGGCCTAATAATCTCTTCCATACTTTATGGGCTTATCAGACTACCACCCGCACTGCAACACGGTCAACTCCATATTCATTGGTTATGGAACGGAAGCATTTTTCCCCATTGAAGTTCAATTGATCTCACTCAGAGTTGCCATTTTTCATCAATCATCTACATATGAACAATCTCAAAAGCAATTGAATGAATTGGGACCGTTAGATGAGAAAAGATTGTGCATTTTTCACCACATGTAAGTCTATCAGAATCGAATATCACGAGCTTGTAACCAAAAAGTTTGTCTTCGTTCATTCACTCAGGGAGAATTGGTATTAGTTCTCAGAACTCCAATGATACCACGAAAGAAACCTCCCAAGAATGAGCCAAAATGGGAAGGACCATACTCAATACATAGGGTCTACTCCAATGGAGCTTCATCTTTAATCTTAATGGATGGAAAACTCATCAATACTCCAACCTATGCTCGATGTTTGAAGAAGTATTTTGTATAAACACAAAATATATCATCATGGTCCGGTATGACCTTAAACTACACCACTGTCCAGCAAGAAGTTAAACTGCATAACCAACAGTCCATGCATATGACCCTAAACTATTTGCAAGTCCCTTACGTCCAGCAAGACGTTAAACTCTGTCCCCTTCATTGTCCTTGATATATGAAGTTAAACTATGAAGCAACGGTCCATACATATGACCTTAAACTATTTGTACATTCATCCAAAATGATGCTAAACAGTGAAAACGTTTCCTAATTCGTCAAACATGACGTTAAATGGTGTAATCTTTTGTCCTCACTGCATGACATTAAACTGCACCGTCCCGCTTTCATCCAACATTATGTTAGACTATATTGTCCCCATCGTCCTAACTACATGATGCTAAACTGTACAAAAAGTCCTTGATACGTCCTACATGACATTAAAATATACTTTGTCCCTACTACATGACACTAAAATGTGCAGCACCAATAGTCCTAACTGCAAGACTTTAAACTGCATAGTCTCTTTATATGTCTTACATGACATTAAAATGTGCATCGTTAAGGTTGTTGTTACCTCTTGTTTCTCACACTGAGTATGACCCAAATTATCTTAGATCAAACTTCAACCATAACTCTCTCTCTGGGCTACTAACCATGTGTAAGTCCCAACAATATATTTTAGATCGTTGTGCCCAAGAACAACTTGATCACTAATTCATTCTTTAATTGAACTACGTAGACTTTGATCCTTGCCTTCCAGGCTGGGTACGTAGGCAACCTCCCAAGGTTCAAGCCCAAAATAAGTCTCTTCACATCGGTTCACCTCCATCTCATACAATGTTGATTCGTGAAACCACCCCTAGAATCAATATATTTACATTCGTTCACTTTCATCCTAGCTATATGACATTAAACTATACAACACTGTTTTTTCCAGTATGACAATAAACTAAAAATATTCTTTGATACCCTCACCTGATAGGGAACCATTATTTACATTTATTTTTCAATCATGTTTCATTTCAAAGACTACGTAGATACATGGAAATTCCCAATCCTTTTTTCTTGGGTTAAACCATCATTGCACTGAAGTCCCTTTTCACCCTTCACATGTACGAACCAAATTTGTACAGGGGGTATTTCTAGAACTATATGGGCTTGATTCCCATACTTATGGGATATGTAAGAACATTCGAGTGTCCCTCAAATCCATCCCCAAGTCGTTTGGTCCTAACCCCATATTCCACTTTTAGTCCCCTGGCTGAAAAGTCCCCATGAAAATACACACTGTGTATTTCTTATAATGGTCTAACCTCTATGACCCTAAACTATGATCTCTAATCCTTTTGTCCCACATGACGTTAAAATGTAGTTCAAGAACTACGTATGGATTGATTCCCATACTTATGGGATACGTAGTGAAGTCCAACATTTCCATTCATGATCCAGCCACATCATGATTATGGTTAGAAATGATTTGTGTATCTCTGTATACATTGGTCAATACCCATCTTTATGTGTCAGAATCCAAAACTTAAATATTTTCAGATCTTCATAACCCTTTTCTTGACTTTTAGTCACAAAAATGTCAAATTTCTGAGAGTTATTTTACCTGAATATGCAATATGTGCCCTTACGCAGCCTTACATAAACAGTCTCCATGACAGATTTGTCAGCCAAAAGATACTATTATTTGACTATGCAGCCAATTCCCTTAGGTGGCCCTGCATAATTCAAACCCCATAACGGGTTTTTCGGATACTAGTAACTTAATTCTTAGGAAGAAAGCCTATTTTTTCCTTATTGGTCTTAAATGACAGTATGTAGGGATCCGCAAAAAAAATATCCATCCTTAACATATTTGTCCCATATCCTTTTCAGGATCTGAAAGTATTCAAGTCTATGGTTTATATTCTCCTTACCTACGTTTGGGTCATACCTTCGTAGGAGTGATATCCATCCAGTTCTTTGATATTCTTATTTGGAAATATCTTCTCCATATTCAAGTACCTCTTTCCATACAATAAACTCTATACTTTGGAAAATCTGAATCTTCATACACTATCACTGGCTTTTTAGCACTAGGAAAGTAAATTTCCGAGAGTTCTTTTGCCTGACTATGCAGCACGTGACCTTAGGCGGCCTTGCATAAACAGTCTACATAATAGACTTGTCAGCCAAATGATACTATTTATTTGACTATGCAGCCAATTCCGTTAGGTGGCCCTGCATAATTCAACCGCCTAACGGGTTTGTTAAATATTGGTAACTTCATTCTTTGAAACTACTTCTTATAATGCCTTTTAGATCTTTTTCATATCATTCCTCAGATCCAAATTTTCTTAAGTTATAGTTTGCATATTTTCCCTCATACTTGAGTATGGTAATATTTTTTCAGATAAATTTTCAAAGAATTGAGTCAATTCTAATTCATTCGGTTAAAGCTATTTCCACCATAAACATTAGCCTCTTTATGTCCGATGTGCATGACTTTAAACTGCCCACAAAAGGAAAAGGAACTCTAAGTAAAAGTCAAGTTCCGTCTCACTAAACATACATTTTGTATGATTTAGGTAATATTGAGAAATTAAAAGATTCAAAGTTTGTAGAGTTATTTATAATAATCCAAGTAAAAATCTAACTATTCTTACTAGGCCCATTGGATTAGGTTAAATTTAAAGCATGTTGCAGAATAATGAAGGTCCAAATGATTGAAGATGAAAGTGTTTTTCATTGATACACAGGAGATAGAAGGACATCCATAGATAGGAGTCTCTTCCCTTTTTTAGGAATTACAAAAGGCTTTCAACATAACTCTTCATTTGATTTACGGAATCCTGAACTTCCCCAGCAACCACCTAGAATTAATTCATTCAACTGGATACAATAAGAGATGTAGTGATACTAGATCTTCTTAGAATAATTGTAAAAGGATGTTCTTGAGTGAGGTTTGAGAAAATTTTCTATTGATCAAACAGTGACTTTGTTTCTGTCCAAGAGACTTAGAAGATTGATACATGGATTTGAGAATGGAGAATTGGATGTAATGATCCATTTGGAGAGAGTACTCTTTTCAGATATTGCTCTAATTCCATTTTTGTCTTATCTCCACAAACCCGCAGTGGAAAACATTTCAGCCCATGGGTTTTCCATTTTCATATCTACAAGGAAATGGCATGGAGGGAAAATTTGAAAGTTCACACCAATGTTATTTCTCTTAATGCACAACATTACCGAAATAGAGGAGTAGTCGTGCAGGTGCATCTCAGGCATATAGTTATTTTCATCTAGAACATTGACTCCTTGTAGATGACCCTGACCATACAAAGGTAGGTAGATGCTCTGTGTTAAATTAAGATGATATTTCTTCAAGTACTTATCCAAATCTGGGAAAGTGTTGTCACATATATCATAGTAATCATTGCCAACAATGTTCATCATCTCATCAATCCGCTTGCTAGCTAGTTCTTCAGCCGTTCAGATTCTCTTGAGGGCCATTGAATCTACACAAAAGTTGAATAAACTAAGTCTTAAATGGGTTTATTTTTCATAAATTTTTTGAAGGAATTCATAAAAATGGAAAAGGCATTAAGGCGCGCAAGTCTAAACTTAGCACGCTAGTGTTAATGTGTCGTGCTAGTTTTTGACACGCATGTATAAACTGCGCAAGTCCAAACACCTCTACAGTAGCATGAAAAGAAAGAAACAACGAAAAACCGAGCGACCTACGCGGTGAAGGCCACTTGCGCGGTGAGAGCTCGGAAGTTTGAAATCCGGATGCTTTGTACGGAAATGGAGCCACATATTTATAGGCCACAACCATACCCTGTGCGCCGAAGTCTGTCCATCTGGATCTTGCGTGCCATGCCTTGCGCGCCACCACCTGCACGCCTACAGATAGTGTGCTCCAGCCCTGCGCGACTCGCACCTATGCGCCTCTTTCCCTTTCATTTTATTCTTTTTCTTAGAGTCACATCCTCGTTTCTTTCAGATCCAACTCTGAGGGGGGACTTTTGTTGATTCTCCTTTTCATCACATTGTCAAAAAGAATGGAAAGGGAAATGACTTAGCACAAATTGATTCATCCTTTGAAGAAATCATCAAAAAATCGACAAAGGCATGAACAAGGATTCAAAAGCACAAGGGACGCACAAGACCCCTCACTATCGCGCAAGTATACTTGTGCGCCACCTAATGGTCACAAAAGTGACTTGCGAACCACCTAATGGTCACAAAAGTGAATTTTGCACCCTAAAGGATAACCGCCTGGGGTCTTCTACAGCCTATAAATAGACCCTGTGGTCGCCCTATCTCAGGAGGAATTTTTTCAGAATTCACATACAGAGCTCTGAACGCCCAAGTCTCTTCTTTAGGTCTTCCAAACACTTCTAAGGTAATTCTTTTCTTGGAATGGAAGGTTTAAACAAGAAGAGTATGTTCTATGTGTTAGAATTTACTAACACTCATACAATTAAGTGGTTTTACACTTAATGGAAATGGACACACTTGCAAGCCGCCCTACTTCTTCATCAAACTTGTGCGCCATCTTCTGGAAAGCCTATAGGGATGAATCTAAATTCTTTGATCAAGGATCGCCCAAATATTAATCTAAGGGATGAAAATCATGCAAGTACCCCTGTGTCTCACAGGTATACCTGCGCGACCAGGACTTGCACGCCCACGTAGTACCTGCACGCCTTCCATGACTTGCACGCCCCTACCTTTTTCGGTGCCTTTCTTGCCCACTTCACCCCTCTTATGCCATTCCACTTGTCCTATTCAAGATTTATTCTTCAAGACACACTTAAAATCCATTTATGGCATGAATTTTTGATTTTGATTCCTTATCTGAAAGGAACTCCATGGAAAATCTCTCAAAATCTAGTGATTTACACATCTTTATGTCACTAAAGATTGAGATTTCATTCATTCAACCTCATCCTTTAAGATGAGAGAATCCTTAACCTGGGCCTCTTTTTCAGGAGTAATCCCCAGTCTAAATTATCATTAACTTGGGAATGTTCTTTTGGAGTAAGTCCCAATTCCCCTAATCTGGGCATCCTCTTCAAGAGTAAGCCCCAACCATAATTCCCTTAACCTGGGCCTCCTTTTCAGGAGTAAGCCCCAGTCTCAAATATGGGCATCCTCCTCAGGAGTAAGCCCTAGTCTTAAAGTCTCAATTATGGGAATCCTTCTTATGAGTAAGCCCCAGTCTTAATTTCCTCTTGATCTGGGCTTCCTTCTCAGGAGTAAAACCCAATCATAAGTCCCCTCCTAACTTGGGCATCTTCCTTAGGAGTATGTCCTAAGATTAGAGTATCCAAATCTCCATAAGGTACGTATACCTTTATGGACCATGTTCTTGGATTTCTTCCCTGATGTAAATCTTAATCCTCATCTATTTTGGGCAGTCATACATACAGAAGCCCCACATCATTTCTTATGATTGCATCTTTCATGGCACAATTTTCTGGTTTTACCTATACCTCTGGTTTCTCACACCGAGCATGACTCACGTGAGCTTAGAGTGTAAAATTAATTATGACATCTTTCTTTGATCCATCAATCATAAAAATCATACTCCCTTATTCGAACTACATGGGTTCTGATTCCTTTTCCAAAACAAAGGATACGTAGGTAGCCCATCAATGGGTATGATCCAAATTCTGAAATAATCCATGTCCTCATGAATGACAATAAACTTCATGTGCCCCAATAAGTGGCTTTAAAACCAGTATGGTCAACATAATGACCAAGAGACTTTTATGTATTTTAAGGATAACATAAACTAAGAATCTCTAACAAATACAGATGATTCTTCATCGATGAAGAACCTCGAATACATATAAAAGATTCTCTGAATTTTGTACATATCAATCATTGATTGCTAGACTAAAGGAAAGCTCATTTTATACATGGTAATGTAATAAGGATTAAAGAACATAACTTAAATATATAAAGAGAGTCCCATAGTAGACAATAATTCCCCTCAAAAAGGTGTGATGAGTCCGACCTCACATCCTCTCATCCAATGAAAATTCCTAAGCTTCATAAGTCCACAACTAATGAGCGCCTACCTTTGGAAGGTAGGTCCAAATTGATATTGAATCATTGGATGTTTCCCGTTCTACGAACAAAACTGTTAGAAACTGATTGAAATGTTTGAACCTTCAATCAATGAGGTCATCCCCGATTCTAGAGGGAAACAGATACCCGATTCTTTCCATGGGTAACTTTTATGTTTATGTTGGATACATCATATGGAACCCATATGAATTAACATGCTATGTTGGGTTCACCCAAATGGATATAAATTGAATTGAGAAATTTTTAGACTCAAGGGATTTCATGTTGGGACATAGAGATAACATGATCCCTTTATAGGACTTTGTCTTCCAGGTGCAATGGTCTTGGAAAATAGCATGGACTCATGATTATGTCTGTTATTTTGTTGTCACTAAATTCCAATGGTTCCATTAGTATATGATCCCATTATGTAAATATTATTCTTCATTATTTTTATTCATTTTCCTTTCATTGTTTTGTCATCATGATTAACATTATAACCCATGTTAAATTCATTATTCATATGTTTATTCCCTTATATAGCTATTTAGCCCTTTCCTTTTGTTCATGTATTCCCCAAGGTATCATTGGTAGATGTAGGTGGTCAATGAATGTTACGTTATATTTATGGATGATAAAGATAATTATTATTTGTTCTATTTCAATGTTTTATGTTTTATATACCTAATAAACCAAATACACTAAACTTTATGGTCCTTGGCTTGAAATTTGATGGTTAATTATGCTTAAAATTATGTAATAATATGTGTAAAATGGTAGGGTCATTATATTTTTTACCAAATAACGGAAAATTATTTTTGGAGATTTGGACTAGTGTACTATAATTTGAACCTTAGGGGTAATACCACATCATAATACAAAAATGGAGTTCCTAGATTAATGTAAATGGAAGACACATCTATTGGAGTATACAAGGAATAATTCACAAGGATTTAATGTTAGGCCTCTAGATTTTTCATCAACACAAAAATCAAGGTGTATCACTTCTTTAATAGAATAAACCTGAGTCTATGAAACACTTTTTGGGTTTTAGACTTTAACAATAATGAGGAGATTGTACATTTTTACCATAAGGTTGAAATGGAGATCAAAGACTCTCAATTGTCTCATGTTCCCCACAAAAAATAGGAAACTGGACATCAATATGGGTGGATCAATAGATAAATACCATGATGCAAAGAAAACACCAAATTTCATGTGACAAAAATATGGGAAGAATCATCCTAGAAAATGATAAAAGAAAAACATGAGATTCATAAAATTTCTATGATAAGAGGATATGTCAAATAATTGCAAAAGGGATATGAAGAATACCAATAATGCAGAAGAATAAAAGAATGTCTTCATCAACACTTAGCGTGTAGTGTAGTGTTTAAAATTCAAGTTACATGGGAATTATGAAAACGATTTTCCAAATGCAAGGGTTATTGGAGGAAATAGACAACAAAAATCACCAAGGAAATTAAATAAGGACATATGTAATCACTACTATTGAGGTGGAACCCATAAATGATGTAGTGATAGGTATGCTGGTTTTTCATTCAAGAATAGTGAAGGTAATATTTGATTATGGTTATTGGTATTATTTCATATCTTGTATGTTTAGTAGTACTATTAAAATAACACATCAAAATATTTAGGTTGAGTTATATATATGAAAAAAATGGGGAAATTATTGCATGCAAAGAATATAACTCCCCATTGGTTAATGTTTGTAGACCAAGCCTCTAAACAATATTCTCTTACTTCCTTTGGGTTGAGTTTGATTCAATATTGGAAATTAATTTGATATATTTATATTAATCCAACATCAACTTTTGAGAAAGGGAATCCACTCTTCCCACCCTAAAGAATCCTCTAAATATGTATAAGATTAAAGAGAAGGCTGAATCTCATGAATAATAATCTTCTCAAATATGGATATTAATTACTTATGGGAATTTATATCATGATAAAATTATTTATATAATGGGGACAATCAATCTTGAGGACATGTCCATTCTGAGGGACTACGCCAATGTGTTCCATGAATAACATCCTATTATTCCACATGATCAGGAGGTTGAGTTCTATATTTTACATATTATTGGATCTCTTACTATATGAATGATTGAATATAGAATGTCCCCTGTTGAGATGGGAGAACTTATGATGTTGTTACAGGAGAATCTTGAAAATGGTTTTATATGCCCACATGCTTCACCGTGTGTAACACCCCAAGATTTCATAGTGTGTTATTTCTTCAAAATAATTCAATAACTTGCACTAAACAACACCGAGTTCAAGCGCACCATGACTTACCAAACAAGCCGTTCAAAAAAGGTTATGAATAGTATTAACTAAATTTTAAACTTTATATAATCCTTATAATTTTAGAATCCATATTATGAGTTTCTTAGACATAATGTAAGAACAAATTCATCTTCAGTATTGTAGTTTTACCAACTTTTAATAGTGAACCCTTTTTAAATAAAATATTTTAAACATTTTGACTAAATGGGGACATCAAAAAATTTAAAATAAAACATCCCAAGCTTCCACGGTACGCTTTCCTTTGAATAAAACAGTAGCGTGTGTTGTACGCAACTTCGAGTTTTAACACACACCACAACCGATCAAACTAGCCGTTATGAATAGTAATACTTAATTTTTTGAAATTATATATATTTTATATTTCAAAATGGACTTCATTTTTGGATTCGGAATATCAAATTTAGCCTAAGGTGAAATTTTGGTACTTTTCGGATAACTTTCATATTTTGATGAATAGTAAAAATTACTAAATTTTAATTAAAAACAACTTTTTAATCAAAATAATTAATAGTGATAAATTATGAATTTGAGTGGTTTTAAAGTATATTTAGAATATATTTTTACCATTTAATATAATTTTGGTCATTGGACATAATTTTACAATTAAACCGAACATAAACAAATGTCAATCTTTTGATAGTTATTATCTCTTAAAAACACGCTTTTTGTTTTGACAGCGGGAATTAATTTTAAATTAATTTCTGCCACTTCTGTGTTTTGAATTTAGAAAAATGGATTCCATATTTGGAATCAGGATGTTCAAATTATGTAAATAGGTAACTTTTATTTTTAGACATTTTGAATAATTACTGCGGTAAATATTTTATTTACCATGGTTAAGGGTAAATCCGGTAAATAAGGGTTAAAAAATAATATTATAATAATACTAAATTACCCTAAAACGTGTCTTAACCCTATTGGTTGATAAATGATCGACCATGGGCATCTTTGGGTCAATTTTGGGACCCCATTGATCCACTTGTAAGTGATAATGACACTTTATTTTAATTAAGTTAAAATGAATACAAAAATGGCATAAGCTTACATCTTTTAAAAGAACAATTTTTACATAGGGTTATACATGTTGGATTTTCGATTATAAATATTCATTAGAAAGATAAAACGATTTCTTACATAATGATATTTTATTTATAATTTTTAGACATCAAATAATTTAAATTATTAATGACACAATAATGATGCAATGTTTACCTCATTAATAAATCATTTAAATAAATAAGATTATAATGATTAAACTATTATCTAAAACCTGTCCAATTCTTATTGGTTGATGTTATTTAGAATATGAGTCATCTTATCTTCTACCGAAATGATTTTTGGACCATTATAAACCGAATATAATTATATTATAAAGTAATACTTTCACTCTTTTCTAAAGAGCCCCTCCTCTCCCTTATAAAAGGAGACCACTTCTACTCATTCCTCACACCTCTCAAGCCACTTGGCTCGTCCAAACTCTGCCCAACTAAGCTCCCCACATCCCTCTCCTCCTCCTTGAAGCTTCCCATTAGGCAGAAAGCATTTCAAGAAGTCCTTTGGTTCCAACCAAAGTGAGTTACCTAAATTAAAGGTAACATTTTCTCTTAAATTATTTTCAATTATTTTGCTTCTCCAACCCCCAAACTCTTTTTATTTCCGTTCTTTTGTAACAACACCAGTATCCAAAATATACTAGGATGTTGTTATAAGAAATATTCAAACTACACATTCACACAACTCCATCTAATGGATGATGAACATAATGTTTCTGTGGATGGCAAACTAACGCCTCACGAAACGATGATTGTTCAAATACATCTTACCGACTCTCATGGTGGCCATTAGGATGGAACCGTAATTAAATATGATATTAATGATATATATTTTATATATAAGCTTCTGTAATTCCATTTTATTTCATACAATTATTCGTTTCATGTTGTATATACATACGATAATTTCATTTGAGAAAGTGCGGACTACCGCCCCCTTAAAATGATATGACTCGTTCATACCACACATGGAACGTATAAAGGATGGTGTTAATGAACTTAAGTAACATATATAGAATATTATATTTTACTGGAATATTAATATACCTATGTATCATTTGGATTCGATTCTTTTAAAATAAAAATTAAATGGAAGTAGCATTCGTGCGTACGTACGGACTACCGTCTCCACGAACGCGATGAGATTCATTCTCCATCGTATCCATTCAAGTATAATTATCATTTGATGATTTAAAAATGATTTTTAAGGACTTGATACCATTCTGTATATGAATAATATACATCCCATTAATAACGAATATGGCTCACATAACAAAGAATATAAAGTAAAATGAACCCGTTAACACCTAAAATGACGATAATTCTAAGATATTATTAACAAATCAATGTTAAAAGATCATATATGATATCATATTAAAGTAACTGATTCTTGTATTATTCAATAACAATTATTTCACCATTATACAGGAGGTAATCCTACCATCGACCAAGGAAAAAGTACAAAGTAAGGGATTCTCTTATCTCACTTTCAATTCCGTGAGATTTCCATTGTTCGCTACTAAATTATTGAAAGTGGTGTATTGTGTACTTCCATTTGATATATATTATCATGATTCACTTTATATTCATGTTATTCTGTAAATAATTTGGTGGTTATTAAATTTTGGCCATGCGACTCAGTTGATTAACGTGGTAAGGGGTTTCTTGTCTCACTTTTAATTCCGTGAGAATTCCATTGATCACCACTTAATTATTGCATGTGGTGTATGTGTACTACCCATGATTGTATTCATTGTGTAATATACTTTATTTTATGGGTATTTACATCATCATGATATGATCTTTCTTTCATGGGTGTTTGTTTCTTAAGTTACCTAATCAATAAGGGAATTTGAGATTTCAATTTCCACTCATTTGGCTTTACACATATTTCATTGATTATATTACCCCAAGATTATGTGTGGAATCACTATTAATTTGATTATGTCATAATTTCCACTCCCCTTCCTGTGGATATACTTTTGATACACATAATCACTCCATTTAAAATTCTCAAGTCATTGATATGAATTTGATAAGAGTAATTTTAACTCTTTCACCATTTGTTGAGTTAAACATCCAATTCGTTGGTGTTGTTTTTACAGGAATATGTGTGAATATACTTTGATTGTTTTACACTGAATATCCAATCATATTTAGTGTATTTATATTTTTCACACATAATTATGTTGTTGATTTATCCTTAACCTAAGGATATGGCCTTTATGAGAGATTTCATCTCAACTTACATTCCATTGAGACTTCTTTGTTGATATACACCAAATCACTTTTATGTGGTGTATATAATGTACTTTGACATAGTATATCATGAATTCCCTTTATTCTCATGATATTACAATGTTTTGATTACATCAGTTATTTTCATTCAAGTATCTCTCTTTTGGTTAGAATCTCTAACTAAAATACCATTTTTAAATGTTTTAAAGACTTATTCATCTAAATCTTTCTCATTAATGTCCATGTTTTAAAAATGGTTTTAAGAATTTATTTATACGGACATTAAAGTTTAGAAATTAAAAATCCTTTTAAAAGGTTTCAAAGTGGTATGGGACACTTTGATTCAAAAATCTATTTTTAAATGGCTTCTTGACAAATAGTGTGACTTTTAAATGTTTTCACGAAATGGGGGATATTTCTCTCAAATAGTTTTGATGATTATTTTCATCTATGTAAACATCCTTCATTATTCATGATTGAGGTTAATGTGATACAATAAAATCTTCCATATTGTATCAAATGAGTTATATTTGACTGTGGATGTTCTATTTTTTATACCATTCATGGTTTGTGGTTAAAGTATTGACATTTCGTATGCTAGTTTTAATACGAATGTTTATTTTATGCTTAAACCTATTCATATGAGGAATGCATTGGACTTAATAAGTGACAGGTGGAGCCCGCTATATCTCCTCGATGCATCGGTAGGTCTCATGAGACAAACTAGTGTCTTGGCACAAGGCCTTGGCAAAATCTTATTTGTAGTCTTGGCACGAGGCCTTGGCTATGTGGTTATGATAGTCTGGCATTATGCATTCCATCATTATGAAAGTGGTTATTGATATTGCATTTGATCATTCGACTAGTAGAATATCCATGTGAGTAAGTAAATGGCATTATTTCATTTTACCTTTGCCATTTTATGCTGAAGTTCAAGTTTCAAAGGCTTTTGTTTTAGTTATAAATTGCCTTAAGTGTTTATGCTTATTTATGAAAGCTTCTGCTATAATGTTATCCTTACTGAGCATCCGAGCTCACCCCTTTCAATGTTTTATTTTTTTTCCAGGATTATGAAGAAGTAATTTATGAATGACCTGCAGGGATAGTATGAGGGGATATGAAGACAAGATGTTTTTTTTATGATGTAATGTAAATATTTATGGATGTATCTAGTTATTCCAAGGCTACTAAACTAATCGGTCTTTCGAGACTTCATCTTTCTCATGATCATGCCAATGTTATGTAATAATGCACCGACTCTGGGTAACTAGGGTCGGGGCGTTACAGTTGGTATCAGAGGAAGTTTAGTACAAACCTTGGTAGCTAGATTTAGATAAACTCTGAATAGAGCACGTAGACCTAAGATGAACTTTGAGGATTAGTATAAAAGAACTTCCTAGAATTTTGGTATTGTAAAGATTTTGTGAGTTTTCCGAGCAATACATCCCTGTCTGGATACGAGCAGGTAGAGGCGGCTCTGGCACAGATGTACCTAGGGGTAAAAACCGAAAACACCGCTTTGAGCTAGACTCGAACGGGAACTGGTGCACGACAACGGGCCTTGCTGCACTCTTGGTTACGACACTCCCGGGGGATATGCTTAGGATAATTTACATTTTCTTTACAAACCGATTTAAGTAATATATACATAAGATGAGAGTAAATGACCTTGGTTAATCCTAATATGTTTCAAATTGAGAATATGGTGACATTTTAATCTCTAAATGATTTTACGACTACTATTACTCACACAATGCTTTCTGGTTTTAGTCAATGGCTGGATTCCAAGTAAGTCATAGTGACTTTGAGAATGATGTACAAGGTGGGAACGGTGGTGGAAATGAGCAACAAAATGGAATGTTGATAGGCGTAAAAGATATCGTCTTTATGCCAAATCCATTTTCCAAAAATATGATCAACAACATATATATTAACCAACTCCCAGACTCAACAAGGAAGAGAAAGGTGATAAATGATAAGATCTCCAGCAATGGAGACCATGGAGAAAAGAAACCTCAATTTTCATTATGCAGGAATTGTGGAAAGAGACACCCAGGAAAGTGTCTCAATGGGACAACGAAATGTTTTACGTGCGGGAAGGAAGGACATAAAGTGAAGAATTGCCGAAGAAAAATGAAGAGTACTATGGAAGAAGATAAAAATGGTCCCAAGAGTCCATTTACAGTCATTTGCCGTAAATGTAGGGGACCTGGCCATTACCCGAGTGAATGTCCTATTTTATAGGATATTTTCTTGCTCAAAGAAGAAGCTATGTGGAAATAAATGGTTGGAGAAAAATTTAAAAAGTATTAGCACTCCTTGTTGATGGGTTTACTTTGGAATAATTTTCTCTTGTATTTGTAACCCCTCAGTTTGCCATGTGAGAATGATATTTGAGGAATAATTGTCTCTTCTCTTGTGGATATAGGTATAAATAACCATTTGGTTTTATATGATCATTGGGGTTTGAGAAAATGATAAGTTATTATAATTTGGGATGAAAATGCAAAGTATGATATTACATTTGTGGTTAAATTATGTTATTTTGAAAAATTTATCTCATTTTGGTAATATTATAGAATATAGTTTTTGAAAAAGGACAACACGTAGACCGTGTGACAACCCGTCGCGTCGGACAAAGCTGTGGGAATCGTACCCACAACCAAAGTGCGATTGGGATTTATCGCCTACCACTGGACTACGTGAAGTCCCTGGTTAATATGACTATTTTTTTGTTAAATGATTTTATTGATCAATAATAAGATGATTTGGTTTCTTATGTCTTATCAAATGAATACCCTTGGTATAGGAAAATGATTTGGTGATTAAGTGATAAATGTTATTTTGGAAGATGTTCGTTTTGTTAGGAACACAATATGCCCAAGGAAAATAGAATACAATGAGGTTTCATTTGTAGAGTAATGGTGGATTTTTATCTACATTTTTATTGTTGATTTATAGTGATTTGGGTTTTTTATGGAAATGATTAACCTATAACAGAGAATATGTGATGATGTTAATTACTTTTAAGTATGTGACTTTAAGAGTATTTGATGTCATTTGGAGATACAATGTAACATGGGAGACTACATAATCAAATTCTTCTATGTTTTGGGTTTCAATATTAGTTTGGATTATATTAAAGGATTTTAAGGACAATTGGTTATTGAATGGTATCTATTTAACTTTGGGGTATTGTTGGTTTAATTTTAGAAATTAAGATTAGTGCATATTTATCTCAATGAATATCCTTTTGGGGGATCATTATATCATTCACTAACCATTTTGGTTTTGATTAATCTTCAAAGACAATGTAAATATATGGTTTATTCTGCATGGATCATGTGATTCTATAGAAGTTTATTCTAGCTCTTCCAGTGTGACCAAGTCTTCTTGAATACTCATCGTTTAAAAAAAATTGAGTTAGTGGTGGAAATTTATTAAAGAATGAAAATATACTTAAAATTTAAGTATATCTCATAATGTTCTTAGTCAATATCATAAATGAATTCCTCTTCCTTATGTAATGTAACTTTAAAAAAAAATGTTGTCCTAGATGGTACCTTAAATCATCACTAATTTATGGCTTTGGGATTGTTGGCATTTTCATAGCCATGTTCTCTACCACTCTCCATCAGATAATTGATGGTTAGATTTCTCCTCCATATCCATATTTTCCTACATGGAACCCTAGTATGTGTTATTTTCGGTAATCTTCATACTTTCCACTCTTTTTTTTAAATAGAGGCCTCATTAATTCATTTTTCGATGTGGGATTTCAACTAAGATATTTTGAAATGTCAAAAATGTGTGATCCCAATACCCTATATTTTGTTGAACCGATGGTACTTCAAATCATCATAGATTGATGAGTTTAAGGACCTCAATTTTATACTTGTTTGTGATTGATGACCTCAACCACTACCTATAAATATTTACATTTTTCCTCCAATTATATGTCTCTAATTGCCACCAATGTTCTCCTAATCGAGATCATAATTTGGTGGTGACCCTTTCATTTCTCTTTTCCTTATATTAAGACTAAATTTTAGTAAACCAATTTCCGATGTGGGTTTTCCCACAAATATATTTTCTATTTTCAACCTTTTATTTTAGAAGAACAATTTCAAATTGCGAGGACACAATTTATTGAAGGAGGGGAGAATGTAACACCCCAAGATTTCATAGTGTGTTATTTCTTCAAAATAATTCAATAACTTGCACTACACGAAACACCGAGTTCAAGCGCACCATGACTTACCAAACAAGCCGTTCAAAAAAGGTTATGAATAGTATTAACTAAATTTTGAACTTTATATAATCCTTATAATTTTAGAATCCATATTATGAGTTTCTTAGACATAATGTAAGAACAAATTCATCTTCAGTATTGTAGTTTTACCAACTTTTAATAGTGAACCCTTTTTAAATAAAATATTTTAAACTTTTTGACTAAATGGGGACATCAAAAAATTTAAAATAAAACATCCCAAGCTTCCACGGTACGCTATCCTTTGAATAAAACAGTAGCGTGTGTTGTACGCAACTTCGAGTTTTAACACACACCACAACCGATCAAACTAGCCGTTATGAATAGTAAAACTTAATTTTTTGAAATTATATATATTTTATATTTCAAAATGGACTTCATTTTTGGATTCGGAATATCAAATTTAGCCTAAGGTGAAATTTTGGTACTTTTCGGATAACTTTCATATTTTGATGAATAGTAAAAATTACTAAATTTTAATTAAAAACAACTTTTTTAATCAAAATAATTAATATTGATAAATTATGAATTTGAGTGGTTTTAAAGTATATTTAGAATATATTTTTACCATTTAATATAATTTTGGTCATTGGACATAATTTTACAATTAAACCGAACATAAACAAATGTCAATCTTTTGATAATTATTATCTCTTAAAAACACGCTTTTCGTTTTGACAGCGGGAATTAATTTTAAATTAATTTCTGCCACTTCTGTGTTTTGAATATAGAAAAATGGATTCCATATTTGGAATCAGTATGTTCAAATTGTGTAAATAGGTAACTTTTATTTTTAGATATTTTTAATAATTACTGCGGTAAATATTTTATTTACCATGGTTAAGGGTAAATCCGGTAAATAAGGGTTACAAAATAATTTTATAATAATACTAAATTACCCTAAAACGTGTCTTAACCCTATTGGTTGATACATGGTCGACGATGGGCATCTTTGGGTCAATTTTGGGACCCCATTGATCCACTTGTAAGTGATAATGACACTTTATTTTAATTAAGTTAAAATGAATACAAAAATGGCATAAGCTTATATCTTTTAAAAGAACAATTTTTACATAGGGTTATACATGTTGGATTTTTGATTATAAATATTCATTAGAAAGCTAAAAAGATTCCTTACATAATGATATTTTATTTATAATTTTTAGACATCAAATAATTTAAATTATTAATGACACAATAATGATGCAATGTTTACCTCATTAATAAATCATTTAAATAAATAAGATTATAATGATTAAAATATTATTTAAACCTGTCCAATTCTTATTGGTTGATGTTATTTAGAATATGAGTCATCTTATCTTCGACCTCAATGATTTTTGGACCATTATAAACCGAATATAATTATATTATAAAGTAATACTTTCACTCTTTCCTAAAGAGCCCCTCCTCTCCCTTATAAAAGGAGACCAATTCTACTCATTCCTCACACCTCTAAAGCCACTTGGCTCGTCCAAACTCTGCCCAACTAAGCTCCCCACATCCCTGTACTCCTCCTTGAAGCTTCCACTTAGGCAGAAAGCATTTCAAGAAGTCCTTTGGTTCCAACCAAAGTGAGTTACCTAAATTAAAGGTAACATTTTCTCTTAAATTATTTTCAATTATTTTGCTTCTCCAACCCCCAAACTCTTTTTATTTCCTTTCTTTTGTAACAACACCAGTATCCACAATATACTAGGATATTGTTATAAGAAATATTCAAACTACACATTCACACAACTCTTTCTAATGGATGATGAACATAATGTTTCTGTGGATGGCAAACTAACGCCTCACGAAACGATGATTGTTCAAATACATCTTACCGCCTCTCATGGTGGCCATTAGGATGGCACTGTAATTAAATATGATATTAATGATATATATTTTATATATAAGCTTCTGGAATTCCATTTTATTTCATAAAATTATTCGTTTCATGTTGTATATACATACGATAATTTAATTTGAGGAAGTGCGGACTACCGCCCCCTTAAAATGATATGACTCGTTCATACCACACATGGAACGTATAAAGGATGGTGTTAATGAACTTAAGTAACATATATAGAATATTATATTTTACTGGAATAGTAATATACCTATGTATCATTTGGATTCGATTCTTTTAAAATAAAAATTAAATGGAAGTAGCATTCGTGCGTACGTACGGACTACCATCTCCACGAACGCGATGAGATTCATTCTCCATCGTATCCATTCAAGTATAATTATCATTTGATGATTTAAAAATGATGCTTAAGGAACTGATACCATTCTGGATATGAATAATATACATCCCATTAATAACGAATATGGCTCACATAACAAAGAATATAAAGTAAAATGAACCCGTTAACACCTAAAATGACGATAATTCTAAGATATTATTAACAAATCAATGTTAAAAGATCATATATGATATCATATTAAAGTAACTGATTCTTGTATTATTCAATAACAATTATTTCACCATTATAAAGGAGGTAAACCTACCATCGACCAAGGAAAAATTACAAAGTAAGGGATTCTCTTATCTCACTTTCAATTCCGTGAGATTTCCATTGTTCGCTACTAAATTATTGAAAGTGGTGTATTGTGTACTTCCATTTGATATATATTATCATGATTCACTTTATATTCATGTTATTCTGTAAATCATTTGGTGGTTATTAACTTTTGGCCATGCGACTCAGTTGATTAACGTGGTAAGGGGTTTCTTGTCTCACTTTTAATTCCGTGAGAATTCCATTGATCACCACTTAATTATTGCATGTGGTGTATGTGTACTACCCATGATTGTATTCATTGTGTAATATAATTTATTTTATGGGTATTTACATCATCATGGTATGATCTTTCTTTCATGGGTGTTTGTTTCTTTAGTTACCTAATCAATAAGGGAATTTGAGATTTCAATTTCCACTCATTTGGCTTTACGCATATTTCATTGATTATATTACCCCAAGATTATGTGTGGAATCACTATTAATTTGATTATGTCATAATTTCCACTCCCCTTCCTGTGGATATACTTTTGATACACATAATCACTCCATTGAAAATTCTCAAGTCATTGATATGAATTTGATAAGAGTAATTTTAACTCTTTCACCATTTGTTGAGTTAAACATCCAATTCGTTGGTGTTGTTTTTACAGGAATATGTGTGAATATACTTTGATTGTTTTACACCGAATATCCAATCATATTTAGTGTATTTATATTTTTCACACATAATTATGTTGTTGATTTATCCTTAACCTAAGGATATGGCCTTTATGAGAGATTTCATCTCAACTTACATTCCATTGAGACTTCTTTGTTGATATACACCAAATCACTTTTATGTGGTGTATATAATGTACTTTGACATAGTATATCATGAATTCCCTTTATTCTCATGATATTACAAAGTTTTGATTACATCAGTTATTTTCATTCAAGTATCTCTCTTTTGGTTAGAATCTCTAACTAAAATACCATTTTTAAATGTTTTAAGGACTTATTCATCTAAATCTTTCTCATTAATGTCCATGTTTTAAAAATGGTTTTAAGAATTTATTTATATGGACATTAATGTTTAGAAATTAAAAATCCTTTTAAAAGGTTTCAAAGTGGTATGGGACACTTTGATTCAAAAATCTATTTTTAAATGGATTCTTGACAAATAGTGTGACTTTTAAATGTTTTCAAGAAAAGGGGGATATTTCTCTCAAATAGTTTTGATGATTATTTTCATCTATGTCAACATCCTTCATTATTCATGATTGAGGTTAATGTGATACAATACAATCTTCCATATTGTATCAAATGAGTTATATTTGACTGTGGATGTTCTATTTTTTATACCATTCATGGTTTGTGGTTAAAGTATTGACATTTCGTATGCTAGTTTTAATACGAATGTTTATTTTATGCTTAAACCTATTCATATGAGGAATGCATTGGACTTAATAAGTGACGGGTGGAGCCCGCTATAGCTCCTCGATGCATCGGTAGGTCTCATGAGACAAACTAGTGTCTTGGCACAAGGCCTTGGAAAAATCTTATTTGTAGTCTTGGCACGAGGCCTTGGCTATGTGGTTATGATAGTCTGGCATTATGCATTCCATCATTATGAAAGTGGTTATTGATATTGCATGTTATCATTCGACTAGTAGAATATCCATGTGAGTAAGTAAATGGCATTATTTCATTTTACCTTTTCCATTTTATGCTGAAGTTCAAGTTTCAAAGGCTTTTGTTTTAGTTATAAATTGCCTTAAGTGTTTATGCTTATTTATGAAAGCTTCTGCTATAATGTTATCCTTACTGAGCATCCGAGCTCACCCCTTTCAATGTTTTATTTTTTTTCCAGGATTATGAAGAAGTAATTTATGAATGACCTGCAGGGATAGTATGAGGGGATATGAAGACAAGATGTTTTTTTATGATGTAATGTAAATATTTATGGATGTATCTAGTTATTCCAAGGCTACTAAACTAATCGTTCTTTCGAGACTTGATCTTTCTCATGATCATGCCAATGTTATGTAATAATGCACCGACTCTGGGTAACTAGGGTCGGGGCGTTACACCGTGGGTTAAACTATTCATATTTATCAAAAATAAATATGGGTAAATGCACATATTCATTGATTATTATAAGTTCTTGAAAATAATGATAATGAACAAGTATCCCCTACAATAGATAGATAGATTGTTTGATCAACTATGTGGAACCAATTATTTCTCAAAGGTGTACCATCAATCAGGATATCACCAATTAATGGAGAGGAATGAAGATATTCCCCAGACTGCCTTTAGAACAAGTTATTTACACTATGAGTTTATAGTGATTACAATTGATCTCACTAATTCTCTAGTAATTTGATTCTATTTAATGAATAGAGTTTTTAGAGATTACGTCTACAAAACTGTTGTTGTCTTTATTGATGATATTTTGATATATTCCATGATTAACGAGAAACCTAGGATGAATTTTAATACTATGATAATAACATTACGAAGGGAGACAATATATTCAAATTATAGTAAAAATGTGTTACGGATGAATTAAGTATCAATATTTTGGAATTTTATCACCAGCAAATGAATAATGGTAGACCCTTTCAAGATAAATGGAATTAGAGAGCTACCAATACCAACATCTATAACAGAGATCCATAGTTTCCTTGATCTAGTAGGGTATTAATGAAAATTTGGGAAAAAATATCTTGATTTTAAAAACCAATAAAAAAACTAACTTGTATGGTAATGATGTTTTTCTAGACTAGTTAATGTGATGACTTCTTCAATGAGTTGAAAATAGTTGTATCACTACACAAGCTCTCAAAGTACCAAAAATCGGGAACTATTTGTGGTGTATAATGATTATTAAAATATGGTAATATGAGATGTAATGATATAAAATGATAAAGATATTTCTTAATCATCAAGTATATTTAAAATTAAATTGTATAAATATTCTACGAATGATCTAGTATTGGAGGATTTTATCTTTATATTGAAAATCTAGGAAGATTTTATATATGGGGATAAGTGCAATATATATCCAGATCATAATAGCCTAAAATATATATTCACATATATTGATCTTAATATTCACAATTGATTATGGTTAGAGATCATCATGTATTACAACTTCTTAATCATCTTCCAGCTAGTTAAAAAAAATATAGTGGTAGATGCTATAAGTAGAAATGATCCTTCATCTTTATTACTGTTGAGAAGTGAAAAGGATCCAATATTCTTAGATATAGAAATGATGGACATGGGAATAATTAAAGAAGGAAACCCATAAATTATTTCTCAAATAATTCGTCTACCATATCATATAGAAAAATAAAGGATGCTCAAAGGAATGATGTGAAAATTCAGAAATGGGTGGAGGCTATCAGAAATGGTAAATCCTCCAATTTCTCGATTGATGTTGTTGGATCACTATGTTTTGGGTCCTAAAAATGTGTACCATCCAGTTAAATAATAAATTTTTTTTATGAATGATATAGCTAGATCAAACTTCTTTATTAACATATGGATCACCCAAATGTATAGGGATTTCCGAGAAAACTATTGATCGGAAATATAAATAGGGGAATTGCTGAACATACATAAAATTTCCATGAATGTCTCCAAGTGAAGTATAAATGGAAAATTCATGAAGGTTTTATTATACCATTACCCATACCAATATGTAAATGGGAAAACATAACCATTAACCATTTCACTGGACTTCTAAATAAATGTAGAGGAAACAATGCTATACGAACTGTTGTGGATCGTCTTTCCAAGAAAGCTCAATTTATCATAATTTGAGTTT
Organism: Viscum album; assembly: GCA_963277665.1. Taxonomy (NCBI): domain Eukaryota; kingdom Viridiplantae; phylum Streptophyta; class Magnoliopsida; order Santalales; family Viscaceae; genus Viscum; species Viscum album. The sequence continues at coordinate 1,536,382,393 of OY728158.1, read as the reverse complement.
AATTCTCACTAAATCAAATTTAAATTATATAAATCATGGAATTGGTATGAATCACGGAGTATCACATATTATTTTATGAAATTTATATCTATGAAGATCCTCCATGTTTGGGTAATGTCTCTAACATACTATAAACACTAAGATGAACATCAGTATTGATTGTCATTGTCAAAATGATGAAAAATCTAAAAAGAATATTCAAAAATAATGAGACATGTTGAGAGGATGTTCTATGAATTTCAATGGTGTATGGGACCAACATTATACTCTATCCACGTTGACTCACAATGACCATTTCCATTGGGAAACTCAATTAGATATATATAGAGACCTTTATGTGAGAAGATGAAGAACACCAACATGGTGGGATGAAGTCAGTGAAGGTAAGATGTTAAGACCTAAAATGGTCAAAGAAATAGTGGATAAGGTAAAAAAACATTTCAAAACACATAAAGGAATCCCAATGTTGAAAAAGAGATATGAATATAGTCTTTGATGAGACATTGGGATGAAGGTTGGAGACATGGTATTCCTACGCATATCTCGATTGAAGGGGATCATGAGATTTGGGAAGAAGATAAAGCTAAGTCCCAAGTATATTATCCCCTTTGACAATGTTGACCCTATTTCAGTTTTGGCCTAGTGAATAGAACTACCACCAACCATGTCTTCGGTATATGATGTGTCGCATGTATAGCTCTTCAGTATATTGATACAAGGTCGCTCACTTGTACTGAATTCAGAGGTGGTATAGTTGTTGAATGATCTATCATTCGAGGAGAATCCAGGGCTGATATTGGATCATAGAGATAATATAATATACAAAAGGATACCCACCTTGTTATTGTACCAGAAAAAACATGTAAGTATAAAGGTGAAACATTGGAAGCAGAGTGAGTGATGAAGGATATTAATTGTCTCTTTTTTTCACCATAGTAATTTAAAAAAAATTGAGGGAGAAATTTCCTAATGGGGAATAATGTAATGACACAAACAGTTATAAATGTAAATTCCTTTATTATAATTATTCTATATATTATTATAAATTAAATAAATTAATATAAATAAATAAATATAAACTCTAGAAATGAACAATGAAGGAAATAATATGTATTTCATGATGTAAAGGGACCTATAACAATGGAATTATAACATGAACTTTGGAATTATAATGCGACCCTTATAAATATTAAACCAGCCAATATAATTGTAATCAAAACTATAAAAGTATAAATAATATTTAGTCTTCCTATAAATGAATATGTTATATAATTATATCATATTTTTCATAAGTAATTTCTTTGAAAATGTTAAATAATGTGTTAGTATTTTTATAAAACAGAAATGTTTATTTAAAACATTATAATTAATATAATGATTGATAATAAATTTTATTTTCAAAACTATATTAATAAAATAATATTTTGTTGTCACATTATTATAATATATTATTTTTACACCATTATTAATTTTTCAAAGTGTTATAGAATCACCAATAATATAAAAATTGTTATTTTCCACGTAAATAATGATTTTTAACAAAAATGAAATTTCTCATATATAGAAAATTATTTTCATAAAATGGAGTTCATTTATTAATTATAAATATAAAAAAATTGTAAGGGTTATTTTTTAAAATTTTTATTAAATTATAGAATTTATGGTGAATATTAAATTATGGTAACTTACGTTATATATAAATTATAAGACAAATAAACTATTCATTGATTCACCAGTTATGTAAGATGAAAAATATCAGACTACCCCAAATCATTTAAATATCTTTACTGATAATTATCAATGTACTCATACTATAATTCCCCGACCATAAACATTACTTAATCATGAATTAAACGAATAATTCACATAGAGGATCTTTTCAAGTTTAGAGTTTTAGAGAATTAGGACATAACTATTACATCTCAAATGATTACACAGTAGAAACTTCAACTAAGCTTCCCTAAAATAAGAAAAATACTTAAAAAGAAGCATGTCTAGTTAAATGTTTTAGATATAATGTATTTCCTTGATCCCATCCTTTACCCTATTGATCTTTAAGTCCTATGGAAAACATTTTAAAAACTTGGGATGAGCATAAAAAGTCCAGTAAAGGATACACAAAGAAGGAAAACTGTTAGTTTTTCAAAACAAAAAGTAAACCATGAATACTTTACCAATGTAATACTTCTCACCTTTATAAAGTATTAAAAACCCTTCACTTAATAAAAGACCATTACTTACCCTTTTGTAACCAAAAGATTACCATAAAACCCATATAAAGAACACAAAACATATAAAGGTAGCTTGGGACATAAACATACTTAAATGGAATAACCATATGGTCGACTTCAACACATACTTAATCGAATAGCCATACGGCCGACTCCAATACCCAATCATAAGAAAGATGAGCTTAAAAGAAATGACATAAAAGAGTGTACTTAAAAAGAAAGAGAGGGGTAGGATCCCTTACCTCGGGTCCGACGTGACTCGATCGTTCTTTAACGTACTAAACAATAAACTTGAGTTAATTTATAATTTCTTAAGAACCATTTTCAAGTTCATTATTCATTTTATATCACTTATTTACATGTTATAAACATTATGTAATCATTTAAGTTAATAATGTTTGTTTTGTCGATATTTGGTTCTTAAGTCGAAAGTGGACTTCTTACAATTACATGTTGTTCGTGTGGTCAAAGATTCATTATATACAGAATTATATTCATGATTTGGATATCATATATATCATATATATCCAGAATATACGTGTATTTATAATATTATATAATCATTTAGAGGTAAGAAATGAAATGAACCATTCATGGAGACGGTAGGCCGTACGTACGCATGAACGCTACTTTAATTTCTTTGTCATATTAATGGATTTAAAAATTATTGAGAGATATATATATTATAATTCCAGTATAATATATATGTTATATAGGTCAAATATTTTCATTAATTTCATTCTTTATACATTCCATGTATTGCATGAACAAGTCACATCACTTGAGGGGGCGGTAGTCCACACTTTCTCGTATGAAATTATCGCATTTTCACAACATGAAAAGCATAAAAGCATGATTTAAATATAAAATTCAGAAGAATATAGAAAAAATAAATACCATATAAATAATATATAAAATATAGTGACATCATAATGGCCAACATGATTGGTGTTAAGAGGAGATTGAACAATCATCATTTCGTGAGGCAGAAGTTCGCCATCCACAGAGACAGTATGTTCTTTAACCATTAGACGAAGGTGTGTGTAAGTATAGCTCTAATCCTTCAGATAAAAACATCATAGTATATTGAATATACTGGTTTTGTTAATAAATAAAGTAAAAAAAAGAGTTTAGGGGTTTGGAGAAGCAAAATAAAACAAAATAACACAAGGGAAAACATTACCTTTAAATCGGGTAACTCTTTTTTATTTGAGCTCAAAGGCTTCCTTGGAAAGGATTATTCCCAAAGGTGAGCCTTCAATGATGAAGATAGGTATGTGGAGAGATGAAATGTTCAGGTTTGGGATGAGCCAAAGGCTTTAGAGGTGTGGGTAAGGTGGTAGAGGTGGGGGCTTTTTATAAGAGGAGAGGAGGGGCACTCTTGGAAAGTTATAAAATATTACTTTATTATATAATGCTTTTAGGATTTTAAAGGTCCCAAAAGGATATATTTCGAGGATAAGGTGATAAGGTTTATAAATCCACCCATCCAATTGGTTTTTTACAAGTTTAGGCCATATATTTTACATTATCGTTTCATTTTATTTAAATCGTTAAATAATTAGGTAATCGCTCCATCATCATGGTGTCATAAATAATTTAATTTATTCAGTGTCTAAAAATTATAAAAAAATATCCTGATGTAGGAAATCTTTTTATATTTATAATTAATATTTATAGTAAAAAATATTACTTGTATAACCCCATGTAAAAATTGTTTTAGTAAAACAACACATGTTTGTGACATTTTAACGTTAAATTTAAATAAAAAGGTATTAATGAAATTTTCATACCAAAGTAGCTCCATGGGGTCCCAATGTTGACCCATGGATTTTCTTGGTAGGCCATGACACATAAAAGGAGGGTAGGACATGTTTCTAGGTCATTTCATATTATTAAAACATTATTTTTACCTTAAATTACACTAATTACCCCTAATCGTGATTAATAAACATAAAAGCTACTATTCACCAAAAAATTATTTTAATCCCATTGAACCACATTTTAATTCATAATGAAAACCATGTATGTTGGATTTTTGAAATTAAAATCACAGAAGTAGTAAAGTTTCATTTAAACAAAAAATCAGTTTCTTTAACTACCACGTAGTGGTTTCACTATTCATCAAAAATTGAAGTTTTTCAGAAAATCACCAAAAACTCACCCTAGGCTATATTCGATATTCCGAATTCAAAATGATGTATATTTTAAAAAAGTCAAAAAATATTAGTTACATTAATTAATTTAATAATTAATTCCCATTGTCAGATCAAATAGCGTGTTTTTTATGAAACAATAAGTATCAAAAGATTGACACTAGTTTAAGTCCAATTTCAAGATGAAATTAATTCCAACAACCACTATTGGATTAAATGGTAAAAATATATTCTAATTTCAATTTGAAACCAATTCAAAAGATAATCTTATAATATAAATCAATTAGATTAAAAAAAGTTTTTGAATTAAAATACAACATTTTTCACTATTCATTAAAAAACGAACATTATCGGAAAAATACCAAAAATTTACACAAAATAAATTTTGATGCCCCGATTCTACAGAAGAATTTTATTATGTCAAATTTTACACATAAAATTTTCAAAAAGTGTATTTAAAGGAGGATCGTCATCAAAAGGCGGTTAATCGACCTTTTAAAGAATATTAGAATGTTTACGCTTAAAATTGGATTAATTGGCATTTTTAATCCTCTAACATTTATTGTAAAAAGTAAAAATATTTGACAAACATATATAATAATTTTGTAGTTAGTTCTATTCATTCCCACCATTACAAAGGCTAGGCGTTAACTATAATTTAAAATAATATTATTTTATTATTAGAGTGCAACGTAAGATTCCCAAGAAACTCGTTGTTGCGTATTGGGTACGCCATCGAGCATACCTTCCCCTTTAAAGTTATATTAATATTTTATTCAAAAATATTGATAAATGTGAAAATTTCATATTCTATATTTACCTGGGGTGTTACATCCTTCCCCCCTTTTGGGAATTGCGTCCTCGCAATTTTAAAATTGCGCTTGGAAACTTCATTGGAAATCCCACTTCGGAACAAGAGTCAGTAAAACTATCACATTAAAATAAATAAAGAGAAATACAAAGGTCACCTGAGATAACCCATACTAGGATTCCAAGTATGAAAATATGGATATGGAGAAGAAAAAAAAAGGTTCTGTCATGATGGAGAGTGATAGTAAACATGTTTAGGAGAATGTTAACCATAAGAATATCACAAACTTGTGGTGGGTTAAACGGTATTCGATTCCCCAATAAGAAAAGTTAACAGAAAACATTTTTGTTTTAAGTTACTCTTCATTGAGGAATTTATTTTTGAGCTTAACTAAATCATAATGAAACATACTTACTTGTCACGTAGACTTTCAACTTTTACTAGATTCCTTAATCAAACTCATATTTTTCTAAAAGACGAGTTTTTATGAAGACTTGTTTGCATTAAGAGTACTATAATCAACTTCTTGAGAATCACCTAATCCACAAAAGAGAACTATATATTTCCCATGTCTTTAGACAAAATACAAAACCAAAATTGTTTGTATGAGATCAGATAATCCACAAAAGTATAATCCTTTATAAAAAAAATCTATTCTTAATCTCCAAAATTTGTCCCAAAAAAACCCAAAGTTCAACAAAGACCATTCAATAAAAAATTGTTCTATAATATTATTTAGAGTAAACCAAACTAAGATTAAAACCCAAATATTTGAAGGATTTAATCACATAGGCTTCCAAGGTACAAAACAACTATTTCTCCAAATAACATCAGTTGCTCTTAAATTATCATATTGAAAAGTAATTAACCTAATCACATATCCTCGATGATAGGTTAATCATTTCCATAGTTAACCCAAAATAAACTTACTATTGATTCCTAAAATCGTCTAACTAAAATTAATTAGTAAAACTAACCAGGGACTTCCCATAGTTTAGTGGTAGGCGATAAATATCAGTCGTACTTTGGTTGTGGGTTCGATTTCCGTAGCTTTGTCCGATGCGACGGGTTGTCACACAGTCTGCGTGTTGTCCTTATTCCAAAACTATATAATTCTTAAAACATTCCCCAAAATGAGATAAAATCTTCAAAAATAATCATAACATAATTTGACATCAATTTTTTTCTCATGCCTTTCACTTTCCATCATAACATATAGTAACCCATAATTACCTCAAAAGTAAGGATCGTATAAACCCAAATGGTTCTTTATAACTATGTCCACAAAAGAACAGATAACTAATAAAATTTGCATATATCAAACATCAGGGTTATACATACTATAAAAAAAGTCTTCTAATGTAACCCTATCATCAAAAGAGACTTAATACTCTTAAGAATTTCACCATAACTCTTGAAGCCCTTATATGTTGACTTCTTAGTCATTCAACATTCTTCAAGATCCATTAACCATTCCTTTCCAACTTATTCTGAAATACTTCTTTCCTACAATCAAAATCATGAATCATATCCCAAGATTCCAAAATAGGAAAAAAAAAGTTAAGAAATAATCCATACCTTTGATTGGTCATTGTCAGTTTATTCATCCTCAATCGAAATGGAATTAGGTATTGGAAAATGAATATATGTATGATCTTGGTGATCCCATTCCCGAAACTTCTTCATAGGACATGTGTTTACATAATGACCATGCACACTAAATTTAAAACATCCAATTGATCCCTCAGAAAGAACTTCTTTCCCTTTCCTCAAGTCAACTGGATGCTTCCTTTTTCCATGACAAGTTCTTGCTTTATGACCTTCATTTCCACATCTATAGCATATTTCTGTCCCTTTGAAACATTTTCCTAGGTGTTTATTTCCACATCTTTGACACTTAGGTTTTTTAACACACTTACCGTTATGATTACTACCTGTAGTTCCGTAGGGATTTGTTTCTCGCATATATGATGCCTTATAGAAATCACCAAGGTTTAGGTGGTCAATCATGACTTTAGATAGTTGGTTGAGGATAAACACAAGAGTTCTCATTGCATCTCCCATATCATTCAGTTGCTCGCTCATAAAACTATCACAGTTTCCTTAACATCCACTGTTACTTTGGTGCCTGCTAGATACAACTATTTTCTAAAACCAAAAAGGTTAGTGTGATTATATCAACAAAACCATCATGTACTAATGAGAAAGATAAACACTAAAATATACTTAATCATTCACTTTATCGAAAACTAGGACTCTTTCTGAAATCCTAACCATTATGGTAATGTCACTTATGCTTAGAGAATACCCTAACCACTAATGTTATCTAAACCAACCTCTGATACCAACTTTAAGGCCCCAACCTTTAACATTACTTAATCATGAATTAAATGAATAATTTACATAGAGGATCTTTTCAGGTTTAGAGTTTTAGATAATTAGGACATAACTATTACATCTCAAAAGATTACATAATAGACACTTCTACTAAGTTTCCCTAAAATAAAAAAAAACACTTATAAAGAAACATGTATAGATCCATGTTTTAGATAGAATGTCTTTCCTTGATCCCATCCTTGACCCTATTGATCTTTAAGTACTGTAGAAGACATTTCAAAAACATGGGATGAGAATAAAAAGCCCAGTAAAGGATACACAAAGAAGGAAAACTGTTAGTTTTTCAAAACAACAACTAAACAATGAATACTTTACCAAAGTAATACTTTTCACCTTTATGAAGTAGTAAAAACCCTTCACTTAATAAAATACCATTACTTACCTTTTTGTAACCATAATATTACCATAAAACACATATAAAGAAAACATAACATATAAAGGTAACTTGGGACATAAACATACTTAAATGGTATAACCATACGGTCGAATTCCACACATACATAATAGAATATCCATATGGCTGACTTCCATACCGAATCATAAGAAAGATGAGCTTAAAAGAAATGACATAAAAGAGTGTACTTAAAAAGAAAGAGAGGGGTAGGATCCCTTTCCTCGGGTCCGACTTGACTCGATCGTTCTTTAACATACTGAATAATAAAATTGAGTTAATTTATAATTTTTTAAGAACCTTTTTCAAGTTCATTATTCCTTTTATATCACTTATTTCTGTGTTATAAACATTATGTAATCATTTAAATTAATAATTTTTGTTTTGTCGATATTTGGTTCTTAAGTCGAAAGTGGACTTCTTACAATTACAAGTTGTTTGTGTGGTCAAAGGTTCATTATATCCAGAATGGTATTCATGATTTGGATATCATATATATCATATATATCTAGAATATACATTTATTTATAATATTATATAATCATTTAGTGGTAAGAAATGAAATGCACCGTTCATGGAGACGGTAGGCCGTGCGTACGCATGAACACAACTTTCATTTCTTTGTCATATTAATGGAATTAAAAATAATTGAGATATATATATATATTATTATTCCAGTATAATATATATGTTATATAGGTCACATATTTTCTTTAATTTCATTATTTATACATTCCATGTATTGCATGAACGAGTCACATCACTTGAAGGGGCAGTAGTCCACACTTCCTCGTATGAAATTATCGCATTTGCACAACATGAAAAGCATAAATGCATGATTTAAATATAAAATTAAGAAGCATATAGAAAACATAAATACCATATAAATAGTATATAAAATATAGTGACATCATAATGGCCACCATGAACGGTGTTAAGAGTATATTGAACAATCATCATTTCGTGAGGCAAGAGTTTTCCATCCACAGAGACAGTATGTTCTTTAACCATTAGACGTAGGTGTGTGTAAGTATAGCTTGAATCCTTCATATGAAAACACCCTAGTATATTTAATACAATGTTTTTTTACAAAATAATGTAATAAAAAGAGTTTAGGGGTTTGGAGAAGCAAAATAAAACAAAAGAACACAAGGGAAGACATTACCTTTAAATCGGGTAACTCTTTTTTATATGAGATCAAAGGCTTCCTTGGAAAGGATTATTCCCAAAGGTGAGGAGTCAATGAGGAAGAGAGGTATGTGGAGAGATGAAATGGCCAGGGGTTAGCTGAGCCAAAGGCTAGAGAGGTGTGGGTAAGGTGGTAGAGGTGGGGGCCTTTTTATAAGAGGAGAGGAGGGGCACTCTTGGAAAGTTATAAAATATTACTTTATTATATAATGCTTTTAGGATTTTAAAGGCCCCAAAAAGATATATTTCGAGGATAATGTGATAAGGTTTAGAAATACACCCATCCAATAGGTTTTTGACAAATGTATGTCTTTTATTTTACATTATCTTTTCATTTTATTTAAATCGTTAAATAATGAGCTAATCGTTGCATCATCATGGTGTCATAAAAAATTTAATTTATTTAGTGTATAAAAATTATTAAAAAATATCATAATGTAGGAAATCATTTTTTCTTTCTATGGAATATTTATAGTCAAAAATATGTCTTGTATAACCCCATGTAAAAATTGTTTTAGTAAAACAACACAAGTTTGTGACATTTTAACTTTAAATTTAAATAAATAGGTATTAATGTCATTTTCCTACCAAAGTGCTCCATGGGGTCCCCATGTTGACCCATGGATTTTCTTGGTCGTCCATGAAACATACCATGAAGGTAGGACATGTGTCTAGGTCATTTCATATTATTAAAACATTATTTTTACCTTAAATTACACTAATTACCCCTAATCGCGATTAATAAACTTAAAAGTAACTATTCACCAAAAAATTATTTTAATCCAATTGAACCAAATTTTACTTCATAATGAAAACCATGAATGTTGGATTTTTGAAATTCAAATCACAGAAGTAGTAAAGTTTCATTTAAATGAAAAATCAGTTTTTTTAACTACCACTTAGTGGTTTCACTATTCATCAAAAATTGAAGTTTTTCAGAAAATCACCAAAAATTCACACTAGGAAATATTTGATATTCCGAATTCAAAAATGATGTCTATTTTCAAAAAATTCAAAACATATAAGTTACATTAATTAATTTAATAATTAATTTCCACTGTCAGAGCAAATAGCGTGTTTTTATGAAACAATAAGTATCAAAAGATTGACACTAGATTAAGTCCAATTTAAAGATGAAATTAATTCCAACGACCACTATTGGATTAAATGGTAAAAATATATTCTAATTTAACTTTGAAACCAATTCAAAAGATAATATATTCATATAAATAAATTATATTAAAAAAAGGTTTTGAATTAAAATACAACATTTTTCACTATTCATTAAAAAATGAACATTATCGGAAAAATACCAAAAATTTACACAAAGTAAATTTTGATTTCCCGATTATAAAGAAGAATTTTATTCTGTCAAATATAACACATAAAATTTGTTAAAAAGTGGATTTAATGGAGGATCTTCATCAAAAGGCGGTTAATCGGCGTTTTAAAGAATATTAGAATGTTTACGCTTAAAATTGGATTCATTCTCATTTTTAATCCTCTAAGGTTTATTGTAAAAAGTAAAAATATTTCACAAACATATATTATCATTTTGTAGTTAGTTCTGTTCATTCCCGCCATAACAGCGGCTAGGTGTTAACTACAATTTAAAATAATATTATTTTATTATTAGAGTGCAATGTAAGATTCCCAAGAAACTCGTTGTTGCGTATTGGGTACGCCATTGAGCATAGTGTCCCCTTTAAAGTTATATTAATATTTTATTCACAAATATGGAAAAAATTTGAAAATGTCATATTCTTTATTTACATGGGGTGTTACACATACACTTGAGGAAAAATAATAATCTAATGAACAAAATATTTAAAAAACCACCCTCTTTTTATTATAAATACCACCCTCACAACCTATTTTCCTCACACCCCATAAACCATGAAGCATGAAATATTTCTACCCAATACTCTTCTTAATCCCCTATAACTTGAGAATGATATCTAAATCTCATAAAAAATAACAAACTATTATCTCAAAAGTGGTTCTCAATGTGGAGAAATTGAAAAGGTTAAATCCAATTTCTTTTCATTTAATTTATTTTGATTTTATTTTGTTTTTATAATTCTCCCCACCTATACTTATCCATGTGGAATGATAACTTAAATATCTTCTATGTAATATAATTTAATTATTTTAATGGAATAATTCCACTTCAAATATCCTCTATTTTACTTTTATTTCAAAAATGAAATCATTATCTTAAGTGTGTTGAAATACTTCCACTGGAGACGATGTGTTTTCCTTTTTCATTACCACCTTCAAGGTTGGACATAAAAACATTTTTATGATTAAATCAGATAATAATATATGTATTATATTCGATGTAATGATCAATAACCATTATATATAAATGATATAAATTAATAAATCAAATCTAGTTTGGGATTATAAAAATTCTGCCCAAATAATCTCAACAACTATCACTGACATCACATCTAATGATTCTTCCCCACCCCAAATAAACAGATGAATTAAATAAAAGTTTTATCTTATTTATGTCAATTATGTATATATATAACTTCAACAATATATATATATATATAATCCTGTTTTACATGATTTTTCAAAAATGTATATATGTAAACTGATCTTGAAAACAAAGGAAACACACACTCATGAATGATAAAATTATATTTTATAACTCATAAAAAGGCCCCTAATGTTCATAATAAAATTATACCAAATAAAAGAAAACTAAAAAAGGTTATAAATTAATTAATTAATAGTTCTAATTTTATTATCCAGGATATTATGATCAAATGGAGAACACTTTAGGACATAAGGTGAAAGATTATACCTAAACCTTCATTTTCCCCATGGGATATTCTTTCTATTTCTCTACCATAATTTAATGAAGTTTTACTTATTCATTTCAACTAATTTACGTTTATATGTTCCAAAATTATGTATCTAAATAATATAAAACCTATTTTATGTAGAAATACATGTTTTAAAAGGTTCACATATCGAAACTTCTCGATAAGAAAACACGAATAAAGGGACCAACCCGATTTATTATCCATTTTCAAGATCCCTACATAATCTATTTTAAGACACAATTATTTTTATAAAATCACTAAATTTTCATGAAAAACATTATTTATGGATTTTTGGTTTTATAAAAAAAATAATCATTTTTCTATTTAAACATTTCATAATATTTTCCATAGACTGCACTGAAATGTTACATTTTTAATGACTCTTAAACACTTAATTTACGTTTTTTCTCCTCATATTGACTTTACTTGTCGTGATCTATTCCTATTGTACCCTATGATGGCCTATTTATGATTTAAATCCATTATTTCATTTACACGATTATGATATTTCAATTTTTATTCCTTACGATATGATTATGATACCCAATTCTTTTCATTGGAAACTCTTATGTAAATCTTTGATTCTCCACGTGGAACACATATGCAAGAACATGTTACCATGGGCGCACCCAAATAGCCCACCAATGTATTCAGTAATTTTATGTCTCATGATACATCATGTTGGGACATTGAGTGAACCAAATTCCTTTGCAGGACATTATCCACCATGTGCAATGATCTTGGTAGTTATCCATGACTCATTATAATATAATTTAGTGTGTTGTTTCCAATTTCCTTTCATACTATAATCATATGATCCCATGTTATAAATTTTATTCCTACATAGGTTAATTGATGTTTCATGCATTTTTTATGTCATCATGTTATGAATTCTAACCCATGTTATATTCATTATTCATATGTTTATTCCCTTATTGGGAATTTTACCTCATCCCATTTGTTAATGTATTCTTCATGTTGTCCATTGAAGAACTAGGATATCAACAGAAGTTAGGATCTCTTTATATATGATTAAACAAAAGGTCTTATATTATATTTCCATGTTTTTAGTTTTATGTACCTAATAATCCATAAGAATTCATCTTTAAAATCATTGGATAGTAATTGGGTGGTTAATTATGCATAAAATTATATAATAATATGTTTAAAAGGATATCATATATATATTCTACCAATTCATGAGTTTTAGTTATTAGTTGATCTTTTACCTGGATCATTGAAAATATATGACATTCTATATAAAAGGGAAGTTATGGAACTTGAGGAGATGAATAAGAAACTGTAAAATAATCTATATAAAAATTTTATATGAAAAACAACATGAACATGTGGTTTATCGAGCCTCTTCATCATAAAGATTGGTTGATGTACAAAACTATTGATTATTACATGCTCAAAAAATCATGATAAATTACATGTATCCACTACATTATATTGTTGAATTGTTCAACTAAAGACAACGATCCCACTACTTTTCCATGGTGGATCTTCATTCATGATAATAACAATTAATGGTGAAAAAGAAGGATATAACTAAGAATATATTACCTACAGGGAACAATGACTAAGAGTTCATAGTGGTTTTATTTAGACTCACAAATGTTATATAAACCTTCATCTACTTGACAAATAGATTCATTAGGGATTACCTAAATAATGTTGTAGTCTATGTAGATGATATTTTTATCAACAAAAATATTATGTAAGTACATGAGGATATTAGACTTCTATTCTAAATATAATTTCAAATTAAATTTTATTTTTGATGTAAATTAAATGTTGTCTTTTAATGAATGAAGTAACATTAAGGGACCATATGATCACCATAAATGGGATATCTATAGATCCTTTAAATAAAATTAAAAACTGAATGGTGTATTAGATTAACATATGTGATGGAAATTCGTAGTTTTCTTAGATTTTATAAATAATTACCTCAATATTTTCGGAACTTATGATCATTTTCTAGCCCACTAACCAAGATGACATAGAAGGGACTTGGTTTTTTCGAAGCTGATTAATGACAAGTTAGAAATAAAGAGTTAATTAACAAGATAATAATTGCACCTATTATTACATTATCCACTAGTAGGGGTGCATTTTAAATCATTAGATAATTTTAATAAAAGAGAATGGGTTTTATACTACAGCATGATGAAAAAGTGATATCATATTCTTTCTTTTAACTAAAAATCCATAAAGGAAAGTATCCAAAAAATGTTCTTGAATTGGATGTGGTGATATTCTCATTAGAGATTTAGATACAGAAACTCTAAAGAGAGATGTGTGACATATATATGGATTATAAAGGGCTCATGTAAATATTTATAAAAATACATCTCAATATAAATCAAATAAGGTTTTAAGAATAGATTATGGAATATTATTGTTTAATACATTACCATCTTGTGAATGTGAATAAAGTGGATAATAATTTGATTTGAATGGATACTGAAACCCTATCCATGATTAGTATTTAATGGACTCTAATATTCATGATCATTAAAATAATGGAAATGGGAATAATAAATGAAAATGACAATTAAATTAATAAAATTACCATTGAAGAAACTATCCTTAAACATATCTTCAAGGCATTGAATGATAATAAAATTATATAGAAAAAGAGGGGAAATACTCTGGAGTTCATATTTTCTTAATATGGAGATATAAGGTTTCAAAAAATGATATGTAACCCATAAAAACCATTTCTGAATAGGGTATGTCATGATAATTTTCATAGATAAAAATATTCATTTAATATAAGGATCACTATGGTTTATAAAGATCTATAGAAAAACTTCTAGTAGGATAAAAGAAATTGGTATTTTTTAGAATTTATATCTCATTACATTGTATAAAACCAAGTCAAGGATCAAAAATATAATCCTAAGGTCATGATAAAACCATTTCTTATACTGTTATGGAACTGGGAAAGAAAAATAAAATAAATTATTCTATAAATCCCCATTGTATCTAATGGAGATAAGGATATCTAGGTAGTAATTGGTCTGCTGAAGAATTTGGTGTATTTCAGAGATGTAATGGAAGACTAATCCCTTAAACAAATCTCTATGATATTCAAAAATGATGTTGTAAAACTACTTGGAGTTTCACTCACTATTGTGTCTGATTTCTATTTATAGTTTTCTATGTGGTTTTGGAGAAACCCTCGGTAATATTTTGATACATAGCAGAGTTTCAATACTAATTACCACCAATAAATGGATTTTTAGTTTTATTAAAATATTAAAACTCTAGAGGATATCATTATATAAATTTCTTTTAAATTATAAGTATGTTGGGATTAACAACATTCCCAAGTAGAGTTATCTTATAAAATTAGTTTATATTCTCACATTAAAATAGATTTTTTGAGGATTTTAATGTGAAGATCATTCAGCCTCCAACATGTTGGGATGATGTTTGTTTTTGGAAGATGAAGATACCAAATCTAATCCCAGATATAACAAATAAGGATCAGACTATTCACCATCATATGAAATCTTCACAAAGTCAGTAGAAAAGATATGCATTAATAATTGATGAAACTGAAAGTTTGAGGTTAGAGATAAAGTGTTAAATTTTATGTTTTCATGGAATAAATTACTGAGGTTTGAGAATAAGGGAAAGCGTAGTCCATGATTAATTCCCCCAGTGATCATTGATCACATCAGATCTATAGACTATCAAATATATCTCCCACCAAATCCATATGATGTTGGTGATGTGTTCCATGTATACCTATAATGGAATTAAAAATGTGATCCCTCACATGTAGTAAATCAAAAGGTGGTACCATTAGAGAATGATATTTCCTAGAAGTAAAATTCAATGAAGATAGTTGATCATAGAGAGAAAGTTCAATGAAACAAGATAACAGACATTTTCAATGTTCTATTGAGTAACAGTATATTTTGAGGAAGAATCAAGGGAATGGGAATAGATGACGAAATATTAATACCCTAATCTATTCAATTTATCAAATAAAATTTTCAATGGGGAATTATGTTAATGGGGGATAATTTAGTGAAATGAACTCATTATAAATGAAATTCTTTTTTGAATGTATAAATATCATGTCATTGTAATGTAGTTATAGAAAAAACAAATAATAGTGTGTGTATTTTTTTAGTTATAGTATTTCATAATTAAAAAAAAATTAAACATCACTATCATTGAAAATATTTTCATTCTATAGTTGTAACACCCCGGGTAAATAAAGAATATGACATCTTTATATTTATCCATATTTGTAAATCAAATATTAATATTACCTTAAAGGGGATGCTATGCACAATGGCGTACCCAACACGCAACAACGAGTTTTTGGGAATCTTACGTTGCGCTCTAATAATAAAATAATATTATTTTAAATGGTAGTTAACATGTAGCCGTTGTAATGGCGGGAATGGATAGAAATAACTAAAATATGATTATATATGTTTTTAAATGTTTTTACATTTATCCAATAAAAGCTAAAGGCTTAAAATACAGAAAGAATTCAATTTTAGGCGTATATGCCCTAGTTTTCACTAAAGGTTCACTTATCGCCTTTTAATGGAGATCTGTCATTAAATATAGTTTTGATCACTCTTATACATTCTTTTGGACCAAATAAAACTCTTATTAAGAATCGGGACATCAAATTTTACTTTGTGTAAAATTTTGGTTTTTTTCTGATAAAGTTCATTTTTTAATGAATAGTGTAAAATGTTGTATTTTAATTCAAAACCTCTTTTTAATATAATTTATTTATATGATTATATTATCTTGTTAAATGGTTTTAAATTGAAATTAGAAAATATTTTTACCATTAAATCCAATAGTGGACGTTGGAATCAATTTCACTTTGAAATCGGACTTAAACTAGTGTCAATCTTTTGATACTTATTGTTTTATAAAAACACGCTATTTGCTCTGACAGCGGGAATTAATTATTGAATTAATTAATGTGACTTATATGATTTGAATTTTGTAAAATGGACTTCATTTTTGAATTCGGAATATCAAATATAGCTTAGGGTGAATTTTTGGTAATTTTCTGAAAAACTCCAATTTTTGATGAATAGTGAAACCACTAAGTGGTAATCAAGCAAACTGATTTTTCAGTTAAATGAAATTTTACCACTAATGTGTATTGAATTTTGAAAATCCGATATACATGGTTGTCATTAAGAAGTAAAATGTGGTTCAATGAGATTATAATAATGTTTTGGTGAATAGTAACTCATTAAGTTCTTAATCGCGATTAGTGGTAATTAGTGTAGTTTAAGGTAAAAATAATGCTTTAATAAAATGAAATGAACATGACACATGTCCCAACCTCATTGGTTGTGTCATGGCCGACCATGACAAGCCATGGGTCAACTTGGGGACCCCATGGATCCACTTTTGTTGGGAAATGACATAAATTACTTTTTATTTAATGTTAAATTGAAAATGACACAAACATAATATGTTTTACGAAAACATTTTTTACGTGGGGTTATACAAGTACAAATTTTGATTATAAATAGTCATTGGAAATCTAAAAAGGTTTCCTACATCATAGTAATTTTTTTATAATTTTTAAACATTAAATAAATTAAATTATTTATGACATCATAATGATGCAGTGATGACATCATTATTTAACGATTAAAATAAAATGGAAAGATAATGAAAACTATACAACCTACACAGGGCCAAAACCAATTGGATGAGTGGATTTCGATGCCTTATCACCTTATCCAATAATTATATCAATGTGGGACCTTTTGAAACCGAAACACATTTTCAAATAATGAAATATTTCTTACTTTCCAAAAGTGACCCTCCTCTCCTCTTATAAAAGGCCCCCACCTCTACCTCATTTCACACACTCTTCAAGCCTTTGGCTCGCCCAACCCCTGCCCTTTTTCTCTCTCCACATCCCTCTCCTCATCCTAGAGGATTACCTTTGGGCAGAATCCTTTCAAAGGAAGCCCTTAGGCTCAACTCAAAAGGAGTTACACTTTTAAAGGTAATTCATTCTCTCATGTTCATTTGTTTTATTTTGCTTCTCCAACCCCCCTAAACTCTTTTTATTTACTTCTTTTGTAACAACACCAGTATATTCAATAAACTAGTATGTTGTTATAAGATTTATTTGAGCTACAATCTCACACAACTACATCAAATGGTTAAAGAACATAAGGTTTCCGTGGATGGCGAAATTCTGCCTCCCGAAACGATGATTGTTCAACACTCATTTAACACCTTCAAAGGTGGCCATTATGATGTCACTATTTTTATATATGATATATAATATGTTTATGTTTTCCTTAAGCTTCTGTTTTTTTTCTTTTTGGGTATACCTTTATGGTTTCCATTATGGGTAAAACACGATATCTTCATTTTAGGAAGTGCGGACTACCGCCCCCTAAAAGTGATTTGATTCGTTAATACCATATGTGGGATGTGTAAAGGATAAAGTTAATGATATTATATATGTTATTATACTGGAATTATAATATAATCTTATATCATTATGATTCCATTCCAGAAAATATGAAATAGAAATGGAAGTAGCGTTCATGCGTACGTACGGCTTACCGTCTCCATGAACGGTGCATTTCATTTCTTACCTCTAAATGTGATGTAATATTATAAATGAATGTATGTACTGGATATATATGACATATATGATATCTACATCATGAATGCCATTCTGGACATAATGAAACTTTGACCAAATTAACAACATGTAAGTATAAGAAGTCTATTTTTGACTTAAGAACCAAATATCGGCAAAACAAATACTATTGACTTAAATGATTACATAATGTTTATGACATGGTAATAAGTGATATAAAAGGAATAATGAACTTGAAATGGGTTCTTAATGAAGTATAAATTAACTCAAGTTTATTATTCAGGAGATTAAAGAATGATCGAGTCAAGTCGGACTCGAGGTAAGGGATCCTACAACTCTCTTTCTTTTTAAGTACACTCTTTTATGTAATTTCTTTTAAGCTCATCTTTATTATGAATGGGATGTTATTTTATATTACTCCTACTGTAATTTTTATGTTCATGTGATGAGAGACCCTATTCACTCTCATCAATCCATATTCGGGAGTTTTATGTGTTGCCGTTAGGCTGCTGAGTTTTCGTAAGGGATTTTTCATCTCACTTTTATTCCCGTGAGATTTATGCTACATTTGCCAAAATTCCATTGAGTGGTGTATGTACTGCCCATTATTCTACTCTTTGTGTAATATACTTTCATTTATGAGTATTTACATCAATGATCGATTTCCCTTCTTTCATGGGGTGTATGTTTTGAAAGATACCCAAGTCGGTAAGGGGACCTTTCACCCTCCTCTTTTTTTTAAAAGACTTCTTTTGTTGGGTCTTTTAATTTACATATTGTTATGTTGGGATATGTTCTCATATATCCTTATTGATGTAAATTTTATGTCCAAGTGATGAGATGCACTTTTTATCTCTCATCAACTCATTTTGATGTGATGCCGTTAGGCTGTCAAGGGAACTTTTTAACCCAATTTCGATTACTTTGGGTTCAACATGTAGTCATTGAATATGTCATCCATTGAATATGTGTGAATGACCTTTTATTGTTTTACACTTAATATCCACTTATATTGGGTGTATTTATATTTGTCACACATATTTTTGAGATTGATTTGTCCTTAATTTAAGGATACCTTCTTTATAAGGGATTTCATCACATTTGACATTTCTATTGAGGGTTCATTGTTGTTATGCACCAATTCACTCTTATATGGTGTATATACTTTCCGTTGGAGTATTATATCATGAATCCATTTATTCTCATGATATTATAAAGTTCTGAATAAATGTTATTCCTCAATTATTGTATTCAAGTGTCTCTAATTTTGGTAAAACCCCTTTAACCAAAATATCGTTTTAAATGTTTTAATTATTTGTTCTTATTAATATCCATGTTTTCAAAATGGTTTTAAGGATTTATTTATATGGATATTAATGGTTTAAAATTTTAAGCTTCAAGGTGGTATGGGACACTTTGATTTAAAAATCTTTTTATTAAATGTTTTAAATGGTTTTGGAAATGGTTTCTTTTATATGGATTCTTTATTTCAAAATACTAAAATGTTATGTTGTGTTTGAAATGTGGAAATGTTTTGTTTCCTTTATGAATATTTTATGTGATACGTGTATGTTATGGTTCTTGGGCATTGTTATGAAAATGGGTGGTTCCGTGATAAACTAAGGGCGGGTGAGCCCGTTATAGCTCTCCAATGCATTGGGTAACGCGAAGGCGTGAAACGTTAAGGTTTCTCCGAAGCGATTTAGGGAATATACTGTGATGGGTATTCCAAACGTAACCAAGAGGGTTACTCCCTACGTAAGAATGTTATGAATGCCTCAAGTTACCTTTATGTCTTATGATTTCTATGATTTATTCATGATTTGATGAGGTAGGTTAAAGTGCCTATGTTTTATGGGTAAATTATGATTTCATTCTTGTGTATATATGAACTCATGTTTCCTTTCCATATTTTTATATCCCTTACTGAGCTTTTTATGCTCATCCCAAGTTTTTGAAATTTTTTTTTCAGGTCAAGGGAAAGGTACATGATAAGATGATAGAGTCAAGGATGTGTTAAGAAAGATTCCATGTTTTATTTTCAATATGTTTCCGTTGATGGGAAGAATGGATACTATCTTTTATGTAACCACTTTGTATAAATGTGGAATGTAATGAAAGTTTCATGATCTAATTCTCTAAAACTCTAAACCTGAAAAGATCCTCAATGTGTAATCTTGTAATAACTCAAGATTAAGTAAGTTTTAAGGCTGGGGCCTTATAGTTGGTATCAGAGGTCGGTTTAGATAACTTTAGAGGTTAGGGTACTCTTTAAGCATAAGTGAAATTACCATAATGGTTAGGATTTCAGAAAGATTCATAGTTTTAGATAAAGTGAATGAGTAAGTGTATTATAGTGTTTATCTTCCTCATTAGTACATGATGGTTTTGTTGATATACTCACACTGACCTTTTTGGTTTTAGTAAATGGCTGGATCTAGCAGGCACCAAAGTAACAGTGGATGTGAAGGAAACTGTAACAGTTTTTTGAGCAAGCAACTGAATGATATGGGAGATGCAATGAGAACTCTTCTGATTATCCTCAACCAACTATCTGGAGTCATGATTGACCACCTAAACCTTGGAGTTTTCTCTAAGGCATCATATATGCAAGAAACAAATCCCTACGGAAGTACAGGTAATAATCATAAAGGTATGTGTGTTCAAAAACCTATGTGTCAAAGATGTGGAAAGAAACACCTAGGAAAATGTTTCAAAGGGACAGAAATATGGTATAGATGTGGAAATGAAGGTCATAAAGCAAGAACCTGCCATGGAAAAAGGAAGCATCCAGTTGACTCGAGGAAAGGGAAAGAATTTCTTTCTGAGGGATCAATTGAATGTTTTAAATGTGGTGTACATGGTCATTATGAAAACACATGTTCTATGAAGAAGTTTCGTGAATGGGGTCACCAAGAGCGTACAAATGTTCGTTTACCAATACCTAATGCCATTCCTATTGAGGATGAAGAAACTGACAATGACCAATCAAAGGTATGTACTATTTCGTGACTATTGTTTTCTTATTTTGGAATCTTAGGATATGATTCATGATTTTGTTTGTAGGAAAGAGGTATTTCGGAATAAGTTGGAAAGGAATGGATAATGGATCATGAAGAATGTTGAATGAGTAAGATGTCAACATATAAGGGCTTCAAGAGTTAGGGTGAAATTCTTAAGAGTGTTAAGTCTCTTTTGATGATGGGGTTACATTAGAAGACTTTTTATATTATGTGTAACCCTGATATTTAATATAGGCAAATTTTATCCAAGGAATAGTTATCTTTTCTTTTTTGGACATAGTTATAAAGAACCATTAGGGTTTATATGATCCTTACTTTTGAGGTAATTATGGGTTATTATATGTTCTGATGGAAAATGAAAGGCATGAGATAAACTTGAGGTTAAAATATGTTATGATCATCTTTGAGGATTTTATCTCATTTTGGGGAATGTTTTAAGAATTATATAGTTTTGGAAAAAGGACAACACGCAGACCGTGTGACTACCCGTCGCATCGGACAAAGCTGCGGGAATCGAACCCACAACCAAAGTGCGACTATTATTTATCGCCTACCACTGGACTACGTGAAGTCCCTGGTTAGTTTGACTGATTCGTTTCAGTTATATGATTTTATGAATTAAGAGTAAGTTGATTTTGGGTTATTAATGAAAATGATTAACCTATCATGGAGGATATGTGATTAGGTTAATTACTTTCAATGCGAGACTTTAAGAGCAACTGATTTTGTTTGGAGATAAATGTTACGATTTAACTTGGAAGACTATGTGACTAAATCCTTCAAATATTTGGGTTTCAATCTTATATTGGTTTACTTTGAAGAATTTTATGGACAAATTATTTATCGGATGGTCCTCGTTGAACTTTGGGTTTTGTTGGACAAATTTTGGAGATTAAGAATAAATTTTCTTTTTTATAAGGGGTTATCCTTTTCTAGATTATCTGATCTTGTACTAGCCTTTTTTGGTTTTGGATTTGGTTAAAGTCTAAAGACATGGGATGCATATAGTTCTCTTTTGTGGATTAGGTGATTCTCTAGAAGTTTATTATATTACTCTTAATGCAAACAAGTCTCCCTAAATACTCATCTTTTGGAAAAAATATGAGTTTGATTAAGAAATCTAGTAAAAGTTGAATGTCAAAATGATAAGTGATTATGTTTCCTTATGAATAAATTCCTCAATAAAAAGTAACTTAAAACAAAAATGTTGTCTATTAACTTTTCCTACTGGGGAATCGAATACCGTTTAACCCATCACAAGTTTGTGATTTTCTCGTGGTTAACTTTCTCCTAAACATGTTTTCTATCACTCTCCATCAGAACATGACCCTTTGTTTTTTCCTCCATGTCCATATTTTCATACTTGGAATCCTAGTATGGGTTAACTCGGGTTACCTCTGTGCTAATCTTTCTTTATTTTAAAGTGATTTTTTTACCGACTCTTGTTCCGATGTGGGACTTTCAAGGATGTTTCCAAGCCCAATTTTAAAATTGCGAGGACGCAATTCCCAAAAGGGGGGAAGGATGTAACACACCGGGTAAATAAAGAATATGACATCTTTATATTTATCCATATTTGTAAATCAAATATTAATATTACCTTAAAGGGGATTCTATGCACAATGGCATACCCAACACGCAACAACGAGTTTTTGGGAATCTTACGTTGCGCTCTAATAATAAAATAATATTATTTTAAATGGTAGTTAACATGTAGCCATTGTAATGGCGGGAATGGATAGAAATAACTAAAATATGATTATATATGTTTTTAAATGTTTTTACATTTATCCAATAAAAGCTAAAGGCTTAAAATACAGAAAGAATTCAATTTTAGGCGTATATGCCCTAGTTTTCACTAAAGGTTCACTTATCGCCTTTTAATGGAGAACTGTCATTAAATATAGTTTTGATCACTCTTATACATTATTTTGGACCAAATAAAACTCTTATTAAGAATCGGGACATCAAATTTTACTTTGTGTAAAATTTTGGTTTTTTTCTGATAAAGTTCATTTTTTAATGAATAGTGTAAAATGTTGTATTTTAATTCAAACCCTCTTTTTAATATAATTTATTTATATGATTAGATTATCTTGTTAAATGGTTTTAAAGTGAAATTAGAAAATATTTTTACCATTAAATCCAATAGTGGACGTTGGAATCAATTTCACTTTGAAATCGGACTTAAACTAGTGTCAATCTTTTGATACTTATTGTTTTATAAAAACACGCTATTTGCTCTGACAGCGGGAATTAATTATTGAATTAATTAATGTGACTTATATGATTTGAATTTTGTAAAATGGACTTCATTTTTGAATTCGGAATATCAAATATAGCTTAGGGTGAATTTTTGGTAATTTTCTGAAAAACTCCAATTTTTGATGAATAGTGAAACCACTAAGTGGTAATCAAGCAAACTGATTTTTCAGTTAAATGAAATTTTACCACTAATGTGTATTGAATTTTGAAAATCCGACATACATGGTTGTCATTAAGAAGTAAAATGTAGTTCAATGAGATTATAATAATTTTTTGGTGAATAGTAACTCATTAAGTTCTTAATCACGATTAGTGGTAATTAGTGTAGTTTAAGGTAAAAATAATGCTTTAATAAAATGAAATGAACATGACACATGTCCCAACCTCATTGGTTGTGTCATGGCCGACCATGAAAAGCCATGGGTCAACTTGGGGACCCCATGGATCCACTTTTGTTGGGAAATGACATAAATTACTTTTTATTTAATGTTAAAGTGAAAATGACACAAACATAATATGTTTTACGAAAACAATTTTTAAGTGGGGTTATACAAGTCCAAATTTTGATTATAAATAGTCATTGGAAAGCTAAAAATATTTCCTACATCATAGTAATTTTTTTATAATTTTTAAACATTAAATAAATTAAATTATTTATGACATCATAATGATGCAGTGATGACATCATTATTTAACGATTAAAATAAAATGGAAAGATAATGAAAACTATACAACCTACACATGGCCAAAACCAATTGGATGAGTGGATTTAGATGCCTTATCACCTTATCCAATAATTATATCAATGTGGGACCTTTTGAAACCGAAACACATTTTCAAATAATGAAATATTTCTTACTTTCCAAAAGTGACCCTCCTCTCCTCTTATAAAAGCCCCCCACCTCTACCTCATTTCACACACTCTTCAAGCCTTTGGCTCGGCCAACCCCTGCCCATTTTCTCTCTCCACATCCCTCTCCTCATCCTAGAGGATTACCTTTGGGCAGAATCCTTTCAAAGGAAGCCCTTAGGATCAACTCAAAAGGAGTTACACTTTTAAAGGTAATTCATTCTCTCATGTTCATTTGTTTTATTTTGCTTCTCCAACCCCCCTAAACTCTTTTTATTTACTTCTTTTGTAACAACACCAGTATCTTCAATATACTAGTATGTTGTTATAATATTTATTTGAGCTACACTCTCACACAACTACATCAAATGGTTAAAGAACATAAGGTTTCCGTGGATGGCGAAATTCTGCCTCCCGAAACGATGATTGTTCAACACTCATTTAACACCTTCAAAGGTGGCCATTATGATGTCACTATTTTTATATATGATATATAATATGTTTATGTTTTCCTTAAGCTTCTGTTTTTTTCTTTTTGGGTATACCTTTATGGTTTCCATTATGGTTAAAACACGATATCTTCATTTTAGGAAGTGCGGACTACCGCCCCCTAAAAGTGATTTGATTCGTTAATACCATATGTGGGATGTGTAAAGGATAAAGTTAATGATATTATATATGTTATTGTACTGGAATTATAATATAATCTTATATCATTATGATTCCATTCCAGAAAATATGAAATAGAAATGGAAGTAGCGTTCATGCGTACGTACGGCTTACCGTCTCCATGAACGGTGCATTTCATTTCTTACCTCTAAATGTGATGTAATATTATAAATGAATGTATGTACTGGATATATATGACATATATTATATCTAAATCATGAATACCATTCTGGACATAATGAACCTTTGACAAAATTAACAACATGTAAGTATAAGAAGTCTATTTTTGACTTAAGAACCAAATATCGGCAAAACAAATATTATTGACTTAAATGATTACATAATGTTTATGACATGGTAATAAGTGATATAAAAGGAATAATGAACTTGAAAAGGGTTCTTAATGAAGTATAAATTAACTCAAGTTTATTATTCAGGAGATTAAAGAACGATCGAGTCAAGTCGGACTCGAGGTAAGGGATCCTACAACTCTCTTTCTTTTTAAGTACACTCTTTTATGTAATTTCTTTTAAGCTCATCTTTATTATGAATGGGATGTTATTTTATATTACTACTACTGTAATTTTTATGTTCATGTGATGAGAGACCCTATTCACTCTCATCAATCCATATTCGGGAGTTTTATGTGTTGCCGTTAGGCTGCCGAGTTTTCGTAAGGGATTTTTCATCTCACTTTTATTCCCGTGAGATTTATGCTACATTTGCCAAAATTCCATTGAGTGGTGTATGTACTGCCCATTATTCTACTCTTTGTGTAATATACTTTCGTTTATGAGTATTTACATCAATGATCTATTGCCCTTCTTTCACGGGGTGTATGTTTTGAAAGATACCCAAGTCGGTAAGGGGACCTTTCACCCTCCTCTTTTTTTTAAAAGACTTCTTTTGTTGGGTCTTTTAATTTACATATTGTTATGTTGGGATATGTTCTCATATATCCTTATTGATGTAAATTTTATGTCCAAGTGATGAGATGCACTTTTTATCTCTCATCAACTCATTTTGATGTGATGTCGTTAGGCTATCAAGGGAACTTTTTAACCCAATTTCGATTTCTTTGGGTTCAACATGTAGTCATTGAATATGTCATCCATTGAATATGTGTGAATGACCTTTTATTGTTTTACACTTAATATCCACTTATATTGGGTGTATTTATATTTGTCACACATATTTTTGAGATTGATTTGTCCTTAATTTAAGGATACCTTCTTTATAAGGGATTTCATCACATTTGACATTTCTATTGAGGGTTCATTGTTGTTATGCACCAATTCACTCTTATATGGTGTATATACTGTCCGTTGGAGTATTATATCATGAATCCATTTATTCTCATGATATTATAAAGTTCTGACTAAATGTTATTCCTCAATTATTGTATTCAAGTGTCTCTAATTTTGGTAAAACCCCTTTAACCAAAATATCGTTTTAAATGTTTTAATTATTTGTTCTTATTAATATCCATGTTTTCAAAATGGTTTTAAGGATTTATTTATATGGATATTAATGGTTTAAAATTTTAAGCTTCAAGGTGGTATGGGACACTTTGATTTAAAAATCTTTTTATTAAATGTTTTAAATGGTTTTGGAAATGGTTTCTTTTATATGGATTCATTATTTCAAAATACTAAAATGTTATGTTGTGTTTGAAATGTGGAAATGTTTTGTTTCCTTTATGAATATTTTATGTGATACGTGTATGTTATGGTTCTTGGGCATTGTTATGAAAACGGGTGGTTCCGTGATAAACTAAGGGCGGGTGAGCCCGTTATAGCTCTCCAATGCATTGGGTAACGCGAAGGAGTGAAACGTTAAGGTTTCTCCGAAGAGATTTAGGGAATATACTGTGATGGGTATTCCAAACATAACCAAGAGGGTTACTCCCTACGTAAGAATGTTATGAATGCCTCAAGTTACCTTTATGTCTTATGATTTCTATGATTTATTCATGATTTGATGAGGTAGGTTAAAGTGCCTATGTTTTATGGGTAAATTATGATTTCATTCTTGTGTATATATGAACTAATGTTTCCTTTCCATATTTTTATATCCCTTACTGATCTTTTTATGCTCATCCCAAGTTTTTGAAATGTTTTTTTCAGGTCAAGGGAAAGGTACATGATAAGATGATAGAGTCAAGGATGTGTTAAGAAAGATTCCATGTTTTATTTTCAATATGTTTCCGTTGATGGGAAGAATGGATACTATCTTTTATGTAACCACTTTGTTTAAATGTGGAATGTAATGCAAGTTTCATGATCTAATTCTCTAAAAAACTAAACCTGAAAAGATCCTCAATGTGTAATCTTGTAATAACTCAAGATTAAGTATGTTTTAAGGCTGGGGCCTTATAATAGTGACATTAATAATTCTATTTAAATGGTTATGTTATATTCTAATTAGTATCGATGGACGAATTGATGACTTCGACTAGTAGGATCATGCATTATGATTTACGTTTATCTCGTCTTCTGTAGGAGATGGATTCACCATTATTTTTCATTCAATTAGAATAAAAAAAAGTTATAGTAACCAAATATTCAGTGAAGTAATTTATGGTCAGAATTCAATTAAATCGAGATCTTGGACCATACCATGATCAATGAACTAGACAAAGAAAATGTCACCATCTCACACCTTACTCATAGAGAGTATTTTTGTGTTATTAGAGGATTTTATCCATAAAATAATAGAAAACAAATTTATTTTATTATTAATTAAATAATAAGTACAAGTATATTTTATTATTTCCTTATAATGATTATATAATATATTTTATAAAAAGTAGTTTTTGATACGTTGAAAGACAAATTGAATATTTGGAAAAATATTACTTCAATAATGACACTCCATTTGATGAATTAAATAATTTTTTAAATAAATTTTATCTTAAGAAAATATTATCTTTTAATAATCTATATTTAAATTTAATGGGTAATATTATTTTATGAAGTCAAATGTAATTTCGATAAGGATTAGAAAATTTTAATGTTGTGAAAATCTATTTTTTATATAAATGGTTATTCTTAATTTAAAATTTTTAATTTTAACATTTAAATTATTATTTTGATAGTTTTTTTAAATAATAAATCTAAATAATCCAAATATTAATTTTTAATAATTTTTTGTGACAGTAAATTTTTGGGAAAAAATTAAATAAAAAATAAACATATTATATGTATTATGGAATTATAAAATCAAAAAACGTGATGTGATAATTATTTAAATTTATATATGACCAAAATTAATTTCTCATCTGAAAATAATGTGTTTATTATGTTATATTAATAATTTTATAATCATTTAATGAATCCCCCAAAACCTAAATTATATTTAAATGTTATAAAATAAATTATTTCTAAACATGCCTCACTTTAATAGTACCAAGGGTATTATTTAAATAGTTTTTTCGTTAAATATTAATGGAACAATAAATTGAATTTTTATAAAATATAGAAAAATCTATCTTTTGGTGTATCAATTTAATTAAAATAATATATAGTGTCAATAACCTATTTTTAGAAATTAATTAAAAATTACCATTTATTTTTCTGTAAAAAATGACCTGACATCCCATTCCACAACACTAAAAACAATTGTATCATGATGTTACTATATACATGCCTCTCTGTTTCCCTCCCACAATGTTTATATGCTCTTAAGAAGCTCTATCCATTATTTTAGATGTTCCCTCTAAAGGTAATGGATCTTTTCATTCTCCTCTATATTCAAGCACCTTATTTATTCTTATCAATATTATTTCTAATTATTCATTTTGGAAAATGTTTTTACACATCCTTAGTAAATTATTTATTATTTTAATGTGATTATAGTCCCATGTCACTATCATTAATACTTTCCATGAATCATTTCTTCCTTATTTTTGCGGCCAAATTAATCATGTGATTTTCCATTCCAAATATTTATATAGTGAATATTCATAAAAATTTACACAACATGGTATTCACCTTGATGTAACTATCATTCATTGATCGGTTACTTCCATTCATGTAACCTACAATTATTAATCATTGTATTTAATTTAATGGAATATATCATTTTTTGTAAGATATATATAACACACTAATGCCTGTACAAGATATCAATGTAATAAATGAGAGCTAAAATATATATCCTTATAATGTTTTTGGTAAATTTTATACCTAATGAGTTACCATGTATAGTTTTTATAATTTTATCATAATCAAAATATATCATTAATTGAAGGATTTGTTTTTGATTCTCACCACATTTACACCACCTTATTATGTTTCTTGAATAACGTGTATTAATTTCATCATGCTATAATTTTTTAATTACATTAGATGTATATTTAGTTTACCCCTATCTTATATACATCATCATGTAATATTTTGTAGTTTTAGATGATACATGGAATATAAGAGCATGAATCACTTTTTTTAAATAATTAGGTTATAACATTGTTTTATATTATTATTCAATGTAACTAATTTTCAAATGGCAGTAGGACTCACAATCCTATTGGATTTTATTATGTGTATTTTTACATAATAAATCCAAGAATAATGTGTTTTAACGATATGGGTTTTCATAGTGGATATTGAAGTGACCTTTTTAATTATATGTAGTTGATGTTTCTTAGAGTAACCAAACCCCTGGTGAATTAAATTTAAAAATGGAGGGAAAATTTTTGATCTAAAATTAGTATATATTATTGGATTGATTATTCAGATTACTGAGGCTAAGAGTCCACTCCTAAACAGAGTACCATCCTATAGTACAGTCTTATAAATATCATAACATGATTGGTATTCATTGAATACATTCACATGGAAATTTATTCGTGGGATTTCATGTGTTTTTCTGAAGTATATATTTTTAAGTAGATCATAAATAATTTGAGGTGCTTTTATTTTTGGAAAATTTTAAAGGGAATGAATGTCTACTAAGGTTTTACTAATCACATTGGAAGGATATGGTTATGTAAAAATCAATTGTTATAGGATATTATATTGCCTTGTAGTGGAATTCAAATTACATAGTGATATAAGATGTTGAATAATGGAATTATCTTGAAGGGGATACCTGAAACAGGATAATGAATTTCATATCACATTTACCTAAATAGTTGAAGGGATTTATTTTTCATCAATAAGAAGGCCCTGTGTTTTGGTTTTGATTATATGAATCACAAAAATGTTTTTAACCTGTTGTTCAACTGATCATTCCCAAAAATATATGTTTATGATTTAATGTGGAGAAAATTGAAACTTATTAATTTTTTAGTTTAGAAAATAAGATATATTTTTTCATAATGTACTCAGTCATTAAAAAATAGTGTTTTTATATTTTTAGTGTATATTTATATATCTAGAGACATGACACAAGGTAGTTTTCCACATAATTTTGGTCCTCAATGATAATTAGTTTCCATTTTAAATATATATTAGATCTAGGTTGGAAGGATGAACTTATTCTATAATAAATGACTTTCTTAAATATATAATGGATTATCACCTAAAGTACCGAGTGAGAAATTATAATGAAACGTTGAAACATCTTATGAATAATTCCATATAGTGTTTTTAGAAAATAAATTCTCTAATTAAATTAGAAAAATGAAGGTTAACACTTGATATAAATTTCTATAGGACATTGTGGTAACATAGTTAACATTATTTAAGCTATTAAATATTATTATTCATTAATATAATAAGGAGATTAGGTCCATCTAAAAACTCTATTCCATAATGATATTTATAATTAAATTTTCTTATATAATGTCACATATTTACAGTAAATAAATATAAATTAGGAAATTGATAACAATATTTTGTGATTCATTTATACTCCATTTTACATGTGAGTTCTTTCCCTCTATATCAGGAATAATTGAATACCAGCAATCATGATCTAATAACAATAAAAAGTAAATTTCAGAACATGTGTTTTAGATTTAGTGTTTTATGTCGACGACTAATTAAATCCTTATTTATAGTGGTTGACCCTAACTTGGGTCTATGAATAGGTAATAGGGAATTCTTAAAATGGATCAAGGTATTCTATTGAATATTAGATTATTTTAGTTAATATATGAATGACTGACGACATATATATATTTTAATAATTCGCTCAACAAAAAATGATAACCTATGATCGATGGAAAGGGATTCCATTAACATGGGAGCTAGGAAGGTTATATATCTTCATTTTTTATGTTCTGGAAATCACCATGGATTGTGTATATATTTATAATATTTTTACTACATATACCATAGTTAACCTGAGGAAAATATTTTTTGATAGGTTAGCATGCAGTGAATTACTATTATCCATATAGAGAAATAATCTATAATATTCAAGAGAAAAAAAAGAGAAAATAATTTATAGTCAAATATAGTATTTCAATAAGGGAGACATGAAAATAAATAAATCAAAATTTTAAAATTGTAAAGTTCAAACTGAGGATTTCTGTATGAGAAAAGATGAAAGGGAGGCTTATTTTTACATTGAGGTAAATTAATATATATTTTTTATTTAATGATATAGAGAAATTCAAAATGATTCTATAATGTTGAAAAAATTAATGTAAATTAAATTATAAAAATTTGATGTAAGGATAAATTACATAGTGGATCCAGAAAAAATCAGTGTAAAATCAATAAAATCAACAACATGTTGATTTCTTATGAGATGACAAAAGGACCAGTATTAATGTTAAATTTAAAAATCCTAAATGAGATTATGATTAATGGTTAAAATGGTTTGTGAAAACATTATCTGGATGTCCCTCATGAGGAAGAATATAATGATGAAGATGGATTCATTAATTTTATGGAAATTATAATTTTAATCTCTAAAGGAATTGATTAAATATATAGTAAAGAAAAAGGTTAAATTCCATTCAAGTGAGTCAATTATGAAAATATTATAAAATTTTCAACATGTTTACCAAATGTTTACTAATTTTATGGAAATGATTGACAATCATATATGTCTCCAATAAGGATAAAAAATAATGAAGTTGGACATTATAATGTCAAGTCATTCCAAGGAAATACAATTTCAAACATAATGTAGAAACGTAAATTATCTCAAAGAATGATCCAGTATATTTTTATGAAAAATGTGCATTATAGAATGTCATCATAAAGGTTTAAGGAAATTTTATTTCTATCGATAAAACAATTTATCCTAATGATTCCTCAAGTAAAATATAAGAAGAGAGTAGTGAATAAAAGTAATGTACTGATGTGGAAAACTAATACAATTCTATGTGTGGATACAAATTTTCACAAACATGAATTAAAATAATAAACTCAAAAGTAGATAATTTATAATATATTATTTATTTATTGAATAAATTTTATGATGGGCCAAAAGTAAAATACATTGGTGAGATGAAAGTGGAGTTTAAATAAAATTTGGAATATATCAAAATAATCCTTGAATATTGAGATAATATTATTGTCATTATAGCTAGGAATATTATTTATAATTATGAATTATTAAAATCCCTTGTGTTGATGCAGTTTGATGCTATAAATTACCCAATGAGAACTCACATGTTGTTCAAAAATAATTATAATTAAGACGATGAACACTCAAAACATTTAGAACAGGTTAAAAATATAAATAATATATATATATATATATATGTATTCTTTTATTCAATGAAATATTAATTTATACATTTATGTAACCAAAATAAATTTTTTTAGTAGATACAATAATAGAAATAAGGTCGTTCTATTTTATAATATGGAGAAATATCAAATTGAAACATTAAGTGGTGATTTTAAAAATCCAATAAGAAACGTTTTGTGTGAGAAGAATGATATTAAAGAAAATACAAGTTAAAATATTATGGGATAGATGAATACTCCAAATATTGAGAAGATTGAAGACAAGTAGCGGATTTTAAAACAAAAGAAATGACACCATTATTATTTAGAAGAATCTATCAACAATATGAGGATAATTCAATTTGAATTTGGGTTTTGGGGTTGTGATGTATATAGACACAAATCATATACATTCTTGAAATTTTTTTGACACCATAAATCAAATAGTGGACATGATTTGAGAGGAATAACATGAAATTCCTAAATACTAGTAAAGATAACACCCATAGTAGAAGGTAAAATGTCATAATAGATAATAATATCTTATAAAAACATATGGTATATTTGATCAAAATTTACCCATTTAAAAAAATTAACTTACAATGAAACATGAGTTTCTAAAAAAATAGAATTCCAAATATATCATGATAATTACTAATCATGAAAAATAAATTGTGGTAGAGGTTTCTTGTAATTATAGTGATGGAGGTATTCAATATATATATGGTAGTGTATTCTCATAATATATTATTAGTAATAAAAATAAACAAAGAAACATAAAATTGTACGATAGTGTATTTTTTAATTTAGAAAGTATATAACACTAAATGTTAATGGAATTATATGCACTATAATTTTTGAGGAGAAACATGAATCCATTGATATTTTATTTATGAATAGGTTTAATCAAAATAACAATAGTTTATACCAAAATTATTCTAATGGAAATGAAAAATACATTCATAAGAATTTATGTGACACAAGGATACAAAAATATAACATAATCAAAGTGATGAGACAATTAACCAATGAAAATGTATTTTAAATGTTTTATGAAATGGTCATGTGAAACATTAGAAAAATGTATTTATTTATATGTGTTAGGAACCATAAAGTATTGTGTTTTATTTATTGATAATAGGATATTTTATTTTGATGATATTATTATATATTGGTGGATAAGAAGTAGGACATGACATAGCACCTGGAATTTTTTCTGTGAGAATTCCCAACATGGAAAATATATAAGGAAATCATCATTAAGATCCCCAAAGATGATTTATGGTAAATAATTTCATTACAACAAAACTCAAAATGATTTCAAGGGGAGTGTTCAAGGTTCGAGGGATAGATAAAATGGAAAAGACTATAAACTTTCAATGGACATGGACATTATTGAGTGTCCTTGTACAATATGAGGATGGCCAAAATAGACATATAGAGGATATAGTGAAGTTGTGAAATGTTTTAAAGACTATGATGCTCAACATGTCTTAAAGGTAGCTACCACACCATGTATTTTGACTTTGGGAGTTAAAATTTTAAATGGATTTTTTACTACAATTTATATCATGGAAGTTCCGGTGGTCTTTCCACCTAGGAGACATGGTGATAAAAAATGAGTGTATTTATCTCTGTCATTTGGGATATGGAATAATTTGATTTCATATTACTAAATAAAAATGAAAAATTTGGAATAGAACTTATATAATGGCATGTTCATGAGAGTTTCTCCAATTTATTACAATGAACATTCTGTAGTGTTTGGGGGAAATTCATATTGTGGGGTGTGTTGTATGTAAATTCACCAAATGCATAAGATTTTTATTATATAATTATTTAATGGATATTAATGGATTGAATATTAGTTAGCCTTAATTTTGGGCTATGATCTAAGAATTATTTTAAGGTGGTTATAATCTATTATGTATGTAAATTAAAAAGAATTAATTTACATTATAATGGAGAAAATATTGATATATAAAGTAGTTATTTCTTGATTATAATGATAGTGATTGTTGGATTTATTGTGGAGTTATCATAGGTTTCATTAAGGACCCATAATGAACTGATTGTTGGCCAACTAAATAGTAATTTCTAATTTTTTATTTGAAATAGTTTATTAAATAGTTTGAAGTTGTCTTATAGTGACTATCTACCTGAGTGAAAGCCTTTGTGAAGAATAATAACGACGTCTTGATACATCATCTATCAAGGAGAAAAATATAACAGGGGATTCTAAGAGAAATTCAATAGGAATATTAGTCAGGATACCCTGAGTATTTAATGAATATGATTAGATTAAAAACATATATAATATGATATATTTATCATGACTAAATGGTTATAGATTATCAATAGCTACTTAAGGGATTAGAAGAATTCACCTGTGTAGATATGTTGATCAATATATTCATAGGGGATATATTTTATAAAAAAGTGTACATATATCATGATTATGTTTTCCCCTTATTTTATAATATATATATAGAAGATGTGTATCATTTAGTTGACTCAGTATGTGGATTGGGTAACATTATGATGCAAATCTATAGGTTTGGGTGAGAATTATACATGAACCCATGTGTCACTCCCTATATACTAGAGACTTTCGATGAGTAGTGGGAATATACTTGATGTCCTAGGGAGGCCATAAAATCTATAAGAGTTCATAATATTATCTTAAAATATGTAATAATCAAAAAACCAATGTATGGAGATAGTAATAAACAAATCATTTGTATGAAATTGATGTGGAAACTGCATACTGCATAGTTATAAATATAAATAGGAAACTGGTCACACTCCATGCTAGTCAAATACAATTTTGAAAGGAAATAAAGGTACACGAGGATATATATATCCATGAATAAACTATAAACTATCTATAGACTAAAATAATTATATTACACTTAATGAATATCCTAAGTCTCATCCCATACTATACCCACCATAAGTCAGGGATTCTTAGGATCCCAAGGGTAACGATCACTCAAGAGGGGTTTGAGTAAAACCCAATAGAAGACAACCACTCTGGCCTTGTACCAAATAATTAAAATTAGCATACATTATTTTGATATGAAAATTAAAAATTAATCAAGAAACTTGTTAAAATATTAAGAGATCATATAATATCAATTGAATAAGAAATAAAAAATAACTACTTGTTGATTGTTCATCCACTAACTAAGACACTTCATGTACTAGTTTTACCTACATTGATTCAATCCAAGTAGTTTAGTTTAAATAATATTATTTTTGATCCTGATCAATCCCCATGGATGATCAACTGGGTAATGAGACAACATGTCACTCAGTATCCACAATGCATAAATATAACATGTTAGTTCGCATCATCCATGTGTCTAGTTAAAATCGCAATTGACATAAAAAAGTTATTAAAGAAACATGTCACTTAAAATAAATGTGGAATAAAGAACACATGTCACTAGAATTCACAAAACATCAATTGAAAATCACACTTCACATCAACAATGTTATCATACATCTAATGCATGTTTTCACTGGTCTTAATTCAAGGCTATCTTGCCCCTACCCTATTCTAAGGACCATCATCATCATTATACCATGATACCCACACTCCCCCTAAAATTTATTACCATAACACTATAATTCACTAGTATTTTAATAAAAGAAAAATACATCCGAGGGAATGACGATAATTGAATAAAAATGGAATTACATATAGATAAGAAGATGAATACATATCATATTGAGTATTCAGTAGAAATACAAATACGCATGATATAATCATCAAATGTGGTATTAAAATATACATGTTCTCACTGATGGAATGAGGAATAATTTTTGAGTCTCCAAGGGAACTCACACACATATGTGATTAATTATGAAACATATCCTCAAAGACCATAGGACATATATATCCCAACCAAATACACAAATGTTCTCATGTATTCTAGGACTCTCAATAGTGATTAATCTCTAATTATTAGCGTACAACATCAAACAACTGTATAAGAGACTATCAAGGCCCTTAGAACTTTTTCGAATTATATTATTCATGGTTCAATTAATTAATTAAGACTTGGGGATCATTAATTAATGACGTAATAAATGTTATTTATTTATCATTAAGAATTAAAGGGACATTTTACAAAGGTGGTGAACATTATATCATATTCCAAAAAAATTATTTTATCATTGAGATTATAGAGGATAACCTACATAAAAATAGTTTGAACGCCCATCCATGTAAGGAGCAACTTCTTTTATGAGCCTATACAAGTCAATTCCATCTACATCAGTCAACATGAGGACCTACTCAAGCCAGGACACTACAAATAGATAATTATCATTAAATTAATGTAAGTAAAAATATTACCAGTTCACATTAAATAAATGAAAAAATTCATAAATTTTTAAGGACTTATGTGTATCACCATGTATCCAAAACCACAACCAACCACCCATGGGAGGTCAATATAATTCATCTGACATAAATTAATGAATAAAATCCATTTCATAAAAATAAAACAAGGATAATTAATTTAATTTAATTATGAACTCTAGATAAAAACAACAATGAGACTAACCTTATCCACAAGGTCTCCAATGGAGTTTTTTAACTTTATACACACACTCAACTCTATAATATGAACACAGATAAAATGGAATCCATGATATATTGGAAATTTCAACCTAATTTGATCATTCATAATTGAAGGAAAAATGAGGGACATACCGTCAATTAATCTACCAAAAATGACATATGTTCATCATCAAAGGAAATCCTTTAGTAGTGCAGATCCTAATCCTCAAAATTTATAGGCAATTCCATCAAGAACTAGTGAATTTTTCTTCCTTTATCTTATCAATATCATTTAAAGAATCAGTTGATTATTATGGTGATAATGAAAGATAGTATTCAAATATAATTATGATTTCACCATATTTTAATTTCTAGTATTATCATTAGTATTCATCCATGAAGAATAAAATTTTGATCCCCACCATATGCAGAATGTGGAGGTTTTGATCGATGGAGAAATCAATAACTCCACAAGATTCACCAAAGAGTCTTTTGAATACTGGAAACACATTAATGGAAAATAATGGATGGAGGAGAAGGTATATGTACAGTGAAATGGCTCTAAAAAATTAATGAAAAATATCTTAATATTTAGGGGACCTTGGTTTCTTAAAATTCGAAAAGGGAATCAGTAAACCACTACCTTGTGTGCCCACCAACTATTTGGTTGTGGTGAAATAAGTACCCAGTGGGACACCCACTACCATGTTTATGACCAACATATAGATGGTGAGTTTTACAAAGAATGAGGTCTACTACCAACACCACAATCATTCTAGTTGAAGAAAAAAATATCCTCGAATACTCTGGGACTCCTCCACTTAAACCCTTAGCTCTGAGTATCCCACTAAGGATCCATTTATACCAATAAAATCCTGTTAAAAAATATTTATATAGGATGTATTCTTATTTAAAAATAGATTATTTGAATGATCTATTTTCCCTATGAAGTTTTCCTGTTCCCTCCAAAATTTATTACCCAAATAGAAATGGGTCATTAAATTGTATTAAATATAGTTCTTCTTATCCTTAAGAATTTGGGGAATCACAAAAATCATTCAACCCAATTATCATTGATCCTCATGCACATTCAGTTTTAAAAATTACATCCAATGAACTAATTAAATATTACAAGTATGATTCCATTAATTAATTAATATGACACTCTCGATAAATGACTAGTTTAATTAAAATAAGAATATGAGATCAGATCACAATTTACTCTAATATTGAGACTATGATAAACACATACATTGAAATAAAAAATAAAAAGTGTATTTCATCAATTCCTCTTAAAGTATTGAGGTCCTACCACCATATGTATCTATATATAGAACAATATTATAATATTCTAATGACACAAATAGTGTGGTTCAGTTACATTAATCTATATCAAACACAGTACAAGAGTTTAAAGTTGATACAAAAACCTCATTATTGGTTCCAAGGAAAAACAAAAATCCATTCTTGAATAGTAGAAAATAGACAATAAAACCATTTGAAAATTATATAGATAGTTCCTAAGATAACATTTATATTAGATATAAGGATATTGACATGGTTCTGACTCGTTTAATTTATATTATTTTGGGAAAACTGGTTTGAACATATTCTGCCATCCTACTATAAAGGTACTAGACCAAAAAAGTGAAACACCAGGAACCCCCAATCATAATGTCTTATTCCTCATAGGAAACATTAAATCTATCTGACATACTTATACATAGATGCGCTGATTTGGAGGAATTTACCTTGAAATTTTTTCACCCACCTGAACTGACTAGAAGTCTCTCAACTACACTTAAATTCACCTCTTATCTGAATCAATCTCAGTTCATTCATATATTTCCTCAATGCCTGAATATAACATATTTTCTAGGTCTAGATAATAACCTAAATAAAAAATAAAAAATCTGCTATAGAAATAGATATTCCCAGGTCCAATATATGTTGGTCTCATGGATTCCCTTTATTTTCCAATCATCAAACATAAAAAGAACTAAAAACATTCCCGAAATTGGGGTACTCATCATGGGAAAATTTTTGATGAGCCATAACATAGGATTATCTTAATCATATCCATAAAATTAAGACTTATATACACATATTAAAAATTACTTCGCCAACAAAATGTGATGAACTTGTGTGAACATCTATTCATAAATGGTCACTGAACGTAACATCATCTACATTACACTCCCATATTCCCAAAATGTAGTTGACTACATTAAAGGAGAATTCATGAAGTGTATGAAAGTCTTTATAAGATTATATATGGGTTATGATTTCTAGAAAATATGGAATACATCCACTCACATAAGTTGCTACACTGAACCATGAAATATCAATCGATAATGAACTTTGGTTGAGTATAAAATAGAACAATCATCCATTTACAAAATCTTATTCCAACATAATGGAAACTCCACACTATATAAATTATGGGATACAAAGACCTGAAATATTCACGATAAATAAAATGGTTTACAACATTAATTTTGATAGCGGAATGAATTCATCACTGACCTGCCATCCCTACATCTTCATATTTCATCCATAAGATGAGAATCATTATTAATGGTAGACTCACAATTAGGATACATTGATTCAATCCACATTAAAAGAAACCAAAATAATAACTATCAAGAATCATGAAATTAAAAAAACAACAATTCCCTTTAACCAATGTCAATTTATTAATTCATGAGACATAAACTTTAAAGACAGACTCATACTGTACACCAGAAATCTATTCTCTACAAGGAACTAAGTCAGAAAAACACATGCTCTATTAATACTTTTACAGAATGAAAATATAGATGAAGGTAATATTTTTCATGTACTGACCATCACATGAGTGTCAGTTAGATCCTCTAAGAGTTCCCACAAACTCAAAATATTCTATGACCAATAATCTATGATCCTCACATTGTATACATTTAGAGTGATATTCAAATCCAATTGGAAACAATACTCTGATTTCATACCATGATTCAATAAGAATTAATTACCATCCATGTATCTCATGTAATTAAATTAAAG
Organism: Viscum album; assembly: GCA_963277665.1. Classification (NCBI taxonomy): domain Eukaryota; kingdom Viridiplantae; phylum Streptophyta; class Magnoliopsida; order Santalales; family Viscaceae; genus Viscum; species Viscum album. The sequence goes on along the minus strand of OY728158.1, from coordinate 1,536,341,695 downwards.
GGGGTCTATACTCCATGTTTATACGAAAACATACAAAACCATAATGTTTTCCTTCCAAAGGATAGTCACAAACATAGATAATTTCAATCAATGAAGCCTGACTCCTGATAATTGATCATGACCATATATTAATAACAAGTATCATCATTTTTGTTACCTTCTCAAGGAATGAGGGATTGAATCACTATAAAACACTGTTTAATCTCCATAAAAAAAATTTGTTTTTAACTATCCCATACCCTAGTTTCACAAAGGGGTACAACTCAAGGAACATCATATAGTCACACCTCTACTAATATTCCATGATGGATACACTCCTAGAACAACCACATTCATAAGCCTTTAGTCTCTAGTTTTGTTAAACAGAATGCCTCTGTGTGCTAGATGGAAAACCCCACATATATGGAAGCCCATTCTTTTTACACAAATTATTACTTGATTTCTAACATAAACATCCATTAATTTCAACCCAAATAGCATAATGCCTAGTTTATTTGGACAAAATGACCATAATACATCAAATGAAACTAAATAATGACATCCTTATAGTTTTTATATTCCATAGTAAGTTATCAAACCCATTTGATATCCAAAAAATTGAATTGTATAACAAGGGGAATATATTCAATAAATAGATGATAGAGAAATCCCAATAATGGAATAAACATGACAAGGAAACATAACAATTGAGGCATAGACACAACATGATACCATGATGGAGAGGGAAAATGAGTAATCATAAGGATTCATAATATTAAGAAAAAGGTTGAATAAGATAATAGTATACAAAATGTTAAAACAACTAAAAATTTGTAATAAAAATTAGTAAATTATAAATTACTTGACAATACTACATTTTGAGAAATTCCCATAACAGATAACTTTTACTCCCTAATCCCATATATAAATACTCCTGAGTTTAAATCATTACCGAATAAAGTTGAAAGCTATATTGGCACCATAATAATAACAAGTTGATGACATTAGTGTTCTAAATAATGGAAATCAATCATATGGTATACGGTAATAATTACTTAAGAAAAAAAATTTGGTTGAATAATCATTCCTTATATCATAATCAAAGTAAATTTCATAATGACAAAATTTTGAAAATTTTAGATAATAATGTATTACCCCATTAATCGAAGTGAGTGTATGAATTTTTTATATTTGTGGTAAATATTTATAAAATTTATAATCATACAAAAAACGTTTATCAATATTTATGAATAAAAAATACTTTTAAATGATTAAAAACATTATTGTAGAAAATAAATTTCATACTTTGTTAATCTATATTGAAAAAAAAATTCCAAAAAAATATTTTAGAAATCCTTTTCCTTAAAAAAACGTCTTAAAAAAGTAATATAATGTTCAAGGAAAATAATGGACATGATTTTTTATATTAACATTCATGATGTATGCTTTTAAACTAATAAATATGTCACATTTTCAATAAATGTTAAAATAAACCTCATTAGAAAAATGTCAGGAATATTTAAATTTAAATTACGTTTTCTAAATTCATAATGTTAAAATAGACTTTAAAATCCCATATAATTATAATAAAAAAATTTAACTCTTTAATTAAAACATGGACACATATGAGAAAGGGATTTCTACCGAAATTGTAATTAATGTGGATTTTTGACAAATATATTTTTCAATATTTTTAAGTACCCAGGATACTAAAATTTTTCTATTACAAGAAAGGATCATGAATAATTAGGGGAGAATAAAGTGTGTTAGTTTTATTTGACAATGATGAAATAAATTTTCTAATGGGAATTAATAAATAACAGTATTTAATAAAAATATATTAAATCATAAAACCATAATTTTAAAGATTCATTTGAATAAAATACTCAGTGAATGATGTAAATAAATTGAAACAAAAAGTACAATGATGTTTGACAAATCGATTATATAGTATTAAAATTTTATTTAATTAAACCATATAAAAAAATACCTAAATAAAAGAACATGTGTGTCAATGAAGGATGTTTTGAGATAATATCCTTACCTTAAGAAAAACACGACTTCTGTTACGTATCATCCAAAATAATAAACATATTTTAATTATTTAATTATATAGAAACATTTTTCATGTTTATAATTATAGTTATTTTATTTGTTACCATGAAATTTTAATTATTTTAATAAATAAATTCGTTATGAAAAATTTTAATGCAAAAATATTAATATGTCCAAAATCACATTGATATTTTGACTAAAGTAAATCAAATTATTATTTAATCATCTATAAAATTGTTAAAATTAAATAATTTTCACTTTTAAATAGAAATTATATTTTTAATACCAACTATAAAATATGGATACGAAAAATGGACTATGTTACAATCATTTAGACGGTAGCTTGTACGTATTCATCAGTAATGTTTACATCTTTCAATGATGATGATGGAAAGATGGTAAGTGTTATATTATATTTAATAAAAATTAATTTTATCAAATATTTTATATTAAATAAAATGACATATACAATCCATGTGATTTTATAATAATAATGAATCACATCACTTCATGAGGTGGTAGTCATGGTATGATAAGAAAGTGTATAATATATTAATTTTCCAAAATGGGTAATAATTGATGAATATTATATATAAAAATAAAATTTTACATGATTACCTTCAATGTTATTCATGTGTGAAAAACAAATAACGTCACTTCATGATGTGGCCGTCTACATTATGCCAAAGGGAATTATCATATTTTCTATGTAATAAAATGTCATAAGGTACATGTGATACAATAATTTTTAAAGAATAATTATATTTTAAATATCATATATAAACATGATATATATCATTTTATCTAGCAGTGAAATGTAGGGATGGGGAGAAATTACATTGGTTTGTGAGGTGGTTGTCTTTAGTACACACAATAACCAATATTGTTTCCCATTTGAGGGAAAAAGAGATGGTTACTATCCTGAAAAGTATATATATATATATATATGTAACGTACTGATGTTATAATTTGAAAATTTATTAATATTTTTGATGGTGGTTCAAAAAGAAATAAAAAAATTTCTCGATTATGGACAATACCCATCCCTTATGAAAATTCTTTATGCTTTTTCCAAAATCCATTCTAGTTAGTATTACAAATCAAAATAATCATTATTGGATGAGTTGAATAAATTTGGGATTTTATTCAGTAATTTATTGTTAGAACCTATAGGTTTTTGATGTTTTTAATTGATAGGATATGGGGTGGGTGTTTTAGTAGTGGGGGAGAGGACCCATTTTGAATATTAGTAAATAATGAATAAAAGACACAGTTTTGTAATGAAGGAATTAACCAAAATGGAAATTTTAATAAAATAAAATTATTTAAAGACTAAATATGACAATTAAAATGTTATTATACATGTTTTTGGGTCATTTTAAATGATTATATATTTAGTTTTACCCCCATAAACATGTTTTTAATTTCGATGTAATAAATATTTTTTACTATTTTGACAACTCAATTTGATTCAAAATTTAGTTAAACATATTAGATAATAAAAATTATCCATATTTTAAATATATAATATTTTTTCAGAATTCAACATAATGATGTGGAATAATGTATTTTAAAATTAACCCCTCAGATGTTTCAATAATAAATTGGTTTTCATAGAATACATTTTTTTAAAGATGATGATCTAATAAAAACTATATGAGAGGTAATAATGAATAAATGATGATCCTTTTATAATTATATATATAATATCTATATGTTTTATTGAAATCATTCTTCATTAATGTTTATTTTTATTTGTAAAAATGGAGAATCATTATTCACAATATATTTATTTTCATAAAAATACGTTTTTAAGCCGTCGAATATTTTTATACTGAAGTCTAGTATAATTTTTTTAAATGTAATTAAAGTAATTAAATATAAATGATTAATATTGTTTTTAATTTAAAATATAATTTAAATATTATTTAGTGTTTTAGGTAATTAATTTATTAAAATATATGACAGTTTTTCAAAAACCAGTATTTTTCATTATTAATTGAAAAAAATAATATTTTGTAAAAAATTCCAAATATTCACCAAAAATTTCATATCAATATGCTAATTTAAAAACCAATCATCATTTTATAAAATTATATTTATATAATTTCAATAAATCAATTTTAAATTTTTCATTGAAAATTAATAAATATTGTTTTTTACGAAAAAATATATTATTAGTATAAAATGAATATCATAATGTCAAGTGATTATTTATTAAGAGCATGAAAATAAATATAAAATGAGTATAAAAATCATATATATATTTCAAAAAAAATTTAATACTACTCATTATACTAATTTAATGGTCGTGTTATATTATCCACATATAAATAAATATATATTATTATTATATCACAGTTCTTCTAATCTCAATGTTTCATGTAATAAAAAAATACCAGAAAAGGAAGATTTTTTTAAATAAAATTATATTCTAAATTTTGGTGTTCTACATTGTACCCCACAAATAAATTTCATCTTATCAATTTGAAAATGTTCATTGTAATCAATGGTTTCAAAATTGAAAATTTATTCTTGGAATACCCCACTTAAAAAAATTAATAAAAAATTATCGTAAAAACTGATACAGAAAATTCAAATGTATTCTGGAATAAAAATTAAATGGGGTTCCATGTTTGAGAACAAAGGTGGGATATGAAAATATAGAAATTTACGGAAAATGAAATTATTTTGGAGAGTTATTTTGTTGATTGATCATAATAGAGTGAAGGATAAAGAGAAAATTAATGACCAAAAAACCATAAATATTTGACATATTAAAAGACCATTGATTCAGAAGATACGATCGTAATAGGATAAAATTTTTATTTGAAGATATGTCCCTTAGTGTTTAGGGATTTAATTTCCATTAATATATGGGTCACAAGAAATGTACGCACCTCACATATTTTTATTTTATAATCACAATTTAATCATTTGGTTGTGAGTTGATCAATTTTCACTTCAAATCTTACTCAAATGGATTAATATCCATTGCCAAATGTTTTTATTCATTTAGAACCAAAATTAAAATTTTAAGGAATCATAGAATAAAAAAAGTTTATCAAGGTATTCCTCTTATAATTATCGAAAATAAAAAAACGTTATCATTTTCTATGATCATTGGAAATATGAATATATCAATCTCTAAAATTGAAAAATAACACCAATGTTTTAAAATATATAATTCCATAAGAAAATAAACCAATATCCAAAATAACCATAATAACCACAACTTTAAAGAATGTTTTAACCTAAAATGTTATCTTATACCATTCAAAAATTATATTAAAAAATATTATAGAATTCTTCCCAATTAATCCTTTACATTAATGCTAAATGTTATATCCATATCAAAAAAATATTACAAATCCAAAAATATGAGGTACATTTTAAAAAAAGAATTAATACTCAAAATAATTATCTAACAATATATTTTATAAATTTTTTTCAAATAGTAAAATAATACTACTGGATATTACTTACCTAAAAAACAAATACATATCATAGATATGATTTTCCATGATCATTAATTTTTTCATAGAATAAAACATTTCCATTAAATCATCATTCTAGGAAAATAATACCATTAGAAAAATTCATACAAATCCTTAAAGTTAAACAACCCCAAAATTACATTTAGAAGATTCATGACACCACTAACAAAAAAAACTCAATAAATTGATTTTCAATTTTAAAATCCCAAAGAAAATAATCACAATACGTAAATAATTTTCTTAACATAGGCCCTTAAAAAATTAATCATTCTCTTAGAAAATTTTAATAGGCAATGACCATGTTCCATAAATATACAACATTGAGGTGTTTTTAGTTCTCTAGGAAAGTCATTATTTCATTAGGACATATTTACGAGACTATTAATTTTTATTTAGAAGGTAACTGATTTGTATGAACATTTTGCACCCATAAACCATCATTCAATTAATTTAAGGAAATTTTCATGGCTCCTCATCTATTATTTTTATAATTAGGATTTTAAATGTTTAATTATTTTTCATTATTAATAAGTTTACTTATATGATCTGTCATTCATATATTCTTTGAAATGTATGAAAATTAAAATATATTGTACCTTTTTATTGAAATTAAAGGTTGATATCTTTGAATGACTATAAGATATTTAAATTTCATTCCTATTGGGTTAGTAATCTCATTATGAAAATCGTTACATATACTATAACATTAGTTTTCAGCTTCCATTCTATAATTTTGTTCATTAGATAAAAATATTAAAAGAAAAAATATTAGAATGAATTAATATACAAAATAAAAAATGATAATAAAATAAGGTGTAAATAAAAGATGATAAGTACATCATGACTTATTTGCCCCAAGGTTTTAATCTATGTTATCCATGGGGATGATTCTATTAAGGTTTTTAAACTAAAAATCTATTCATTTAGTATACAATGGTTTACAAATAGTTTTGTAATCTCATATAATATACCCCAGGATTTTCAAACCAAGTGCACAACATGATCCATTTTTTATACTCAGCCGCACTTGAGTGAAGCCCGACATTTAGTTTTTGGAGTTATTAAGTCTTAGTAAATAATTTCTTGAACCGCATCGACATGTTTTATGTAGACATTGATGTAATTTCAAAAAACCATTATATCTATAATCCTTCAATATTCTAGGATTGTTTTCTATAAATAGTATTCTATATAAACATATCCCTTGTTTTCAGAATTTTTTTAATTGTAGTTCCAAAATATTAATAAAACATTTTCAATGATACCAAAAATTTCATGCCAAAACTTTTTTAGATGATAATACTTGAGTTTTAACATAAAAATCCATTAACTATAACCTAAATATTTTTAATCCTAGTGTCCTTGGAATACTAGGATCATAATACATATAAATAAACTAAAACATGGAATCATTATTTTTTCATTTCCATTGTGAGATATTAAATCCATTTGTACTCCTAAAACAGTCTTGTATGCCCTCGGGAATACATATACTAATGGGATGTTAAATAAATCCTATTAAGTGAAGAAACATGATATGTAATCATAAATGATAAGTAATAGGTATAACATGATATCATAATTGATAAATAACATAATTTATTACATTGAAGACAAATATAATGAACATGGTATTATAAGGAAATTATAACACAGTAAATGGTAATGAAATAGAAAATATAAAATAAACATGAGATAAGGCTACCTACCGAGATGACATAAAATTATGTACCATGTGACATAATTTATTAGTTTTACTCCACAATAACATAGCTGATGCCTAAAGAGACTACAAATATAAAAAAAATATGAGCACTGTCCGGGGTCACCAAACATAACAAGGTAATGAAATATGTGTTCTATATAAAAGGAATCAATAATAATTAATAATATACTAGTTAATTATATAATTAAAATGGGATTTTTAATCATTACTTATTTTATAATCATTAGAAATTTTTTACTGATGTATTTTGAGAAAGGATCTAAAGGAACATGTTACAACATCAAATAGAGGTAATATAAGATAGTTATACTTGTGAGAGACATATGTATATAACTCAAAATAATTCAATAAGATTAATTTCTTTTGTCCTTGAGGAATATAAATAAATTTAAAAATATTAATAAAATTATCAAGGAAAACAACCTTTTCACATTACAAATATCTTTTGAAAAATTAAAATTCACAAAATAATATGTAAATAATTTTATATAAAAATTACCTTGGAAAATTATGATGGATGATTCATGGAAAATGATGTACTACATGTCTAAAAATATATTCACGATCTAAATATTCAAAAAAATATTCCATCCCTATTTTCAATTAAAGATAATAATTTACCCATTTAGAAAATAAAAAGATGTGATCTTTTTAAATTTGGTTCTAACAAGTAAATTGGGAAAAAGTGTAATTAAAAAATCATAAAGGTTTTTAATTAAATTATTAACACAATTAATTAAACATGTGGCATGGAATAGGAAGGGGGTTTGACTAAAGATATATATAAATTTTATTTTATATAAAAATTTTTTCTAAATATTATTATGTACCAAATATTGTAAAATGTTACTATTACGTGAAATGTCCACGAATAACCATATGGTAATCAAATTGAATTTTTTTATTATAAAATGAAAAAATTATTTCATTTATTTGTAATTAATTTATAAAAGTCTAGAATAAAATGACATTTAAGGATATACCCATTAAACATTATAACATTTCAATCAAATCCCCCACGAATAATGTAAATGAATTATAACATAGAATAACATGATTTATGAAGTACAAATGATGTTACATGTAATTGGTAAGTATATGTACTATATAAAATTAATTAGTTTTTTAATGTAACATGTTTCATAAAGAAGGTTGTTTTGAGAGGCAACCATTACCTCGAGCCCGAATCATCATGTTCATCAGTTACCTTAAAAAATAATAATATATAAATTTTTTCTTGAAATAGAAACATTTTAAATTTTATTATTCCTTTATTTTATTTTTTACCTTTCTATATTCTATAACCAATTAAATAAATTTCACTTCATATTTTTTATTAACAAACAACTCATATATCCAAAATCACATTGGAAAGTCGAAGAAGAGAAATTTGATTATTACATAATAATCTTAATAGTTTTATTGATGAATTAATTATCATTTTTATACATTAAATATACATTTAAAACCAACCATGATATATATATTTGAAAAACAAACAATGTTATAATCATTGAGATGGTCAGTCGTACGTAGACTTGAGTAACATTTCAATTTTTATAATGACCATGTTTGAAAGAAATCCATTTTTAACAATATAGAATTATCAATATAACATAAATATAATTTTTTTTCTTAAAATACACTTACATATAGAATCCGAGTGATTTGGTAATAAAAAGGATTCACATCACTTTACAAAGTGATTGTCTAATATATAAAATAATGATGTTATCATTTATTTAATGGACTGTAACGTGTGAAATTATGTGATATTTTTATTTTATATAATAATTAATATATCATTAACATCATATACACACATAAAATAAACCCTTATCAAATTTCATATATAACATAAGTGAAAAATGAATGACATCACTTCATGATGAGGTAATCTGCCTTACACGTTAATGAAAGTTACATATTTTATATGGAATGGAATGTAAGAAGGTATATGTGATATTATAATCTGAAATTATAAATGTAACAAAAATAATATATATATATATATTATATACTTTACTTTACATATATCCATTCAAGAAATAATGGAAATTAAATTTTATATGTTCATGAGGAGACGTACCGATGTACACACGATCAACCATTTCATTTACCATTTAATAGAGGAGGACATAGTTTAATATGTTTAAATTAAGATAACATCACCTAATTATGTTTTTGATATTATGGTTGTAATATCATAGTTTTATAATTATATTTTATGTATGTGTAAAAATAAATAATATAAAATACTCGATTAAGTATGTCACTTCTTCCTTAGAGAACATATTTAGGATTCAACTGAAATCCTTTATATAATGGATTTTGGATAAAAAAATTCTTCTACGATCATTATAATGAATAAAATAATCTTTTAAAGTATGTATTTTTTTGAAAAAATCGGTATGTAAGTTTCTAATGAAGAGGATATGAGTGGCCTTTTATAATATCGGGAGACAACATATTTGGATTTTTTATAGTCAAATAATTACAAAAAGGTTTTTTATCATGAAAAAATTCTCATAAAATAATCATTATAAAAAATTATTATTGGTAAGGTATATAAATTACTTGAAACTAGTGATTTGATATGATTTTTGTCATTTTTAACCACTCTCTATAATTCTACTTCCCCCATCTCGACTGATAATGCTCACTCGTGTGGATATCCTACGCCACTCAATCCCACAATTTCTATATAAACATGATTATTATACCTTCATTATAGGTCTCTATTCTAGTTGTTCTGATTGTTTTGGTAAGTATCGATGACAAAATATGGTGTCCTTACCCTCCACTACCCATGCTGGAAAACCCAATTTTCTTGACCCCATTTTGGTTTGGATCAATACGGGATCCGGGATAAATTGGGATTGATTGAGAGGGGGCTGGATGTGGTCTCAGTTCATGGACATCATTGGTGATGAATTATTCTTCCCTTCCTCTAGGCTCCATCATTCTTGTTTGAGTTCAATGCTTCTTCCTAGTGATGTGTTTCTATTTTTTTTCTCTATCCATATTTTGGAATTGGTTTGCTTTATCTATGTAATAGTGTTTAGGATGGTAATGTGTTGGTGTGTTACTTTTTATTATGATGGGAAATGATTTGTGGTTATGGTTAATACACTACAACAGAATCGTCATTTAGAGGCGGGGTTTTTTTTCGTTTCATGGCGGTTTAAACCGCCGCTACATTTTTTGGCAGTGGTTTACATAAACCGTTTCCTAATAGGAAATCACCAATCTATTAGTGGCAATTATTTATGTTTAGCGGTGGTTTCAGGAAAGCGTAGTAGATGCCTCATTTAGTGGTGGTTTTCCTGAATTTAGTGGCAGTTGTACGATCTCTAGATATCACTTTATTCGTGGCGGTTATAACCACCGCTAAAAAACTCAAATTCCAGTGGCCGTAAACCTGACGCTAATGTCATGGGAACCACCGCAGAATGAGGCAAAAACGATGCTCCTATTTAGCGGCGGTTATAACCACCGATAAATGTAAATTTTATTCTACATTTAGCGAAAGTTTTCACCATTTAGCAGCTGTGTAAACTGCCGCCAATATACATTTCACGGCGGTTAAAACAGCCGCGAAAAGCTTCCCAGAATAAAAAAATTCTTTTGTTCTGCTGCACCACTGCCCTGAAAAACAAATAAAATCAGAAATATAAACCAACTGAGAACAACCTGAGAAACAACACCCAACATGGGGATCAATAAGAAGGAATCAAATATCATATCGACCAACCATGTCACTAAACCAGCTATGTAGGAGGAAAAAGTCATCATCCTCTCAAAAAAATTGTTTCAACATAGACCCACATAACCTTCCATGAAAGTTAATTATCTGTTTATGAAGGCTCAAAGGACTTCTTTGTCAGTAAAATCACACACTAGAAAATATATATGATGTGAATCCTACATGCCAAATATGATGCATGCGAGTCCTCTTAATCCGCTGCCCAAGAGTCAAAAACCATCCCTGGCCTCCCACCAATGACCAAGAGCTGAATATACAGAATAAATCAAAACATCCCAAAAACATGTTTTTCTATCAATGAGAAATAATATACAACTTTAATATTTAAAAATAGAACAAAAATCTGAAACCCTGAAAAATAAGACTTCATATTAGAGAAAGTATTATTAACACAATAGTCAGATATCCATCAAAGGATCCAACACATTCCTCATACTCATTTATACAATATCCTAAATAGAAAATACTAAGAAGATAAAACTCTATTGATACAATATTGTAACATCCCAAACTAGATTCCACTAAATCTTGTAACTTCACTTTCTTAGGATAGATCGTCCATAGCGATTCCACTCTACTTGTAAATATTGATAATTGATGAATTATTTGTTATATTAGTACCAACCCATTTATATAATTAATGTTTTTTTGTTTTTGTGGCCTAGAAACCATCCTTAATACTTATAATAAATTTGAACTTATGAAATAGATTAAATAACACATTATAAATATAGTGTTATAAAAAAATCCTATTATGGGAATAGTTTTAGAGTTACATTGTGATATAGCTTTTATAGGAATGTGGATATTTCCAGTGAGTCTTAGTTGACATCTGTTTATGTTGGAATATAGGTTAGGTGGGAGATTCTAGTGACCTTTTAAGAATAATCCTAGAATTAGAGTTTATTCCTCGTGTTATGTGAGGGGTTAACCTAGTTTTTCTAACATACTTGGAGATATTAAGCATCATTGGATGCATCTTTTCAGTTTTTGGTCATATATGTAGGATCGAAATATAATATGAGATGCTCAATATACAAGAGGGGGGGTGAATTGTATACTTTAAAAATTCCTTTGGAACCTTTAATGTTAGTTATGAAACTATAGTTTCCTTAAGAAAAGGAAAGGACTAAGTTTAACAAAGTTAAACTAAGTAAATTCACAACACCTCTAACACCGAACTGAACTTGGAAAGGGATTCCAAAAGTAGGTTCCGGAAATATGATTCCGGAGATTGAAACTTAACAAAAGTTACAATATAAGATTCTACCTTAAAGCGTATAGAATCTAAACTAATCAGAGTAAGTAAGGAAGTATAAGAAAGTTATACTTTCCTTAAGATACAAATTGCAGCGGAATAAAGACAAGTAGTAAAACTACTAGTAACAAGATAATAGTCTTTTAACCCAAATAGAAGGGTATCCAACAACCTTGGATAAAGGTCCCTTGATTTATACTTTCAAGCAAGTCTGTCTTACCCACACCAGGGTAAGCCCTCGATACGAAGATCGGTGTCTCTGTCTTGCTATCCCCGCAAGCCCTCAACTTCAAGGTAGTTGGCAACCTCTTTCTTTCTCACCAAGAAAGCCCTCGATCTTTAAGGTAGTCGACACCTCTGTCTTTCTCAGCAAGAAAGCCCTCGATCTTTAAGGTAGTCGGCACCTCTGTCTTTCTCAGCAAGAAAGCCCTCGATCTTTAAGGTAGTCGGCACCTCTGTCTTTCTCAGCAAGAAAGCCCTCGATCTTTAAGGTAGTCGGCACCTCTGTCTTCCTATCCCCGGAAGCCCTCGAATGTAATCACCAACATTCGGAGTCGCACGAAGCTTTGAGAGTTAATAAGAGACTCTCTCTCTAGAAATCACTTCAACAACATGTAGGCACAAAACTCAGTTGTTTTTCCAACAGCACCGAGCTCTTTCAAATGAGCTCCTATTTATAGGTAAGGTCGGCTCCTTCTCCAACGGTCATATTTTCCTTAAAGTTCGGAGGGACCTGTACACGTGTCACTTAGACAACGGTTAGTTTATAACAAAATGGACGACATAGTTTTATAACAAAACAAGTGTAACAGAATGTACGACATCGTTTTAAACTCTAACATAAAGGTTCAGAATAGAAACTTCGGAGTGAAGGTTCGGAATGAATAAATTCAGAATGTATAAAACAATGATAATCAGATTCTGTTTAATAGGTGAATTCGGAATGAGAATTCGGAATAGGAATTCATCATCAGAAATCGTAATGAGAATTCATCATCAGAATTCGTAATGAGAATTCATCATCAGAATTCGTAATGAGAATTCATCATCAGAATACGTAATGAGAATTCATCATCAGAATTCGTAATGAGAATTCGGAATGAGATTTATTCATTAGAATTCGTAATGAGAATTCTTCATTGGAATTCGTAATGAGAATTCTTCATTGGAATTCGTAATGGGAATTCTTCATTGGAATTCATAATGAGAATTCTTCTTCAGAATTCGTAATGAGAATTCAGAATGGGATTTCTTCATTAGAATTCGTAATGAGAAATCTTCTTCAGAATTCGTATCCTGAATCTGGAATAGAACTTAGTCAGAGTTTATATCCGGAATTCGGAATGAAACTTCCTTATAGTTCTTGTCCAGAATCCGAACCATAAAATAGAATGCTTTTATATCAAAGTTTTAATGACTCCGAGAAAATGAATCCGAAACTTGTACTTAAGAAAAATATGAATGAAAATATGATAAGGATAATCTTTCTTATAAAAGAGATTTTCCTTAAGAAAGCAATTTTCCTTAAGAAAGCAATTTTCCTTATAAAAGGAATTTTCCTTAAGAAAGCATTTTTCCTTATAAAAGCGATTTTCCTTAAGAAAACATTTTTCCTTAAAGATAAGGTGTTTGTGATTTTCAAAACAAGAAGGAATGGAAAAGTCATAAGGAAAACTTTATTGACTCAACAATCTCCCCCTTTTTGGAAAGCACAAACATCCTTACGAAAAAGCTATTCCATGAAGAAAGAAACACATTAAAGCTTATCTCCCTTGGTTTAAGGATATAGATGAATACGATTAACTCCCCCTTAGGCTTTGAAACTCTAAGGATCGTATTCATATTTCCGGAGTGATGTTTCTTTATGAAAAACTCTCCCTTAAACAAACTCTTATTAGAGTTATTTTTTCCTTGGGTATTTTTCCTTTCTCCCCCTTTGATAAACTCTTATTAGAGTTCCTCTTTTTCTTAAGGATCTTTTCCTTCTCCCCCTTTGTGATTTTCAAAAAGAATTGGAGGGAATGGAAAAACTTAACAAAGTACCTGAAAAATTAGTAATGACAACAATCGAAACAACAAGTACGACTTTTATTAAAATTAGAATCTCGACAACAAAAAATACAACAAAAAGATCGGATTGGTCATTTCGGATCTTTCTCCTTCAACATTAGCCCCTTAAGAATCGTCTTGATCTTCTTTAATTCTTTGTGATCTTCCTCTGCTTGCTTCTCTAAGACGACTATTCTTGCTGACTGGGCTTCAATTATTTCTTCTTGAGCCTTCATCTTCTCTTCCTGAGCCTTCATCTTCTCTTCCTGAGCCTTCATCCTTTCTTCAAACTCGATCCGATAATCCCTTTCATATTTCCAACATTGATTAACGGAATTGAGCTTTCCATTCAGATCTCTCACTTCCTGAATCCGAAATTTCTTTTCCTCTGTCAATTTCTCTTCGAAGGATGCAGTCAGCTCATTAATCTTCTTGTCTTCGGTTTCAAAGGCATCCTTAACATTATCCTGAAACTCATCAAGCAACCTCATCTCTTCCACAGTTTTCTTAGACCAGCTTGTCATCCTTTTGCAAGATCTTTTATGAGCTTCGTAACCAACAAAGAATGCTTTGAACTGAGCTTCAATCTCAACACACTTATCCATAACCATCGATACGGAGTCGGTTTTCTGATTCAACGCATGTTGGAGCATCTGGCATCCTGAATCAATGCTTGAGAAGGTTGGAATGGTTCCCCCCAACTTCTTCAAAGACTGGACAACAAAATCATGCCCCAACGATGATGAATCCGAATCTGAAATCTTGCTAGGAGAATTTTCTTCCTCAATAAGCTTCAACTTCCTCTTCGAAGAACTACCAGCTTCCTTCCTCATCTTCTTTTCTGAACTCTGGGTATCAGCAAGAATTTGTTTCCCCTTATCTTTTTCCGGAATAGAAACCTGTTCCGGAGATTTCTTCTCGCTATCAGAGACTTGAACAATATAATCTTCCTCATCAGCAACTTCTATATTTTCCTTCTGAGCAACATCAAGTAAAAGATGTTCTTCTTCTCTCAGATAAGAAACTTCTTCTTCACCTTTCTCTTCTTCCATAGTCGGAGTAACAAGCTTTGAAGATTGAGCTTCAGATGTTCGGAGCGACAAGTGTTCCGAAGGAGTTCCCTTGTATTCATCTACTTGTTTGAGCACATCTCCTGTCTCACCACTTCCTCCAGCAGCTTCTTCAACTTGTTCCACTTGCTCTTCTACCTCAGTATTCGTAGCAACAGCCTCTTCCGGAGCAGTAAGATTTCTTCCTCGAGTCTCAGGTAGAGATTCCAGAGAGAAAGATCTCGGAACGGGAATGGTTGCTGAAACCATTTCGTTGAACTTTAACAATGCTTGCACAGCCTCGGCTTCTGACATTTTCTTCTTCAGTTTCTTCTCCTTTGCTTGTTTCTCGAGTTCATCAGCAGCCTTCTCTTTCAGAGCTTTAGCCTCTGCAGGATCCAATTCGAACTGCGGATCTCCTTCCTTCCTCTTCTCTTTATCAGCTCTCCACTTTGCTGCAACCTCATCGGTATAGGTTTTCTTCTTCTTAGGCTTAGGAGGTGCGGAGTGGACTTCCTTAGACTTGGGTTCCTCAGCTTCGACTACCACTTCTTTTAGCTTCCTCTTCCTTACCGGCTTAGATGATTCCGGATCAGCAACTTTCGGAGCCACTTCTTCTTGAGGAGGTAGATCAATAAACATTCCGGACTTCTTGTCGAAAGCTACATTCATTCTCTTAAGCGTGGAATCGCTGAATAGCATGATCATGCACACCCTTGGTTTTGAACTACAAGAAACCTTGAAAGATACTAGGCACCGAACTATGAGCTTTGACAATATTGATGGGTACGTCATGATCTGAGCTCTCAGATTCCCCTTCCTCAAATTTTCAATGTTAAGAAGAATATGCTTCATCAAGTTGAACTTTCATAGATTTATCAGGAAATCTAAGATATATATCTCACTCTTCTTCAGGCTATCCTTATATCCTTTTCTCGGTACGATAAGCCCTTGTACCCATAACTCCAGCATCCGGAAGTTTGTAGATAGGCTTGAAATTTTCGGAGCCTTGTCATCATCCAATCCGAGAGTTTCTAAGGCTTTTTCTTTGTTGAAACTACCCAAAGAGTCTGGCAATACGTGGGAAATAAACTCAGCTTCACCTTCATAACTTAACCCTACCAAGCTTGCAGTCTTGGTGTAAGAAAGCTTATATGTCTTGCCATACGATTTGAAAGAAAATTTTTCTCTATTATCTTCCTCGAAGAAAACAACTGACTCATAAAACTCGACAAGCAAGTCAGAGAAGACTTCATCTTGGTTGCCGGTTTTTGATACCGCAACATATTCCCAGCCATTCAGCTTGATATTCTTTGAAATAATAGAATCGTAGTTGCTGAAGAAAGTCGGATGAACTAACCTCTCTCTGTAGACTAACCACTGAGAAATGGGTTTGGTTGAAGACATTTCTTGAGAAGCTAACTCTGCAGACATTCGGATCTGAAGTCTCTGAGAAGTTCGGAATTGAGAAGACTGAAGTTCGGAATGGCCTTAAATCAGAGAGTCAGAGCTTCAGCACGCAAAAGTGTGAAATCGATGTGGGACTCAAAAATAGGGTCCCCTTTATATAGGAAATGGGATGACGGTTCAACTTCCTCGATTGATCTAACGGTTTAGAATGATCTGAGATCAAATCTGATGGTTGAGAACTTGAATCCGATCTTTTTGAGGTTTTTATTAAAGTAAAGAATTAAGAAATCCAAAAACCGAAAACAAACTATAAGAAATTGCCAGCAAGTAAAATATGATTACGAAAACTTCAGTAAGGAAAACATACCTTTCGGATTAGCTTAGGAAAGTTATTCGTAATGGGTAATTTAAAGACGACTACGAAAAACTCAATACGAAAAACTAAATACGAAAAACTCAATACGAAAAAGTAAATACGAAAAAGTAAATACGAAAAACAAAATACGAAAAAAAAAGCTTGGTACGAAAATCTGGTTATGAAAGTCCCAGTACGAAAGTTGTCCATTCTGGAAATTTTCAATACGAATACCTTCATTCCAGAAGTATTCTGTTCGAAAATATCCATTCTGGAAAATGGTAGTTCCGGAAGTTCCATTCCGGAAAATTCGTTCCGAAAAGTTTGAAAACAAATTTTGAAAAACTTTGTTAAACAAACTAAATGTACCCCCCCTATGAAAAGGAGTTTATTACTGTAAGGAGACTTTTTCAACAGAAAGTTAATTAAGGAAGATTACCTTAAGGTTATCATTCCTAGTTTCTATTTAATATATTCAAATATATCAGAAGGCAAGGATTTTGTGAAAATATCAGCAAGTTGATCTTGCGTTCCGATAAACTGAAGAATAATATCTCCTTTGAGTGTGTGATCCCTAAGAAAGTGATGCCTAATATCTATGTGTTTTGCACGAGAGTGATGTGCAGGGTTTTTACTTAGGGAAATGGCACTTGTGTTATCACACAAAATTTGAGTTTTAGTAAAACTCAAGCCATAGTCTGTGAGTGTGTGTTGCATCCATAACACTTGTGCACAACAACTTCCAGCTGCTACATATTCAGCTTCAGCAGTGGAGAGTGCAACAGAATGTTGCTTCTTGCATGACCAAGAAACTAATGAATCTACTAAGAAATGACAAGTTCCGGATGTACTTTTCCTATCCATTCTACATCCACCAAAGTCAGCATCAGAAAAGCTTTTTAGAACAAAATCATTTCCATAAGTATAAATTAATCCTAGATCCATGGTTCCCTTAAGGTAGCGAAAAATTCTTTTTACTGCCTTTAAGTGAGATTCCTTAGGATTGGATTGATATCTTGCACATAAGCATACTGAAAACATTAAGTCTGGTCGACTAGATGTTAAGTAAAGTAGACTTCCAATCATACATCTAAAAGATGTTTGATCTACTGGTTTCCCAGCTTCATCAAGATTTAAGGAATTTGAGGTACCAATAGGAGTACTTATACTCTTAGTATTGTCATAACCATACTTTTTAAGAAGATCTTTAATATACTTATGTTGAGATATGTAGGTTCCTTCTGGTTTTTGAGAAATTTGAAAACCAAGAAAAAATGTTAACTCACCCATCATACTCATTTCAAACTCAGATTTCATTAGACTAGCAAAGGAGTCAGTCAAAGATTGCTGAGTTGAACCAAATATAATGTCATCAACATAAATTTGAACAATCAAAACATTTTTCTTATCTTTCTTTATAAAAAGGGTTGGATTTGCATTTCCCTTAACATAGTTATTTTGAAGCAAAAATCCAGTAAGTCTATCATACCATGCTCGTGGGGCTTGTTTAAGGCCATACAAAGCTTTGGTAAGTCTAAAAACATGATCTGGATGTTTTGTATCTTCAAAGACAGGAGGCTGTTCAACAAAAACTTCCTCTTGAACATAACCGTTAAGAAAAGCACATTTCACATCCATTTGAAATAGTTTGAAATTAAAGAATGCTGCAAAAGCAAGTAGAATACAGATAGATTCAAGTCTAGCTACTGGAGCATAGGTTTCTTCATAGTCTATTCCTTCTTGCTGATTATAGCCTTTAGCAACAAGTCTAGCTTTATTTCTAACAATGACTCCATTTTCATCACATTTATTTCTGAAAACCCATTTTACTCCAATAACAGAAGTTTCCTTAGGTCTTTCAACCAAGGTCCAGACTTTATTCCTTTCGAATTCATTTAGTTCATCTTGCATTGCTTTGATCCAATCATCATCACCTAAAGCTTCATCAGTGCTTTTAGGCTCTAATTGGGAAAGAAATGCTAGATGTTCTACTTCATTTCTTAAGGAACTTCTAGTCCTTACAGGTTGATTTACATCACCAATGATACTATCACTGGGATGATTCTTAAGAAACACCTGATTTGGGTTTTGTAAAACTTGTTCATCAACATAAGGTAGAAAGTCTTCTGGGGTAAATGTTTCAGAAGTATCTTCTAGAACAATTTCCTTATCAAAAGGTTCTTCTATCAAAGGCTGACAATCAGTTTTTGAAAACACATCCGAAGATGTAGGTTGGGAGGTTTTAAAAACAAAAGGGTCAGACTCATCAAATTTTACATGTACTGTTTCCTCAACAGTACAAGTGTTTTTATTAAAAACTCTATAAGCCTTAGAGGTTGTGGAATATCCTAAGAAAATTCCTTCATCAGACATTAGTGCGAATTTATGTAAGTTATCTTTAGTATTCAAAATGAATACTTTGCAACCAAAAACCTTGAAGTAGGAACGTCTAGGTTTTCTACCATTCCACAACTCATAAGGAGTTTTATTAAGAAAAGGTCTAATCAAAACTCGATTTATAGTATAACAAGCAGTACTTACAGCTTCAGCCCAGAAATGTCTAGCAATAGAATATTCACTCAACATGGTTCTAGTTATTTCTTGAAGAATTCTATTTCTTCTTTCAACTACACCATTCTGTTGAGGAGTTCTAGGTGCTGAAAAATTGTGAGTAATACCTTTCTTACTACAAAAAGTTTCAAAATCAGAATTTTGAAATTCTCCTCCATGATCACTATGAATAGTTTTCAATGGAAGGTTTTTCTCATTTTTAACTTGGGCTCTAAAACTTTTGAAATAAGAAAAAGCTTCAGATTTCCTTGCTAGAAAATAGACCCAAGTAAATCTAGTGTAATCATCAACTAGAACAAACACATAGTATTTGCCTCCAATGCTTCCAGTTTGTGTTGGACCAAAAAGATCCATGTGCACTAACTGTAATGCATCGGTTGTTGAGACTTCACCGATTGACTTAAAACTAGATTTATGTTGCTTGCCATATTGACAAGGATCAAAAACTTTATAAGAATCAAATCTAAGCTCCGGTAGATCCTTAACAAGTTTCTTCTTAGAGAGTTTACATAGGTTTCTAAGATTACAGTGTCCTAATCTTCTATGCCATAACCAAGAATGATCTTCCATTGCACTTAGGCAAGGTAAATCTTGGCTTCTTAGGACTTCTAAGTTTAAGGTGTAAACATTCTCTTGTCTGTTGGCTGAGAGAATAAATTCTTCCTTGGAATTGTGAACTAAGCATTTATCATTCCTAAAATTTACAAGGTAACCTTCATCACATAACTGACTTATGCTAATGAGGTTGTGCTTAAGACCTTTAACAAAAAGAACATTTGAAATCAAAGTTTTACCCAAAAGAACTATATTACCAATACCAACAATCTCTCCCTTAGCATTGTCTCCGAAAGTTACTTTTCCTCCTTTCGTTTTGATAATCTTTTCAAAAAAGATTTTGTTACCAGTCATGTGCCGGGAACATCCACTATCCATGTACCAAATATTGTTTCTGGAACTTTCTTTATTTTCATGAAATTAAGAACAAAGTTAGATTTTCGGAATCCAAACTTGTTTGGATCCGAGATTTCCAGACAATAAAATTTTAGGTATCCACATTTTCTTAGAAAATTAAGCTTTATGAAAACCTAAGGATTGGGTTTTGTTTAAGGATGAATTTTTTTCCCAGTGACCACCACATTGACATTTAGTGCAAAATGGGGCACTTTGAGGAACAAAATAATTGTTACTGAAAACTGGTTTTTCATGGGTATAACCAAATCCGGATTTATTTCTTAAAGGTCGTATTTGAGAATACATTTTATCAAAATTTTCCTTACCATGGGTAAAGTTTGATAAACATTTCTTTAAGGAGAAAATTTCGGACTTGAGTTTTACAACCAAGTTTTTACCCTCAAAATCATTAGTTTTTGAACTAGAGTTAGGCTCGAAAACATTTTTCTTAGAAATTAATTTTTCTAATTCTTTAGAAAGTTTATTCTTCTCAGAACTTACTTCCTCAAGATTTTTTGAAATACTTTCAAAATCAGCATTTTTCTTATCAAGATCTTTAGAAAGATCTGATATCTCTTTAGTAAGAATAGAATTCCTAGAATTTGCCTTATCAAGTTTCTTGTTGAGTTTGGAATTCTCAATCTCAAGAAGTTCAGCAAATCTAGAGACTTCTTCATAAGTAGGTAAAGTATTTTCCTCATCAGAAGATGATTCTTCATCATAAGAGTTATAATACTTACTATCATTAGAATTTAAAGAAACATTGGTCAAAGATTCAGCATTTCGTACCTTAGCTATAAGACAATGATTATCAATAGGTAATCTGGATATAAGACCAAGATTCTTCTGTCCTGAAGATTCATATTCAGAAGATTCATCTGAAGAGTCACCACCACTGGCACTCCAGGTGTCATTAGCTTTCAGAACTTTCTTAGCTTTGGATTTGTAATACTTCTTCCTATTCCTGTCTGAATGCCTTTCCTTCCTTTCTTTCTTTTGGAGCATAGGAAAATCTGGTCTAATATGTCCAGCTCTCTTACATTCATAACAAGTAACTTCTCCATATTTCTTATATTTCCTGTCCTTTTTCTTATACTTGGATTGAAAGTTTCTCTGTCCAGCTATCTTGTTCATCCTTCGAGCAAGATTGGCTAATTCATTTTCTGAAACTTCACTCTCACTAGATTCAGATTGGAAAATAACTTTCTTAGACTTGGATCTGGTTACTCTCTCAGGAGTCTTAGCTTTCATCTGATTCGAAGTTGTAGTAAAAGCAACAGTTCCATTTCCATTCTTCTTCTTGATGTTGTCAGCATCTCTCTTTATTCTAGTTTCATGTTGTAGAAGAGTTCCAAATAATTCATCAAGAGTAATTTGAGTGACCTTCCTGTTCTCATCTATAGCTGTTCTCTTGGATTCCCACTCATTGGGCATAATATCAATTATCTTGTCCACAAGAGCTTCATCATCTAATCCTTTCTCTCCCATAGATTGTAGACTGTTGACAATTGTCATAAATCTTTGTTGAACTTTACAGATAGGTTCTCCATAAGGAAAATTGAAGCCATGATATTCAGCTCTAAGCATAGCTCTTCTAGTCTCAATCACCTTAGAAGTCCCAAAGTGTGTAACCTCTAACTTCTTCCATATACAATTAGCTGCTTCACAAGAAGAAATTTGGCTATATATATTTCTAGTCATTGAACATAATAAAGTATTGCGTACCTTATAGTTGAGTTGATATTCTTGCTTTTCCTGGTTAGTAAAGGTTCTGACTTCCTTGTCAGGAATTTTATAATCACCAGTAAGCATCACAAAGTTGTCTACTCCAGTATTGATAACAAAAGTCTTCATACGATCTCTCCAGTACTCATAGTCATTACCATCGAAGATTGGTGGCCTTGTAGGATTCAGATTGTCAATTGATCCAACATTAATTCCTGCCATACTAAAAAAAACTTTGCACACAAACTTGTTAGTAGCTTAGAATCGTAATAACAAGGTTCGGAATGGGAAAAGTTCGGAATGGAAAAACCGGAATGACAAAGTTCGGAATAGAAAAGTGAGCAAGAAAAACTTGTATGTGAGTACAAGTATTTCAGTAACCTTGGCTCTGATACCAAATGTAAGAATGGTATAGAGTAAGAGGTTTCCTTCCTCTGATACCAATTGTAGGATCGAAATATAATATGAGATGCTCAATATACAAGAGGGGGGTGAATTGGATACTTTAAAAATTCCTTTGGAACCTTTAAAGTTAGTTATGAAACTATAGTTTCCTTAAGAAAAGGAAAGGACTAAGTTTAACAAAGTTAAACTAAGTAAATTCACAACACCTCTAACACCGAACTGAACTTGGAAAGGGATTCCAAAAGTAGGTTCTGGAAATATGATTCCGGAGATTGAAACTTAACAAAAGTTACAATATAAGATTCTACCTTAAAGCGTATAGAATCTAAACTAATCAGAGTAAGTAAGGAAGTATAAGAAAGTTATACTTTCCTTAAGATACAAATTGCAGCGGAATAAAGACAAGTAGTAAAACTACTAGTAACAAGATAATAGTCTTTTAACCCAACTAGAAGGGTATCCAACAACCTTGGATAAAGGTCCCTTGATTTATACTTTCAAGCAAGTCTATCTTACCCACACCAGGGTAATCCCTAGATACGAAGATCGGTGTCTCTGTCTTTCTATCCCCGCAAGCCCTCAACTTCAAGGTAGTTGGCAACCTCTGTCTTTCTCAGCAAGAAAGCCCTCGATCTTTAAGGTAGTCGGCACCTCTGTCTTTCTCAGCAAGAAAGCCCTCGATCTTTAAGGTAGTCGGCACCTCTGTCTTTCTCAGCAAGAAAGCCCTCGATCTTTAAGGTAGTCGGCACCTCTGTCTTTCTCAGCAAGAAAGCCCTCGATCTTTAAGGTAGTCGGCACCTCTGTCTTCCTATCCCCGGAAGCCCTCGAATGTAATCACCAACATTCGGAGTCGCACGAAGCTTTGAGAGTTAATAAGAGACTCTCTCTCTAGAAATCACTTCAACAGCATGTAGGCACAAAACTCAGTTGTTTTTTCAACAGCACCGAGCTCTTTCAAATGAGCTCCTATTTATAGGTAAGGTCGGCTCCTTCTCCAACGGTCATATTTTCCTTAAATTTCGGAGGGACCTGTACACGTGTCACTTAGACAACGGTTAGTTTATAACAAAATGGACGACATCGTTTTATAACAAAACAAGTGTAACAGAATGTACGACATCGTTTTAAACTCTAACATACAGGTTAGGAATAGAAACTTCGGAGTGAAGGTTCGGAATGAATAAATTCAGAATGTATAAAACAATGATAATCAGATTCTGTTTAATAGGTGAATTCGGAATGAGAATTCGGAATAGGAATTCGTCATCAGAAATCGTAATGAGAATTCATCATCAGAATTCGTAATGAGAATTCATCATCAGAATTCGTAATGAGAATTCATCATCAGAATTCGTAATGAGAATTCATCATCAGAATTCGTAATGAGAATTCGGAATGAGATTTCTTCATTAGAATTCGTAATGAGAATTCTTCATTGGAATTCGTAATGAGAATTATTCATTGGAATTCGTAATGGGAATTCTTCATTAGAATTCGTAATTATAATTCTTCTTCAGAATTCGTAATGAGAATTCGGAATGGGATTTCTTCATTAGAATTCGTAATGAGAATTCTTCTTCAGAATTCGTATCCTGAATCTGGAATAGAACTTAGCCAGACTTCATATCCGGAATTCGGAATGAAACTTCCTTATAGTTCTTGTCCAGAATCCGAACCCTAAAACAGAATGCTTTTATATCAAAGTTTTAATGACTCCGAGAAAATGAATCCAAAACTTATACTTAAGAAAAATATGAATGAAAATATGATAAGGATAATCTTTCTTATAAAAGCGATTTTCCTTAAGAAAGCAATTTTCCTTAAGAAAGGAATTTTCCTTATAAAAGCAATTTTCCTTAAGAAAGC
Organism: Viscum album; assembly: GCA_963277665.1. Classification (NCBI taxonomy): domain Eukaryota; kingdom Viridiplantae; phylum Streptophyta; class Magnoliopsida; order Santalales; family Viscaceae; genus Viscum; species Viscum album. The sequence goes on along the minus strand of OY728158.1, from coordinate 1,536,317,033 downwards.
ATTTTTCCTTATAAAAGTGAATTTCCTTAAGAAAGAATTTTTCCTTAAAGATAAGGTGTTTGTGATTTTCAAAACAAGAAGGAATGGAAAATTCATAAGGAAAACCTTATTGACTCAACAATATAATGTGTTTTTTAATGTCTGTCGGGATTGAGTAGGACTCTAGTTGTGGAATGATTCCCCAAGTTGGTAGGTGATCATGAGATAGTTAAAATTATAGGTGTTATGAGCATCTTTAATGCTTGAGATTAGTAGGAATGACATGCCAATCTAATTTTATTTAGTTTAGTTAGTTGTGTGAGTTTAATTTCAATGGTGTATGACTCAAGAAGTCATCATCCATGTCAAATGGTTATGTAGGATAACGTGACCCTTGGGTTTGATTTTTTGAGTAGGATAGAAAATACCAGGAATGCACAGTTTCATTGGTCCTATGAATTATATGAAATGGGTGTTTCCATTTCATTGATGTAACATCAATTTAGTATTCATTATCATATAAATTTCCTATTTAACTAAGGTTTGGTGGAGAGAGTTCTGTGGTGTTTTGTGAAAAAATTTCTAGTCTCTGTGAGTTTGAGGGATGAAATCACAGGTAACACCTTGAGGGGTATTATCACATAACTACTTAGATTAGGTTAGTGGTATCTAAAAAGGTTGTGTTAACCGATCACTCCCTGATTGAGGTTACCTAGGTATTAACTATGTTTTTGTGGGTGATGTAGACTAGAGTTTTTAGTAGAAAAGAAAAGTTATCCTAGTTTTATGGACGACTATGTAAGAGGATCGAGTTTTATAACATCATCAATATGTGTTAAAGTTCAAGATGTAGTTATTGATATTGATTGAATGTGTTCACTTGGAATGAGGATTGTATAATTCATGCGATTATTAATAGACCATTTCTATTTATTATTAAGCGGATGATGTAAATCTATGTTGTAGGAAGTGAACCACATGTTGTTCAAGGATGGAATATTAGTTCAAGATGAGGCTTCAGCATATGCCAAGGATGGATTGTCATGATGGAACATGGTATAGTTATGTTGACTCACATCCAGAAACCATGTTTAGTGGTGGGAAGAGTGTTTTTAATGGGAATTAGATTCATATTTTTAATAAAATGATGAATATTGAAATCCTATGGTGGGGAGAATCACACAGGTCATGGAAAATGTATCCTTTGGGATAGTGGTTGTAGAAAGTATAGTCATGAATGGTAAAAATGACTTTCATAATTCTGTGAGCTATAAAATTCAAGTCTTCCAGACTTGGAGGAGGTGTTGAATTCAATAATTAGGTATGAGTTTGAATCAGGTTTGAAAATTATATTCAGACTCAGGATGCATGTGAAATATAGGAAATGTGATAGATTGATACCACATATTTTCTTGTAATGTAACATGATTTTGAAAGGGTTGGTTGGGTATGCACCCATTAAATCACAAAAAGAGTCAATTTTAGAATTCAGTGGGTTCATATCAATTATCACAATATTTCTTTTCAATTTATGTTAATATGATTTAGTTTTCAAATAAAGGCATTGGCCATCAATTTGGATGTCCTCTAAGCAGGTCAACCTAAAGCATTCTGACTGGAATTTCAGTTAACAAGTGCATGTTGTGAGTTAATATTTCTTTGTGTAAGATTTATTAATAATGAAGAGTGTGTTTTGGTTATGACCCTTTAGTTTAAATTTTTAGGACTAGATTAACATTGATGGTTGATTTGTAAATGGTGGTAGCGGTTTTTATGTGTCACAGCTTCATAAGGATTTTTCAAGTGAGCTCAAGTGAGATCTGTCTTAAATAAAGCAAGAAAAGCTTGAACATGTCAATGTGAAACTAGAAGTGATGTATAGTAGTATATTGCTCATGGTTTAGTGGTTTGAGAATTACATTGGTGGGAATACACCATGGACCTATAAATCATGTGGTGCTTGCTTTAAGTAGTTTTCATTGTTAATGTGTCTGAGTGGTGTCACTTGGTTTAATGTTTCTGGATTAAATTCAGATGTAAAAGAATCCTAGGGACAGGTGATGAGAGGTGGTATGGGGGGTCTTATTAAATTGGACATCCTCTAGATGTGGGTGTTGGTCAAATTCAATAAGATCATTTCACGGATTCGTGGGAGTATAAATATTGTTTCTTATGAGTATGTTTGGATATAAGTGTATTGTACCAAAACTATGAAATCTCCCTTTAAGGACTAGTGTTTATAATGAATAAAGTTATGGAATTCCAGTATTTAACGTTTCATGACTGGATATCTTGTAATGAATCAAAAAATGGAATTAGGAATCATATTATAAATAATTCAGGGATATAATGGTAGGTAATAATTACCAGACAGACCATGATTATGTGGAAATTGTTTTGGGAATGTAGTTCAAGTCATGCAGTAACAGTTCTGTGATCAAAACAGTTATGTTTGGAAATGGCCCATTGTAACCGGTCAGTTTTATTTTGTGTTTATAAGTTATGTTCAACAATTTAAAGTGAATTTCATGGGATAATCATAAATTGAAAATTGAGGTATGTTTGTTTATATGATTTTTAAAACTTATACTCCCAGGGTGTTTGGATTGAATGTGAATTTTGAAATTTCATATTCTAACTCTAGAGAGATGGTTGGGTTTATAACAAATCCTCATGATGTAATTCTAGACTTTGATAGACTATCCTTTATGGTTATGGGAATATTTTAATTGTTTCATTTTTTCTTTAAATATAGATTGGGGATGAGTTGTCCTATAGTGGGGAGTATGTAAAAATCCATGTTTTGTACTATTTTGAATTTTTCATAAATCTGTCATTGTTTTGTAAGTGGAGGTATGTATCGTCAAACAATTCCAATAAAATTCGGTACTTGGACTTTTAGGAGGTGTCTCAATGGTTTGGGAGATCTAATGGGTAAACGGAAGGGTTCATAGATCGGGCTAGGACTACAATATGCTAATATAGTCCCACCAGCTAGCTAGCAAGGAATTTTTGGCAAGTTTGTGGTGGATCCAATAGCCATGTAAGGCTACTGGAGCCACCAGATAGATGGTGGAATCACGGTTCCTAGTTAATGGACACTAGGTAGGGTTTTTAAGGGGGGTTAAATTGGTCATTGGACCCCCACCCGTCCCTTCTTACCCCCTCCACTCAATTTTAGGGGTTTATTTCACCCTATTGTAGTAGCGGGAGGTTCCCCAATCCTCTTCCTCTATTATTAGGGAAAAAAACTCATTACTTGAGAAATGAAGAGATAAAAAGAAACATCATAAATCAATAAAATGCATAAAAAGAAACATGAGAAATCAAGGAAATTTTAGGACATGAAAATGTGTGGTGGAAACTATGTTCCACAAATGTTGCATATACAAACCAAATGTTTCTATTTTTCTTCAAAACATCAACAATACAACTACTCAGGGTCCGATGATGCATCGTCACCCTCTCCACCTTCATTTCCACTTTGTACTGTCAAGCGTAAGAACATTATATTGAAAATTAAATATAGTTACATATTTATATTAAAACTTAAAACCAATGAAAGTTAGAAAACTAAATGATTTTGATTATCTGTGATTTACCTGCATACCACCAATTGATGCACTCCCACCGGGGGCATATTTTCTCATCTGCTGACGTATTTCAGTCAGCTCTATCTGCAATGCAGATATTTGATCCCCCTGTTGGTGAACTGTGTTTCGTAAAGAAACAATCTCTTTCTTAGCATCTCCAGGTATGGGCTGACTAAAGTCAGGAGTAGATGCAGAAGCTATCCCTGGTGGCCTTCTAAAACCCTCCGATGCCACGGGTCCCAAACCCACCCCGCACACTCTCCTAGGATGCTCCATTCCAAGGACTTTAGGGACCGAGTCATCCTCAGAGACAGAGTAGGAATGCACAGGATTGGCATCCCATAGTTCTTTAATTTTGACCTATAAATCAAATATAAATATATATTAACATAGTAAAAACTGATAATAAGTTATTATGATAAAAAATTGACTTCATACCCCAACTTATTTAGCAGGCTCATTAACAAAACATCTGTCTGATTTCTTGTGATCATCCAACCACAGTTCAGTTCTGGATGCTTCATGGCCTAAACATTATGACTGCATTAATCAAAGATAAATAAACTATTCAATATATTAAACAAATAATATTGTCTTATAAATATTTAAATTAATTAAAAGATTACCAATGTCGTTCGACTTCTAGAAAAAACTTTTGAGCCCGCAGTGTGCGGGATGACTTGCTTCGCTCGGTTTGACGCATTCTGTCTTGAGAGATCCTGAAATAAATAAAATGAAATTTAATACTGATGTATTGAATGTCATGTCCTTTTCATATACGTGTATAAATTTAAAATGAGGATAATATAATAATATATATATTTCAATACCATCCGCTTCTGATCCCAATGCTTGTCAACAAACACTTTCCAATGCTCTTTAGGTACCCCACTGGGTAGCTTCTCATACATTTGCAGCACGGTCAACGAAGCATCATTGACATCACACCACAATCTCCATTTAAAATCATTCCACTTCTTACCTAGATTTTTCAACGTCCACTTCCATGCTATCACATCAGCAATGGTAAAGTGGAAGAACATCTTTATACAGAAATTCATTTTGAGCATATTAGTAACATGAAATTCAATTAAACCATAATGTAATAAATTTACCTTGATTTGAGAATAAAACACTTCATTTTTCTAGCTTGGAGGCATATATCTCCAATCGTCATATGAAATGGAAAGGGAAATGGGCTCCTCTACCAGATGTCCTAGAACCTGGCCAAGTAACCCCGCAGCATCATCCATAGGGACACCGTAAGAATCCAATGGCATAACCATCTTCTCTCCATTTAGATTCCAAACATTTGAACTTTTTATGTTTTTCTCTACGGTTTCATTTTTATCATCTTCAATGAGGATAAAATTAGTATAAACAAAATTCAATAAATTTATTTAATTAAAATTTGTAACTATGAGAGTGACACTCCAGTATGTCCGGGATGAACTGGAAGGGTTGAATCGGTGCCCCATTGTTGAGGCTACTGAAGGGGGAGTTGACGACTCAGCCTCTACTGGGACATCCACAGATGGTGCAGGGGGAGATAGTGCAGGGGTGTCGGCAGCTGGTGCCTTAGATGTCCTGGGGAGGGAGCCAGATGGATAGTCATCTATCGCTGAACTGGATGAAATAATGTACCACTTCTTCCTTGTCATTCCTACCATTTAATCAAATAAAATTAAGTTCAGAATATATATTTCAAAAAATTTATGCAGAAAAAAATTAAAAATGATAATAGATGGAGTACTAATAGACAAAATATATATAACAATGATAATTTATTACTGTAGAAATGAAACAATTGGTTTCGGAATAAATAAATAATTGTACATAAAATCGTTTTCCCCTTCAATCATGTTGGTTTCCTTCTCCATTGCTTCATCCACTTCATTCATCGTTGCTAGACTAATATTTTTAATATCATGATGGATAAATAATTCTGCTTCCCGTTGCTGATTAAATTCAATTTTAGAGGTCAAGTTTTCCACTTCATCACCAACATTATACAAATCTCTTTGTATTACGTGAGCTACTACACTCCACCCTTCATCGGAAACATCATTCACATAATATACCATTTTTTCTTACGATGCTAAGATATATGGATTGTGCAATTCACGATCACCAACATCAATCAAGTGAGAGAAGATCACAGAAGTTAATTGTAAGGAATCTCTTTTAACACCTCTGATAATATCGACCCATTTGAATTTGAATAAAACAACCGAAAAATGTCCGTGGTAGTTGAATTCAATAATATCATGCAGCTTTCCATATTATTCCACTTCCGCAAATGTAAATATACCACTATTTTGTGTTCTCAAAACCACTTCCTGATCGACTGTATGAAATCTAAACCCATTCACATTATAAGTGTTTAACTTTATAACTTCTTTTATAGGACCTCTAGCAAGAAACCTCAAATAATCTGACACCTCTGCTCGAGTATTAGTATTCATAATTTGAAAAAAGAAATTTAGTTTATTATATTTAAAAAATGTATGTGTCAAACTAATATTCGTATTTATTTCAATATTTATGAACTTACACGTCGTGCAAACTATTCTACAAGATCTTTATTAACAACTTTCTTTATATCTTTTTCATTTTGTGTTCGGCCTCTCATTCGTCTCTTTGTTTGTATCCTCAACTCTTCAATAAATTGATCTACAATTTCACTATTCAGCAGCACATATATATGTGCCTGTAATAATTCCAATTCAGTCAGTGTCACATTTGAGGTCCTCCCAACTGATCAGCCAATAGCATGGAATATTTTGGATTTATGATGTATTGGAGATTGATTCGATGTGTCTTCAACACATCCAACTCTATTAAATCTTGTCTCAATATCATCCTAGTATCGAGAACAAAAGGTAATACACTCCTCATCCACATAGCCTTCAGCAATTGAGCCTTCTGGTTTATCTTTATTTCTCACGTATGATTTCAAATGCCCAAGATATCAGTGAAATAAAATAAAAATAATTATGCATTTAATCAAGTACCAAATGTTTTCTACATAACTGGAAAACATATAAATAAATTACCTCTCAATTGGATAAATCCATTGATAATGAGCGGGGCCTCCTAATTTAGCTTTCTCAACCAACTGCACAGTTAAATGCATCATTACATTAAAAAAGGACGGAGGAAAGATCATCTCCATTGCGCAAAGGGTCAATACAATCCTCTCCTTGTGGTTGTCAAGCTAAAATGGATGTAGATATTTCTCACATAGTTTTCTGAAAAATGTGCAGAACTAGAGTACAACAACAGTAATTCTTTCGGGTAATAATGTATGCAATGCCAATGGTAGTAATTGTTGTAACAAAATATGTGAATCGTTTCTTTTTAATTCATGTAACTTACGATTCTTCAAGTCAACACACCTTGAGATGTTAATTGAATACCGATCAGATACCTTAACATTCTTTAGCATTTGAAGGAATGTATCTTTATCCCAATTTTTCATTGAAAAAATTTCCAGAGGATACTTTTCATTCTCATTTGGCCAGAGATCACGTTTTATGTTCATTGCTTGTAAGTCCTTGCGAGCATTGAGATGATCCTTCAACTTTCCATGCTCATTAAGCAATGTGAAAATAAAATTTTCATAGACATTCTTCTCAATATGCATCACATAAATATTATGCCTCAAAAAATTAAATTCCCAATACGGAAGTTTGAAGAATATACTTTTTTTCTTCCATTGTTGTGTTCCGGTTTCGCTTGACGATGCACTTCGGACCCATTTTCCGCTATCATTCAAATGATGAACCTTCCCATTCTGTTTCAACATTTTCAAGCTGTGTCAATATTTCAAAACCATTTAACAACATCAGAGGTGGTCTATGATCAATGGAACCATTAAATTTTTATCTATTCAGCTAAAATCTATGAGATGCATCGATAAATCTTCGATGACACAAGAAGCACCATTTTCTACTATGAGGTATCCATTTGGGCTCAAAATCAAAGTTAAAAACAGGACAAGAAAAACCCATGTAAGTGTTCCAACCAGATAAATTCCCAAGCCCAGGGAAGTCACTAATGGTCCACCTTAAAGCAGCATGCATTTTGAACATTGTTTTAGAAGAAGCATCAAATTTTTCAACACCGTTACTCCATAAATCCTACAATTAGTCAATAAAAGGCTACAAGTATACATCAATATCATTTCCTGTCATTTGTTTTCTAGGAATAATCATCGAATGGATAAAAGACATTTGTTGCATACACATCCATGGAGGCGGATTATAAGGGTTCAAAAAACTGGACAGATGCTATAATTGGTACTCAATGTCCCAAAGGGGTTGAATCAATCGGCATCTAATCCCAATCGAACATTCCAAGTATCACCTGAGAAATTGAGATGTAACGAATCAAATGTCTTCCACTATTGGGAATCTCGTGGATGTCTCATTAACCCATCATTGTTATTATCTACAGAATTCCACTTCATGTATTCGGCGGTTCACGATGACATGAATAATATTTACAATCGAGGATTCAAAGGAAAGTAACGCAAAACCTTTGTAGGTGTGCTCCTTTTCTTCTTCTCCATGAAATTATGTTCATTCAGACTTCCAACATCACCCTTTGCCTACCATCTAGAAGAAAAACATTTATTGCGATTCTGTCTACTTGAATCCTCTCCCTAATAAAGCATACAATCATTGGGACATGCATGTATTTTTTTATAATTCAGACCATGCTTGTTAACAACTTTTTTCATATCATAAAAAGATTCAGAGATTTTTGCATCAATAAATGCATCACGAATCAATTACAATATTATGGACATTGCCTTATTTGTAATTCCACATAGATATTTGATATGGTTCAACTTCAGCAGAAATGAATGATTTGAATATTTCAAACACCCACTATACAACTCTTGATTTCCATAATCAACTAAATCATGAAACGCATTTTCCTCAGTGAATTTTTCTCTTACATTTTTCTCCACAGAATCAAGAGGAGGATCCAATGATATGTGACAATCTTGATCTGCCTGTGTTACAGTCTCCAAAACATCACTTGTCACATTGCAATTTGTAGAACCCTCTTCTGGTTGTTTTGACATGTTTAGATCTTGATAGTGGTGTCTTGATGTGCTGAATGCAACATTTATTAGGTTTTTCATTTCATTTTCCATTGTCGACAAACATGGGACCTCATTATGAAGATTAAAACCAGTGATCAATCATTCTGTAATGTTCGATTCCTCATGCCAAATCGAACACAAATATTGAGCAGAGAATTGCTTCAGTATTAAATGTTCATAAACCTCATCTATCTTCAACCACGTTATAAATTTACATTTAGGACATGTACATTTTATTCTCCCTTCAACAGATCGATTAGAAATTGAAAAATATAAAAACTCATTCAAACCCTTAATATACTGAGGTGTGTTCCTCGGTAATGTGATCCAGATTTTATCCATGTATATCAAAATGTGCCTACACAAAATATATGATAGTGTAAGATTACAAAAATATAATTTTATAAAGATGACCCATTGATCATATAATATGCATAATATAATAAAGTTGATTCATTGATCACGTTTACAAATTCAGACCAACTGAACATGTCTGGTCCATGGGAGAAAGCGTCAACACATCATTGAGGAGTAGTAAGAATATAGATTTACAAACATATCATAACATGGTCGATCACACATTTATGTTGCCTCAAACAACACCCCATTGGCGTGTGATCGAAACCGTTCATAGTGCATTTTAAACCTGAGACCTTATGTGATTTTTTAGGCTTGACATTATATGTCCTCCAAGAGGAATGATGTTTCTCAATGGTTTCACATACAACCAACCATATCAATGTCTTTTTTCCAATAAATAACTGATGAAATTTAAGAAATGAGAGCTCAAAAGAAATTCTAGAATTTTTTTTCCATTTTTCAATTGACATCTTTAGTTGTGTTCATTCTACTGGGAATGAAACATGTTTATCAAAAATGACAAGATTCTCCCCACTTATAGAGTGTCCTAGTTATCAAAATTTATGATATATCATCCACTAATAAGTTATCTATATCATATTCACGTCAAACATATTTTTGATTCTCCCCTCAAGCACACTCATTACGTCATAACAATCATAAAGAGGGCCAAAACCAAACCGACCAGAATGCCAAAACACCTTATTATTTTTTAAGTCCTCTAATAATTTGAGACATTGTTAATTATTTAATTCATAGGTCACTCAATTCCGTAGATTAAATGACACCTTAAATACAGCCCATGGTTCAATGTTTTAACCGAACTCCATACATTCATTATAACATTTAGAACTCGACAGGAAAAACATTGATGTAATCATGTTACCATAGGTTCCATAAGAAATTGGATGATTGGCGATCATGAAGTACACTAAGAAACATTTTCGAGGGTCTAAAAAAATACCTCCAATATATTATTCATCAAAGTATGGTTTCATTGTAAAATATGAAGAAAAATTGAGTAGAAAGTATGATATAATATTGTATTCTTAGACGATATCCCTTTTAATTGCACAATAAAGATTAGGATTGAATATCATCAATTGAGATCCAAGAAACAAATTGTGTAGAAAATTGATTTGTGATGGTGTAGAAAACTAATAATTCACAATAGTCAACAGTTCAATTATCTAAAAATTGATAATATTTTAGGGGGAAACATTTAATAGTAATCAAAATGTTTTTTTACAAATAATGGAGATATTATTAATATAATGTCATTAGCAACCTCAAATGATAATGGTAATCATAGATGATCTATATATGATTTTAGATGACATTGAGCCATCAACAAACTCATTTTGATAATATGAATATTTTTCATTGTCTTTTAAACTCTAATAGTTATAATAATAAATTTATCAAAAACTTTCTCAAAAAAATGACATGAACATGAAGTAAATCCATAAAATATTTTTATTATATCCATATTCATCACTATATCAAAGAAATTTATTGTATAAAGAGACAAGTAGTAGTAAAATATCTTTACTTGAGCCTTTAAAATAAATCACAAAATATTTTATCATTTCCTATAGTGGTTAGATAAACCATTTCTATTGTACATACAATTTATGATGATTAATATATTCCATTGAATACTATGCACATAGAGATTACATTAATGCATACCAAAACTGATATATAATCCTAGGAACCTGGTTAAACATTATTGATGGTGGTAAATTAATTTCTAAAATATTTAATTTCTAAAAATATACCACTATAATATATATAAAAATAGGGATGTGGTGGGACACTATTTGGAGACAATCCATAGTCACCCATATGTAATTTTGTTTTTATTTTATTCTTTGTAGACTAATGATACCATCCATAGTTATATGATCCCATGTCCAACTGAGACATAGTAAGGAGATGAATGTACCCACTATGAGTTGGCTTGTTTACATGAAAGATTAACATGGTTGGAATCATGATACGAACCCTTGAAAATTCGACATTTCACCATCCCACCAATATTATGTATTAAACCCTTTACACACCTTCTGGAATCCAAGATGAAAAAACCATCTAAAATAATTATAGCTATTAAAAATCTATTCCTAATAATCTATAAGAACAAATACTTGGTATATAAAATACAATTAATATTTCTTATATAACCACCCTCCCTCAATGTTCTCCTCATGATTTAATTTTATCCAACTATTCAATCATTTTATTTTTAGTGGTCTGAGCATCAAAAAACATATCATTCAAATTAGTAGTGAGATAAAAATGATATAAAATAGTATAATTTAATTTTAAACTCAATCCAAATAAATATCAACTATATGAAATATCATATTTCATTAGCCTAAAGTTTATTTATCCAAATGATTATATAAATTCAAAATCAATTATTCTATTAAAAATTATCTATACCCAATATATATAAATCAATTCTAATTCAAACATCTATATATAATAAAGTAATAATCATTACCTTTGATTAAAATCCATTTATGATAATATGTGTTTCATATACTTATGATTTTGTAACACTGTTAATTTCTCACAGAAAATATAATGATGACATGTTTTCAAGGAATGATCCTCAGTATCAAATTTATGGTCTTGAATCAGCTAAATTTTATCTAGTCGTCATTATCGACATGATCCATAAGAAATTAAATAATATCCTTACCTAATAATAAATCCCAACCCAAATCCTAATGAATATTAATAGACGATATATGATAGTTCTGACTTTGTTAATGTAATTAGGGGTGTTGTTATAAGATGAACCGAAAACTCTTTACAAGTATTATGTAATTCATCATTACAATTTTATATAATTCATTTACTCATCAAATAAATCATAGAGGAGAAATGTTTTGAAATACCATAAAAAAAGAATATATAATTATTTCTAGATTCATCTTCATTATCTAATTCATTTAACACATGGAATAACAATTTCAATTAAACATGAATTAGGTATGAAATTAACAATTTTCTTCAAATTAACATGCTAAAACATAAATTAACAAACATTATAATCAAATAATAAATATATATTGAACAAAATATTGTAAAAAAGTATGAAAAATGTTGGAAAATTCACTTTGGGGTCGCGGTCATAGTGATAAGGGTCGTCGGGAGAAGGGGGTTCACGGGTTGTCGGGGTCGTCGATCGCGGGCTCCGCCATAGGCGTTGGTCGCAATGTCTCCGGAGACGGAGGTCGCGCGATCGCTGGAGTCATCATAGGGTCACCAGGGGGGGTTGCAGGAAGAAGGGAGCACAGTGTCGGGAGGGTTGGGGAAAATAGGGGTCGGGGTAGGGTCGGGAATTTTTTTAAAAAAATGGGTTTAGCGGAGGTTTATTAAACACTACCGCAAAACCTTTTTAGGAAAACATTTAGCGGCGGTTTTGTGAACTACCGCCACAATACCGCCGCTAAACCCGATTTCTGTTGCAGTGATATATTTTCCTATTTATGGTTCAATGATTTTATGATGGAATGTGGTTTTTCTAATCCCCAATGATGATAATTAGGTGTTTAGTATGGTCATCTGGTGTTTCCTAATTCTGTTAAAATCTTCTCTAAAGTCCTAGTCAAGAACTCCATTACTAATCAGTCTCATGAGGTGGTCTTGAATGAGGTTCATGTATGTTGTTTGAGCATTTTATTTCCACTAATAGGGAAACCCAATTTCTATTTTCTCTCATTTTCAATGTTCATAAGGTTATGTGTTGTTCTATTTTGGTGCTTTTTATGGAAGCAATAATGTATTATGGATGAGATGATGGTTTCCGTAATAGAGATGTTCTTGGTTTTTGGTTGGTGGATCTCATAGGTGTATTGGATCCTTCTATGTGGTTGTTCTGAAGCTGTGGTGGTATGATGCCTAACTGTTCTCTTCCAGTGATGTGGAGGCGACGTGGTGAACTCTATTATGAAGGGGCACAACTCAACATGGATTGTTTCTCAAGGCTTTGATCCATGAGGTGTTTTAGTGGTGTTGGTATAGCTACATGGATAATTTTAATTTCAAATCGATGATCTATTTTCATTTAACATCATTGTTTTAATTTTAAAATATGGTTTTTGTTTTGAATCCTGTTTCTGTGAAATTACCACATAACCAAAATGTGTCATTTTTAAAAAATAAAAAAATGTATTTGGAGTATTAATTAAAATATATATATATATATATATTATTTAAATATCATTTAAATAATTCCTCTATATGGTTTATTTTATGTAATCAAAATAGTGAATCATTATGAATATTAAAACAATTTTAATAAAAAAATTGTTTTTAGTCTTAATAAAAAACTTATACAAAAATCCATCATATGGATAATTTAAAAATAATTAATGTGGTTAAATATAACTAAATAGAAATTTATTTACTTTTAAATAAATTTAAATGTATAATTGGAACCATTAAATTACAAAATTTATTATAAGAAATTATAGTCTTAGAAAAATCTGCATTTGTCATTATTTATTGAAAAAAATTATTTTCCAAAAAAATCCCAAAATTACACCTTAGGTTAATTTAAATATTCTGAATTTAAAAATGATGTACATTTTATAACATAATTTTTTTTAACATCCAAATATTAATTAAAATTTATTCTAACAAAATTAACAAAAATAATTTAAGAAGGGAATGAATTTATTTTTAAAATATAATATTTCAATTAAATTTGTGTTATTATTTATTAATATATTATGAAAAAATTTATATTGATAAGGATGTTAATATATATTTCATTAATTAGATTATACTAATCATACCCAATAATTTTAAGTATTGGATATAATAGTCACAATTAAATAATTACTTTTTTATATTATATTGCAGTTCATTTGTACATAATGTTTCATGTGACACATGATACCGGAGAAATAAAATTTATTTATAGATAAATATATTCTTCATTTGTAGGGTGTTACAATATAGTCTATTGTTACCACCATAATTAGCCAAACCTACCCAAATGCTATGTGATCATTATTATTATTATAGAATATAATACATGACATTTACCAATCAAAGAACACAAGACCATATATATATATATATAAATATATATATGGAGTGAAATGTCATTTTTATAATATCCATCATCAACTCCATCATATTTAACACTAAATTGCCCAAAACCATTGTATCACATGAATTATATCCATATAAAGACATGCATCAGGGTTTATTCAAATATAATTTCATTAATAACTCTTATGGGAAAACAATGAACAAGCCATCGACACATAATTAATTGAGGTCATTGATATTAGTATAATCACACACAAGAACAATAGGTGTCATGTGAATCCTACATACTAAATTTGAGGAATATTATGCCTCCAACTAATTTGCTCAAGAATCAAATCCATATGAAATCAATAAACTCAAGATCCTTGTGCATTACATGAGGTGAAATTAAATTACAAGAAGACCACTAATGAATAACATCAATCCATTTCCCTAGAAACATAGAATTACACTGAGTAAGGTGTTTAAGATGTAATAAATCGGGTTTCATCTGATGAATTGAAACATTCTGATTTCACACATCTACCAACCCCCCAAATTATAAAATAATTACTCCTATTATCATACTCAATTTTCTAATATCCCAACATGAATCGTCAGTTCTGAGCTAAAATCAACATGAACCTAGATGGAACTCACAATACTATAGAGGTTGTTTAATAGATGTGAGGGTTTATATGAATTCATCATGACACTATACCCACCATCAGTGTGTAAAATAACAAATAAATAAAAAATTAATTGATAATAAATATTCATATTATATAGAAATGAATAAAAATATCATCTATAATGAATTTATTAAAAAACCATATTTAATAGTAATAAATAACAATATTACATGGATCACCCTCTAGATAGGTCAAAAAGAAGATAGATAATAAATAAATGTATTAGTGGATCTATAGCTATTATATTGATCACATATAGCTTTCTAGACTCATTTTGTGATATCCTTATCAACGATCAACCGAGGTCTCTGCCAAAATTTTACAAGTTGAAGCTGAGGGTTGTTCTGTAACTAAAGTAGCATGGCTTCCCAATCATGTTGTTTTTAAAACTCGGTAGGACACTTCCTCCATGGTCTAGAATAATATAAATAAAATTATTGTATATGTATCCGATATGATCTATATTATAAATTAATACAACACTTAAACAACCCAAGAATAACATAGTGGAAAGAGGTAACATGTACGAATGAATAAATCATGTGTTAAGTGTTCTCAGATGAACCAAGATCATAGAAGCCCCAACGTTACCTTCATTGGATCAAGGATTAAAATATAATCATGTGGGTGTTGGAAGTGATACAGAGCTATTAGTGATTCCAATCAACTAGGTATTAAGACAACATCTAATTAGGTATCCACAAAGAATGAAGGCGACATGTCACTCTGTGTCTTCTAGGATTTATGTGAACATGTCACTTGGAATCTTTAATGAATCATGGAAACAACTCACTCATTATCCAAAAATCATAGGGAAAACAAGTCACTCAGCATCTATAATGAATCATGTGAACTTGGAACCTTCTATAAAAAGTTTCATGACACCAGTAATGATTAATCTGGAATGAAATGACTCAATGCTATCATTACCCTACCCAGATTTATGTTTCATCTTCATCACTATCATAAGTAGTTCTCACAGACTCAATAAGGGATAAATTTATCACCATGGTCCCCCTATCTTTTAATTCCAGAATAATACCTCAAAAGTAAATTTGATACAACACACAATAGTGCAGAGTATACAAAGATAAAGTTGAAATAAATTCATCAGGAGTAATTAATAGCTATATAAAAATATAGATAGTCATCATCAAACATGTTATAACAAGATTCATAATTAGATTCAGGTAACCATTGTTATTGTATGGGTCTCATTAGCTACACACAAAGACACATGTGATCTATCATTGAACATGGTCTCAAGGTATTTAGGTATCATTTAAAATTAATACATAATAAATGGTTTACATTTAATATAATTCATTCATTAGGGATAATTCTTTGTCCATTAGTGTCTAACATCAAACTAGTATGCAAGGATCCATCCTGCCCCTTGGTACATTATTTAATTATATTATGAATAGTTCTTTAAAATTATTAATTATTACGAATCAGTAATTAATTAAGCATTACATGGTTTTCATAAAACATTATTAATTTAATTTCTATTCTTCACTGATGGATAACCTCATATCATATGATAATAAACAATTTTTTTTGAATAGTTTAGAGTACATGATATCCCCAACATCTAGATTGTTCCATACCCCATCTAAGAAAATAATAACTATTTGTATGATTTCATATAAGTCTATTCGACCTCAATCATTAACCAAGAGGACATACACATACTCAATAGTTACAAATAATTACTTATAATTAAATTATCATTAATAAAATGATTACATGAAGACATATATCCAATAGGTAAATTTTTAATTTTCGAAGGACATACCAGCTATCACCTCCTTACTAGAACCATGAACAAACGCACATCGGTGGTCTGCATTATTATCTGACATAATTTTGGAAAAATTCCTATTCTAAAGTAATAAAATTTTAAATTTCATCTAATTCACTTATGAACTCCAATAAAAAATAACTATGTAATGTACCTTATTCAAAATATCACCACAATATTTCGAACACTTCTAGAAGTATTTAGAAATTGAAGAATTCCAAATCCCTATTCTATAACCCGATCCAATATCAAATTAAAAATAACATTACCATAAACATTAGTTGGAACACAATATGACATACCATTAACTATACTCTAGACAAATTTACATGTTCATATCCATTAGTATTCCATTATCCATTTCAATCCAATGTCCCATCATTGCTAGAAAAATCAACCAATCACTGATTTATTATCATCTATTCTATAACTGTGATCATTAAATTAATCACCATATCAATATGGTGATATTGAATAGAGATTATTAGAAGATAATTTAGACATAAAAGGATCATAAAATTTGAGACATTATAGTAGGATTCATCCATGATAGAAGAAATGATCAACCACTATATGTGGATGAAAATTGACATGACTGAAGAAGAACAATGGATCACATCATGATTCACCAATAGATATCTAATAGATCAACCATAAATAAATGGAATACTTTGGATTGGGGATTATATATGGATACAATTATGCATTTTTATATGTTTTTATCTTTGAATCTTAATGCAAAAGGGACTTGGTGCAAAAATGTCCAAAATTTACTTTGTAAACCAACACCTTGTATGCCCAACTAGCATTGTAGCTATGGTTCATCATAAATCATGTGGGACTTCACCCACAAAGAGTAGGATCAATGGATGATCAATGAATATTGTTTCATATAAAGGATACTTCACGCCAAAACAACTATCCAGGAGGGTCCATGTTCTAGACGATTGCTGCAGCATTATTATTGACTGCTCTAGGAAGCCTTCACCATTAACCCTATATCAGTGTTTACCATAAAACGTCTTTTCAACCACAAAATAAAATCTCAATTTTAATTACTAGAAGAATTATAGATTAATAAATTTTTCTCCAAGCATGTCATCAACCAAATTAAATTTTTATTTTCCCTCCAAAATTCAAAATTCATAATAACACATTTCATTATAGAATGAACATAGTTTATTATTCATTATAAAAGGATGTGTTAATAGTGTAATTCTATATTGGAGGGACTATGAAATATGTAACGAATTATAAATTGGTCGGAAAACCCTGAGAGTATTATTTGATTGTAAAATTCATTGTTTCTACCTATAATGAACATTTGATAGATTTTATTGACCCTGTTCAGATCCTTTATAGGTTAAATAGGTTGAGATTAAAATATAATAACTCATTAAGTGAATGTGATCATTGATTCACCCCTCCATGTCATATTGATATAATTGGATCATGGAATAACATGTGGTATTTAACAGTAGTTATCTCTTAATATCCAAGGAGTATGGTTAATCACAATGATATGAACAGTTGGGGAGTTTTTACATTTGATGAAATTAAATAACATAGTGTGAGCAATATGATGCTTCCATATCATCATTTATTTGGTCTTGAAGTTAGGGGTATTTATACAATGGGATTCCATCCCATTATTGAAAATGATAATATAACTCATTTTGATAGAAAAAAATATGAATATGGGTGGACAAAAAAGAAATATATTTTATTTAATAAGTAGTTAATTTTTTACATCAACATAATTGTTCTTGCAATGAAAAAATGGATATGCAGAAAATTGAGAATCATTATTAAAGGAAAACATTTGATGGAATCTAAGTGAAATGGTTTTACGAAAAAAATATATGTATATTAATATGGACTATAATAAATATATTGGCATATATTTAATTTATGATGATGTTATAATCTTGATAATCACGGGCTTGATTAGAAACATAAAGAGTTTACTATTGTGATGAAACATATAAGGAATTTTTAAAATAATATTTTCCACACATTATAAACATTTTTATATTAAGATAAAGTTTTAAATGATTAATTTTTTATTATTTGAATTTAATATGAAATTAATAATGTTTTAAATTTATAAATATTAAAGATATGTTTTGGTATATTTTGAATCCATGATAGATTGTAAATATATAATGACTAATGAATTTTGTGGGTAAAATTACGATGATAAAAAATTTCTCAAAAACATTATACCTTTATTATAAAGGTGTTTTGTGAACAAATAATGGAATTAAATACTAATAAAATTTATTTTATATATTACAAAATGATATTTTCAAAATTTTAAAACTATTTCTGAAAAAGAATTATGACACCTCAAAAAAATTCCAAACAAGAAATCACTTTCTTTGCTCTAGAGTTATTTTTTTACTCATTATGAAATGATGATAATTGTGAAGAGACAATCGAACTCCAATGGGAATTGATAACAAAGTTAGAATATTTTATTTATGAAATTTAGAAGTGCATGAAATGAATGTGATAGTGATGAAGTAAAAACACATGTAGGATAAGGAAAAGGTAGAATTCATCTTCTAAGAATCTAAATTTTTTATAAAAATGATGAAACAATAGTTATAAATTTATAAAAAAAGGAAATTTTGTTTGGTTTCCACGAAGAGAAAAAAACATAGAAATAATAATAACTATTAGATATGAAATAAACAAATATCAACATTAAACTTGAGTTAAATAAATATATATCTGAGTTTACAAATGAAATTTATGTGGAAGGTGAATATTCAAATGATAATGAGATTTAAAATAAAATAGTTAAGGAAGGATTATTTCTGTTCATTCATAAAATAGTCCTACCATTGTATGGAATTAAGGGTCAAAATTTAATCTTGGTCATTTTTGTACCAAGGAGAATTAAATAAAATATTTCATACTAATGAAAGAAAATATATCATGAATAAAAAAACCCTTGAATAAAGGACGTATAAATAATGACCAAATCATAATCATTTCCAAAAAATATATATTAAAAATAAAGGATCGAAATTGAAGGGTAATATAATTTAGGAAGGTATGGATAGAAATTCATTTCATATTTTTTCAATATTTTATTAACATGAAAGATAAAAGAACCCATGATCTATTTGAATATGAAAATAAGGATAAAAAATGAAAAAAATGTATTCCTAAAAAGAGAGGAGAAAAAGTAAATAAGTATTATTTTCATTTTAATAAATTTTTTCAGGAAAATTATAATAGAAATTTTTTTATATTAGAAATAAGTAATCTCTTAGGGTCAGATAAAATTTCCCACATTAATGTTTTCATTAAATAGAAAATAGGTTCCTCTATTATTTGTTTTAAATCATAAGGTATTGATGGAAATGGATTTAGATATATTTTCAAGAAAATAACCATATTTGTGTTATAAATATATAATATCTTAATGATAATAAGAATAATAGTGAGTCATTTAGGGTATATTATATGGGGAAGAAATTATTCACAATTTGCATTCCAATAAATATGGTATTTCCATAAAACTACCAGAATCCCATGAATGGGATACGAATAACACTTCTTTTTATGAATGTTATGTAAATGAATATAAATTTAGAGTGTTGGTTTATAATTGGGTGAGAATGGATGAGTTATCTATTTGGACATGAATTTTTCGATGGATTGCATATGTCAACATAGGCTTAATAATTTTTAAGAGAACCCCAATAATGAAGTATTTATCTTGTATTAACACGATGAGTTTTTATAGAAATATTTGAAAACCTCAATCTTGTATATATTATATTCGACACCTAGTTATCACATATAGTCATATATTATATTAATAAGTCGATATATTATATGTTATTCATGTAAATTCATCCATCTCTACAAGGTGGTAAATGGGGAAGAAAAGATAATGTTTTGAATAAAAAATAAATTACCTGATATCCACCACTATCTTTTATTTGTTTTATCAATATGTGTTATATGAAATATTAATTTACATATTAATGTTCTATGATATTTTTCATTGATGTATTTAGAAAAAATAGAATGAGAGATATTGATGGGAATCCAAAAGGATTTAGTTGTTTTTTATCTAAATAAGGGAACATATGTTGATCATGTCAACATTTGTTGATATAGAAGGAAAATGCCATTACATAGCATAATTAATTTTATAGTGAGAGTTTCTAAATTTTTAAATCTTGAAGGGGACACATCATGATGATATTTGTGGTGGAATTCTAGAGTATTAGTGAAAAAAAACCACAATCGAAATATTTGTAGGGAATATTGAAGTGGTCATTATTGAATATATTTAGAACATTAATAGGGAAACAAAATTTCACTGGGAGTGGTAGTTGATGGGTTCTTATATATAACATAAGAATTTCGATAATGGTGAGAGAGAGTCAATTGAGAAGAAGAGTAATGTGTTGATGATCACGTTGGTCAACATAGATATAAGGCGGTCCCAAACTATTTATCATGTCATGGTTAGTAAAAAAAAGCTAATGCATTATTATAATGATAAGAAGCGCGTGTTTTTCAGTTGGCATTCCATCTATGAGGCATAGTGAGCCCAAAATCGTCAACATGACATGGAGTAGTGACTATTAAAAGGTATTTTACGTATTGATTACATTCAAAAGACTTTTATGTTTGTGAGGAAGCCTTGTTGATATGTTATATGAGAATTTTATTTGATGACTCATAATGTAGTGAAAAGAGGGAAACATAAGTGAAAATTTATTTTATTTATCTAGAATAGGAAAACATTCCACAACCTTTGTGAGATAGATTCTAGATGAGAGTGAGTACTTACAAAAAAGAGATTATTATGATACTGATGGATCATATATCAATGAGATTATAATGTGATGAAAATCTAAGGGACATTGTAGAGCATGAGAGTTCCTAAGTCCATGTGATTTCATGGGATCCAAATAGATCAAAATCAAAGAAAATATAAATCTCATTTCAACACCAATAGGCTAAATATCATCATATCAATTAAAGATATTAATGATATTATACACATGAAGACCATTTGATCAATATTTTATTAAAGGATACCAATCATAAATAACTTTATATATAACATGATTAAGTGGTTTTATTTTATTGGATTATATTTTTAGAATGTGTGTTTATTCTAGTTGAATCAATAGGTGGAATAAACACAATTGATTTTTGATAAATGATATTATGTAAATTTTAGGGAATCCATGTGTGTGGGGGTGACTATCCATCCCTGAAAGGCATATAATAGTTAGGCTGAAAATTGAATATTTAACGTTCATCGATATTTCATAGTTTTTGTATTCATGTAATTGTTGGGAGATTATATTTAGTTGATTTGTAATCATTGAATTCTTAAGAGGTTGATTATAAAAAAGATTAAATCTTAAAATAAAAGATATTATCGATCCCCACCAGCCCCTCTCAATGATCCTTTCATATCATGGTCTAACACTATATCACTGCTCAAATTTCCATTTTTGGAAAATAAATGTGTATTCTTAAAAACATGAATCATTAAAGTATATACCAAGGTTATATGATGAATTTTTCAATATTTGATGAAATTTTCATAATGTCAATATGTTGAAAAAATAATAACATAATGGAGATCATGATGAAAAAATAACTTGATTTGTTATAGTTGGATATATGTGGTCTGATGGTGATTATGTCAACTAATAGAAATGGAAACTTCTTGATTTTTATTGATGATTTAGCTGATAACAATAATGTTTATGTTATATTGAGTAAATAATAGGTTCGTATATGTTTCATTATCATTTGGTAGAATATTATATATAAATTTTGATGTCTTATAATATATTTTTGATATAAAAAACGACACAAATTTATAAATGGAGACATTAAAAACATTGTGAGAAATTTGGAATAAGTCACAAGATTTTTAATTAATGTACACCTTAAAAATTGGGTTTTAGTGAATGAATTACTATTTAGTAGAAATTATATGATCCATGTTATTAGAGTATGAAATTTCATGAACCTGTAAAGGTCATCCCAAATATGGGAACCCTAGATGACCCATGACTAGGATCTAAGGGGGTTATTGAACCCCATGGGCCATCAACTATAGTCAAAGAAAAATATTTACCCAATTGGTAATTAATTGTACTAGTTAAAAAATTATAAAAAAGATACATCCACCTAAATGTGAAACATGACCATTATATATGTTATAATGCCACAATAACCAAATATGTAGTATCAATAAAATAATGAAACATGTAAAGCATACTCTTGATCTTTCATATGAACCTATACATCACCTTGTGCCTCATAATGTCTAAAGGACATTACCTATCGCAATGGGTTGAAAACCAATGTATGGGTGTCATAAAACATTCATTGGGAATTATTCATTCCTCACATTACTATATCAATTACTACTATAATCAATATCACCAAACAAACAAAAAAGGATACAAATAATAAGAGCATCCAATAGAAATGATGAAATAGTTTCAAGGAAAGATAAAATATATTTATATTCTTATAAAACCACATTATAAAAAATAAATCATTTAGAAGTGGATAAAAAATTTCCAAAAATGTAAAGATAACCCAAAACCACTCAAACAAGACTCCATTTGATTGTGGGTTTCTATCCTACTCAATAGCTTCCTTGAAGATGAATTTTCAAGAATTAGACTAGAAAACACTTGAATTATAAAATATATGTGTGAGAAAAAAACCCTATTGGTCACCATACCCCAAATTTATATAGATTATTTAATTTCAAATACTAAAAAATATAGTTAGGAAAATAATATATAATATATCTTCTTTATAATGATTTTCATAAAGAAATAGGATGTAAAATCATGGTGTTGTTTACGATATTCATTACATTACCATTTTATGTGAAAACAATCACATGGAAAATTATTTTCCATAAATTATTCATCCATTTAAAATAACTATTTTAATGTATCTCATTAGTACTATCTCATAAAAACCACATTTAAAATGTTAATTCTAAAAAATTAATTTTTTTCTGTTGTGAAAATTGGTCTCTTAAAAAATTTCTAAAAACAACATTATATGTAAAATATTTTTATCACCTTGTAAATTGTTTTTAAATCACACAAACATTTAAGGAAAACTAATTTTTTATAATGATCAAAATTACCCTTTCCAAATTGGATTGAAATGACATATATGTAAAACTATTTTAAAATATAATCTCAATCCACTGTTGAAAATGATATAAAAATAATTCATTCTGAAATAGATAAATTACTCACACATTCTATAAAACCACATTGAAATCAACTTAGAATATATAAATGTTTTAAAACATCACCCACATGTTTAAAAAAACCATATTAAATCATAATAATCCTATAGAACCCTGAAAACAATTTAAATTCATCAAAAACATAGTTTGAAAATCTTGTGTTAATAATTTAACAACTAAAAAATAAATTTTACATTAGGAACAACTTTTGAAAGACTAAAAAACATTAAAAATATACATAAAAATTTTTATTAACACATGGAATAGAATCTATTTCCATGAATATGGTTCAATTAGTTTATAATTCATCAATTTCCACCATTTAACACATACAGATGTATATCATTAAAAAACAAACCCTTGGATACCAACCCATATGTAATATCATTCAGTATAAATAGAAAAAAAATGTATACCTTGGTTTAATGAAAAGCTTTCCAAATGTTGTCTCTGTTAATGGTGAACAACCAATCCTACCAATAAAATTCCAACACCGCAAATATATTGATAGATCCACATAATTTGGTCTAACACCCACCATAAAATCATACCACATGATAATAATGGGTCATGGGATGTAGAAAAATAATGGGAATGTGATAAAATGGTAGGGAGGAAGAGTTTATACGAAATTAAAATATAGAAACCCACCGTAATCAATTGCTGAAATGAGAAGACCCCAATATTTCATATATATTAATTACCACTTATTTGATGAATATTCATTATATATCGTTATGATACATGTGATTACCATATGGGTATTTTTTTATATGAAACTTGGATACAAAAAATTTTGGCACCTTAAAATTGTGCATCATCTCTATATATTTACCTCAAAATGAGGTCACTCTTATGAAAAATGTAATATGAAACATTTATTTATATCCAATGAAAAAATAATAATAATGGGAGAACTCAAATGATCGATAAGGGTAATCATGGGTTATATCATTATATGAAACTTTTTATGTATAACATGAGTACAAGGGTATGACAACATGATGAAAAAAATGTAAAACCATACCAATCAATTAATAGATCCTATTATTATATTAACTAATAAATAATGGGATTTTATAAGATATGAATTAAAATGAATTAAAGAACATGATCCCTTAGAGAATAAATTATATATATAATATAATGTAGTAAAATTGTTTAATAAGATTTAGAATAGTTATAATCAAATGAATCCTATCTAAAGGATACTGAACATCACATTCAACACATGTTAAAATAAATATAGCTATTTATTTACATGATTAGGTCTATGGATAGCCTCCTATGTACCCTCTTTCAGGATTGGGGTATTATTTTTTTGAACCTCTTATGGGCTTGGGATAACCTCATATTATCCCTTTAATCTCACCAAAATTTAATGTTTACACAATGCATTGGTAGAAAATAATGGACTAGTGCGCCACATAGTACAGTCCATTCTTATGTTTTCCACAAGATAATGAAAACAATTTTTATTTCTTAAGAACATAACCCATGGAAAAGAATATGAGTTTCATGAATATTTGACCAACATCATCATATACGATTTAGGGAAAATTTAATTATTATGACATTGGTTCATATTCCTATTAAATCATAACCAAAATCAGTAGATATTGTAATATATGAAAATAATTTAATTGATCACAATAAAATTTCTTGATAAAATAATATCTCCATTTCGAAAATAAATATTTTAAACATAATAATTTACAATATATTATGAAATTAATTATCAATAAAGAGAACAAAATAAACATAAAAATGATGATTTAATGAAACTAGTATTCACAATGGCGTGAAATTATGTTTATGCGGTGTATATTAAAACAAATATTCGATTAACATGTTCAGTAAAGAGTCAAAATAACCATGTCTAGAAATCAAAAATAATGCTCCTTTTATAATTCTTTATATAAAGTCAAAAATGGGAAAAATGAGTTTATAAAATCCATGGGTAATCTCCAAATTAATTTGATAGAAATTTAACCAATATATGGATATAGAAGAACAAACCACAAATGGCTGGTATAAAAAAATGAATCATATCGCTACATGGGGGTCATAGTCTTAATATATGCGGAAGTTATATTTTCATTCCCCATATGTTGGAAAATAGATGGTAACTGATTTTACTATTATTATAATAATATATATGTATGTTTATGATAATGTATAATAAATTATATATGAGACAATACTTTTAGGGGACATTTAATATAAATTAAATTGAGTGATATTGGTTAAGATTTTATCTCTTCCTTGAGATACCTCAATTGTTTCACACCTTAATCCTTGAAAGATTGTTCACAAGGGAAGAATAGAAGAATTATGTTGAAGAGAAGGAATATATAATTTCATTTGGGTAATTATTTTCTAACATAGAAGGCTATAATTGTGTGAATAATGGGGGATAATAGGTTATCTTTTATATGTGAGGGGAGGATCAAATGTAACACCCCAAAATTTCAAAGGAATAATATTGCATTTAATGACGTGCATGACACCCAACACCAAAAATGTAAGGGAATATAATATCCTCAAAATTTAAAGTATATTTACTATTTTAAATATATTCTATATATTCTAAATATTTTAATGCACACAACATTGATAAATATTTTTTACACACAAGAGCGAATTTGTTTGGTAGTTTGTGTTTCATAAAAGACTGAATTTTATTGAACCACATTATATTATTAAAATATTGTTATTTAATATAATAAGATGAAATATAAACATTAAATTAACATTTATGACTATTATTAACTGTATTATTAAAATATTTGGTTGAATTAACTAGTTAAAATTAATTATAAATTAATAAATGAACCAATTGATTGTAATGGTACTGTTTTAATAAAAAACTATTTTTATCTCACAAAGTCATATTTAATAATAAATTAAATTTATTTAATTTAAGGGGTGATGTTAATTTGAAATATATATTATATATTCATTCATATATTTTTTACATTCACCCCATATATTGGATAATAATAAGATAATAAAAAGCCAAATATTACAGATAAAATCCAACATTTTTAAAAAAGCAATTTGACCACCTTTTTATAGATCACATAAATTAAATATGCTTTTTGAATATTTAATGAATTTAATATGATAAAATTAAATTAAATTTTTATATAGATATTTTAAAATAAACATAGGGTGGATTTTCCGTATTTTTATGTGATGTTTAATTGTTTTATGACTAGTGAAAATACTAAATTTTAATTCAGAAACTACATTTCCATTTAATTTATTTTTGTGGATAAATTATATTTTCGATCTATTTTAATGTTTCATTACATAAATTTTATTTATATTAATACAATTTATTTATTTTAAATCAATTACACTTTGAAATTGGATATAGAACACAACAACCTTTTGGATTCTTTTACTTTAAAACCCACATTGTCATCCATCTATGGGGTTAATTTTAAATTAATTTCTTCTAATTTTGTGATTGGATTTTGGAAATATGGATTCCATATTTATAAAAATAATAAATTATAATTTATAATTAAATAAACATAGTTTATTTAAAATATATTAGTGAATGTAATTAAAAATAATTACAAGGATTAATAGGAAAATTTTCACAACAAGGGTCCAAACTGTAAATTTAAATGATAAATGACTTAGATACATGTAAAAAATACATTGAATGGAAATATTTCTAACCTATTATCAATGTTAAATAAATTTTACTATTATTGGAGGCACATTTCAGAGGAACAACATGTGTGGAATTCCCATTTAATAAATTTACTAGAATGACACTACTCTTCCACTATAAAAAAGCAGTCACCCCTCCCAAATTCTCACACCTCTCATACCACTTTTAGTTGAACAAAATATGATAAAATAAGATGAAAATACCCTAAAATCATCCTATAGGACCCAATTTGTGTATAAATTCATCCACGTAATCAATTTGGTGCAAAAAATGGGTTATACAAAGAAGAGGCAGCATCCTTCCTCAAGCTCTTTTTTTTATTTTAATTCTCATATAACTAAAATATTCTTATTAAATTATTAAATAGTAAACTAATTATAATAAATATTAAATGATGTTTTTATTTTAAGGGTTATACTTAAACTTACACACATCCATCTAATGATTAATCAATATACTTTTTATTGTAATTGCGAACTAGTGCCTCGCAAAAGGATGTCATTCGTTTTTCATTTACCTCCTCTCATTGTTGGTAATTATAATCCAAAATTTATTTATATAATAATTATATGTTATTTATTATTTATATATGGTTATGGTATCATTATATACGACTCACTTTCATTATCTCCATTTTTTGGGAATATGATAACAACTTGTGTAGAATTGTGGACTATCCCCTCTTTAAAAGGATTTGATTCATTCACGCTATACCTGAATTGTATAAAGAATAGTTTAAATAAAAATACATGAAATATATTAAATAATATATTTATTTAAATATATCTTATAAATACATGTATAACTAATTTAATTTTAATACTTTTAAATGTTGTGGAGAAATGAAAGTAGCATTCATGTGTAATATGGACTACAGTCCCAAGAATGTTGCATTTAATTTATTATCTACAGAAACTGAGGATTATTATAAATAAATATATACTAAATATATATGATATTTAAATCAATTTTTACATTATATATATAATGAATCCCTGATGTAATTAATATTATATACAAGTTACAAGAAAAAACACACTCGCAATACTAGGAAATTAACACCTAAAATTGTGAAAATGATGAAGGTCTATTAAAAAACAGGTAAAGAGATATTATAATAACATAATATATGATATTATAAATAATATTATTCTTATGTTATTTGTTAGTAACATGATTAAAACTATTATATTGGAGGTCAATGTAAATTCATTGGAAATGAAACATAAGGCTATATATTCTTATCTAACATTTCATTCTGTATTTCATACACCACTTTAACCCCAAATTTTTTTTGGTGTATGTACTAAAAAAATTTATATAATATGTCATGAATTATTTTCTATTAATGTTATTTTTAGTTTCAATTTGAATTATTTCATCTACGGGCATTTGAACTTAAAATTACAATGTGGTTATGAATTTCATAACCCAATTCCTTTATATGCGTAATATTAACTGATCATTGTCATTAATATTATATGATTTCTTCTGTAATATATATTTAATATCAATTATTGTATTTACACCTCATATATTTGGACTGAATGTTGACTGAAATAAACTATTCCTCGGTTGAGTCTCACATCAATGTTATAGTCTTTCGAGGGTTTACTTCACAATCTCATTTTATTCATGAATATTTACACTAGAATTTTCATTCGAGGAAATTATTTGACCAATTTTCAATCAACCAAATCATTTTATTCTCATATTGTTATTCAGAACTTTTTTCAAGTATATGTACCATTTTTTGACTCCTTGTTAATATAAATTCATTTTAAAATGTTTTTATGAAAACCAAAATTTATTTCTCTTTTTTATTTATAGAATAAGTCATCTTAAAAAACAATGTTTTGAAAAAGGTATTAAAAATGTCATTACCATTCAAAAAATATTTATTAATGGAATCTTTACCCTTCTTTATTTTATTTTATTTTTCAAATGAAAAATCTTTTTTTCCAAACAAGACACTTTCCTATCATTTTACCTTGAAAAGTGAATGTTCTTTCTACCTTGTACGGAATGTATGGATTTACCCACCATTTTTTCATCGACAACTCCATAGCAATTTTAAAAAGATATGCTTTAAATATATATTTTTTATTTTATTTTTAAAAATGTATTTTGAAATTTCTTTCGAAACTAAATGGATATTTTCCTAAATAATGTTTTGAAAATATATTTTTATTTTATTTCCAGTCATCAATGACAAATACCCATTATTTTACTCCTCATGGGATATATTGTATTAATAACATCCTTATTCTTCATTTGGATGGTTTATTTTCCCTTTAACTGTGAATAGTATTGTCATTAAATACATTTATTTCATTTTTATGACCATTTAAATATTCAATTTCTTATGATATTTCATCCTTAAAATTCTCCTTGATATCCATATCATTTATCATCTGTATAATTATCTACTAAACTATATATCATTTTTGCATATGGAGTTCACTTTGAATGTTATTTTATATCTAGGAAAATATTGATAAATGTATATCCATTACTCTATATATATATTTTATATGTTACATTGTTTATAAACTAATTCTATTATTCGATATATAATGAATTATTTGGATACATATGACATAAGTGGGGCCCAGTTATAGATTTCCCCTTGATGCATCTATAGTTTTATGGGATGGGTCAATTGGCTAACCTTAGATGTGGTTTTACGTGATAAAAAACCATATTCTAAAAGATCATGATGGTAAAGGTTCCATGTACCTAAAATCACAGAGTGAAATAATTAATAAATTACATCATTTTTATTTAGTTATTATTATCCATGAGATGATTCATTTACATATCTATAAATTATTTTCATTCCTAGTTTATTGTTTTTAGTAGTATGAGTTTTAGTTATTTTTCATTCCCTATTGATGATTCATTATATATTTATTTTAATTGCACGTGTTTTTGGTTATTACCTTGAAATATGGTTTATCCATTTAGTTTATTTATTATATAGAATTAGTGTTCATTTAATTATTTGATATGTTAATTAAGATCATTGATTTATTATTGTGCAACTATACATTACCCTTACTAAGTATTTTAACTCACACTTATTTTATTAATTTCTCCAAGAATCCAAGATACATAATAAGAAGGGAATTCAAGTATATTGTATATGAAATAAAGTAATTATAAATGAAATAAAAAATTATGTTGTAATTCATGTTTTAATTTGAAATAATAGACTCATGTAATATCTACATTACTAATATAACTATACACTTTGGTCCTTTGGTATTCGATTCATGGAAATCAAACTACTTTAATGGGAGTAGACCCTGGCTCTGGGATTATTGGGTCTGATCTCCACAGTTTGTATCAGATGATGTTTAGTGACAACCTTGAGAACTATATTCAGGAAAATATTTATTTTAGATTATATACATATGGTGGACTTTGATGATAATTTTAGAAGAAAAATATATCATTGTTTCTATGGTATATATTATGTGGGCCTTCTTAGCAATGAATCCCTATATAGATACTTCAATTGGATGTTGTTTTGAAACAAATTTAACTTGGGGTTAAAACTCTATCAAGTTTCATCAGGCCTAACATGAGAATAACCTAGAACATGAAAATGGACCTTATGAAGATCCTTTTCTAACAATCCCATGTTATGTTCTAATAATAATTCACATTTTTTAAAAACCCTTATAAATTATTTGAATAGATAATGGAAATTAAAGAATGATATGTTTACTTCGTACATACATTTTTGAAGAGTTTTAATGTAATGATTTGTGTATATAAATTATTCATATTTCCAATTTTCGAATAATTTAATGTGATTAATGATTTTGGAAGTAAAAAAAGTAGTTAAAAAAAAATCTGAGTAGTGGAGAGTTTTGGAACCAAAAGGCATCTTGCACCGTGAGTGAAGAGATGCAGTGCAACACCAAATTTTTGAGGAATTTTGAAGGTTGAGAAACTGGACGATGAATGATTACACATCATGTATCATAATTACATGTCTTGAGATTTAGTATGGGAAGTATATATCCAAGAAATTTTGTGATGTAAATACACACTATGAAATACAATTACACATTTCATAACTGTATTAAACATTATTTCCTTTTGGGGGACACATTTTTGTAGAAGAAATATGATGAGATTAATGGGATGCGATGATTTAAGTATTACACATTGTGAGTCCAAATTATACATAATGAAAGGTGTCAATGTCCAAAATCATTGAATATGATTTTCATGAGATTCATAAGGATTCAAATATGTAGAGGAAAATAAGAATTATGATTACAGGATGTGTAATAACATTACACATCATGAAATGTGTTAGGAAGATCCCAACCAGAGTATATAAAAAGATGAGCTTCCTACTACTATTTGATTCATTTTTGGTGGAGGATAACTAATGAAAGCTAGTGGAGTTGTGCCCACCTACTGTTGCAACATTTCTTTAGGGTTTTATTTATTTATTATCTACACCTGCTCATGGTTAACATGAGCGTTTTATTTATTTGTTCCATAGAATGCATGGTGAATGAGGATTGAATGTATAAGGTATTTTATATTTTAATGAAATTCATTTTGGGATTTTAGGTGTTTCTTCAACTCTATATATTCCCTGATTATTCATGCATGACCACTGTGACCAGGGATTGAAGAATGGGTTAATTTCATACTTTCTATGCGCATGACCATTTACTTGAATGATTTATTACATGGTCTTAATATGTGATCATGGTTTTATATATTCACCATGAAAATCAAGGTTTCCATTTACCTATGTTTAAAATAGGTCTTGGTTTAACCATTTATTGAAATATTAAGTAACAGATCCTGAGAGACAAGGTGTTTTATATATAGTTTATTTATCATGACAATTTAACTCACAAGGATATAAATCTAATGAATACATAGTTATCAATTAATTATTTCATTTATTTTCATCTCATGTACCATGATTCAGGGCTTCCTAACATCCATTTTATATTTTAAACTCCCACTTATTATACAAATCACACACTCAGTTGCTTAGATTTATTTTCATAAAAATGCAATTAGTTATAGTTTATTTTATTTATTTAAAATTTTCTCTAATATGATATATTTGGTTTCAACATTACACTTGAAATTCCTATACTAATGTATAGATTATATCATTTTTGGTTTCATGTTATAAATTTCTATATTTTCTAACCGAGTGAGAATAAATGTAGGCCAAGGGGATATCAATTTTTTTGAAATATTTATACCCCACAGGGCATCATAATATCTTATAAGGATAAACAAATTTAATAATTTATTAAACTCAGAAAACATATCTAAATTTATAGTACTTTGTGATTCTAATGGTCGAAGCCACATAGAAAATTCATATGTTCAAAATTAATTATGAAAAGTAAAATTTTTGTTGATTGATTTGTTTGAATAAAATAGATAGATGAAAGAAATGATTGGGTTTGATATCAGGATAGGATACATGGCAGGTTTAGTGATTTTCAAAGACATGTGATAGGGATTTAATTGATTATGGGTCTGTTTAGTTTTAGTGTTGGGACTGGGTTGGTGTGGAATCTTGGTCTTTATATCCAACCCTAATAATTTGATGGCACCATTGGAATGGTCATCTACTAAATGAAATCACAAAATTAAGAAACCCAAATCATTATTTAAAAATAATCATCCTAGATTGTTTAATAGTCATAATAAAATTAAGTTATTAATTTATATAATGAAATGATAACCTTCATAACGTAGAAGTGGTGATGTAATATATATTTGGAATTGATAAATAATTTTACATAAATATAGAAAATGAATAAAAAAATAAATAATACCTAGGAAGCACCCCCAATTCAATTGCATCACTCTACATTAAGTGAACGAATCACTCATGCTACACATGTTTAGAACAAGTAGCATGGGTACCTGAAGAATAATAGTAGTGAATAATAGTGGTGAATTTGGGATACTGATCATCATTGTATCACCTGGTGGCATACCTTGGTTTTTCATGTCCTCCACTGGTCACAAAGTCTCTTGAAAGGGTGTACAAGGGTATCATTTAATTAGACTTCCAATCAAAGATTCGTTCGGGGTGCATTTGTTTTTTTCTATAAGTTAACATTTAAATAAAGTGTAACTGGGTTACAAGACATGTAATCCATTGATCATTAGATGTCACGAATATTGGAAAGATAATCTCTAATATCTATTCCCAAAAAAATATCACATCGTGAAATAGGGATTCATGATGTGTATTGATGTTTCATAGCATTTATTCAAGTCATGACTTGTCATATGTGGAAAATTAATTTTTGAAAAACACATGACTTGTAAGTATATTAAATGACATGTAATCATTTTATTCAACTTATAGCTCTACTTTATCTCCAAAAACTTATTATCACACCACATCACATTACTCGAGAGTGAAGTATAATTAAGCTCTTATTTCCAACTCTTTTCCTTCACTTTTTAATAATTCATTGTTTCTTTCAAAAAAATAATTAAAGATTTCAATACATTCCTAAATTTGGAAAGATTAATCAACTATATACAAAATATAAAAATTAAAACACTCTAATATCTATGCATGAAATAGACTTATAAATGTCCAATGTTTAACCTGTGCTGTGTTATATTGACGATAAGGTGTCATTACTTAGAAATCCTATAAATTATAGTACAGATGCACTCTACACCAAGGAATGTGTAATATGGTTATAAAAGGATTAAGTATTTATGTATTATGGTTGTATTAAAAACAATATTTAAAATGATATTTATAGATTATTTTTATTTCAAGGATGTCCATCATATTTACATTAGATATTATTTTAATATAGTATTATAAAATAAAAACCTATGTTTATGGTGACAACCCATCCTTTCTGATATGGATTTGGGGCTTGAACCCATGATCGAATAAAAATAAGGGTTTCATGAAAACCATTGACTTTGACAATGTCCTAAATAATGTGTAATTATTTTTAGTTAAATATGTTTTTGCCTAAATATTAATGATTATCTATTTGAGTTAAATTTTAGTTTTAGAGATAATTATATTAACTATATTTAATTTCCAGAATATTTTGAGACAAATATTAAGACTTATCACACTTTTATGCGTCTTAAGATCTGTTAAATGTTTATTTTTGTGCTTCAGACATCAATATTTATTTTGATTGAAATGGAAATTGGTCAAAAAAATGAAAATATGGAATCATTCATACGAAATTGAAACCATTCAGATAATTATAATTCCTATTATTCATAGGCATTAAAAATATTACCTATCATTTGGACTATGATCAAAACATTTGGTCCGAATAATTCAATTTTTATTGAACCGATGTACTTCTAAATAATAAAAAATTCACGGATTTGAGACTCTAGAGCTTCCATTGATTATTATATTTTTTATTATTGGTGACCTAAGTGAATATGTATAAATATTTGTGTTTTCCTGAATGTACATATCACCACACTCCACTAATGTTCTCTAACATAGAGACATAGTTATTTATTAGCCCACATGAACATTATATACCCCATTATTTCTTTTCTAGAGAATATTTAAAGAACAATTCTCATTATGTGGAAAATAATATAGTAAAATATAAAAAAATTGTTTTAAATGTTGAGTTTTTTTTAGAATTTAATGTAATTAAGAAGGGGAGAATGTAACACCCCAACTTTCTAAAGAAAGAACATTGCATTTAATAGCATGCAAGAAATGAAACACCAAATAGATAAGGGAGAATAAAATATGAATACACACATTGATATTTAATATTTTAAATATATTCAACATATTTTATACATTTAAATACATGAAGCCCAGAGTTATCTTACATTAGATGAAATACATACTTTTTTAGTATTTTGTGTTACATGCGATACAAAGTTTTTCTGAACAAAAATTTATTATTAGATCACTATTAATTGATATTTTATCATGTAAACTAAAAAATAAATATGTATTTATGAATAATATTTCCAAAATTATAAAAATATATGTTTAAATTTAGTGGTTAAAAATTATTTATAAATTAATATAAGAACTAATTG
Source organism: Viscum album (assembly GCA_963277665.1). Lineage (NCBI taxonomy): Eukaryota > Viridiplantae > Streptophyta > Magnoliopsida > Santalales > Viscaceae > Viscum > Viscum album. The sequence goes on along the minus strand of OY728158.1, from coordinate 1,536,281,394 downwards.
AATATAACATTTATGTTTTACAACCTTTTTATCATCACAAATTAATTTTTACCTAATAAATAAAATTTAATTAAAATTTTTGATAGATATTAATTATATATATATATATATATATATTATATTTGGTCAAATATTTGTTAAATTCATCCAATATATCTTATATTCATTATATATGAAAAGACACAATATTATGCTTAAAAACTAATATTGTTATATAAGAAATTATATTTCCTTTTAATGGAGAACCAACATTAAATATGAATATTTACATATTTATGAATTTAATTTAATAAAATAAACATAATTTTTGATTGATATATGTCAAAATATAGTTACGCCGATTGGTTTGGTAATTCTCTAGGTAGTTTCATTATTTGATGAAAAGTTAAAAGTACTGAATTTTAATTAAATACATATTTTTCATCTAATTTATTTATAGGGTAAAAATATATTATTTATTGTTTTAAATATAATTTAATAAAATTTTATATATATTAATTCAATTTATGTTATTGTCACCAATCCGAATTTGAAATCAGATATAAAAACTATGAAATCTTTATGATGTTTTTTACTTTAAAAACCAACATTGGCATCCTGTTAGCAGGATAAAATTTAAATTATTTTCTACTACATCATCTATTTGGTAATAATTTTTTTTCTATATTTCTAATATTCATATTTTTTAATTTATAAAAAATTTAAAATACTTATTAACAATAATATTAGTGAAACTAATTATAATTAATTACAACATTTAAAAGGAAAATTAGTGTAACAAGGGACTAAACCATTAACCTTTAAGACCAAAATGATATATATAATTCTCCAAAATCCATTTAATGCTAAAATTTTAACCCTATGTATCCATGTATATATTTTTCCCATTATTAGAGAAATATATCAAAGAAAAAACATGTTTCTAATTCCGTTTTTGAAAATTTACTAGAATGTCACTCCTCCTCCACTGTAAAAATGAACTCACCCCTCCCACTTCCACAAACCTCTCAAGACATATTTACTCAACATAAATCCACTCTAAGAAGCTAAAAATATCACTAAACTCAACCTATAATCCTAACATTGGGTATAAAGCTGTTAAATTATTCCCTTTCATGCAGACCAAAATGAGTTATGTAAAGAAGAAGTAAGATCCTTCCTCATGCTCTTTGGTTTTATTTTCATTCTCCACTACCAGTAATATTCCAATTCAATGACTGTATAATAACCAAAATATCATTAATATACTATGACATATTTTTTCTAAGGGTAATAAATACACTTACACACACATTTATCTTTTGGGTAACAAACTTATAGTTAAGTTGTACAGTGAACTACCGCCTCACAAAACAATGTCATTTGTTTTTCCTTTACCACCTCCCATGGTTGAAAATTATAATGGAAAAAAATTTATATATTAAATATAAGATATTTGTTATTTCATTATTCTTATTTAATATTAATATAAAACAAATCTTCATGCTTTCAAATTTTTTGGAATATGAAAACATCATTTGTGGATGTGTGGACTACAACCTCCAAAATGTGATGTGATTCGTTCACGCTATACATGGAATGTATAAATTATAGTTATAAATTTTTTACAAGAAATATATGAGATAATAATTAGAAATTATTTAAAATATACATATACAAATATATAAATAAATTATTTTTCATTATTTTAAATACATAAAATAAATGAATGTAGTGTTCATGCATAAGAACGAAAAACAGTCTTTTTAAACATTACATTTAATTTTCTATTAAAATATTATAAATTATTATAAATAATTACATAATGAAAATATATGATATTTAAATATTTTTTAAATATTTTTATATACAGAAATCATGATATAATTAATTATAAAAATGCAGAATGAGTCAAATGTTATTCGTAATACTTGGAAATTAACATTGAAAATAGTAATAATAATAATAATAATTTTACATGTAGGAAATAAGATATTGTAAGATGAAAATATATGATATTATAAATGTAATTATGTTTCAATAATAAGTGAGTAACTTTTTCAAAATCATTATATAGGTGGATACATGACCTTCTCTCAAAGAGAATGGAAATGTAAAGGATTCTTGTCTCACCTTTCTTTCTATGTGTCATACACTACTTTCACCACTTAATTATTTTGTGTGGGGTATATAATTCCCATATTGATATATTTTAATAGGAATTATTTTATCTTCATCTTAATTTTGATTTCATTTCGAATTATTTCATATATGGGGATTGGATCTTAAAATTTACAATTCTAATGAATTTCCTAACAAAATTAATTTTAATGGGGTTATATTATTTTCTTATTATCATTAATATTATCAGATTATGAGGGTCATAAACTTTTAATATTAAATTTTCTACTTATAAATGATTGATGTTGATTTATATTTGACCCACATAATATATTCATTATTTTAGTCTCAATTCAACATTATGGTCTATTCAAGGGTTTACTTCGCATTATCAGTTTACTCGGGATTATTTGCACATGAATTTAAATTCTATGTAATTGTATGACCCTTTTCCTATAAAAAATAAATTTTTTCTAATATAGTTATTAATTACCATTATCAATTACTACTACCATTTATACAATATTTTTTACTCAAAATGTTTTAGAATATAGTTTGAAGTAGATCTAACATCATTATTCTCTATTGTGGGAGAACGTGTTTTCTACTAAAACTATATTTTTGAAAAAATCATTAAAAATTATTTAACATTTTAAAAATATTTATTAAAAAATTTACCGATTTTTATTTTAGAAACGTTTTCAAAGGAGTCATGTTGTCATTTTTCAAATATAGATATTTTCTAACAATTTATCATGTAAAAGGAATGTATGTTCTACCATGTATGATATTTATGGATTTACATTCCAAAATTTATTACAAGCTTCCCATTCTTGTTTAAATGGAAATGTTTTAATGAATTTGAAATTAAATGTAATTTTCATAGAAATGTTTTTCAAAATGTTTCAAAAATTTAAAATTATTTTTCCCTCAAGAATATTTTTAAAAGTTCTTTAATAGTACTTCCATTCATCAATGACAATAACCCATTACATTTGAAAATTGGGATTTGTTCAATTGATAGAATCCTTATTCTTCCTTTGGATGGTTTATGATTCCTCTGACCAAGGATAGTATTATCATTCAAGACATTTATTTCTTTGTTAGTCCCCTTAAAATATTAAATTTTTTATGATCATTGAATTTTTAATTTCCATTAAATGTCAATATAGGTTATCATGGATATGATTATTGACTAAACCATATACCATTTTTACATATGGTGTTCACATTTAATGTAATTTCATATCTAGGGAAATATTGTTAAATGTGTATCCTTTACACAATACAAATATTTGATAAGTCATATTCTTCACGAATAAAATCAATTATTTGATATGTGAGAAATTATTTGGAAATGTATAACAATGGTGGGGTTTAGTTATAGATATCCCCCGAATGAATTAGAATTCTAATGGGATTTGTATGTTGGTATCCTTAGATGGGTTTTAACAGAAATCTTAAACAATCTGGTGAACAGTCTGGATGGTATATGTACCATGTACCGAGGAAACATGGAATCAAATAATTAATAATTTCCATCAATTTGATTTAGTTATTATTATTCAATATATTCTCTATCAATTTTATATGAATAAATTTCATTCCATGATCATTTATTTGAATGGCATGAGATTTAGTTATTTTTTATTTTTTATTGATTATCCATTATCTATATATTTTAATGGCTCCTGTATTCTATAATTATATTTGAATATTATTTATCTTTCACGACCCCTTACCACCAAAGATTCCCCTTATGAGCTAGAAATTGTGAAGGGGAGATAATGACCCATGTGTCCCACCTCTAGTAGGCCCCGAACTGGTGACTAGCACCAAGGGTATGAGTTTTCACAAATATGGGAGGCATTACCCTTTTAATTATTTAAGATTGGGAAATAGGATGAGTCAAACACCAAAAGGAAAAGGAACAATTAAATAGAAATACACCCAAAACAATCCCACATGCAGTTTTAAACAATTCTGTAACAATGTACAAGTACAAGAAAACTCAAAAGTGAAATACCAACAAAAAAAAGAGTAAAACAACTGCAACAAGTCCAACTGTCCCGACTAGTAGGGTCTCGCACAGCTCTGGTATTCCTCATGGAAACGTAAATGTAAAAGTAGGGTGATCATACAAGTATACTCAGTAAGGAAACCAAAAGCTCCCATGCACAGGTGGGATACATCCTAATGTCTTGAGATAACAATAGAAGAACCATAATCTAGCAAGGAATTATATAAACCCAACCTCACCAGCCATGCTCACCAAACACAAAACAAAAGGTAGTAGTATATGAGAACAAGAGTATTGGGTACCCCACACCACTTTCCCAAACTAGTTAGCTTCTCTTACTAATGGCGAACATCCTTACACTACCACACTCTTCCTGCCTGCACACACCTGGGCCTCAAAAGCCACAAATCCCACCCGCACTCACCTGGGCCTCACAAACCACATATCACATTCCCGCCCAAACACCCATGGGCCTCATCCCGAAGATTCTTGGGAACAGTAAACCTGCCCGAATAGTCTTGGGATACAAAAATCACACCAATCGAAACCTACCCAAAGTGTCATTGGTGTAAGTTCGCCTCAAGCCATCATAACCTATGGATGAAGGAGTAAGAAGAATCTAGTAAAAAAGGGGAAAAAATCCTCTCCCATGAAACGGGAGTGTTCGACACTAAGTTCTCAACATGGGTGGGGTGAGACAAAAAAAAGATACAGATACATATATGTATACCAAACACAGAGACCAACCTATGGCTTCTAAATAGAGAAACTAAACACATTCCTTGACACTGCTACTACGAAGCATGCATACAACAAAAAATCCCAACCACATTTAGGTTTTCATGTTTCAATAGTATTAGTTTATTAGTTCCTTAACTACTGGGAAATTATCAAACCAGATCAAGCATTTTATAAAACAAAACCATGCCAACCACAAATCAAGTTAGATAGAGCACAAGCAACACAAAAACAACCTTTTTATCATCAATTAATCCCCATTGGTTGTTCCCTCATTTAATTCATTATCAATCCCGATGGTTAATTTATCAACTTTCCACATTCTTTTAATATCACAACTCATTACTGCTGCCCTGCTACCACTATATCCCCATATCCACAAACGTATCACAAAACAAGGCTCTTGCCACATCATTTCCCCTTTAATATGATTTACCGCAGCCCCATTGATCATCCTATTCGTAATAAACCGGGATTCAGCCCCCCCCCTCACAAACCATGTATCCCAACCAACACCCACATGTTCATTATTCCATTTTTTCAACTGGGGTGATAACACAAGGTATCCAGATATTCATTTAGTCATCCATCATTATGTGATTAACCAATTTCCATATTCCACAATGTTTCCATCCACAAAACGGTCTAGAAAGATAGGGAAACATTTAATTACGTAAGCAAAGGCCCCCAATGACTGTTATTTTTAGTAGGCATAAGCCTATTCAATTCATAACATAACAATGGGATAACAATGATAAACATAACAACGTTCCCCATCCCCGTTCTTTATGATAGTTATTATCTTCATTAAACTGGTTCAACTATGTCTTGTGAAATTAAGGGGACACACATCCCGCATGATGCACACATTATAGCGATGAAGGTAAAATCCCTACCTCAACGTTTTTTGAAAAAACCACGATGGTCGAAGAATGTTCAAGAAACCAGGTCAAATATCCACGAATGTTATTTAGATATCCTCTCCTAACACAACCAAGAACAAAGATCATCATATTCGACATCCATACGCTTAGATCAACCTATAACAGGCATAGATCTAAGAAAATGTGAGCGGAGGAGGAGTAGATCTATGTAGATGTAGGAAAACAATCAAGAATGATCACATACCTCAAGGAACCAGCTTCATCTCACCAAAAGAATCCTTCGGATCTCCTCAAAACTCTAGGGAGAGGTTATTATACCTCTAAGTAAGGGTAATGTAGAGTTATGGCCGCTTAGGGGCTCAAACAAACCATTTAAGGGAAAAAGAGTTCAGACCCACAATTTTAGGATCTAACTTTAAGTGCACGCATAGTTAGTTGGCATGGTTTAACAAACCGTGCGCTAACCGGGTGGAAGATTCTGCCTCGACAATCACTCCTCGCATGGTTAGACAAAACTTGTGCTAACTGTGCGTTATCCAGGGCCTCCAAGACCAGCCTTGCACAGTTTGGCCTCATGATTTACGCAAACCGTGCGCCTCCCGTGCAAAGGCCATAACCATTTATATTTACTTAAAAAACACCAAAATGAACCCCAAGCCACCTTGACCTTCCAGAACACCTCTAAAACCATATTTTTAGGAATGAAAAAATTGGATAGGTCTGGGCTATTACATTATCCGTTCAGTTTTCTGATTATATGGATTGTTTTTTAAATTATTACTTTACCGTATCAATTATTCTAATTGTTTCATTAATTAATATTATATAATTGACCCTTATCAAGAATTTTATCTTGAACTCATTTTATTTCTTTCCACGTGAATCCTTGAATTTTACTATGAATGATATTAAAGGTTATTTTATATGGAATAGAGTTATTATCCATGAAATGAAAAAATTATATTGTAATTAATGTACTATTTTGTAACAAATGACTCGTGTATGTATCTAATTTCCCAAGACCAATGAACTCATCAGTCCTTTAGGATCTAATTCCTTGTAATCCTGTAAATGTAATGATTTTAGAAACCTAATTTGTGAATCTCAATACGGATAGCTAAAAAACACAGGGAATTACATTAACAATTTCAATAATATATCATCAAATTCTTGGAATAGTAGGAAATATGGGAAATTATTCAATGATAAGAGAAGATATTATTTTCATAACTTCATTAATTAATTTTTGGGGTAATTTTAATGTAATTCATACACTTATCTAATTGTTTAACTTCTTAGTAAACATGTTTTGTTGATAACTGTTGAAACTAATTTTTATTATTTTAATATTAATTATGAACAAAATTATATATAACATATTAAATTATGTCAATTATTATTATTAAAAATATTTAATCTATTTTAATAGAATAAATTCATAGATGTTGAAAAATCATGCATTATATATTTAGGTAAAGCGCAATAAAACACATTTTTTGAAAATTAATTTTTATCATAAAACAAATTATATATTCTATATATTCCTTGAAAAAATAGTATTAATGTATATAATATTTTATTGATCATTGAATCTATAAAATCAATTAATTTTATATTGGATAACATAATTTAAAATGATAAAAACACCTTTCTCATATAAAAAATTGTCTTAAAAAAACAAATCCTTTAAAATTATATGATATTATCTATCTTCATAACTATTAAATAACAAATATATGTATGATTATTCTATTATTTATAAGAATTATCAATATATATAATTGAGATAATTTTTAAAAATGGGCCATTTTAATTTTTCTAGAAACAAATACATAACATGATAAAGAATAAATTTCAAAAAATAGGCATTTTATTAATTATAGGATTTAATTAAAATTAAGATACAATAATAAAACTTACCATACAAAACCATTATAAAAATATTTCATTCTATGGTAAAATATATTTATGTTCACAAATATAATAGCATTTTATAAATGATTAATTTAATATAGTTATTTTTTATTTGGGGTTTCATGTAATGGAAGATATAAATTACTACATGTTTATTGCAAGAGAGATTCATAAAAATTTCACCGGGTGTTATATTTTCTACTATTAAAATCAACATATCAACTAAATTACATAATAAAAAAAAGAGAGAACATCTCTACTTAATCACAACCTCATTTTCCCTTGTATCATCCCCAAATTTATGATTCCTCAAAAAACAATAACCAGGTATGTAGTAATGTTTCATCGAAATTTATGGTTATGATCTCATATTTATTCCAATTTCTTTTTATAAGAAGGATATTTATATAGCAGTATCACCATGGGGTTTAGTATATATTATGTGTCTTGTATGTACTAACTCAAAAGTGTTATTTGGACATTACTATAAACATTATATAATTTTGGTTGAAGTGACAAGTGATAATCTACAATCCCTTCAGGATGAAGAATCCCAAAAGGTAAAATATATGTAGGGGTAAACATTCACTCATTTATAAATCTCATAAACATATTCAATAGAGTTATTCATAGAATTTCTTTATCAAAAAATGTTTACACTAGATAATTCTAATTATTGTTAGCATAACTATTTTTTTGACTCCAATTGGTCATAATGTGACGTCGACTTGCTCTAGCATTGCCTTCCATTTCCATAGCTTTCTCAGGTCCAAATAGATTTATTTTCCAACACAATTACAAGATGTTGGTGTTTTTAACATAATTAAAATTAATTATTTATAAAAAAATAATAATCTATTGATTTTTTAATAATAAAATTCAACTAGAGGAATGTGATTAAAGAAATAAAATAAAAGACAAGTTTTTTTGAAAATTTCATCAAGGGATAGAGGTTCATTAATATTCGAATTAATTTTTAGGATGTTAAATTTTATTGAAACACAACTCCCAATCTTGATCTTGATGAATAATTTTCTAGAACCTCGATGCACTACTCATATATTGATCTAATAGATAATAATTTTATACTATGTGAATCCGTACAATGTCATATATATATATATATATATATTTAAGGAATTTTATCAAGAGATAAATCATCCATCATATATAGAATTTATTCTGAAATTATGATGTGACTCACTGTAACCTAAATTACATTAGGGACTTTTGACATTTTTTGGAGGCCACTGATGAAATACATTATAATACTCTACCATTTTAGTTTTTATAAGGGTAATGGTTTTATTATCACCATATAATGTTATCTTGAAACCTTAACATTTTTAACATACCACATTATAAGACACAAACTTAGTAGTATCCCTCTTCTTGGGGACCTGCATGAAATAGATTTTAAGATGTATAAAAATCATAATACTTCTAGGATGAATAAAAAATAATTATCCATGTGTATTATAAAATATATTTTTCATAATGTATAGTATTTAAATGAAACAAAATCTATTCTTAAACATTATTAGTCCATCAAAATCAATGTTGAACTGAAAAGAAATTTCTCCCCTTCACTTATAGGTCCTCATCTTACATATGTGACTCTTTAATATTCACATGGATTGAAATTTGAATAGTAAATTAAATAAAATAATTTTTCTCAACATAATTCATGATTTGATGAAAATTCCTTTGAATATTAATAAATATTTTATTTTTTGTGATTCATGATCAAGATTAGATGGAATTATTCTTTCAACTCAATAAATTTACTACTGTGATCTATTTCCTTGGTTGGAAATGTATTGAGTAGTCATAATATTTAATCAACTAAAATACTAAAATACAGTTCATATTAATATACATTTATTATTTTGAATATATATAATAAAATATTACTTTTTTATTCATGAGTCACCTTTATCCAAATATATTACCTCAATACCTATAATAAAATAATTTCATCGGTAACTAAAAATTATGTTCCAAGAAATATATCTCATAAACCTCAATTGGGACGTTGAATATGATATCTTCGTATCATTATATATAATAATACATATAATTATCTTATTCAATGTAATACCACAAACAAAAACCCATAATCTTTTGTATGGTAGTGTGAGTATAGGTTCACTGAGAAACCTTCTCTTTAGTTTCATAAAATCTTATTCACATTCATTAGTATGAATTAGAATGAATCCATTCCGGGTTAATTTTTTGAGTAGATTAGGTTGGAATTTTAAATCCTCAAAAAATAATCAATAATATCATACCAATCCATGAAAAATATAGATCTCAAGCATCATGGATAGTTTAGAAAAATATTCGATAACATACCTCTTTAATTGATCAATCAATATATCCCCACCTAAGATTATATGACCTAAAAAATTAAAATTTTCAATCCAAAATATAATAATTAGAAAAAAATTTCATATAGATTTCCATCCATAGGATATTTGAAAAAACTCCTCAAGCTATATTGATTTTTTCTTATATATTTTAATATATAAAAATATTATTTAAAAAGAATTCAAAAACTAGTCAAAACTATCTCATAGGATTCGATTAGTTAATGATTGAAAATTTTTGGTCAATTAGAGATATTAGGTCTTACAAATTGTTGGTCTTAGTTAATGGTTTTAATGCTCGTGGATGTCATAGGATTCATGGAGTGAGTCAGGTTGGGTTATGCTGCTAAAAATTTGGATATTGAGAGAATTCTTGTATGTAAATATTTTACACCATGAATTCCAAGATAAAATCTTGTGTGTGGGTCGATTCATAGATAGAAAGAGTTTCACATATTGTTGAGTTCATTTCACATGGTTCATCATGGTGTGTAATAATTTTAGTTAAAAGGCTTGAGGTTATTCATTTTTCATAGAAAACATAAAATTCGATAGTTAAATGATGTTTATGGTTTACATTCCATGTAAATACCATGCACAATAAATTTTTATAAATAGAAGTTCCTTAGTTTTTTCTCAGACCTTCATCTAGTTGTGAAACCTCTTGAATTCTTGGTGACTAATGAACCTACCACCAAAAGTATATGAATTATTTTGATAGGGTTAGATCATCAGATTCTTATATTTGATATGTGGGTATTATAGTTACATTATAATACTTTTCGTATGCCTATTTGATCTGATTTATACCATTATTTTTTCTATGCAGTGTCACACCATGTATTTTTTTCAAATTGGAGTAATTATTGGTAGTTTATTGGTGTGTTTGTTCCATGATTTTCTTAGAAGGATTCATCTTTTTTTGAGATATTTGATTGGGATTTGCAAATATGTTCCATTCTCATGTGAAAAAAATTGATGCATTTAAGGTATATTATTTTTTATTTATAATTTATTAATTAGAAATCATATATTGTTCATGGTGTATAAATTTATAAAAAAGTGAAATCGTACTTATAACATTTGAAATAGATAAATAAATAATTGGTTTGCAATCACATGATGACCTTTAATACCATGATATAATTTTACTTATTTATTTGATAGATAGTGTGATATATATGCTACGCTTGATAGAAGTTATTGTTTTGATATAGATTAACATGTTTTATTTTATCGAAATGGGTAAAGAATGTAATATTGAAATAAATATATAATTAAATTGATAATGAATTATTAATAAAGTGGAATGTTTTTAATATGGTGTTTATTTAAATTTAGTAATGATCAAATTGACATAATGTGGATGAATAATTATATTTTTTATTCCATGTGCTAATGAAATTGAATAAGGTTGTGATGAATGACAATGGTGGTTGAGAATATTGAAAATAAATAAAGGGAATGGAAATGAGAATAGTTTTAAATTCATTATATCATTTTTATCTTTTAATAACTCGGTATATATTGAGTATTAGGTTTCAAATTTTTACATCCTTGGATTATAGAATCGGTAAACTCATAATGGAATAAAAATATGTTGTGTGATAAATATAATTGATAGGAGATGAGTTCCCATCTTCTTGTGAAGGAAAATTTTCTAGAGTTTGAAGACATGATGGATTATTTATATATGAAGTATAGATGCCTAGTTTTTATGGCTGATATTTTCTTGTTGGTTATAATTCATTGTGTTATATTATTTTTTAGAATTTCTTGTAGGTGTGATCTTCGATATGCAATGTTATATTGGGGGATGCACAGATGGGATGTGAGCCTGTGTTGGCTGTTGTGATGTCGGTGAGGAGGCCCAAATGATATGGTAGTAGTTGAAGCTAGTGATAGATAGATGTATCATGATATTCATATCATTGTATGGGATGAAACCAATGATTATGGAATTGGTTGAATGTGGGATTATCCATTAACGTGGTGTAGATAGTTGGGATGGTCACATTTGAAGATGTTTAATGGAAAATGGATAGACTGCTTGTTTTATCATTATTTGATTTCCACTATATGAGGTCGTCGTGTGTAACACCCCATGATTTCATAGTATGTTATCTCATTAATGTAATTAAATATCTTGCGCTACATGGAACACCGAGTTCAAGCTCACCACCACTTAACAAACTAGCCATTCCAAAAGAAGATATGAACATTATTAACTAATGTTTTAATCTTATATACTCTATATAATTTTAACATCCATATTAAGTGATTCGAGATATAATATAACAACAAATCAATTTTTTTTCTAAAATAAAAGAAGTATTTTTCAAAAAATGATATTTTATCGCCTTTTAATGGTGGACCCTTTTTAAAACCAATATTTGACACTTTTATATATTCAATTTAACAAAAATAAATTCTTCTTTATAATCGAGTCAAAAAATTTAGTTTGGATAAATCTTTGGTACTTTTCTGATCACTTTCACATTTTGATGAATAGTGAAAAATACTATATTTTAATAGAAATTTTTTTTAATATAAATGATTTATATTGTTAAATTATACATTTTAATTGTTATAAAGAATAATTAGATTATATGTTTACCATTTAATACAATTTAGGTCGTTATAAGTAATTTCACATTTAAATTTGACATAAACACATGTCAATATTTTGATAGTTATTACTTTTTTAAAAACATGCTTTTTGGTTTTAAAAACATGAAATAATTTTAAATTAATAAATAAAAATTATATATTTTTAATTTATTAATATATATTTCATTTTGTAATGTGAAATATCAAAATTAGCTTAGGGTGGGTTTTTTGAATTTTTCTAAAAACATTCAATTTTGGATGAATAAAGAAAAACACTGCGTTATATTTTAAAACCGATTTTTTATTTAAACAATTTTTTTATTTTATTTAAATTTATTTTAAGTCAAAATGGATATATAATACCTATATATGGTCAATTTAATTTTTTTGATTCATTTTATGGTAAAATTAGATGTATAAATTTTATTGAAATTTTTTACCTATTTTACCCACCTCCTAGGAGCATTTGCAAATTTTCATAAAGCATAATTTTACTACTTCTGTGAGTTGAATTTTAAAAATCTGAGAGACACGGTTGAAAATAGTAATTAAAATGTGGTTCAATAAGATGAAAATAATTTTTTTTGTGAATAGTAACTTTGGACTTTTATTTACCACGGTTAAAAGTAAATAGGGTAATTATGGGTACAAATGATATTATAATTACCCTAACACATGTACTAATTCTATTGGATAAGTGTTATTCAGACAAAAACAACCTCAAGAATAAAATATGATCCTTTAGGTCCACTTGGATTAGATTAAGAAATTTATTCTTATTTTATTTAAAGAAGAGTTAAAACTGTTAAATTCAAAGTTTAAAAACTAAACCATTTTCAATATAAGGATACACAAAATATAAATTTTACTATAAATTTTAATTATAAATCTTAAAATATTTCCTACATAATTGTATTTAATTTATAATTTTTAGATATTAAAAAATTTAATTTATTAATGACACAATGATGATGTAGTAATTACCTTATTAATGAGAGAATCAAATAAATGGTATTGTAAATATTAAAAAAAATAATTTCAATGTTTTTATGACATAAAAGAATTCAATAGGTGAATATTATATGTTAGAATTTATTTTATGTGTTTTTTTGAAGTAATCAAGCTGTGATGACTTTCACAAAAACTGAATACCCAATAGTGTCAAAATTGACCTAAATGAGTTTTTTAAATAATTATTAAAATATTAAATTACATGATATTTCTAAAAGTATAGTGATTGGCCAAAATACTAATATATTAATAGATATGTCATTAATGAACCACTTGGGGTTCTATTGGATGTTTATTTTATGTTTATTAACCATATAATATAAAAATAAAAATAGACATGGTAAAATTCAAACTATTTAACTAAGAGTTAAATCTAAAAGATATGGTTAATATAGTGACCCAAACCTATCTAAAACCTATTTTTTGAGTGTTGTTAGACACATAAATACCATATCCTTTAATTAATTAATTTGTTAGCCATTGGAAACAGAAAATTATTTTATTATAAAATAATATTTCAATATTTTCCTAAGGTGCCCCTCACACCTCTTATAAAAGGGCACTTCCCCTTCTCTCCAATTAACACCTTCAAAGCCATTTGTCTCAGCCAAAAATTTCCAAAATATCCTCCCAACTATCATAAATTCATCCTAGAGGCCTTAATTGGGTTAGAAATCCAACCTATCGATCCATTTTGATCAAATCAAAACGTAGAACCCAAAGTAGAGGTAATGATTTCACCACCCTTTTTCAAGTTCTTTTCTTCTTCCACTTACTCTTTCATTGTTATTACCATACGAAAATAATAAATCCAGTACCTTATATGTACTGTGATGTTATTATAAATATGGAACAACCATATTAATTATTCTATCCATCCATTGATTGATAATGTCACCATGCGTGTGTACGTACGGCTTACCGTCTCCATGCCATGGTGTAATTTGTTATTCACCACTATGTTATTTGGATGGATATAAAGATGAGTAATATGTATATAAATAATGAAAAAACATGATAATATCTCTGTAAAATTAATAGAGAATCCAATTCCACACCTTTAAGGAAATGATATTGGCGCTCGTGTGTACGTACAGATTACAGTCTCCACGACGCGATGAGATTCATTTCTACATTCACCATTCATCGACGATTATAAAAATATATATTACTAATAATTATGTAATATATGAAATAATAATGATACTGGAGATATATATACTTATATATATGTGTATTTATGTACTTAAATATATCTTATTCACTTACTTCCATTCAATACGATATGAAAACAAAAATAGCGTTTATGCATACGTACGGAATACCGTCTCCATAAACGGTGTTTTCCATTTCATATATCTATATATTATAAATATATATTATAAATATATAAGATATATAAATCATTTTTTATATTATTTAATTATTTAAATCACGATCTACATTATATGATCAAGAATAACAAGATAAAATAAGTACGATAAAGAAAGCGATTATTAACCAAAATGTTATATTTACAAGGAAATCATTTTTAAATTGGTAGTATAAAGTCATAAATGAATCATGTATGATATAATAAATATTAATATGGTTCTTTTATAATTTAAAAACATACAATGGTTATTATACAGGAGGTTTAACATACCCTTGACCAAAAAAAGTAGCATGGTAAGGGTTAATTTC
This sequence comes from Viscum album, assembly GCA_963277665.1. Taxonomy (NCBI): domain Eukaryota; kingdom Viridiplantae; phylum Streptophyta; class Magnoliopsida; order Santalales; family Viscaceae; genus Viscum; species Viscum album. The sequence continues at coordinate 1,536,266,065 of OY728158.1, read as the reverse complement.
ACAATCTCTTTATTATCCGGGTTTGTTTTTACTTGAGTATCTACTGGGAAATATTTATTATCCATGAATATATTTCATAAAAGAGTTTTCTAAGGTATTCTTTTAAGGGACACTCTTACTAAAACATCATTTTAAATGTTTTAAAGATTTATTCTTCAAAAACATTCTCATTAATGTCCATGTTTTGAAAATGGTTTTATGGATTTATTTATATTGACATGAATGTTTTTAAAATGTTAATTCCATTAAAAAATTTCAAATATGTATGGGACACTTTGATTAAATTTTTTTTAAATGTATTCCTTTTTAAATTGTGTGACTTTTCAATGTTTTTATAAAAAAGGATACTTCTCACAAAGAGTTTTAAAAATCATTTTCATCTATATCAACATACATTAATGGATTTTAAACATAGTTGAAATTGATTTTTTTATGATAAAAATATTCTATATTGTATTGAAGGTTTTGTGATATGTTTGACTATGGATAATATTTTTAGGCCAATCATGGTTTATTGTTAAATTATTCACATTTAGTATTCTAGTTTTAATATGAATGTTTGTGTTATATTTCAACCTATTCTTAAGAATAATGTGTTGGACTAGTATGTTCTGGGATGGGGACTAGTAAAAGTAAGCCCTTCGGGTTGGGGGCTGGTTACAGCAGACCCTCCGGGTTTGAGTCCGACTACAGAAGCTCTCCGGGTTGGATTCCAGTTAAAGAGGCTCTACGGGTTGGAGTTCGGTTACAGAGGCTCTCCGGGTTGGATTTTGGTTATAGTTATCTCCTAGGTCCTAGCATAAGACCTTGACACATAAATTAATGTCCAACATTATTCATTCCCTCATTATAAAATTAGATATAACATGTGATTATTCGACTAGTATAATAGTCATGGGAATTTTTATATGGTAATGTTTGATTTATTTCTTCCATATTATGTTCAAGTTTATGTTTGAAAGGCTGTTATTTTTATTACACATATTACTTTAAAAGTTTATAGCTTCTACTAAATTATTTACCCTTTCTGAGCACCTGAGCTCAATCCTTTTTTACATTTTATTTTTCCAGGATATGATGAAGTTAGATATGAGTGACTTGTAGTTGTATTATTTGAGGCTTGGAAATTTCTAATGGAATAAATTAATATTTTTATTCATTTCAAGATTGTAATGTTGAGCTTCATGTATGTAATCTATTTTCTAAGACTACTAAACTGATCGGTCCTTCGGGACTTGATTCCTGGTAATCATGCCAATGTATTAAAATAATGCACCGATTCTGGGTAACTGGGGTCGGGGCATTACATCATGTTTTCATGGATTCATGTTTCCTATTTGTGTTAGATTTGGATGGTGTTTCAAGATTTCCTAGATTATGGAATTTAGAAAATAACGGTTAAATAATTCTTATCACATAATGTCGGCTTTTTTAAAATTAAAATGCTCAAAAGATGTTAATATTGGGAAACCATGGAATCATTTTGGATTATCTATAAAGGGAATGGAATTTAATCTGATTATTAATGAAATTTCATATGGAATAATTTTAATGTTTAATTAATTTCTATTAAATTAATTAAGGAATTGAAGTGATTAATTATAAAGAAGTAATTATTGTATCTCTTTTAAATACTTATGTGATTTTAGGAAAGCTAGTTCTAAAAGTTGAATATGGGAGTCCAAGAAATGTCAGCTATAGTTGAGTATAAAAAGATATTATACACAATTAGTTATTTTGAGATATATTATATCATGTTTATTATATTATTTCATATGCTAACCCACCTATGTAGGATAGTTTGAATGAAATCCAATGGTCTATGTGAGGTTGTTCTCTCCAACACCCTAGTAGATGGGTGGCTAGATGACTACCCCCTCTTGACCCTATATATTCTATTGGTTGTTATTTGTCTTGGATTTCATGTAAGTTAAATTTACCATATATGTGTATAAAGTTCTGTGATAGCTTGTTTTTTTAATAGGCATATATATTTGGAAACTTTAACTAAAGGATTGTTATAGGGTTGATGTGTATTGACTATGATGTATTTATGTACACACTCATTGTATGGGTTGTAGTATCTTGTGGTATAAAAACCTTTGTATGATACATTCCATATGGTTTTGGAGGATCCCAGAAACTAAATGGTTACAATATATGAATATATGATTATGTGGATGAGATGATGTGATTATGCGATGAATGAGGTTCATGTTGTGAAACCTTTTGCATGAGTCTTTGTGTTGGAATATTTAGAGAGAGTTCCCTCAGGATGCGAAACACTGGGGAAGATAGGAAAAAATTGGGGTTGTAGTAGCTGTGTACCCTAGATATTTCATTATTATATTATATTCTTTATTTTATATGATACTTTGGGAGATTTATCCATGGTCATTCTTGGAACATCACATACCAGTTTAGGTCCTGGGGTAGTTTCTCTATTTATCATTGTGCATTGGCATGAATTCATTATCATTTGAATGAGTGGATATAATGTGGATCCTACTAAGTATACATTAATTATCACCCAACATATTTATAAATGACATTTTCCGTGATCTAGAGAAGGTTAGAAATTATGAAGGACATTACTAGCTCGTGGTTTTATAGGAGTTTTATGGGAGTTATGCTCATTGCTTACATTACGTTGTTGGTAATATTATTCATTGCTTTTATTTGACATATTACATTAATAACACTACATGTTTATAAATTGAATTTATTTATATATATGTATATTTATGTAATGATTTGTGTATATTAATTATACCACCATTTCACATTTTTCTATAGAGGGTAATTCCCCCACACATATTTTTATGATACGATCATTACTAGTAGCCAATGTAGGGACTATTTAAGATGTTTATATTGTAGTAAATATCTCACTTCTCTTAGTACCTTCCTAGGAGAGGTACACATTTCATAGAAGAGATCATGATAGAGTGGTATTAGAGGTTTAGGTTGAGGTATTTGATGGATTTTAGAACTGAAATTTAATTGGATGGAAGAGAAACATTGTGTGATATGGTAAATAACTAATTTAAACATGGAATACGGAAAGAGACAAGAATATTTGGGGCCCCCTTTAATCTAATTCGCATATCATTATGATTAATGGTCCAACTAAATTAAGTGATACTGTTTTATTGGTTGAGACCAAGGAAAGGATCAGGAATCATTCATCTTTTCCCCTCTGATTGAAATAGGTAGATCTTGGGGTAGATTAAAACCATAAACATATAATAAAATAATCAATTAATTAATAATAAATATTACAGATTTGGGGATTAAAATATCTAAATTTTTGTTATAATTGTAGGAATGGATCTAGGTTTTCATCTTTATCAGGTTCAAACTGAAGATGATTAGTTGGATGAGCCAGAAGGATCATTATAGAGCTGATCCCAACAATGATGACACACAAAGGAGGGAACTCAAAGAGTTTCAATTCTAGAGTCTATAAATATAAGAGGGATCTATTTCAGATTTATTAAAAGAATAATGGTCTGAAGATGTTTATATATCTCATAGCCTGATTTTTTTATTTGATGGAGATCATGTTTCTATTGTTGTGAAGCTACTATATAGAGCAACAATGTAGTGGTGGTTCTTATATCATTGGGATTGTAACCAACTGAAAGTATCATGTGATATGGTCCAAGATCAATTATGACATAGTAGCAGTAGGGTTATATAGTTTTAGATCATCTGAGATGAGATTTTGTAGGCATAGGACATCCCTAAGACAGTCCTTGTCCTAAGAGAGAAGAGAGTTGCCACATAGATTGTATTCAATAGTGCTAGAGAGGAAACAATGTATGTATTGGTCAGCTTCATGATTTTGTGATTCTAATTCCATGAGATCCAAACATTGTTCAAGGTGGCCTTTTATTAGTTTATATATGGGTTATTTCATTTCATGAATCATGAGCCAGAAAAACAATTATATAAGTTATCAAATTCCATCATTTTGGACTTCTGATAGGGAGGCTTCCGGTTACCTTACCATTTATTATACTAGTTTTAGGTTTAAAGAAATTGTATTTGGTGTGTGGAAATTGTGAGCTAGTATTTGGGAAGAACTTCTCATGGGTGATATTTCAATTTTTATGGATATATTCATATGAATTTAACCTCACCATGGATTAGTTGTATTCAATGCATGATATTTTGGATTTATTTTGGAGTAAGATTGTGTTATAGAAATCTAATATAGACATCTCAATGTTTTGAGAGAGAGAACCTCATATGAGTTAGAGGCGTGTTCTGTCCTTGTCTCCTTTTAGGGACAAGTTGATTTTGAGCTTTTTGGAGGTTTATTAGTTGGATTTTACCAAGAATGTGGAAGAATACATTCATGAATTTCCAAAAGAGGTTGTAGTGCTATGCCCTTTATAAGATATTGAGTTTTAGATAAAGATATATGCATACATGTATCCTATATTGATTTCACTATATTAGATGGTTTATTCTAACTTTTGAAAGATATTATTATGGTTCAATGATATGTTTTGGTGAGATTTTTGTTTGTGGAATGTGTCATCTTAGGGTGCACCAGTTTTGCTCAAGAGGAGTACTGATAATGGTTTTTGGATTTTTAAAAATTATCATCTCTTGAACCAAGTGACAATGACGAATCTAAATAATCTTCAGAAGAATTATTATTTAATTTATTAGATAATGGGATAATTCTGGTTCATAAAAATCAATTTATAGTCATGATATCCTTAGATAAGGTTAATGGATGGGGACATTTAAAAGTATGCATTCCCTTGTCCTTATGAGTATTATGAGTTATTTATGATGGTGATCAGTGGAAGTAATTTTATATCCTTGTTAATAGTGATTATGAAAAAGGTTCTTAGATATTTCTTATATACATTCATGGTGCATTTAATCAAATAAATCCATGTGTAATCTATTGTTGAGCAGGATCATGTAGAAGATCATTGTGACATTTTGGTTGTTCTTCAACATGAGAGGCAGTTTGGGATGTTTTTATGTGTTATTTTGTGGCTTGAAAATTATGTTTTATTAGGAATTTATTTCCATTGTAGGTATTTTATATTTTCCAAAAAATGATAAAGGCTTCTGTGTATTGGAAATCCCATAGAAAAGGGGAAAAGTTGTAAAGATGCCTTGGCCTTATAGGCTATTAAATGACATTCACTGATAGTTTTTTCTTCATATTTGATGCCTATTATAGAATTTACATGGAAGGGACATCCTTTTATTGGGAAAAATGTAAGGTATAATTTTAATATCAAAATGAGATTATTTTTAACACTGCATTCCTTTTTTCCCAACAGAATGAGTTTATTTTGTTTTTGAAGATTTGAATATTGGTTTAGGAATCATTTTAATAATGTAGAGATTGTTAATTTCTTATGGTTCTCAGAGGTTATGTCCACAGGGAAATAAATATTACACCCATGATCTTGACATGTAGTTATCTATGTTTTCTTTAATTTTTTTTGTTAAATTTCCTCATCAGGGTGTGTTTTTTTGGTTTTTACTAACCATAAAATATTATGGTATGTATTCTACAAGTGGGACATGAAATTAAATTATTTTTGGTGGATATAATTAATAAAGTTTAATACCTTTGATATTTTATATAATCTAGTAGTAAAACATGTTGTAGCTGATGTGTTAATAATGATGTCACATAGTAATGTTGTGAATGGATATAGTAATTCTTGGAGAGTTTTAGAAGAACTCACATCGATTCAAATAGATAATGGATAGATTGATTCTAGAGGATTCCCTTTCAAGATTATAGAATTGTTGTGTTTGGGGATATTGGTGGGTGGATCCCATCTAATTGACACATGGTTGATGTTCAAAAAAATCAATTTGTTTTTTTTGATTCCCATGATGGTTATTCAAATGATAGACATTATTAGATGTTGTTATAGGGAAGTGATATCATTCCATTGAAAATATGTGATATTTTTATCTAATTGTTACACACCCTGACTTTGGAAATACATCCCGATGTTACAAATATATAATGATTCTTGAAAGTCCATTTTTTATTCTTCGGTTAAATCATATAGTTACATCATTATTTATAGATCTTTTGGTATATTAGAAGGTGAAATTCAATCATTATATTATCGATGGTTTTCTACATCTATTAGAAGTTCCATAGTGAAAGTAAAAGGAAAAGGAGAGGTAATTGGTTACTCATTTACATATATCATATGGAGGTGATGATTATATATGTTTGATAGTGTTTCATTTTATAAAATCAACCAAATTTATAAAGATAATTGTGTTGATCTCAATAATGGTTTATTTGAGGCAGTATCTAGAGGAGGTTTTGAAAGTCGATGAGGTCTTGAGGATGATCACCTCTAGTCAGAGACCTCATTTTACCAAATGGGTGAGGAAAAGTATCTATTGTTCATTTAGAGGATTTCTTTGACTTAGAACATTATTTCGTCTATAGAAGTATTGTCAGAGAAAGAGGACCATCTAGAATATGGAAGAAATATTTCACTATTGTGTCCCAGATCATTGTAGTTCATTGATTCGGTTCATTACCTTGGTAAATTTATTATAATAAAAATCTTCATTTTACAATTGAAATGGTTTTGTTTTATTACTTTCATGTCTAACATATGAGTTCATGGTTGTGTTAGACTGGGGCCATAGAGGTAGTAATTATAAGGTTTGAATAGGTACTAAATTTGATAGGGACGATATTGGTAATTTATGAGATGATGAACGTGTTATAGGATTTTCCAAAATCTTATAATTTCTATTAGAGGATACCCAGGGAATTTAATGTTATGGATCAAGTGTTCTTGAATGTGACTCTTCATCTAGGGTATTGGAGGTGTGTTAATGGGAGTAATCATCCCCCCACCCCCACCCCCCCTGATTTGCAGTGTCTTTCAATGTGATGTCTCATGTTGGATCTATGGCATAACAGATTAAACATACCAAAAATATAATCTAGTTAATGAATTATTTTCATGTTTCACAGATCCATCGTTATCTTCATGATTACACTCAAGACATCAATTAGGGTGAGATTAATTTTGATGAAGATGTGGCATTTGAGGAGAAGCCTGTTTAGATCCGTGGTTGGTAGGAAAGGGTGGTACATAAGAATGATATTAATTTGGTTCATGGATTATAGTGGAATGATGGAGTGGAAGATATTATTTAATAATATATTTAATTATTCACACTCAGTTCATCAATATGTTTGATTATTAGATCTTCTCTTATAATGTAAATATCTTGTGGATGTTGATGGTTTTGGTTTATGAGATGGTTTCCTCTAATTGCCTATTGTGGATTGACTCATGTTTAAGATCTTCCTCCCCTAAGAGTGTTTTGGGAACTGGTTTTTTGTTTTTCAGATGTTTTATTCTTTTCTCTTATAAGGAGGTGGTTTAAGTTTTGAGATGGTGAGACCATTAAGAGGTATCTCATGGGGTTTATGTTTGGATAGCCCTTTTTTTCTATTTGTTTTAGTTTTGGATTCTTTAGGGTTATAATTTTTTAGGTGGTATCTAATATATGGTCCTAGATGAATTTTAATTGAATACATTCATGTTTTCTATGCTTGTGGTGCTTGTGGGTTCCCTGGAGTGTGTCTAGAGTGGTTTGGCTACAAATAAACTTGACACATAATGGATTCACATCATTTAAATATTACGCACTTTTATTCTAAGAATGTGTATTGTGTGAAAGATGATTAATGTCTTGGAAGGGGATAAAAAACCATTAAGGATTATTCAAATGGTACATCATGGTCTGTAATAAACTGTATTAAATTGTTTGAGATGATTTATTTTTCAAAATAAACATAATATTCGATAGTTACACAATGTGTATGGTTTAAACACCATGTAAATTAATGTGAATAGTATCTTTGTTAAAAGAATTACATAAGTTGTTTTTTTCAATCGTATGGATCTTGGTTCTCTATAATAACATCTAGAAAACCAAGTACCCAACCATTATGAGTCATGGAACACATTCTATACATATCATAATGTTGAGACTCATATTTGATCGGTGGTTATCGCAGGAATTTTCTACCTATTTTATTGGGGTTATTAGAACCATTTTTTCCACTCTTCCTACCATGCAATGGAGTATCATATTAATGTTCCTAATGGAGTATTTATTTGTTATTTTTTTGAATGGTGTTCCATTTTTTCTTGGAGGGATCAAACAGTTTGTGGGAGAGTTGATTGGGATACACAATGTTAGCCAATTATCATGAGAATATCATTGATGCATTTAAGGTATAGGTTTATTAATTCGATTTTGTTTACATGAAATAATAAATTGATCATATTTTAACCCTTTATATAAAAATGCTATTATTTTAATAATTATTGACTTGGATTAATAAATAACTGAATAAAGACTAAATGTTGATTATTATACTGTGATAGTGATTTGCTTCTTTTTTTATAGATAGTGTGATATCTATGCTATGATTCTTATAATTTCTTGTTATTTTATATATTATAATATAAATTTGGATAGAAATTTGAAAATAATATACCTATATAATTAATATAAAAATATATTTTTAATAATAATTATAAAATCATAATGTTTGTAATATTATGTTTATTTTAATTTGCTAATGTTCAAATTGATTCAATACACATGCTTAATTAAATGTATTATTTCATGTTTTAATAGAATTGATAATGTATGTGAATTATGATAATTCTCAATCATAATGTTGATTATATATAAATTTCTTGATAAATTTAATTTTTTTAAATGTTATTAAGAATACATAGCATTTGATATCATGTTATAATTTGATGCTTATGTTTCCCATAGTTGGAACGTTTTGTTAATAATATGATTACATCAACATGGAATGATAATCAGTTGTGTTAAATATATTTTCTAGTGCCCTAGAGTCCCATATATTTGTTATGATATTGTTCCTTGAGTTTGTATATGTGATAGATCATTTATGTGTGATGGTTAGATGACATGTTTTTAGGGACTAGATTTCATTATAAGCTATGTTTTGTTGTTTCCTTCTCTTTTTATGATGTTAACATTATGTGAACACTGTATAATAATACGATATGGGGAGAAGAGTCTTGGAGGTGATTTGATTCTATAGTGGCTTAGCCTAGGATGGTTGTTGTGATGTGGGTGGGGAGGCCCAGATGATGTGGCTACAGTTCACACATGTTGTGGAGAGATGCATCCGGGTTTACTTGTGGATGTTGGGGATGACACAAGAGATGTATAAACAGGTTCGATCTAGGCTTACTTATTGATTAGATAATGAGGGATGTTATTCTCGCTTATCATACCATTAAATATTTTATGGGTAGATTGGTTATCTTATTAGCATTCCTTTCCCCATTGCATGAAGAAGATGGGTATGTTTGGTTGAAGGTGTCTTCTTGGTGATAGATTAATATAGTTTTTATACCGTAACTATATTGTAGAATGATTATAATAATAACTAAATAATTCTTAACTGAAACGTTTGTCATTGATGGATAAAAAATGTTGAAAATAATTTAATCTTAAGAAACCATGGAGTAGGTATAAACTATTCCTATAGGGAATGTGAATTACTCTAATTATTAATGAAATTTATTATTGAATAATGTAAATGAGAATTTAATGGATAATAAATTAATTATAAAATTAATATGAAAAAATAATCAAATAAATTAATTTATCTATTTTAAATGATTATATGATAATTGGATATATATTCTTAGTAGTGGAAGCTGGGAGTCTGAGTAATGTTAGTTGTTGTTGAGTCTACTACATGGTTATTCCCATATAGTGGTTGTATGGTATATTGTATCTTTTATGTTATTTTATTTCATATGATACCCAGACCAAGATGATTTTGGTTACTAACACATAGTTAACACTGGGAGAGTGTTTTCCCCAACATCCTTATGAGAGTATGTATAGATGACTACCCCCTCTGGCCCCACTCTCTTCTCTTGGTAGTTACATATATTGGTTTGAAAAATGTTCATATTCCCCATATATGTGTTTAGAGGTATTTTATGGATTTTGGTTATTCAAAAACATTTTTCCTAGAATATAGTAGTCTATGATTATTATTGGTATGACATGTATAGGTTGTCATGACTTAAGGTACATACTCAGTGTATGAGATATAATTGTTTTACGTATAATACATAATGTATGATACATGTCTTAAAATTTGTGGCAGATCTTAGAGCCTAATTTGTTACTATATTGGGATTTGTGGCTAGGATTATGTTATGATGTGATACATGAGCGGCATGTTTTGATGCCATTCCGAACTGTCATCATGACATATTATTTTGATGTTATAACGACCCATACTTTACATACATTTTTATTACTTCAAAATTGAAGTACACTTTCTACAACATATAACAAAACCGGGAAAGGACCATATAGGTATAGTGTCTTTAGAAACTGGAAAACATAAACAACTAGTTCATAAAGTGTCTACATTATCTCCCATTTATTTCATCATTTCTATAGTCCCTTTTGGAATATCTTACTTAATAAACTTCTTCCTGACCTGGGGGAAGAAAACATACAAAAGGGTGAGCTCAAATGCTCTGTAAGGGTAAACAAAAGAAATATCAATCACATCATATTCATAAGAACATAAAATTTTGGAAATCTTAACCTGCAAAAGAGATCAAAATATCATAACATGGGATAAATCATAGTATTGAAATGTAATCCCAATAATCATAACATAAAACATGAAACATTGTGGCATGCACACATAATCATATAGAATCATTTCTTATTAGATAAGGCTCATTGTCAATACTATCTTAGTGGACAAAGTCCATTTCTGAACCGAGTTCACTCCTCGTTTCAGTCCCATTTCACTAAACCGGTTTGACCTTATGTTCTATCCATGTCTATATCATGAGATATAAAATCTTTACCCAATGAATTGGAGGGAGAAATAGGTCCCACCCATCTCATAATGATACCATTCTTATGTGTGCCACAAAATCATAAACCATACATCATAGCATAATCCATGTAATAAAAATGGGAATCTTAAGCATCGTGACATCATAAAACAATTCATATAAGATAAAAGAATTCATAAAAATAATTCCATCACAACATAATCAAATAAATTTAATAATAGGGATAAAAACAGAACCCTTTGTTATCTTAGATGGAAAATAATCTTGATAAAACACTTTAACTCTATTCTTGTGGAAAATATCCTTTCTACATCAAAAAAATATTTCCTTTCATAACATGTCATAAAATTATAAACTAAAAGGAGTTGATAAACTTGACAACTTGAAAAGGATGATTCTTGGAAAAAATGTTTTAAAAATCCATTCATTCCGTATAAGTTAAAAAAACATTCTTCTCGTACTTTTTTCGGAAAAGTCAAAAAGTACTTTGTACGAAAAACGACAAAAGATTCCATTCGTATCCTTTACTAAAAACTCACCGAAGCGTAAAATTGGATTTAAACAATTCTAGGTGGATGGAAAAAATATTTCATATTGAGGTAAAAAGGATGTGGATGATAAAATACACCCTAGTAAATACCAAAGTATAAATAATCTCGGATAAAAATGAGATTGTGATATTTTCCCTTACCTTAGGTCCGATTTGCTTCGTAAGTGTCCGAACGTCCTGTATAATGATTTAAATAATGTTATTGACTTATTAAAGAATCATAAATATTTTTATGATATCATATATGGTCATATTCTTAGCTTCTTATTAGTAATATTTCATTACTACTTGTTTATTCGGGTGTTTATTACTTTTTGTTCTTATGCGTGTTTTGTCGAATAAATTATTATACTTATTTTTAGATTATAGATAACTCATTTAAAGAATGGTATTAGTGTAATATATATCATATTTATTCACTCAATTCATTTATATAATCATTATTCAATGAAGATCATGTAGAACGAGTCGCATCACATCGTGGAGACGGTATTCCGTACGTATGCACGAGCGATGATATCATTCCCATGATCGTGGAATTGTATTGGAGTGTATGTATACTATTTCAGAATAAATATAGCTTTATAATAGTCATATATAGTCATTATTTACACCATTATACCCATCCAAGTAAGGTGGTGGTGGAAAATAGATTACACCACAGCGTGAAGACGGTATTCCGTACGTACGCACGCACGGTGATTTCGTTTTCCGTACGATGGATAGATGGTGAAATAGGGTTGTTTCATACTTATAATAACATATCAGTATATGAGTGATACTTATTTTATTACTTCATAATGAAACAAATAAAGAAGAAGAAGTGGAAGAAGAAATAAGGTTGAAAGAATTGGTAATCGGACATTACCTCTTCTTTGAAGTGCCTCTTTGAGATCTCCTTTTAGGGAACTAAAATTGGTCTTTGAAGAAGACCAGGACCTCTAGGATGTCTATAGGGAAGTGGAGAGGAGACATTAGCAATGTTTGGCCAATCTTGAAGGCTCAAAGTGGTGTGAGGAAGAGGGGGAGGAGGTTCCCTTTTATAAGGTAGGACATGGGCTCCTTTGGAAAAACTAAAAATATTATTTTATTATAAAGTCAAGTTCGGTTTTAAATAGCTCCGAATTGATTTATTTCTAATATAAGGTGGTTATGGGTCGCAATCCTCCCATACAATATAATTTAGACAAGTTTAGGTTCTTATTTTAACCCTATCATTTAGATTTAACATTAAGTTAAATAATGTTACTTTTACCATGTCTTCTTGTGTTCTTATACTATAAGGTTAATAAACTTACAATAACAAGCCAAACGAACCCCAACTTGTCTATTATTAATATATATAACCTTATCTAAGTCATTTGGCTGAACCTTAGATTTTTTGGAATAAAATAACAATTACTAATATAATATTTGTTTTTAAAACTATTTTATGTCAATTAAGACACTATTTAGTAATTGATTTTTTTGAAACTAATAACAGAATTATTAGTTCGCACAAAGTTATATAAGTCAATAAAAACATGACATATTAACCTATAAATTTTTTGGAATTCATAAAAACTCTGAAATTACATTTATTTGGGTACGTATAACATCAATTATGTCAATATTTTATTAATAAGATAATTACAGCATCATCATTGTGTCATAAATAAATTAACTTATTTAAAGTCTAAAAATTACAAATAAACTATAATTATGTAGGAAATATTTTTAGATTTCTAATGAATATTTATAGTCGAATTTATCTTATGTATAATCCAATATTAAAAATGATTTTCTTATTAAACATTGATTTTAACTATTTTAACCCTCCTTTAAATAAATTAATAATAAATGTCATAATCTAATCCAAGTGGTCCTAAATGGTCATATTTTATTCCTAAGGTTGTTTTTGGTCGAATTGCACTTATCCAATAGAATTAGGACATGTGTTAGGGTGATAATAATATCATTTTTACCCCTAATTAACCTTTTTACTTTTAACCGTGGTAAATAAAAGTAAAAAGTTACTATTCACAAAAAATTATTTTCATCTCATTGAACCAAATTTTACTTACTGACATCAACTATGTCTCTAGGATTTTTGATATTCCACTCACAGAAGCGGTAAAATTAAGTTTTATGAAAAAATCAGTTTTTTTAACTACCACTTAGTGGTTTCACTATTCATCAAAAACTGAAAGTTTTCAGAAAAATACCAAAATTTTACCCTAGGCTAATTTCGATATTCTGAATCCAAAAATAAAGTCCATTATGAAAAATAAAATTTATAAAATTTCAAAAAGTGGTTATTACTATTCATAATGGCTAGTTTTAATAATATTTTAATATCATATTGTTGTTTAGTGAAACTCGGTATTGCGTACGACGCAAGCTATCAAGGAAGGCCGCGGTTATGTGTAAAGCAAGCCAAACTAGTGTTGTGTGTAGTGAAATATTCCTTTGATGATTTATATAACATAAAAACAAAATATTTCTCATAAAAGTCTCGGGTGTTACATTCTACCGCCCTTAAAATGAATTTAGCCCTCAAAATTCGTCACTTTGTAACAAACAAATGAGGATACCTCTCCCTCATCATATCCTCAAGATCCCATGTGGCTTCTTCTATTTTGTGGTTCCTCCATAAAACTTTCACCAATCGAGTGGTCTTGTTTTGTAGGACTTTTTCGCTACGATCCAGAATCTCTATCGGCTGTTTTTCATAAGAAAGATCTTACTCCAGCGGTACAACTTCTGAGCTGAGTACATGTGATGGATCAGGTTTGTACTTTCTCAGGAGAGATACATAGAACACATCATGAAATTGAGAGAGATTCGGTGGAAGCGCCAATCGGTAATCTACCTTCCCAACACGGTCCAGTATTTCGAAAGGACCGATATACCTAGGACTCAACTTTCCCTTCTTTCCAAATCTCGTTACTCTCTTCCAATGAGATATTCGTAAGAACACTTTATCACCCACTTCAAACTCTAAGTCTTTTCTTCGGTTGATGGCATAACTTTTCTGTCGACTCTGAGCTGCTCTTATGTGTTGTTGAATAGATCTGACCTTTTCTGCCATCTCATCAACAAGATCAGGTCCTAATAGCTTTCTTTCCCCAACTTCATCCCAGCAAGTCGGAGTCCTGCATTTCTTTCTATAGAGAGCTTCATAAGGAGCCATCTGAATACTGGCATTAAAGATATTATTATAAGAAAATCCTATCAACGGTAGGTGTTGATCCCAACCACCTTTGAAATCCATAGATCAAGCTCTCAACATATCTTCTAGAGTTTGAATTGTTCTCTTATACTGACCTTCTGTCTGAGGATGATAAGCAGTGCTGAAACTCAACTCTGTATCTAGAGTATGTGGAAGACTTCTCCAGAACTTTGAGGTAAACCTCGGATCCCAATCAGATATAATAGAAAGTGGTACTCCATGCAATCATACCACTTCCTTCACATATATCCTGGCAAGACGATCCAGAGAGAAATCCTCTCTAATAGCGATGAAGTGTGCAGACTTTGTAAGACGATCAACTATGACCCAGATAGCATTATTGCCTTTGGATGTTTTAGGAAGTCCGGTGACAAAGTCCATAGTGATGTTTTCCCATTTCCTTTCGGGTATGGGTAATGGTTGTAACATCCCCTTAGACTTCTGTCTATCAGCCTGAACTTTCTGACGAACCAAGCATCAAGAGACATATTCCGCAACATCTCTTTTCATGCCATCCCACCAGAAGGACTCTTTCAGGTCCCTATACATCTTTGTGCTTCCTGGATGAATAGAGAATGAAGAACTATGAGCCTCATCCAGTAGCTCCTTCTTTAATTCGGGGATGGGGTGAACACAAACCTGATTCCTGAACATTATTATCCCATCACAATCAAGGTTGAATTCAGGAACATTTCTCACCTTCTTTTGTAACTCGACGTCTTCTTTCTGTGCCACTTTAATCTTCACATGTATAGATGGTTGAACAATCATTTGAGGCATATAATATTTTTCCCCTTCCATTATAATTACAACATCCATCCATTTTAAATCCATAAATATTGGATCTTTTGTGATCCTCATCATGGATAAACTGGTATGGTCTTGTCTACTTAATGCATCTGCCACCTTGTTTGCTTTCCCAGGGTGGTAATGGATAGAGCAGTCGTAATCCTTAATCAGCTCTAACCATCTTGTTTGGCGCATATTCAGCTCCTTTTGTGTGAAAATATACTTTAAACTTTTATGATCTATATAAATGTCACACCTTTCTCCATAATGATAATGCCTCCAAATCTTTAATGCAAAGATTACCGCAGCTAACTCCAAATCAAGAGTTGGGTAATTTTGCTCATGGGTTTTCAACGGTCATGAGGCATAACCTATCACCATATCATTTTGCATTGGAACACACCCCAATCCCTTCTTGGATGCGTCACTTTAGATTACAAACCGTTCTCCACTACAAGGCAGTGTGAGCACAGGTGCACTGGATAAACTTCTTTTCAACTCCTTGAAATTCTCTTCACATTCCTCTGTCCAGACAAACTTAACTCCTTTCCGAGTCAACTTGGTGAGTGGATTAAATAATCGTGAAAAATATTTCACAAAACGTCGATAATATCCAGCCAAACCAAGAAAACTTTGGATCTCAGTCACTGTTGTTGGTCTCGACCATCTTTCGATAACCTCTGTTTTTGCTGGATCCATAGATATCCCCTCTTTTGAGATTATGTGACCAAAAAATGCAACTTTTTGAAGCCAAAATTCACACTTGGTAAATTTGGAATAAAGATTCTCCTTTCTCAGGGTCTTCAATATTATTCTCAAGTGATCTTCATGTTCTTCCTTTCTCTTTGAATAGACAAGAATATTGTCTATAAAGACTACCACAAACTGATCAAGATAGTCTCTAAAGACTCTATTCATTAGATCCATGAAGATAGTAGGTGCATTAGTAAGACCAAATGGCATCACTATAAATTCATAGTGTCCATACCTTGTACGGAAAGCCGTCTTTGGTATATCCTCCCTTTTGACCCTTAATTGATGATACCTTGAACGAAGATCAATCTTGGAAAAGTGTTGAGCTTCTCATAGTTGGTCAAATAGGTCATCAATGCGCATGAGAGGATATTTTTTCTTGATAGTGATCTTGTTAATTTCTCAATAATCAATGAGAGTCTCATTGATCCATCTTTCTTCTTAACAAACTGAACAGGTGATCCCCAAGGTGACGTACTAGGGAGTATGAATCCCTTATCAAGATTTTCTTGGAGTTACTTCTTCAATTCCTGCAACTCAATTGGGGCCATTCTATAAGGTGTCTTAGAAATAGGGAAAGCACCCGGTACGAGTTCTATTAAAAACTCAACTTCATGATTTGGTGGAAGACCCGACAATTTCTCCAGAAAGACATCGTCAAACTACCGTACAATGGGAATATACTTAATCGTGAGTTTCTCACCAACCATTTGAGATAAATAACCATCATTTAGTGGAATAAAGACCCATAAGATGGAAGAAATTTCCACTGGAAGGTTATGTTCATCCTTGCATCGATAGATGATCATAGATTGATCTGGAATATGAAATGTGACTTCCCTTCTTTGGCAATTGATATGAGATCTATATAAAGAAAGCTAATCCATGCCAAGAATAACACCAAATTCCACTATAGGAAGGATCACAAGATTTTTGGGAAGCACTTTCCCACAAACTTCAATCGGAGAAGAATTATATACTTTTGATGCGACTGTTGTTCCATTAGGGGGTGTCACAGCTAACTCAACATCTAATTGTTGAGGTAATACGGTGATATCCTTAAAAAATTCTTCAGAAATAAAAGAGTGTGTGGATCCAAAATCAAATAAAACATTTGATACTTTAGAGTAGATGGTAAGTGTACCTTTCACCACATCATTATTGTACTCCACATCGCTGATAGAAATTGCATGTGACATTCCTTTGTCTTTAGCCTTAAGAGTTTGTTGACGTCGACCACCATCATCAACCCTTGGATTTGGGAATTGATTGGCATAATACCCCATCTCCTTGCACTTGAAACATTGAAGTGTATTAGGTTCATTCTGTGTATCCCTTCCATTGTTTGCATCATTAGATATCTTCTTCCCATCATTGCGGCATTCAAATGCGTGATGACCTTACTTTCCACATTTGAAACATTTACTTGTCCCTTTAAGACAACTCCCTCCATGTTTCATTCCACACTTTGTGCATAAGGGAAAGCTCATCTTCTTTTCAGTGTGCTCTTTAGATTTTCCTTTGAATTCCATTTTCCTCTTCTTATCAAACACATATGACTAATGGGTTACTCTAATCTCCATCTTGACTTTGAGAGCACATCGAATGATTTCCTCGTAGCTATTGAAGTCCCATTATGGATAACTCCCTTCGAAGACTTGGTTTTAAGCCACTAAAGAATCGATCGATCTTACTCTCAGGTTGGATAAAAATACCAGAAGTGTACCTTGCTAGTCATGTAAAATTTTCTTCATAGGTACCAACAGATTCATCATCCTTTTTCATTAGTTAAAGAAATTCCTTCTCTATATTTGTTCGGAGAATACGAGGGAATTACTTATTGAAAAATAAGTTCTTGAACTCTTCCCATTCCATGGACTCAATTTCATCTTTTTTCCTCGTATTCTTGATAAGATTCCACCATTGATCAGCATCACCTTCCAAACGATACACTGCTAAGATGACTTTATCATTTCCAGAACATTGAAGAACTGAAAATATCTTTTCAGTATTACTAATCCATTGTTCAGTAACTAATGGATCAGTAGACCCGCTGAGTGAAGGTGGACGCTGCCTCATGAAGTATTCAACAGAATGTTTCTCCTTCCTTTGCTCGTTTGGAAGTCCTGCATGATTCATATCTTGAGAAAGTTTTGTGAGTATGGCTACAAGATTTTTCATTCCATCTCCCATAACGTTTGGTTGCTCAGGGGGACAATCATTGCATTGTCCGTCGCATTCCGCATTAACACGGTTCCTTCGCATTCCATCCATTGACTAAAACCAAGAAGAATAGTGTGAGTAACACTAATTATAATAGAAAAAACACACAATCAAGAATAAAATTTCACACTTAAGGTCTTATCCTAGGTTATTCATGGCCATTTATAAAACACTATGATTGTCTTATATGCTTAGACTTATCCTTAGGGTTCTTACTAACGCTTTCACATCCTAGTTTCCAAAGGTTGACTATACCTTTCCTCTGATACCACCTATAACGACCCATACATTACATACATTTGTATTACTTCAAAATTGAAGTACACTTATTACAACAAATAACAAAACCCGGAATGGACCGTATAGGTATATTGCCTTTAGAAACTGGGAAACATAAACAACTGGTTCATTAAGCGTCTACATTGTCTCCCATTTATTTCATCATATCTATAGTCCCTTTTGGAATATCTTACTTAATAACCTTCTTCCTGGCCTGGGGAAAGAAAACATTCCAAGGGTGAGCTCAAATTCTCAGTAAGGGTAAACAAAAGAAATATCAATCACATCATATTCATAAGAACATAACATTTTGGAAATCGTAACCTACAAAAGAGATCATAATATCATAACATGGGATAATTCATAGTAGTGAAATGTAATTCGAATAATCATAACATAAAACATGAAACTTTGTGGAATACACACATAATCATAGAGAATCATTTCTTATTAGTCAAGGCTCATTCCCAATACTATCTTAGTGGACAAAGTCCATTTCTGATCCGAGTTCACTCTTCGTTTCAGTCCTGTTTCACTGAACCGGTTTAACCTTCCATTCTAGACATGTTTATATCATGAGATATAAAATCTTTACCCAATGCATTGGAGGGAGATATAGGTCCCAACCATCTCAAAATGATACCATTCTTATGTGTGCCACAAAATCATAAACCATACATCATAGCATAATCCATGTAATAAAAATGGGAATCTTAAGCATCGTGACATCATAAAACAATTCATATAAGATAAAGGAATTCATAAAAATAATTCCATCACAAATTAATCAAATAAATGAAATAATAGGTATAAAAACAGAACCCTTTATTATCATAGATGGAAAATAATTTTGATAAAACACTTGAACTCCATTCTTGAGGAAAATATCCTATCTACTTCAAAAACATTTTTCCTTTCTTAACATGTCATACAATTATAAACTAAAAGGAGTTGATAAACATGAAAACTTGTAAAGGAAGCTTCTTGGAAATAATGTTTTAAAAATCCATTCATGCCATATAAGTTAAAAAAAACATTCTTCTCGTACTTTTGTCGGAAAAGTCAAAAAGTACTTCGTACGAAAAACGACAAAAGATTCCCTTCATATCCTTTACTAAAAACTCACCGAAGGGTAAAATTGGATTTAAACAATTTTAGGTGGATGGAAAAAATATTACATATTGAGGGAACATGGATGTGGATGATAAAATACACCCTAGTAAATACCAAAGTATAATCAATCTCGGATAAAAATGAGATTGTGATATTTTCCCTTACCTTAGGTCTGATTTGCTTCATAAGTTTCTGAACCTCTTGTATAATGATTTAAATAATGTTATTGACTTATTCCAAAATCATACTTATTTTTATGATATCATATATGGTCATATTTGTATCTTCTTATTGGTAATATTTGATTACTACTTGTTTATTCGGGTGTTTATTACTTTTTGTTCCTATGCGGGTTTGTCGAATAAATTATTATAATTCTTTTTAGGTTATAGATACCTCATTTCCAGAATGGTATTAGTGTAATATATATCATATTTATTCACTAAATTCATTTATATAATCATTATGCAATGAAGATCATGTAGAACAAGTCGCATCACATCGTTGAGACGGTATTCCGTACGTACACACGAGCGATGATATCTTTCCCATGATCGTGGAATTGTATTGGAGTGTATGTATACGATTTCAGAATAAATATCACTTTATAATAGTCATATATAGTCATTATTTACACCATTATACCCATCCAAGTAAGGTGGTGGTGTAAAATAGATTACACCACGGCGTAAAGACGGTATTCTGTACGTACGCACGCACGGTGATTTCGTTTTCCGTAGGATGGATAGATGGTGAAATAGGGTTGTTTCATAATTATAATAACATATCAATATATGAGTGATACTGATGTTGTTACTTCATAATGAAACAACTAAATAAGAAGAAGTGGACGAAGAAATAAAGTTGAAATAATTGGTAATCGGACATTACCTCTTCTTTGAAGTGCCTCTTTGAGATCTCCTTTTAGGGCACTAAAATTGGTCTTTTAAGAAGACCAGGACCTCTAGGATGTCTCTATGGAAGTGGAGAGGAATAATTGGCAGGGTTTGGACGAGCTTGAAGGCTCAATGTGGTGTGAGGAAGAGGGGGAGAAGGTGCGCTTTTATATGGGAGGAGAGGGGCTCCTTTAGGAAAACTAAAAATATTATTTTATTATAAAGTAAAGTTCAGTTTTAAATAGCTCCAAATTGATTTATTCCGAAGCTAAGGTGGGGATGGGTCTAAATCCTCTCATACAATTGAATTTATACAAGTTTAGGTTCCTATTCTAACCTTATCATTTAGATTTACCATTAAGTTAAATAATTTTACTTTTACCGTGTCTTCTTGTGTTCTTATACTATAAGGTTAATAAACTTACTATAACAAGCCAAACGAACCCCAAGTTTTATATTATTAATATATATAACCGTATCTAAGTCATTTGGCCTAACATTAGATTTTTAGGAATAAAATAATAGTTAATAATATAATATTTGTTTTAAAAACTATTTTATGCCAATTTTGACACTATTTAGTAATTGATTTTTTTGAAAATGATAACAGAATGATTAGTCAGAAAAAGGTTAATTAAATCAATACTTACATGTCATATTAACCTATAAAATTAGTGGAATTCATAACAAAGTTTCATATTACATTTATTTGGGTATTTATAACATCAATTATGTCAATATTTCATTAATAAGATAATTACTGCATCATCTTTGTGTCATAAATAAATTAACTTATTTAAAGTCTAAAAATTACAAATAAAATATAATTATGTAAGAAACCTTTTTATATTTATAATGAATATTTTTAGTCAAATTTATCATATGTATAACCCTATATTAAAAATGATTTTCTTATTGAACATTGATTTTAAATATTTTAACCCTTCTTTAAATAAATTAATAATAAATGTCCTAATCTAATCCAAGTGGTCCTAAATGGTCATATTTTATTCATAATGTTTTTTTGTTCGAATTACACTTATCGAATAAAATTAGGACATGTGTTAGGGTAATAATAATATCATTTTTACCCTAAATTACCCTATTTACTTTTAACCGTGGTAAATAAAAGTAAAAAGTTACTATTCATCAAAAATTATTTTCATCGCATTGAACCAAATTTTACTTAATTACATCAACCGTGTCACTTTGTTTTTTGAGATTCCACTCACAGAAGCGGTAAAATTAAATTTTATGAGAAATTTAGTTTTTTTAACTACCACTTAGTGGTTTCACTATTCATCAAAAATTGAAAGTTTTTAGAAAAATACCAAAATTTCACCCTAGGCTAATTTCGATATTCTAAATCCAAAAATGAAGTCCATTATGAAAAATAAAATTTATAAAATTTCAAAAAGTGGTTATTACTATTCATAACGGCTAGTTTTAATAATATTTTAATAGCATATTGTTGTTTAGTGAAACTCGGTATTGCGTACGACGCAAGCTATCGAGGAAGGCCACGGTTGCGTGTAAAGCAAGACAAACTAGTGTTGTGTTTAGTGAAAGATTCCTTTGATGATTTATATAACATAAAAACAAAATATTTCTCATAAAAGTCTCGGGTGTTACAGAAGTGATATGGCTCAAGATGTGTGATGATGTGGAAGAGTGAAAAACAAATGGGGAAGCATGGTTGGGGAACCCATGATGTTTCATTTTTATTTTACATCATATCCTATATGTGATACATGGTGAGAGTATGACCTTCTTATACTGGGAACATATTATAAATGTATATGTGATGAGTTATTTTCACTATTTTTCACTATACATTATAATAATTTCATTATATTTTTCTTGAGATGATCTAGGGAGGATAATATTGAGTACACATTTCTGATCTTGCAATGTATATAAAATCTAATTTTTATGTCATCACATGATGTTTAGAGATCAGGGTAGATATTACTAACTGATGGTTTTTCAAAAGCTACATAGGATTCATAGTCATTGTTTTCATTAGCTTTTTAGTACATGTATTGTTCCTTCCAATTTTTATATTATTATATCTGATAACATATTTGAAATTGGAATTTATTTATATATATATTTTATACGGTGTAGATTGGTGTTTATATGTTATGTATCTCTTCCACACAATTCCTTATTGGGAAATTCCCTAGATAAATTTGTTTCATATACCCTCACTGTTTGTTGGAAACATGGGACCTACTAGAGTAGGGACTTGGGAAGCCACTATCTATTTTACCTCATTGTTATCCTGGGAGGAGAGCACATTTGGGGGATAGGGTTGTGATAGGTATTCCCATTTATATTCACTATAAATTCTTGTCATCTATACCTCTAATGAAAGGATATCATTATTGTGTTTTTACTTTTATACCTCAATCTACTGTATCCAATATGAAGATTAATCTTAAAAAACATTGAGATATTTTTAATTGATAAAATTATCATCATTTTGGAGAATTTGATACTTATTATTGATTGTAAAAGTTTTATATTCCCAATAATAACTGTATATACACAACAATAAAGAATTTATTATTAATAAAAAATGGTTTACCCTATAGGGAAACACTTTTCTGAATGAATACATTGTCAAGATTATCTAAGAGTCTCCTCTTGAAATATTTTTTATCATTCTAGAATATTCCATTTGGATTCATAGAAATATGTATAGAACTTGGTGATTTTATAGGAAACCATATAACTCATCTGGAATGATAAAAAACACTTGTACAACAAGTTTATCATCAATTTCTCTATTCTCCATAACCATTTATGATAAATACCCAATTTTAATGGGAATCCAGACCCATGAAATGTATGGAATTTCCATTAGATGTTAATATGTATCCTCAAACAAGGCTGCAATCATAGGTTCGTTTTTAATATCCAACATGACTTTCTATCCATGAATATTGATATGGGAACAAAATAAAGAAATACAATCCATGAAAAAAATAAAATCAAAATTTACTATGGTTGAATAATAATATTTTCATGCAGCACATTTTCACAATGACAATTTATATAAGAATCATAGACCTAATATGTGATCTTCATGAAACTAGGATAATTTAAAACAAATTAATTATCTAATTACTGAGGTGGTAATGTGATATCATTTGAATATTTATCTAATTTAGAAGAGTAGGTAGAAACAAAAACATCAAAAACATTACTAGTTAATGAGAGGATTATATTTGTTCCTTTAACTATATGATTATTTTACACTATATTAGCGATAATAATTGAATAATATTTCATTTTTTGAATGGTATTAATTTTTTTATGATGCTAATAATCATCATTATCCATTATAATTTATTAGAATTAAACGTAATTCCCATACTCCTTTTATTTAGAATAATCGAGTGTGGATGGTGTATTTATATGGAATATTTTATCCATTAAGTCATTATATAACTTCTTACCATTACATTGAAATTATATTTCATAATGAACTTCATTTACATTCTTAACTAATTTTATGGTCTCAATACGATAATTTCCTCTAGGATTTGTTAAATATTTTTGGAATAAAAGGAAAAACATCTTTTCCCTCCTTAGTTTTTATTAATAGAATTTCATTTAAATTAAATATTTGGTATCTAATCAAAATAATGATATTTATGAGTCAATTAGATTAAATTTCAACCTAGATATCATAAAGAAATATTTATTCATAACTAATGAATCCTATTCTGGAAAACACCCTTTATAGTATTATTTTAATGAAACTAAATTACTGATTTATTTCATATTATAGTTAATGATAATACCATTATCATACATCACATAACATGAAAAATTATACCATTGGTGATAATGGAGTCATCATAGATTTTCTTTAGATGAAGGAATTCATTATCCATTTTTATACAAAGAATAGAAGGATTTTGCTTATAAATAAATAACATGTTAAACAGATCCCACTTATGGGAGTAGATTTATTTTATTTTACTTTTATATTGACATGATTCAACCATCGATCCTCTTTCCATTCCATGTAAAAATAGATTAAAGTAACTTTTCAAACACCTATAACAAGGTAATAAAAAATTCCCTTTTAATGGTACCGATCCATTACTCAGTAATTAATAGATCAACCAAAGAAGTAAAAAAATGGATTTTCCATTATGAAGTCCTCTAAATTCTTTTATCCCTCTTTTCAAGCATGGAATCTGAACATTATTCACTGAGTGAGAATGTTTTATAATAATAACATAAATATTTCCCATTCATACCCCAAAAAAATTCGTTTCATTGGAGAAAAATCATTGAATTTTTAGGACATTCAATATTATTATGGTTCTGTCATGTTTCTTCCATTGAATGAAACCAATAAGTTTAGTATGAGAAAAAATAATCAATGTTTTAAATAATATTAATATTTAAATTAGTGATATTATTTATAAAACATGATAGATTATTTTCAATCTATGAATCATTAGGTCCAAACAATTCCATCCTTAGTTATTATCTAATACAATCCATCATAATGTTTTATAATGAAAATTTTATTTAACCCAATAATGTCCCATAAATGTTTATATCATTCGGTATAGTCTTATATACACTCACCATGATCTTTTGAAAATCATGTGGAGCCCAAATAATCCTCATTCAATTTTAATACACCAAGGTGAATATAGTATATATCCACATCCAATTTTTGTATCTAGAAAATAAATTATTTTCTAGAAAAAAACATATTTAGTTTCAATTTTATAGGATGTATTCCTACTCTTATGTGTATCATAAGTGTTATCAATAGTGTTTCTCATCCTTGATTTGAAAAAAATATAAAACATTAGTTGATTAAAGTAATGATGACTAGTAAATTTCTTTTAAAACTATTACATCATGTTAGAAGAATATTCATTACATATCATTATGGTTCATGTCATAAATATAAATGTTTGTTGTTTTTAGAATATTGGATACATATGTATCCACTACATAAATGGTCAACATAAACTACCATTATGTTCATCACAACTATCCGCCTATTTATTCAAATCATACATGAAACCATTCATCATATCATGTGGAAAATTAAACATAATTAATTGTGGGTTTAGATACTAGGAAACTTTTAATAGGGGAGATATCAATCAATTATAATTTTTAAGAATAAAATAAAAATAAGGGATTGATAACATGAGCTAAATATTTTAAAATCGCACCCAGTAATTCTCATATCATTTTCATAACTCATATATTAGTCATAGATGTTCGTAATAAAAGAATCATAATAGACTCAGAGAATATGATGTAGGATAGAATATTTTTTTATATCGTCATGTTATAAAAGTATTGAATAATGTGGGGAATAATTATATTCAATTTAATATAATGTAAATGTTACCCACCGATAAATTTCAACCATGTAGTGTTTTGGAAAACCAACCATGTACCATATTTAGGACTATAAATACCCCACATATACCATATTTTAGTCTTGTGAAAACATTTCATATACAATTGATGTTCATAAATAATTAATATTTAGATAATTAATGGGAGGTATTTAATCAACCCACATATTAGATAGTTTTAATTTATTCATATGTTTTCCAAAAAAATCATGTACACATTTATATTTTCGTCATTGATTATCCCTTGAAAATAAATTGGGTTTTATTATTTTTATCATTTTAATCATAATGATTAAAAAGATATAATAAATATGGTATCAATTTTTTATACCTCCATTAATGAATATGAAACATAAAATGTTGTTTTTGTAGATGAAAATTTATTTGGAAGATCCCTAGTAAATTTCCAAAGGAAAAAATTGTTATAAATTTGAAATAACTTATTAAATTCCAAAAATAAAATGAAAGTAATTTATTTGAAAGGAAACATGAAAAAATTTAATTTAAGAACCAATAAAAATAATAGTAATGATGGGGGGAATACACATTTAGGATTTAAATATTAAAATAAAATTCTAATTCATGTTTTTTATAAAATATTCAACATACCTTGGTCAAAAAACTAGATGAAGTTTCATTTTAATTTTTTATATATATTCAATATTGGGATAAAATGAATTTAAATTGTAATTTTATAATATTAAAAACATTCTTGAAGACATTTAAAATTAAACATTTATATGGATGAAGATGATTTTATACCACATTATGGTAGTAATTAGTTTTTCCTTAAAACATTATTTTAGAATCATGAGTAAATATAGAGGTTAAAATGAAATGAAAACATTTATTCTAAAGAAATATATATATATTAATAAAATATGTAATATTTTTGATAGATCGACCTAGAACATCATAAATATAAATTTAAGAATAAGTAATCTTCATTAAATGTTAGATTGTAACATAAATCCATTAGTTCATGGATTAATTACATCACAAGGTCTCTAAATATTGGTAAAATTTAAATTAAATTTGATATATTTTCAAAAAATATAGATTAATAGTTATAATATCATCTATGGTCCGCTTCTAATGTCACAACCCGTCCCCCTATGATAGTTTCGTGACCACTCAAATCTCGCCTTCCCCGGGCATGGGGCTGGCGACTAGCGCCCAGAAGGCTTATCCCAAAAAGGGAAGGTAATGACTTTAAAATTGTAGACACACACACACACAAAGTACAAACATTAGGAAGGTAAAAAATTTGTAAATCATATCTCTAACTAAGAAAACTACTTAATGTACCGTACAAACTAAAAATTAAAAAGGGGCCATAATACAAGCCCAAAACCCCAAAAGAATGTACAACTGCCAATATCAGTCTGTTCAACCCCTACCCAAAGGTTAGGTGAAGGGTAGCTTTCTGTAGTTGTTGATGTATGCCCATCCATCCCATCTCACTGAGCACCACCTAGTCCCAAACCACCACAGTCTTTGTCTAAGCATATCTATGTCCCGTGTCACTGAGTACCAAATGGTTTTGGACCACAAAGGTCTCCATTGAAGCGTCGGTCACCTACATGGGACATGAAACATGCGGTCCATGCCCGTGCAGGGGTGATGGAAAAATATAATCAATAGGGACCTCAAACCACAAAGGAAATACCATAGAATAATGTAGACACAAGGAACTCTCAATAAACCACTAAGGGGAGTACACAAAGTGCACTAAGTAAACCACTGAGGAGAGTACTACAAGTACAAAAAGTACACCAGTGAGGAGAGTATGCCAAGTACAATAAATACATCACTAAAAAGAGTACACCATGTACACATAGTACACCACTAAGGTGAGAATGCCATGATTTAGCTCACATAGGTATAATCTAAATTATTTA
The DNA here is from genome assembly GCA_963277665.1 of Viscum album. NCBI lineage: Eukaryota > Viridiplantae > Streptophyta > Magnoliopsida > Santalales > Viscaceae > Viscum > Viscum album. The sequence goes on along the minus strand of OY728158.1, from coordinate 1,536,238,011 downwards.
ATGTAAGACCATCAGTTATATCACTGAACACCTTGGGATACTGGGGTACCCCTCACTAATGAGTACCATTGGTATGTTGGGTTACACAGAGACACTCCCCACTATGCGACTTCAGGGTCACAGAGAGCTTCTTCCCACAAGCCTTGCACTACTGTGGTACTAATCCCTAATGAGTATAGTCAGTATGAGGGGTCACACATAGCCTATCCCCACCATGGGCCTTTAGGGTCACCCAGAGTCACTTCCCACTTTGGCCATCATACCGAGGTACTCATCCTGAACAAGTACGATGGGTCTATCAGGTCACACAGAGATGGTCACCACTGTGGGTTTTCTAGTTCACATAGAGCCACATCCCACGAGGCTATTGTAATTGATCCATATATGGTATCTTGTGAGGAATATTCGGGTCTCAGTTAGCTTCAGGGTTTCCATAGGTAGTGAAATTAATTCTAGGACATACAAATGTTCAATCCATTCAATGAATCTATAATTCCATGAAAACCTCTTTAGATTAATCAAAAAGAAATTCCTCATCGCAAGGTTTCCAACACCATAAACGACTCGGCAATTGGATGCACAGTTTGTAAGTTATTGGCATTTTAGTAAACTGGGGCCAATTGTGTCTGAGACCAGTTTGACCAAGTTGGATCGTCCCAAACAAGCCTACTTGGGGGCCCCATATGCCCCAACCTAGTTTGATTAGCCCGTCCTAACCCTGTTTGGGTCTGGGCCAGATCGGTTGGGCATGGCCAAAGGGCTATACCCATTGGGCCTTGCTTGACCCTGCCCAATTCGACCATGGATCCAGCTCTCTGGGTCACCCAGGGACCCAGATTTATCTATTCCATCTTGTAATTAGAGGGATTGTTGTTCCGAGCTCGGGCCCCTAGTGGCCCCATACTACCCCAAAAGCCCAACCCACTATAGTGGGACATCTAAATCCAACCTATGACTCATTGTGACTCGTTTTGCGTGCCCATGCCCATCTCAACCACCGAACTAGCCACCTCCAACCTGGATGATACAAGGCTTATGGTTCATATGCATCAGAGCTGGCCAAATCCGTCCCACCTTACGGTCTCATACGCCTTTGCTGGATAGTGTTCCATCAAAGAGTTGTGGACTGCATGTCATATGCCTCATCCTACACCTCCAGACACTAACATAGTCAGTGAATCATGTTTTTTTTTCAATGGCCCTAGTCGGTCATGGCCCACCTATCGATCCACCATTGGGGCGTGCTGCCACCCGCCTTCGGTTACCACCAACGGATCCTTCCGCGGACCACCAGGTCCACTCCGGTGATCTGTTCCTCATGCCGTCAACACCACTGGCCTCCATGGGATTCCACCTTTCAGGATAATGTTTCAAAACCTCCTTGACAACATTTTCTAGGTGATTCTATGAAGAACACACAATAATTCATGAGAAAGATGGGATCAAGAATTGTTTATGTCAGCCCGGACCCTCCATGTTAGAGTTTCAAAGAAAGAATTAACAGGGGGACACTTTTAGTTTTACAACAAATGAATTTACCCAACAGTTAAAATCCCCATGTTCAAACATCCCTCTCATAAGAACATATGTTCCCCGAATCAACCTATTTGTGGGTTGATATGCATTTTTTGTTTAGATAGAAGAAAAGGATACTGTAATTAAAAAAATAATAAACCACTACTTATAGGAGGTTTTTAATTTGTGTTGATCCATTCAAACCCATACGTGTTCGTCAATCTCCAATCCCTAGCCCTTATTATAAGATGTCGTCACTACATTCTGATCCACCATCATTCTTCAATGGAGATAAATTACTTCAGCATCTATCAGAGAAATTCTAACTCTAATTCTCAAACATGGTATCTCATTAAAAGAGAACTGCATCACAAGGTTTTTTATACTGGGCCATCGTGTCGTTACACTGTTTAATTAATGAAACCACTTTTCATTACACTTTAAATTAACAAGTCTTTACACTTTTCATTTATGGAATGAATCTTTTGGCCCATCCCTATGTTTAAGGGAAATAATTCGTTTTAATAAAATAAATTTTTTTATGATTATTTTAGTTTTCCTAAAACGTCCAAAAATAAACTTTTTCCATCTACCCACACTGATCAATGTTAGTTCCATTCTTAGTTAATGTCATTTTTTCTAGATGGAATGGTTCCTTCACAGTTTTAATCTAGGAACCCATTTATATGTTACAAAAATTATGCACGTGTGGAATTTTATTTCTCTTTTAAAAGTTCCCAAAAAGTCTCTTTTACCCTCAACCCACACCAGTCGAGGTTAAGATCCTTCTAAAAGAAACAATCCATCATGAGCTCAATGGTACACTCGAATTTTGAATCTGTATTATCGTTTTGGAGGTATAAGGATTTAAAAATAAAATAAAATGTAACATAATAATTTTAGTTACAACCATAAACTAACTTCTATTGTTGTCATGTACCAGAAAACATTAGGATCTTCAAAAGAAAATCATAACCTCAAGACCTCAATGGTAGTCTCAGATTTTCAATCTGATTCACTATTTGTGAGTGACACGAATTTGAAAAAAAATATAGTTTTATTTTATTATTTTATTATGGTTATACAATTTTTAGGTTTTCTCGATTGAGACATGCACTGAATAATGTTAAGTCAGGCCTTGGGTAGACCTATCATCTTAAATTAAACAGTTCCCTCATATTTCGAATATGGGAACTAGTTTAATATTAATTTCACTTTTCCTAGAAAACAACCCACTTACAATATTTAAATCTTAACATTTTTGGACTGGTCATTCTGGGAACTATGGGATTCGGAATCACATGCCCTCTCAGTGCCTAGTCTAAAAGTAATCCCATTTAATTTTTAAAAAAATCATGGATTTCTAGAGTATTACATTACATCTCCATATAGGGATTTATGTCCTCATAAGCCAAAACATGGGATAATAAAACAAAATGGGTTAAAGGGAATGAATCTGAGCCTCCCAATCCCATTTTATATCCTGAGGATTCCCATGTTTCCAAAAAACATGCACCATAGGAATCCACCATCCAAAAAAGATCCTCCCCTGTTGATCCTCAATCTCTACCAAAAACTCACCAATAGTTGCCTTATCATCAAATCTCTAGTAGGTAGAGGCATCTTGAGACCTCTACTAAACTATTCTCTTATGTAGTTAATAAGTGGTACGACTCGGTGTGTTAGTTAATGATAACCCATATGGTATTTTTTCTCCAAGATGATCATGGTAAACTCATCATGATATTCATTGATATTCCCACCCACAACCACTATGGTACCCTGAGGGTTTGTGTCAAACCTTTTAGAACCTGTTGTACAGCCTTAAATTATTGACATGTGAGGAATCTAGAAACAAACTCTACCACTATCTTCTTTATCCCCAACCACCAGTACAGACATCAAAGGTCCTGGTAAATCATCACCTCACCTGAATTCACTTCTAATGAGGATTTTTGGATCTCCATCAACACCTCCTCCCCCAACACCTTTGATACCACTTTGTCACAACCCGTCCCATAGGGCCCATTCCATGACTACCCAAAGCCCAACTTCCATTGGATAGGAGATAAAGACAATAACCAAGAAATAGTATCCCTCAAAGGGAAGGAATTGCCTTTAAAACTATACACACGATCAAAACAGAAACTGCGGAATGGAAAACACTTTGCAAAAAAAATGTCATGCACGCAACTACAGAAAGTTCATTACCCAATGAAATGTAAAAAGGGGCTCGAATACAAGCCCAAAACCACAAAATAATGTAAAAAATCCAAGGACCATCTTCTCAAACCCTAACTAAAGGATTGTTGAAGGGTAGCAACTTGTAGCCATAAACAAACACTTGTTTGTCCCGTATCATTGAGAAACACCTGTTCCCGGATGACCAATGTCTCTATCGATGCGTTTTTCTATCATGTATCATTATAATCTACCTTTTCCTAGAGAACCATTGTCTCCTTCAAAGCATCTATCACCTACACAAGACATGAAACATATGGGTAAAGCCTGTGTATGTGTGAGTAAAAAAATACTCAGTAGGGACCCTAAACCACCACAGAAGGACCACAAAAGAAAATTATGCATGAGGTATTGTTAGTGCACCACTGAGGAGAATACACAAAGTATACTAAGTAAACCATTTAGTAGTGTATGCCTAGTACATTATGTACACCACTTAGTAGAGTACCCGATGTACACAATCTAAACCATGTAATAGATTATGCCAAGTACACTATGTACAACACTGAGGTGAGAATGCAAAGAGTCAGTTCATGTAGGTATAATATAAAGTATGAAAACTAAGTTCATCAGTTGTATCACAGAACACCTTGAGATGCTAGGTTAATTCACTATGATGAGTACTGTGGGTATTCTAGGTAACACAGAGCCACTCCTCATAGTGGGCATGCTGAGTCACATAGAGTCCCTTCCAAATTTGGCCATCGTAATGAGGTACTCATCCCTGATGAGTATTGTGGGTCTATCATGTCCCACATATCCACTCTACACAATGGTCCTGCAGGGTCACACATATCCTCTTCCCACTAGACTATTGTAGCTGATCCACACAAGGTTTCTTGATATTAGTATGTTGGTCTCAGTCGGTCATAGGGTTCCCACACATAGTGAACATCATCCTAGGAGAAGTTTCTCCTCAGGAAATTCATCACAATTCAACATTCATAAAAATATCCTTAGTATATACCAAAAGAACTGAATCATCTCAAGGGATCCAACTCTATAAACATCTCATCAATTGGATGCTTGATTTTTATGTTATTGGACTTTTGATAAACAAGGTTCGGTTGCATACAGGCCTGGTCCGACCCTATCAGACCGTCCAAACCAACGCAGCCTAGTCGCCCACATGCCCCTGCCTGATTCGATCGGTCTGACCCAAACCTATTCGGTTCTGGGCCTTGCCAGCTTGTCTTGGTTTCATGGCGAGGCCTGTTGGGCCTTTATTGATAAGGCCTGGTTTGGCCATGGGTCCAGCTCACCTGGTTTCCTAGCCACCCGGATTTATATGGCCCAACCCACAACATGAAATCTCGTTTTTTTCCATCCTGGGCTTCCAAGTTGCCCGATTCTACCCTAACGGCCTGGTACACTACAATGGACATCTCATTCCTATTCATACCTCACCACGACCTAGATTGCGCACCTCAGACTGGCCTGCCTGCCAGACTGGTCCCCTCTATCCCAGCCACCACAAGGCATCCAGTTACTTAACGTCATGACAGTCTGATGCCGGATGGCCCTGAGCACCTGCATGTGGTCACCAGACTATGTTCCCACAACGATTCCCGACCTGAATCTCAACGTGCACCCACCCACCCATAGGCACTACAGTGGGCCACCGCTATAGCCGATGTGCCGACGGATCCTTCCACGAACCACCGAGTCTGCTTTGGTGGTCTACTCCTTCTATCGTATGTGCACCTAGCCTCTATGGGATTACACATATACTACTAAGGCCTTGAATCCTCATTTCCACGTTTTCAAAGGTGATACAACATAGGACACACAAGAAAGAGGGGCTCAGACCTTGTTTGTGTCGGCCCACACCCTCCGCGTTAGAGTTTCAAAGAAGGAATTTATGGGGGGCTGGTTTTGGGATTACAGAAAATTAATTTACCCCACAACTAAAATCCCCATGTTAAAAAATACCTCCTGTAAGAACATTTTATCCACAGATCAACCTGTTTTTGTGTTGACGAACATTAATTGTTTAGAAATAAGAACATGAAATTGTAATTAAAAAATAATAAACCCCTTCCTAGAGAAGGTTCATTATTGGTTTCGATCCATTCAAAGCCGTAGGTGTTCTTCAATATTCGGCCTCAGATCCTTCTTCCAGGGTGGCATCATTTCATTTTGATCTTAAAAAATTCTTCGTTGGAGAGAAAATCATTATCTGTTTGTGAGAGAAATTATATCTCTGTTTATCCGACCAGTTATCTCGCTAAAAGGGAAACATGTCGCATAGTTTCTGTTATGTTGTGTCATCACGTCATTAAGCTGTATCATTAATGAAACAACATTTTTATTAAGATTCAATTTAATGATTCCTTAACCTATTCTGTTATGGAATGAAACCACCGAATCATCATTGCATTCTATCACAAGTATTCTTTTGAATAAAATATTTTTTTTGTTTATTTTATTTTTCTTAAAACGTCTAAAAATTAGATTATTCCCTACACCCATGCCGGTCATGGTTTGGTTCATTTAAAGGTAATATCTCTATTATGGATGCAACAGTGACGATTAATTTTTAATATGGGAACCCGTTCAGATATTCCAAATATAGCAGATGCGCACCATTTTAATTCACATAAAAAAGATCCCAATAACATTCTTTCACCCTCAAACTGCACTGGTCGAGGTTATACTCCACCTGAAGTAAACAAACCATCATGATCTCAATAATACTCTTAGAATTCCAATTTAATTTACCATTTAGGAGTTATATGGATTTGACAATAAAATAATTGTTACCTAATTATTTTATTTACTATCAAAATCTAACTTCCATTATTGGCTCGCACCGGCCAAAGTTAGGCTCTACATAATGATAAAATACCCTCATGAGCTCAATGGTAGACACATATTCTCAATTTGACTCATCATTTTTGAGTAAAATCATTCAAAAAATAATATTATTTTATTTTATTATTCTATTTATGGTTATTTCATTTTTTGGTTTTTTCACTAGAGACCTACACCGACTAATATTAAGTTATGTCTTGGGTAAACCCTCCAACCAAAACACAACAGTGCCCTTAGATTTCTAATCTGAGAACCCATTTACTATCTATTCCACTTTTTTTCAGGGAATCCTCTTACATGTTCTATTTAAAACATAATATTTGTTGATTGATCATTCCAGGAACTCAGGGCCTCAAAATCCCCCAACGTCTCAACGCCTCATCTCATAATAATGCCATTTAATTTTAAAAAATTATATGAATTCTGGGGTATTACATTTAACTTTTGTACAACGATTCATTAGTAATTATTTATTAAAATTTCTATTCCTATGAATGAACTAAATAATTTTTTATGTAAGTTTCAGATCGATAGTAATGATTCATGAATGTGGATCATGGATAAATCATACCAATAATAATAATCTTTTAAAAATAATAATATTAAATCAATATATGAACTTTAATAACCATTCATATAAAGGGTCATGAGAATGAATTTGTATTGAGATGAGTGTTCATATGTACACACTAGGGATCATTTCAACTTTTCAATGTATAAAATCTAATAAATGTAATAAGTATAAAAAATTATATTAAAATTATTATATCATATATATCATATATATTCATTATATAAATAATATAAAAAAACCACAAATTATTTTTAAGGAAAATGGAACATATCACTATGTGGGGGTGGTAGTCCACAAGTGCGCACGTACAATATGTTCATTACCAATTTATTAGAAATGAGGTTGGAAATGGTCATTTAGTCAACATAATTACATTTTGAAATATTTATGATACGTTATTCATCTTGTTATAATGGATGAAATTATTTTATATTAAATTTAAGAGGGAAATAAAATAATAAAATATCTTAGTTATGATTTATATCACTTATTTGATAGACCTCTTTTGGCTTATAACTGAAGTGATTAACGTTTTGTTAAAAGAGATTAAAAATATATATAAGTTGATGTGAATGAATATATAATGGTTTTGGGGGTAGTTATGGGCTAATTTTTATGTTTCAATTTTTTTTAATAACAGAGGATAAGAGGTTACCTTTTATATGTGTTGGAATGGACATATTTGAAATTACATTAAAATATATTATTAATATAAGGTAAATATCATAAGAAATTGTAAAAAAATTGAATATGATTCAAATATAATACAATATAAGTTTTAAATATAAATATATAAAGTATAATATAGATATTTTATTTATAATTCCTACATTTATCTCACATCATAACACCAAAAGTATACGAATTTAAAAAAACAATGTAATAAAATTTTAACCATTTCTATATTAATTATGAATGAAAATAAAGATTCTAATATTATATTTTATTAAATAATTTTATTAAAAAAATATAATTTTTTTTTCACATTATTCAATACCCATTTTATTTTTAATTTAATTTTATAGAAGTGTGGAAAGCACAATAAAATCTATTATTTGTGAAAATTAAAAAATATGCATAAAAAATAATTTTAATATTTTAGTTTCCTTGGAAAACTATAAAATTAAAATTAAAATTTGGATTCGATTTTTAATATATTTATTTTTTGAAATCCATTAATCAATACTAACATATATAATTTATTATGTTAAAAAATACATTGTGCAAATATAAAAAAACTGTGAAATTAATCTTTATACCTTTAAAAGATTTTACATTCATTCATAAACATTATATAAATATTATATGTGTGATTATAAAATTATTTATTTAAAATATCAATATATTTTACTTATAGAAATTATTTGTAATTTCCACAATAATATTTTTAGACACAAATGAATATTATTTAGAAAATATATATTATTCTGAAATGTAGTTTTTTTAATCATTATATGATTTAATTAAAATTGTTTTTTTATTAAAATATTTTATCAATACTTAACAATTATAAAAATATATAGTTAATAATTTGGTTAATACTATTTATTTGTGTGAATTTAATTCCCAGGTCTAAAGGATTATAATATAATGGGTCATTTAGTCACGTGTTATGAAGGAATAAAGCTTTTAAATACTTAATGTATATTAAAATGAAAATATATATAAAATTTATAAGTGTTATGATTAATCCATTTAAAATGTATATGGGGTAGGTATGCAGATTTATTATGTTTTATTGTCTATTCAAATGATATTGGGGATAATAGGTGTGTTGGATTGTGAATTTCAAGCAGGGAAAAATGAAATTTACAGTTTTAGCGAATCTAGGTAGGTCACGAGGCTTAGATGCCTAGATTACCAAACAGCCTACCAAAAATTCATGATCCACTACCTAGAATATCCATCCATGAAAAAAATACACCATGGGAATTTAAATTAATTGAAAACCCATGTTCCAACTATGTGAAATAGAAATGTGAATTTCAAAGCTCACATGCATGCTCATCACATGAATTGCCTAAATGTGAAAAAGTCATGCACCCTTTTTAAAAATAAAAAAATGATTTATATGGTTTATTAATGGAGACATATGTTGAATATTACATTCAAAAAACAAAAAATTAAAAGACATAATGGTAATAATAGGAGTTCTTAAAAAAATATATGTGATCAGTATATAGAGAAGGGATATTCTTATAAAATACAATCCCATTCCAAACAAATAAAAAATTAAACATAACGAAGAAAAAGATAAAATAACATAATATAGAACACATATTTGCCTTTATTATGTAAATATTAACCCAACCATTCCACTTTATTTACCCTATAATGTATTAAGAAAAAGTTGAGGAAAACAAAACTGAGATCCAAAATCAACACCCCAATGAAAAATGGAATTCATTGAATACCTTGAAAAATAATCAAATAATATCAAAATTATACAATAAAATTGATCAAAGATAATATATATGAATCCGAAGAAAAATAATTGGTCACTTATACATTTATAGTTGATCTAAAAATGATAATCAACTATAACCAACTTATTCTTAATTAAAAAGGATTCTGTTAAACAAAATCATTCTAAAAATATCTAAACTGAAATAAAAATGTTCTAATAGAAATAACCAATCACAATATAGTGGATCAAAATAAATAAATAGATGGAATAAAAAAATATACCCAATGAAACCTAAAATAGGGTGAAAAATCCATGAAAACACATATCTAAGGAGAACAAAAAATCGAGATCTTTTCGCACTAGAAAATTTAATGGTTCTGGACCTTAGTATAAAATCTAAATATGAAGTTGTTTAAATAATAATCCATATAATATTATCCCATGGTGATTCTGATAGAAAACACACCTTAGTGTTACCCATTTTCTCACAAGAATGAACTACACCACAAATAACAAATTCCTAGATAAAAGGTTTCCCCCCCAAACAAGACAATAAACCAAAGCCTAATCAATGTTCAACTCCACATAAAAAGAAATTTTTTTTATGAAATGGGAATAATATTCCCTAGACTAACCAATCATAAAAATAGAAAATGATTGTGAAATCTATATAAAACTCTAGGAATGCGATTCTAGAGCGCATTGAAGCTCTATAAATTCAATCTTAAACACCTAAATATTTCTCTGATCAAAAGTGATACAAAAATATATGAAAAAATAACCACCTCATCATCCCTCATGAACCTCCAAAAATAATTTTCGAACATTAATTAATTACCATTAATTAACTCAAACAAGATATCATATATGTATCTACATTAAAACCTATTTTTACTAATCAAAAAATGAAACCAAGGCTAACAGGATGAAACCACTCACCCCATATATTTCTCCAAATACGTATTGAAAAGTAAATACCTTTGATAATTCCATGACACACAACTAAGTGATAAGTGGAAACTTTTCACTAAATCTGATGCATGGGAGAGGTTAAATATGAGATGAGGTGAAAACCATTAATGGGAAGCACTATACATTTATATCTAAACATTCTAGGAGGTTTACACAAAATAGTAAAAGATAAAAACTGGTGTGTGGATGTGGCTCCAAAATAACATCATGTATTCTAAAAACCAGAAAAGGGACAAACCCATTGCTGTGATTTACTTAGAATAGAAAAATATATTCAAAATTTACTACTTTAAAACCATGGACACAATATTATTTAATCTAAAATATTGTATGAAATATAAAAGAAATTAATATTACATTTTTAATAGCAAGAACAAACCCTACATTCTAACATCAAATCAATACCAAATATCAGTTCCAAAAAAATACACATAATAGTTTCAAAAAGTATTCCTAATCAAAAATATTTTCATGAAATTTCATACCACCACCCTTAAATGAAAAATATAACAATTTCTCAAAATATTTTTTTTAAAGACATTTATATCCCTTAAAACATGAATGCCACATTTAGTATTTACCTATATATAAAAAATCACACTAACTACATGAATATTTAAAATGGTTTCAACTGGTCGATAACCACGAATCTTAGTGAATCTTATAATTAAATATATAATCAAAAGAACAATCTCTTAGTCCTTAATTCAAGATGATTTTTTTTTTATTTTTTTGGATATCCATTTTATATACACACAATCTTGTTTTAACATCAATCATGAAATCACATATAGAAAGGTACGAATCAAGGATAAAAAATACAATCAAATGATTCAAACATATCACATTCATAACATAGATCCTTTATGACATCATTAACACTCTATAAAATCAAATCCTCATGGGTTCAAAATTGTGAAACTAACCGTAATATGATAGCCTTATAATATTGGGGAAAATTTTTGCAATGATGTTCTAAACGTGTATTTGTAATGATAACATGTCCATAATCAAGTGTCAAGTAGAAGCATGGTTTCTCAGGCCCTAAAAGTTAATCCCAAGACATTATTACCTTCTCTATGTTTATAAAAAAACTAACAAATTAGCTATCCAAATAAACACAGGATCTAAAAATGATGATATAATCCACATCATAAAATGAATCAAATCATAATGAAAAAAATCCATTTTATTGGATGCCAAAACACTGAAAACCCCCTTGACCAAAGGAAACTAGATACTAAATGAAATAAAGTGCTCAAAACACTATCCCCACACCTACCCATAATATACCAACATCTATAACTATAAACTACCACCTTCTCAAATGAGAGGAGAGGAATTTAAAATTTTTTGCCACACTATGAACCTAGACCTAGAATATATTTTTATGAATTAGCACAAAAATCCATATAAACTTTTATCAAGATAGACTCACCACATGGACATATGCACATTCCCAATAACTATTGTGTAGAAACCAGTTATTGTGCATCATGGAACAGAACATGTGATATTTTTTCATAATATTGTAATGTATATATGCTACAAAAAAATATACCGACTTACTAGACATGAAATATTTATATTTCAAATATAACACAAACAATAAAAATAAAACAGAAGAATAAAAATTAGAAGGAAATTCACATAATGGCAAAAAGTAAAAAATAAAATATACTTGAATAGATAATATTATTCCCAAAACCAAAAGGAAACCACAAACTTATCCAACAAGACTATTCATGAACCATGATCACCATCCAACTCAAATTGTACATTAGCATATCGAAATGAATAATTATATAGGAAAAATATTGGATCATAGTACATATAGTAGGAGTTAAATTGCTCAGTATGTCTCCACCAGTAAAATCAATGAAGTACATTTGATGTTGCATCTTATAAATCATATATTAAAATAAAATTGAAATATATGTAATTTTTAATAATAAATTATGGAAAATTATTATAAAATCATAATAGATGTGTTAAATCTATATTTTTATGTTTTTTATTAAAAAGAAATTACTATATAATCATTATATCCTATCCAAAGCCACATTTTACTATTATTTTTCTATTCCACAATAAATCCTTCTAATAAATAAATATTTTTAAAATTCCTTTATTAAAACTAAAATTTTATTTTATAATTTTGGAACAGATTTTTCAATTAATATTTAAAAAAATTATATGTAAAGATAGAACACCTACCGAAAAACCATTTCATTTAATGCCACAAAGATTATATTAAAAAATTACTTCTATTTTAACAACAAAAAAACCCTAAAGTCTCATTAGAGAACTTCATTTAACATTTAATGATCATTCAAATCTAACTCATGCTAAAATACATTGAAAGAATACCAAAAAAATACATTCACATTCCACATTTCAATGAATATTTAAAAAAAAATTTAGAAACATATGAAAAGTTATATATAAATTAATTATACAGTAAATCATCGAAATATTCTACAATAGGTCATAGTCACATGAATATAAAATAAACCAAAACTATATAACTGCCAATCAATAATGAATTAAGATGGTGATCAAAAGAAGAAAAAAATAATTATAATGACTCTTTGTTGGATCCTATTACCATGTTCTCAAACTTATGATTATCTATCTCTATTATCATAATATTTTAAAATAACACTATTTTTGAGGGTGTATACAATATGAAACACAATGGTGAAATGAACAATGAAATATTGTTATTTAAATTTTTTAGTTTTAAAATATAAGTTTAATTGGTGGGTATAAATAGGATTAATCACATAATGAAATATATATAATGGTATTAACCAATAAAAAACTATTTGTTAATTATAAGAAGATATTGACTTTAATTTTTAAAATAAAGATATTTTTTCATTAAAAATAATTTTTCTTTAAAAATAAATTATATTTATTTTATGAGAATCTATATTGTAATTAATTACTATAACTTTTAGATTTTTTTGATATAAAGATATCATTTTAAACTCAATATGACAGAATAATATTAATATTAATATTTTGGAATTTTATAAAAACCTCCATTTTACAATGTATATAGAAAAATATTAATTTTCATTAAAATTTGTATCTTATATACATGTATTTAAAATTCAAAATCAATTTTTGATTATTTTAATGATTTCAATTTTTTTATAAAAAATAATCTAATAAATGTTATTATAATCAATATTATAGATTAATATTGTATAATAAAATTTGATAATTAATATTAATTTTCTTATAAAATAACGTTTCATCACATATTTGAGGTTTTATATTAAATAAAATCCTTCCACTTATATGAATAATATTTTTTGAAATAGATTCTTTTTTTGAATCATCATAATTAATACCAGGTGATAAGGTTAATATAATATTTTGTAGAAATTAATATCAACCATAGTAAAAAATAATTCTGACTACATTAAAGCTAATATAAATTATTTGGTGCTAAAAATAATATGATAATTCAAAAAATTAATTAAAAATAATTCCATAACTTCATTGGATGGTTATATTTCATCCATAATCATCAAAAATTAAAAATTGCGACATTTAGATTTTATTTTTACCATTATAAAATTTTATTAATTGTTATTGCCAAAAATTTTACATTCAAAATTTTAATAAACATAATATTCTATGATATGGATAGAGAAAAAAATTTAATTTATAAATATTTATTATAAATATGAATTAATGTTTTTATATTAGTAATATATATTTTATTTTTAATGATTATATAATTACATTAAATTCATAGGAAACACCGATGTAGTGTTTGTACATAGAGTAGAAAATTTTAGAAAATGATTTTAAAATATATAAAATTAATTTATTCAGTTACATAATATTTCCCTTGAATTTTAAAGATAAATATCAAATATCAAATATATTATCAATCATTAATATATTACTTCTATCATTTTATTTTTTTGTAAATGTAAAATTAAGTGAACAACTCTTAAAATGAAATTAATAGAATTTAATTTTAAATATATTTTAATAAATTATTCTAAAAAAACATGAATGAGTATGATTTGGACAAATAAATTTATTTAATGTTATCCATTTAAAATTTATTATATATTTCTCATCATATAAGTAAAATCATAACCCTTCAATATTAAAAAAATTAGTTACGATGGTTATGGTTTAAATTGGTTATCTTGTGGTTTGGAAGAAACTTTATGGTTTGAAATTATATATAAAGCAATAAAAACTAGAATATATGATTATATTAGTACCATTTACTAACTGTATTTTAATTAACATCATATTTTAACAATTTTTAATATATTAAATAGATTTTATTTCCCAATATTTTCTTTATTTCCAAAAATTAAATTAATGTTATTTCATAATAAATAATATCCTATTGAATGAAAAAAAAATTATTAAAAATTATATCATCATTCAAGGGAATTTTATACTGTTGAAAATTTAATCCATGGTCAAATTATTGGTAATTTCACCTTTTAAAGTATCTTTCATGACCCCTAGAGAGTAAAAAATCATAAATATTATGGTATGTTTACAAATTAATAACAATATATTAGAACAAAAAGTATAGTGTGAAAAATGGCCAAAATTTTTCCAAACTTTTTCATAATAGATTAATTATTAAAAAATAATATTATATACTAGGTAGATCATTTTAGAATCACTTCCCAATGAATAATAAACTATATTAATGTAATACTATATGAAAATCCATGATTACCACATCTCACATATTAAATGTAACCCCGTATCCTCTACTCTATATACAACAACATGAATTTAATTCAACAAAACAATATATAAATCCCTTAATAACATCCATATACATAGTCTTGAGGAATTATTTTGTGCTGATTACTAACCTTAATGGGAATAATGTATAATGAAAATGATTTTTTCCATATAACTGTAGTTAAAAGAAACATCTAGGATGTTTAGAATAAGGTAAGATATTTCACCACAATTTATATTTATTTATGTATATTATACTATAATGAATATAATTTCATTTATATGGAATATATTTTACACATTTTACATTTTAAAACATTTTGGACTTATAATTTATGTAATTTTATGCCACAAATCAATTACTTTTATCCAAGGGGATTTATCTTTAATGTTACGAACTGATAAGGGGTATCTTAAATATATTTACATTCATTATGTTATATAACCTCCTTTTTGATTATTTTTTTATATTATTAAGTGTGAATTGAACCATAATTTTTTTCATATACATTTCTACTTTTTTGTGTGGATTAAAATATGTTCACATAATCACTTCATAGATTAATTATAACATCAATCATTATGAAATTTTTATTGAGTTTCTTGTTTCAATATCATTTTACATGTAAATGTTTCATGTCAAGTACATTGATTTAATATAATGGTCTAAGTAATTCTCTATGATTGAATTTTGAAATATTATTTATTATAAATCAAGGGATATGCAGAGTCATATAATATTAAAATTTTTAATGAGTTTTTATTTTTAATGTTACCAATGGTATAAAGTTATTATATTTGAATATAATTTAAATATCGGATTTTTTTTGTTTAAGGTATATTTGATGGAAATCATAATGACATTTTTATTGAACCAAATCACTTATATTATCCTCTAGATATTTTTGGAATGTAAATGTATATGAATTATTTTCTATCTCTTTACTACTCAAAATTGTTCAAGAAATGTTTTTATGAATATGATAAATTATTTTATCATATTTTGGTTAGGAAGGAAATTTTATCCATATTCATTTTCCTATTTTTTTAAGAATTCCTTTTAATTTTCTTCTATGTTTTTAAATTCTTTTTTACCAATAATGGAATATTTACAAAATGGTTAAAAATATTTTTTTTTCCATTTTATGAACATTGTACTTTTTTTAGAAGGGGTAAAAAAAATATATATTTATATAATATAACATGAATTGAATTTTCCTCCATCATAAATTATCATCTCTTTTAATCATACATTAAAATTCCCTATGGTTCATTTATGGGAACATATATTTTTAAATATTCTAGAAATTTTCATTTTTAAAATTTATTTTCATGGTTGAAAGGATATTTTCCCAATATATTATTTTACTAATCTTTTAAAGGTATTTATATTATTTTGAAACAGCCATTTATGGTACTTATGATCCTATAGGGATAATATGTAATGAATCCATATTTATTATTTTTCTTGATCGATTTATATTTATTGAAATATATTTTCATGGATTCCATTTCATTCATGGATTAATCAAGGAATGAAAATAATATTGGTTGTTTCAATGAGTTTTAGGATAAAATTAAAAATCAATATAATTTCATCTGGTAATTTTTCATGGTGATAAATGTTGATGATGGTTGGATTGACTAAAAAATTATTATTAGATTTTTTATTATATTCCAATGATGGGTGGTTATGTTATAAACCCAGGACAAGTGGATTCATTATAAAAAAATGTTGATGTTTATATTATAGTCCAAGGAATAGTGTGTCCATTATATCCCACCAATCAGTTTGGAAATAATTATAATATCTAGATTATTATGTTGAATATTTACCACATTGGTAATTACACGACTAAGGATTCTTTTAAGGGTTATATGAAGTTAATTTTTCAGGAAAACAACTCATTTTATTTATTGTTGATATATGTTTTTTATATTTCTATTGATGAAGGTGGACCCCACTTAGCTCATGATTATTGATTCCTATAAATCTTTACATTCTAGATTTTGATGGGTATGTTCTCTCTTATGTTATACACATGTACATTGATTTTTTAATTTATATATATATGAATAACAAATGCCTAATGATGATATTAAATTGTTAATGAATAAATTCAACTTACGAAGTGTTTTAGTCAACCCTCGTATGGTTCCTATTACCTAAGTTATGAATACGGATTTTCATGATTTGGATTTAGGATTTATTCATATATGAATAATTTTATGGGTTATATTGAAGACCTATTGTGTAATTTGAAATGATTAGTATCATTTGACAATGTTTTTCACATATATACATGAGTACTACAATGTAAGAATATTTCTTAATTCTCAAATAACTAAACCTAAGAGATCTTTGGGTATGTATGTGATCCAATATTTCCTTTTGATGTTGTATGTTTTTTATTTTCAAAATTGGTTTGTTTATCATTATTGAATTGTTAATCTAATTATTTTATCTTCAGATCATGAATTTTGAGTTCGGGGCTATCAATTTTGGCCTCAAAGGAGGATTTACATTTACTTTATAGATTATAATATTTTCATAAAATGTTAAATTAGGATTTATTGATACATTGGTGAGTTCATATGTTTAATGCTGATCATTAGTTCAATGTCATGGAAACAACATTTTTAGTTTCTAATTGACTAGTTTCAAAGATTATTAACTTTATATTGTCAGAAATTTATGGTTCTTGGAATAGTTATTTGAGTAATAATTCCCCTTAACTATTTTATATACATTTAATGGTATTGATAACCCATAGTTTTTATATTAACTTTTCAAACATGGGAATAATGGTTATTAATATTTTAGAATATAAGAATTATTATATTGACAACTATGGGATGGAATGATATTTTGTTATTTTGTAGTTAATGGTATATTAGAATAATTTCTCTATTTTTGAAACCTTATATTAATAATGAAACTAGAATTTATTTTGGGTAACATGATATTTTATTTTCAGAATAAATGTTTCTTTATATTATAGAAAAATAAATTTTATTATTTTGGATATATGGTGATGTAGTTTTTATAGAAACAATTAAAATATATTGTGATTTGTATGATTATAGAGTATACAATTTTGGAATGATAATTGAAGACTGATTGATGTTATTCGGTGATAAATGTTAAATGTTTTATAGAAAATTTTCTGATCAAATCATTCTAATTTTTGGGTTTAAATCATAGTCTGTAATATTTTTAATGATTCTATGGATAGTAATTTATTGAATGATTGAGTATGAGCATTTGATATTATTATTGAAATTTAGGGATTAAGTTATTTTTTATTCCCTATAAATATCACACATTTTATATATTATCTATCCATATGCTAAATATTTTTGTTTAAGATGATATGTAATAAAAGGTGGAGAACATTATTAAACAAATGGTTAAACTAATTGATAAGGTTTATAATGATATGAATAAGTATCAAATTTTTTTTAGATTAATATATCAAGACCATGAAATAATTATATTATAATTAAATTAATTTTCAAACATTTTGGAATTATTTATAAACATATTATTTTATGATATTTCATTTATTTTAAAAATTAAACTAATGATATTTTGTGATAAAAATATTTTATAAGATGATTTGTAATTTATTAAAATCCCTTTGTTTAAAGTGACTGAGATATTGTTGAAAAAATAATATGTGGTCTATGAATGGGTAAATTTTCATTCAATTTAAATTCATGTACCCCTAAAATAAATATAAATTTGATAAATCTAATTTTTAAAAGGGATATTGAGGGGTAAAACAAAGATATAAGTGTGATACATCACAAAAACATGTAAAATTAAACATGGATAAAAGTATATATAAGAATCTCCATCATGTATATTAGTTATATAATGGTTTTCAAATTTATAACTATTAATTTATTTAAATTTACTAATTTAATAAATACCATGAATGAAACACCCATTACATATAAATGGGAACCACCTCTGATATCCGATCAACATTTCATGAGTAACCTGGATGATAAAATCTCATCCCAAATTAATTCATAACATCCCTCTATAAGATATTGAGTGATTATTTTGGGTATAATACAATTCCTAAGGAATTATGTTGTTAAAAAATGAAATTCTTCCAAATTATATGAGTTAAAGTACATTTATGGGAAATCAAGACAAAATTGATGAGTTTTAATTTTAATTTTCCTTCATTGTGGAATATATTAATGTTACACACCACATTTATTTTATATGGTAGATATGTTATCATTTTTATGTGTTTTATCTTAAATAATACATAATTCATGGTATTTTATTTAACATTATTACACTTTTATCCTAGCGGAAGCAACTTTATAGTTACCAAGTAGTATGAGGTTCTTAAACCCAATTTCATTTCATTAGATTATATCAAATCCTTCTTGATTTTATGATAACATGATAAAATTTTAATGTATATCAAAATTATATTATTATATATTTTAAATTTATTTATATGTATTTACATATGTTCACATAATAATTTCATGCATTAATTATCACTGTAAATGTTATGATCGTCGCAAGGGTTCTCCTAATATAAATATCATTTTTCAATGGAATGTTTCCTTCCATACAACATGAATTCTTTTAACAGTGAAACTAATTCTGCATGAATGAATTATGAAAAATTATATCATGTGATCCATGTTATTTATAGATACATATCATATTATTTCCTTCAAAAATATTTATTTTGAATGTTACCAAATTAGAAAATGATTCATATTATAATAGCATATCATTTCAAGATTGATTACGTTTACATTTCCAATATTTTAAATCATATGATTTTATTATAATGAACCAAATCAGCATTATTATCTAATATTTATTTCTATTACTTTAATTTTTAATTAATTCTTTTCCACTGTTGGAATAAAAAATAGTTAAGATAATTTTTATTAGAAAAGAAGACCATAGTTTATCCTCTTTTAATTCGAAATCATTTTCATCCACATCCATGTTTTAACAAAAATCTATAATGATTTCATCTAATTATATAGCTTTTCTATTGTAATATTACACATGTTTCACTTTCTACAATAAAGTGAAAAAATTATTCTTCCTCTCATTATTGAAATATTGTAATTTTTTCTAATGGTGTGAAAAAATAATTATTTTTACAAGTAATACATGAGTAGAATTGTTTTGATGTCTTGGAAACTAAATACAATTAATATTACTTTATATATTCTAAATGTTCTTTTTAGTGAATTTATTTTTTATAATAATTTTTAATGAATTTGTTTCTAAAATTTATTTTCAATGTTGAACATATATTTTCTTTAAGAGTTTTTATAATGAATTTTTTATGGTATTGGTATTTATCATTGAAAATAACACATGATGTTACATTAGATTCATTATAGTAATATTTTAATGATTCCACAATTATTATGTCTCTGTATGAATTATGAATGTTTCAATGTTATTATCCTGAAAAAATGTCGCTTTTCCAAGGGGTAGTCATTCGTATGAATTGAGTAATGGTTATATTATATGATATTAATGATGAAATACAATCTCTAGATATATAATTCTGGTTATATTTATTATAAATGTTTTATAATGATGGGAGGTTCTATTATAATTCCTAGTTTAGTGGTTCCATTATAAGGTATGGATAAGTGGTCCTTTTATAAAAAATGTATAGTTAGTTGAATTATAAAGAAACTTTTGGTGGTTATGTTGTAAATGATGGATTAGTGGGTTTTTATAGCCCTATATTAAATTGGGTAATTATTATGTTTTCAGATAATTATGTTGGAAGATGACAATATTGGTTATTACACTATTAAGGGTTCTTGTAAGAGTTATATGAAGATAATTTTACAAGAATATGACATGTTTTGTTTTTGATATCTATGAGTTTTTAATGTTTCCCAAGATTAATTTTGATATCATTTAGATTAGGATAATTGATTCCAAAGACTCCTTCATTTGTTAAATATATAATCCCTATCACTCTTTTACTTATATATGTGATTGGGGATAATAATTATCTAATTTAATGCTCATGTACATTGATTATGTTATCATACCTTTATTCTCTTCTTATAATCATTTAATATATTCAGTTTATAATTATTATTTTTTAGCTTATTGATAGCTTAAGCTCAACCTTTCTACGCTTTATCTTCCACATGCTTTTCAAAATTAGGTTAAATGATTATTCTATATATTTTATTCGTATGTGATGATTTTCTGGAGATAATAAATAAATAATATGAAATATGAAATTATGGGAATAATTGGGGAAAAAAATTTAAATAGATGGGTATTGTTATGCTTATGATTTTTTAAATTATCTAAAAATATAAATGTAAAATATCTTTGGCTATATTAGTGATCTAATAATTCATTTTGATGTTGTAAATTCTGGATAGTTGAAATTTGTTTATGTTTATTGGTATCAATCATGAAATGTATGGTCTATATTTTATGCCCTATATTTGGGAGTGCATGTACATGGATATGACCGCAGCATTACATTGAATAAAACTATGATAAATGGTCATCAATTGAGAATAATTTTTTTGTTTTTTTGTAATTCGACTCACCCTATATAAATTATGAATCTCCTCTATCTTTGTTGGGCCCTATATTCTAATATCTCGCTTAGCCCTTTTAGGAAAATTTATTACATGTTATCCATCATCCAACATGGATACCATTCCTCCCATGGGTTCTCTTTCTCACATGGACAAAATTACCTCCACGGGCATTATCATTCAACATAGATAATTTTCATATTCTATATAAAAACCTATAATATAATATAAAACACCTAATACTATTTAAAAATCTCTCATAGTCTCCCATAACAAGTCAATTGGAGGTGAGAAGAAATAAACCACCACAGAAGTAAATTGATGAGAATTTGAATAATATCCTCCTAAGCCTCCTATAATCATGTATGATCTAGACCCAATATAATATACATAGGAGTAAAATATAATGGAGAATCAATAAAAACATACACTAATTTGGTCATAGAAGACCACATGCACGATAATAGTCACATAGGGATCAAAGAGGACCTCACATGTTTAGTGAAATCCAATTTTCCTTCATATTCTAAAGGGAACCTTCTTAATATGCATAAAATTATAGAAAACTCACAAGATTTTAAAATCCCTTATTAATCCACTATTAATAACTATTTTAATTTAAATATTTCATAGAATACAATTTGGTAACTAGAAAATCCCATAAATGACATTTAAAATCAACCATGGTTTTACAATGTTTTCAGAACATCAATCATATCGGTTGACACAACAATTTTAAATGAAAATTCATATTTAAACAAATTGAAGATGATTAAAATACATCAATAAAAAATAGAAAAATAATTATATTATAGAATAAATTTCGTTGTCACAATCATTCTTTTCAACACTCACCCTCTTTTGAAACACACTTGGTAAATTTAAAAAAAAGATTTAGTGGGAATTTATTCAATTACAACTATTTAATCCAATTATAATGTTTCCTCCATTAAATCAATGAACACATACATTGTTTAGTCATTAATAATGATAATAATAATAATAAATAATAAATTGATTATAATATAAAGATAAAAAAACCTACATTGGATCATTAGAAAATGATCCAGAATTTGTTTCCTTCAATGTAGAACACCCAATCATGCCAAGAAAATCCCACTACATCCATTAAATGGACACATCCACTTGATTTGGTGCAACCACTACCCTGAATCCATGGATGATATCTCTATTAATTATAGATGAAAATGTTATGAAGGTACTATAGTGGCTCATAGTCTATTTTAATTGAGAAATAAGAGAATAAAGTGAATTTATGGTTATTAAATATCATAAAAAGTAAAATTTCATGTATTAAATAATTTTCCCAGCCCACATGGTTTACCAAATCGTGCCCTGACAACATGTGATCTACTACATAGTGCAACCAATATAACATAGATTCACCTAAGTATTAACTATGTCAGATAACTATGTACCCATTTTCCAAATGGAACCCTCAAATTATATAGCCAACTCACAAGTTTTTTGAATGGTTTCTATAAATGTGTGAAAATCATGCACACACAACAATAAATAGTAATGATTATCTATATTTTTACTTCGATCTACATGGTTTTAATTGAATCTAATACTTCGTGTATAGATTAAACTGTGGTTGTTCAATGCAAAATATTAATTAAAGTACTTATGGGAAAACTAATTTATGAATCAATATAAATTGGAAAAATAATGAACATAAGGAACAAATCTATGAAATCAAGACAAACAACTCATAACACACTAAAATATATACCCAACCATGAATAGGAAAGATTAATAAAAATAAACAACTAATTTATATATTTGGTTTTTATAGAAAACATATATTTACAATACACCTTGAATAATATTTTAAATAATAGCTATGTTGACAACTAAACACCTCAAAAATGGTCACCACGAAACCATTATCTAACTAACAACTACAACATAAATATTTTAATACTAAATGAGGAATATATATAGGATTGAGTTAAAATCTATGTAGGTAACCTCCCTATACCCCATAGATATCCTTAAAACATAAATAACATTTCATGCCCATTTGATAATAGAAATATAAATATATGTTTAATTTTGTCCTTTTAACAGAACATATTATTTCATCATATTAATTTATCTTATTTTTAAAAAATATTAATCTCATATATTTGAAAACCATCTTACAATATATTATTAATAGGGTGATATTTTTAACTAAATAATGTGTGTTAAATTCATGAATTAAAAAAAATTTCCATCACATTATAAGTAAAGTAAAAAAAATAAACAGCTAAATAACTATATTATCATTATACTAATGAAACACAAGACTTGATTTGTATCAATTGCATATAAAAGAAAACACCCTATCATGAAAATATAAACATCATTGTTTTAATTTTTACTATCACCACATAATATAATAAAGTTACACAATGCCCAAATAGAATAAAAATAATAAGAATTATGTTCCAATGAAAGGAAAGATAATAGACTGAAAAAATAATGATTAAATTATGTAAATTTAATGAATAAAAAACTAAATATATGAATAAAAATATAACAATGAAAAAAAGAGGAAGATTAATAAAATTAAAAATAACATCCAAAATAATAAAAAGGGAAAAATAAAAATAAAATGATCATTGGTGTGGCCTTAGGATAACTAAGGAAAAGGAATAAGAGGACCCCATATCATATTTATAATGAAATTAATCATTTCCAAATGTGGGCATTCCATTATGGTGAATAATCTCAAGGAATTTCATAATAGGGAACCCCCAAAAGGCCACTCCAGATACATATCATCCAATATTTTGTTTTTTCGTGTAATCCAATATCTAGGGAGATAACAGTAAAAACTAGTAGAAACATTATCTATTTCTTCCATACATAATGACCCTAGGACCTCCTGACCCACTAATTAGAGGTTAGTTAAATAAACCTAATATCAAAACAATCAAATAAAATGGAATATCGCATCATTTTCCACCTCCTCCCCATGAAACAAATATTCATAATAGAAATACCATATACCACATCACAATTTAGTCAATTCACAAAAAAAATCAATGGGCATGATTTTTTTTTAAAATAAAATTATTCAGGCCATTGAAGGTCATATATAAAAACTGAAACTTGTTTACACATAATAAAAAACTGTAAGATGATACTTAAATAATACTTTCATGAATTAAATAGTTTTTGAAATATGACCCGACCATATTGAAAAAAAATATTAAATAAATATGAATGAAACATAAAAAAATATTAGAACATAATATTAAATATAAATCAGGAAAATCATTTTTATAAAATATTTTATAAAAAATATATGTTTACGTCCATTCATACATAAAAAATCAGTATATTAAATTTTATGATCAGATTTACTTTAAAGTAAAACAAATTAATTATTTTTAATGGATTCTTAGGTTACCTGAGGAAGATGATTCATGATTCAAGGTTGAAAAAAAATTAAACATGAATGAACAAAGAATGAAAAGATGAAATTATAGTGAGATAATTATATATTCATTTCTTAATTTATATATTTCTAAAAACATTATTTCAAAAAAAAAAAGAAATATAAAGTTTTTATTTTAAAATATTTTCATTGATCCACCTACCTCAACTGATGACTCAGTCCTCAATTCCAAACTCATAGAGACCACTAATGCATGTACTATGATCTAAGGAAAATAGAATCCTCAACTAGTAGAATTGAAAAAACAACCATCTCAATAAAAAATTTAAAATAACATTTGAAAATTATCAAATAGACATACCTTATGATAAAAGATGAATATTGTCATGAATATACCCTCATGTTACCTCATTTACAAGCTACAAGAAGAAAACCCAAGTAATATATCATAAAATTTAAATTCAATTAAATATATATAACTCAAATCACTGAATTTAGAAACAAACATAGTTATTAAATTCATATTATCAATATAAATTCAATGGCACTAATTATAAAAGTATTGTATTTTACGATATATTTAAATCAAATAAATTTAATTTCATCAATACCATTGATTATATATAACTCAAGATATGAATAAACTTTAATATAGTATATTGTTATAACCATGAATCTTAATTTCTTAGAAAATTGGAATTTATTTTGAAAAATATGCATAAATGATTTCAATAAATAGAACTCATTTGAAAAAGTTTTCTCTAATATTAGTAATGTCATTATATTCCTAAAAAATACAATTCTCCTAAATATTTATCATATTAGAATTTCTATGATAATAAAATAATAAATTTATTACACTTATATGAAATATATTTTAATATATGAACATATGTTTTGAAACCATAATGTTAAAATAATGTTAGAGTTTATTTTTTAAAATATTATATAATGTTTTACATTTTGATGAAAAGTGAAAATACACATTTTCATTAAAATCTATATTTTCACATCAATTATTTAGACAGTTTAATTTTTATTTAACAATGTTTCAAATTAAAAAATTTAATTTATATTTTGAATTATAAATTTTTTATAATTATAATCATTTTTATTCTCCATTTTGGAATACAATCTTTTTATAATTTGGAAAACATTTTTTTGGTAAATCCACTTTTCATCACATTGTAAATGTTAAATATAAAATTAAAATATTAAAAACATGAGAATTATATTCGATAGAGGATTCCAAAATTAGAATCATATAATATTACAATAGGATAAATGTTTTATTTAAATTTTTTATTTTTAATTAATGATTAAAAAGATTAAAAATATGTTACCTCTATTATGACTACAATATGTTAACAAAGTTATAATCTAAACTGGTAATTGTTAAATGTATTAAAACCCCTTTTAGATTATATTTTATATAATTATTTTGACTATATATTATCTTATATTCATAATTAGACCATTTAGGATCAATTTTTAAGAGGGATACATTAATTTATTTTCATATTTTCAAAACTACAATATATTTTCTCTTCTACAATTATTAAAGGAAAACCCCTCCCTACGCATCATCTATGACACTATATTCGTTGATTTTAAAATACCATCCCAAATCCTTTCATTATATCTATTCATTACCTATAGGTTTATCTTGGGTAGAATACCAACTTATGATATTTTAATTTTTTATGAAACTAGATGATTTTGGAAGAATTGGTAAAGCTTTTAACCAAATATTTTAGTTTTATTCCATATGTAACCTCTTAAATATTTTTATTTATAATAAAATCATAAATTCTTTATCAAAAATTAAATTAACATTTTTTATGATTATGGAACCTCCAATATCAGCATACTTTCAAAAAAATAAAACAATGACACAATTATTTGTGCATACATGGGTAATACCCCCTCTATGAAGATTTGTGAATTAATATTAATTTTCCTAATACTAGGATGGTAATAAAAATATAATTATAAACACAAAAAAATATACACACACACACATATATATATATATTATAATTATTATGGATTTCTCTATATTTACTTTCATTTATTTTATTCCAATCGTTAATATGTGGAAACATAACTCATGTGTACGTATGGAGTAGCTTCTCCTTGAAGTGATGTAATTCCTTTTCCCCATTTATTTTTATAAATGGTTATATAAACATAAATAAGTAAAATATTGACTATAATTACTTGACTAAAAGTCTATATATGATGGAACCATGACCATTGGGAAAGTAGAAAAACAATGAAATCAAAATATACTAGAAAAATGAAGCATTTATCAGCCTAAACAATGATTTTACCAAATAATTATTAAATAATAGTTGACAAAAAACAAATATGAAAATATATATATCATGAAATGTATAAATATGGGAATAAAATATATTTATATTAAATATATATTTATTATACATGATATTTGAATACATATGAAGATAAAATGAGACTTGGAGTAATGAATCAATGTTCCCATAAAATTTTATTCCAGATTTTTTATGCTTGAATTTATATTGATGAAAATTTATGATCCTATGCAGATAAGATTATTTAATTTTTAGTCTTCCCTATATATTTCAAAAATTTAATTTTTTTTCTGTGATGTATTTATCTTTGGTAGTCAAAATGATTCTGTAAATTTTTTTATGAAAAGTTGACCATATTTCTCCTCATTTGATTGAAACATATTTTACATCAAAAATAATGTTTTATAAAAGTTTTTCAGGAATTGTTTATCTATTTTTCAATAATCATTTTTTTTCATTTTTACCTATATGTGTCTTTTTTAAAAAAATACTAAAATTATTACACTTATTGTTTTCTGAACGAGGTATATTTTTACCTAAGGTGTTAATTAGATTGTTGTTATAATTCTTTATATATGAACAAAATTTCCTCCCTTGAAGTATAATGTTTCCCTTAAATAATTAATTATATGTATCTAGGTTGCTTTCCATAGGAAACATTTTTCATAATATTTAAAAAAAAATTATATTTTAAATAATCTCTTTATAGATGAAATGAGTATTTTCCTTTTGAAAATTTCTAATGAAGATATTTTTTTCCACCAATGTGATAGTAAATTGATGAAAATTATTATATTATGGGTAACTATTATAATGAAAACCATACAAAATATTTTTTGTTTGAATTATAATCATATTACTAGGGAAATAAATTAAATTCAGTATGCATGTTCATCTAATATAGACAATTATTGATTATTATTGAATCTTCATTAAGCTGTATTGTTTATAAATTTCATGAATGAATTAGACTTATTCGGTAAATGGTGGGACCAAAAATTACCTCTCCCCTTGATTCAATGAAATGTTTTATGAGAAAACATTTGGGTGTATTTTTCTATGACCTTACATATTTTTGAATGATTTATTTTCATGAGGCCTTGATGGTAAATTCAAATTTTCAACCATTATTCATTACATCATTATGAAATTATCTATTTATATCCATTTTATTATCTGAAACATAATTTTTTTCATTGATAAATTACACAAAATTTTTATGATTTATATATAATTATATAATTATATTTAATTTCTTGTATATTATACATGCCATATTTATTCCATGTTAAATTTAGCTGTATGAATTTTATTACCGAGCATCTAAGATCTCCCATTTCGAATTATTTATTTTCAAAGGTTTCTTTATTGTTTTATATGATTTATATATAAGGATTTAAAATATGTAATTATAAGGTTCTTATTAAATATGTCATATTTTAATTTCAATTTTGTAATTTAAATATGGGATTCAAAAACTTATCTAATTTACCATGATTTCTAAATGATATGGTCTTTTTGGGATGTGTTTTTATGAAACTAGTTACATTAAAATAATGTAAAAATTTATATATGAAACTAGGGTCTAGTTATATATAGATGGAATCAATAAATGTTTTAGTAGAAACCTCAAGAAATTTATTTATGAAAACATATATTATGAAACATAACCCTATGTAAGACATTGTGGATATGCCTAATTTTTAGAATATATCATAATTTTCTCAGTAAGGGAGATAATATATGTCTTTACAAGATATATATCATTTTATAGACACTATAAGAGGATGCTGTTTTGGTATAGAAGGGGGAAGATATTATAATAATGATTAAAATTATATAATATACATCCTCTCCTCCATTATAAAAACCACCCTCATTCCCTTCTTCCTCTCACACCTCTCAATATTTAAGAATTTTCTATTTTATACAAAATCCCCTCCCCAACGATATTCCCTACTTATTAGAGCTATTAGTCTCACTAAAAGTCCAAAACCAAATAGGTTAAGGATGATATCAAGGAGAAGAGATCAAGAGGTACGAATCCTCTTCCTTTTTCATGTGTTATCATACCAATTCAATTTTTTTCTTATACTCCCATTACCTCCAATTATCTAAGAGGAATGAAATCTATAGAATTTCATATAGTTTTTTAATCATATTCAGGTATAGGATTCATCATCTTCTATCCCCTCCTCCCTCTGTTGTCCTAAAAATAAAAAACATTATCCATGATGTGCGGATTTACCAAAATCATGGATGATGTGTTTAAAATTTCCATTACAAACTTCAAAGTAGATAATAAATACCATATAATGGTTGAAATAGAATATAATGTATATATTATATCCTAGTTTATTTTCTTAATGGAAATCTATGCATGACATTGTGGAATATAATGAAACTAGTTCATGATTATTGAGTAACTACAAAAAATGATGTAAATAGACATCATTAATGTTTTATCTAATGATCCATAATCATATATGATAAAAACAATTATTTATGGTATCATTATGTATTTGGAAACCTTATTAATACCAATTCATTTCACTTCTAGAATTTCACTTTGTTACAACTAGAAAATTAAATACAAACTAACCATGAAAATCATGTAATGAATTCACCCAAAACAATAGAAGGAACATAATATTAAAACTTAAATGGTGAAATGATGTTATGAAATTATCATATATGGTATTATAATCATGAATATGTTTATATAAGATATTAATAACTCTTTTTCAACCATTATACATTAGTTTTAAGTGAGTTTGAAGTAATATAAGTATGAGTTAAGGGAATTCTCACACCGATTTCCATTCTTTGAGATAACATTGTATATCATTATTTATGTGGTTTAAAAATAATTGTGAGATGGTTCATTTATATTATGTTTAATTATGTGTATTTATAATTTATATACATATTCCATCAACTATATTAATACTCACTTAAATTATTTGTTTTTTGTAATGGTCTTTTCTTTTAAAAACCTCTGTTAAAATTCAAATTTACCAAATCCAAAAGAAATATTTTATGAAATTATTAATGTTGTATGATTATTTTCTAGTTCATGGGAATTTTTTACGATAAATGGTGTGAACTATATCTCTCTCTAATAAATTGGGTATCTGTAAGATTAAGGTTGACCATTAGGTTACTCCATGTGTAACTTCAATGGTTAAACAAATTGTAATGTAGTCATGAGGGTTAAAAATTATAAGGTATTTGAGAGGTGCTCTATATTAATTATGTAATTACCCGAGATATAATTATGGTTTTTTTATATTCATTATGTTTTTTTGTAATATCATATTTCTCAAAGTATGTATATATAGGTGACATGTATGTTTTGTTGAAAAACAATTCATGTGTTTACATGTACTCATGGACTAATGTTTTCTTTTCTTCATTTTATATCCCTTACTGAGATCATTGTGATCATATCAAGTCTTTAAACTATTTTCATAGTTTATAAGTTTTTTTAAGACAGGTAAGGAATCCATGATAAATTTTATGAAGATTTTTCAAGGAAATCATGTTTTATATGAAAAGTTTAATATTTTGGATAAAATAAATACTATTTTTTTCTATTCTCTCTATATGAATGTGAAATATTTTGTATTTATTGTATCCAAATTATCTAAAACACTAAACATGAAAGGATACACAATGTTAAATGGAGTGTGTTCTTGACTAAAATTCAATATTATGAAATTTAATATGGTCAGTTCCTTATAGTTGATATCAAAGAATGATTTAGATAACTTTAGGGTTTATGATGATTCTAATAAAATAACATAATTTTTTTTAAATTATGGTTAATTTTAAATTATATATCATTTAAATATTATCATGTTTCATTCACTAATATATGTTTTTTATTATATTTTTCCACCAAATAAACAAGGAAACTAAAGAGGAGAGGCAATGACAGAATGATATCCATTCAAATATGCATCCCAAAATGGTATGGATTATAACTGAT
The DNA here is from genome assembly GCA_963277665.1 of Viscum album. Lineage (NCBI taxonomy): Eukaryota > Viridiplantae > Streptophyta > Magnoliopsida > Santalales > Viscaceae > Viscum > Viscum album. The sequence goes on along the minus strand of OY728158.1, from coordinate 1,536,206,424 downwards.
CAGTTTGAGATAGTAATGTATTAGTTTAAATAGGAAATAAATTGTTATGGAATACATACAAGAGAAAAACCAAAGGCACCAAAAAACATGACAATAGTGGATCAATTTATAAGACAACACCCTCCACCTTTAAAGGGTTTTTCTAATCCAGCTATGTCTAAAATATTGATTAAGGCCCCTAAAAATATATTCGATGTTATGGGATTCTAAGATAATAAAAAATTAAGCCTTTCCATTTATCAATTTGAAGGTGAAGCAGATCAGTGGTGGTTAATGGTACAAAGTAACATGGATAATTATGTGGTTGATGCCTTAGAGTGTGATGAATTTTAAAGTCTTATCCTTGAAAAATATTTTCATAAGGTGGTATAACATAGGATGGAGAATAAATTCCTTGAAATGAAGCAATAAAGGAAGATTTAGTGGCCATGTATGAAGGAACATTTACCCAACTAGCAAGGTATGCTCCAAATCTTATTATGGATCTTGATTATTAAACTAACTAATTTTACTTAGAATTAAATCTTAGGCATCAAAGGGAATTGGATTCCTGTGAACTAAAAAGTTCTGAGAAACATGTCCGATGTATTGAGATTACAGATATAGAGATTTAAAATGATCATGTGCACTTTAACAAAAATGATAAGAAGATATACATATAGAAATATATGGTTATGAATCCTGAAAATAAATTTGATGTTATGAAATTCAAGTTTCCAATTTGTGAAAAGTTTGTAAAAAGCACCATAGGGGTTGCCCTAACAAAATTGTGACGGGTTTTCAATGTGGTATGTTTGGAAATATGTCCTGAGATTGAAATGAAAATAATCCTAAGACTAATCTAGATATGAAAGCCGTAGAACATTTTAAATGTGGAGAGATGGGTCATTATGAAAATTATTTCCCAGAGAGAGATCTTGATGATGCATAGAGTCTAGAATACATGCAGAAAGGTGTAGTGAGATCCTTTGAGAAAAAGTCAGTAGATTTCTGGCCATCCAATGATTTTGTATCAGGTACCTTGTTTGTTTACATAGATTTTTCTATAGTTTTTTTGATACGATGTCTACACATTCTTTTATTTCTGAGGAATTTTTCAGTAAATTAGAAATATCACCTCAAAATGAGACAATAACATATTATTAAAAAAATAGGGGAAAATATTATATCAAATATTTATTATATAACTATTTATATTATTTTTAGTGGAATTAATTTACCTAAAAACCTTGTTTTTTTCCCTTGTTGGATTTTGATGTTATGCTGGAAATGGATTGGATTTCTGTTTGTCATTCTAAGATTCATTGTAGAGCTAAATATGTTGTTTTTTAGAAAGATTTTCTTTTTTTATACAAGAACAAACCCATACAATTAAAAACATATCATGAAGGTGGGAAATAGTTGAAAGATATAAATGAATTTTATATTTCTCATATTGTAGAAAATAAGGGAACTATTTAGATTAATGATGTGCCAGTGGTAAATGAATACCTAGATGTTTTTTCTTAATGAAATTCCCAGTTTCAGACCTAACTTGAATGTCAAATTCAATATTGACAAAGATCCTTAAGAAAATTCAATTTAAAAACCCCTATAATGAATGTCTCAAATGGAACTTATAGAATTCAAAAAAAAAATTGGAGTATTTTCTTGACAAAGACTTCATTCGTCCTAGAACATCACCCTAGGGTGATACTATTTTTTGTTAAGAAGAAAAATGATTCCATGTGGGATTTCATTGATTATTGAGCCCTGAATAACATCACTATTAAAAAAACAATCAATTGCCTCATATCTATGACTTTTTTGATTAGATAAAATGATCTTCATATTTTCCACGATTTAATTGAGATTTGGATACCATCAAATAAAAGTGAAGGAAGATGACATCCCAAAAATATCTTTTCATACTAGATATGGGAATTATGAGTTTTTTGTTATGTTGTTTGGGGATAACTAATGAACCTATTTTATTCAGGAATCCAATGACTATAATATTTCATGAGTTCATGGATAATATTTTTGATCTTTTTATTGATGGCATTTTCAGTTTTTCTACGAATAAGGAGGAGCCTGAAAAAAATATAAGGGTTGTTTTTCAATCCTTAAAGGAGAATTAGATGTAAGGAAAATTCAGCAACCGTGATTTTTGGTTGCACCCGAATTCATTTCTTGGGATCATTGAAAATAAGGATGGAATATCATTTGACCCTTCCAAACTAAAAGTGGTTGATGAATGGCCAAGACCAAAAAATGATACAGAGATTCATAATTGTTTTATTACTAGGATATTATAGAAGGTTCGTTAAAAACATATCACTCTTATCTTTCTAACTTTCTATGTTAAAATGGGATGGGGTTAAATTTGTTTGTATATAATAATGCGATGTTTTTTTTATGAACTGAAGAAAATATTGGTGACTGATATTATTTTGGCCTTGCCTCCCCTAGATGGTGTGTTTGTTATCTACAGTGATGCTTCATTAAAGGGATATGGTTGTGTTCTGATGATGAATGATAAGATAATTGATTATGACTCATGAAACAAATACCGTAGAATCTAAATTATCCCACACATGATTTTGAATTGATAGTTGGAGGGTTTTTTTTTTGAAAATTTGGAGGCCTCATTTATACAGAACCAAATGTAAAATATATATTGAACATAAAAGTCTGAAATATATATAGACTCAGAAAAATTAAACATGAGGAAGATAATATGGCTTAAACTGATAAAGGATTATGATTTCATAATCAATTACTATCAGGGAACAGAAAATAATGTGGAATATTCCATGAGTCAAAAACTTCATTCATCATTAACCTTGTTGCATTTGGAACATGAACACTTGATTAACAACTTGTTGAATTTTGGAGTCAAAATTGTTTGTGCATGAAATACCCTTGTTAGTTTTCAGGTTTTTGGGTAGTCAATGTCATCAGGGATAATTAAGCATGCACAGAACGAAGTCTGATAGATACAAAGAAACATAGAGTTTATTAAAATGGGTATGTTTATAGAATAATGTTTGTGTTTTATGATTTCGTAAAAGGCTATGCATGCCTTGGGTTTCCCAGTTGGAGAATGATCTTTTGGTGAAGATCATAGTTCTCTATTTTTAGTTCTACATGAATGTACTAAAATTTACAGTGTTTTTAGGAGTATTATTGGTGGGTTAAAATTAAAACAGATATTTGTAGATTTTAAGGTGAAATTTTTGACACGTCAATTGGTTAAAGTAGAGAGGCAGTTACCGAAGGGGATACTTCTGCCTTTTTATAGTGCTAGAGTGTAAGTTTTTTAATGTATCCGTGGATGTTTTGGTTGGTCTAACATAGACGTAATGATGTAACAATTCTATTTTGGTTGTTACTTATCAGCTAATCAAATCTGTACATTTTCTTTCTATTCAAGATGAAATGTATTTCAATCTGATTTCTCAATCGTACCTCAAAAATATTTTTAGGATATATTGAGTTACATTTCTATTCTATCGGACTGGGATCCCAGGTTCAATTATAACTTTTGCAAGGTCCTCTGGATGTAGTTGGGCACATAATTAAATTTCGGTACAACTTTTCAACCTCAACCAGATTGGAAATCAGAATTAATTATATTGAAATTGGAGGATATGATTAAATTTTGTTCAATGTAATACCATTAATATTGTGATCAACATCTTTCTTTAGTTTAGTTTTCTTATAATAACATTTTTAATTCTAGTAAAAAGATGACACCTTTTGAGGCATTATATTAGAAGAATTGTCAAAATCCATCTTTTTGGGAAGAATTTGAGGAAGGAATGTTTATGGGATCATAATTAGTAGGGGAAGTTGGTGAGAAAGTGCAGATGATCTAGGAACACATGAAGACAGACTAGAGTATGCAAAACAGTAAGGTAGACAATAGAAGGAAATACCTTTCTTTCATGGTATGTGATCTTTCATTTCTTAGAATCTCTCCATGGAAGAGTTTTATGCTTTTTGGTATGAAAGGAAAGATATGTACATGGTTTGTTGGACATTATGAAATCAAGAAGAAGGATTGAATAGTTGCTACTGAGTAGCTTTTCCTACGATTTTTTCTCAGGTATATACTATTTCCCATGTTTCAATGTTCATAATGTATGTTCTAGATTCATCTCATGTATTCATCCCAGAAGCACTTCAGCTAGAAGAGAATCTTTTTCATCAAGAGAAACCATGTTTTATTATTGATTCAATGGAACAATTATTGTGGAATATGTTAATTCACCAAGTAAATATTATTTTGTAGAAACCACATGGTTGAAGAAGCAACATAGAAATATTAATATGCTATGAGGAAAAGGTACCATCACTAGGTAATAATTAAATAAAATTGCGAGGGTGCAATTTCCAAAAGATGGTGATAATGTAACACCCTATGGTTTTGATAATAAATTAAAATTCATGAAACATTATTTTATTTATATATTTATTACTATCCTTTAATCCTAATTTTTTCTCTTCTATGTTTTGAATATCAAAAACCAATCATCTACAATTGTGACAATTAAGTTATTTGCAGTCTAATGGAACCAACAAGATTTTTGATGAAGAGTTACATACCCTTATGAATAGTAATATGAACCCCAATGAATAGTACATTGAATTTTTATTTTATTTTCTTATGGTTATAATATAATGGGATGCTGATTAATTTTTCAAAGTGTTAAAAAATGAGTTACAGATTTTAAATTTTTATTTGTGAATAAATTACGATTTTAATTAAAAATTATATTAATAATATTTAGAAATTAAATTTCCAAAATTGGAGGTCATTTTTTATTAGAATTTGTTGAAAAATGATTAGGGTGAATTTTTGGGATTTTTTTGAAATTCATGAATTTTTTATGAATAGTAAAATACGTTAAATTACAATAAATTCTAAATACTTGTTTTATTGAAACATGGGTGATGAAAGGATGATGAAATCCCACTTATTTCAATATCATACAAACTTTTTACTATTTGGGGTGACATTAATTAAGACTATTAATAGTCTTGAGATAAAAAGTTAAAATAATGATTAAAATTATGTAAAATCCCTATTGTCTTCCACTATATATACCATCCTCATCCCCCTCATCCTCTCAAACCTCCCACTCCATCATCGTTTTCTATGTTCTATAGAATGACATTTGCAAGGATCTTCCATACATCATAGAGCTTCTGGTATCACCAAAAGGAAAAAACCAATGGCTTTGAGGGGGATCTCAAGGAGAAGAGATCAAGAGGAAATAATCATCTTCTCTTTTCATGTGTTGTCTTTCCAATTCATTAATTTTTTAAACACCCTTTAACTAAAATTATATAGGATGTATGAAATATATACAATAATATATATTTATAATGTTATCATGTTCTTCAAAAGGATTAATCATATTCCCTCCTCTCCTCTACATATTGTTCGGAAAAACACTGTTCGTGATGTGCAGATTTAGCAAAATTGTGGATGATGTGATTACAATTTCCATTATATCCTTAAAATATGATAATAAAACCATTTTAATTGTTGAAAAATAATAAAAATTGTATTTTTTAACATTTTTTATGTTCAGTGTTGAACTTCTATTCATGACATTAAATTATATAATGAAACATGATCATAATTATTGAGAATCGCAAAAAATAATCTAAAAAAACATCATTAATGTTTTATCAAATGATCCATCATCATATATAGAAAAAATGATTTATTTTATCATTATATATTCTAGGAACAAATTAATACCATTTCATTCCACTATGGAATTTTATTTCTATATTACAAGAAAATCAAATACAAACTGTCCCTAGAATCATGTAATGAACACACCCAAAACAATGGAATAGGCAAAATAATAAAAATTAAAAGCTGAAATTATGTTATGAAATTATCACATAACGTATTATAAACAAGAATATGTTTATTTAATATTTTAATAATACACTTTTAACCATTATATTTGATGATTAAATGAGTGTTATGTAAGACAAACCCTAGGTAAGGGAATTCATAACCCAATTTACATTCTTTGGGTTAACATTCTACTTCATTTTTTATGTGGTATTAAAATTACTTATGTGATGGATTTTGTTAACATTATGTTTCATAATGTCTATTTATAGTGTTTATATATATTCGATCCACTATCTTAATTCTCAATTAAATTATTTTTTTAAGGGAATCTTCTTTTAAAAAGCAATTTTAAAATTCTATTTTATAAAATCAAACAGAAATGTTTTCGTGAAGTTACACATGTTTTATGATTATTTTGTAGTTATTGTGAATTGTTTAAAATGAATGTTGAGACCTATATCTCCCTCTAAATAATATTTTATATGCATTTTGGAGGTCAGCCGTACGGTTAGTCCAAGTGTAACTATGATGGTTACACAAATTGTAAGCTCGCTGTGAGGGTTACAAATTATAATATATCTGATAAAGTTGAATGATTATGTAATTAATGACAGAAGATAAATTTATGGTTTTATTTATGTTCATTATGTTTTTTTGGGAATCTCTAGTTTTACAACGTATGTATACATGGGTGACAAGTATTTTTTTGAAAATGATTTCATGCGTTTACATGTATTCATTGATTAATGTTTTTTTCTTCTTTTTATAACCCTTACTATATTTTTTTTGTTCATCCCATATTTTTAAATGATTTTAACTAGTTGTATGTTTGTTTTAGACAAATAATGAACCCAAGTTAAATGTTATAAATATATCCATGGAAATCATGTTTTATTTGAAATTTTTTATATTTTGAACGAAATGGATACCGTTTTTGGGGTATCTTCTACATATGAATTTGGAATGTTATGTATGTACTATATCCCAATTATATAAAAAATTTAACTTGAAGATATCCTTAATATGAAATTAAGTGAGTTATTGACTAAATTTCAAGATTATATAATATAATAAAGTCGGGTCCTTCTAGTCTAAATCCAATCCATTAATGGGAACTAGTCTAAAAAACATTATCATTCAATGAGGACATATTATCAATTTCTATCTAGATATAGGAACAATTTTCCAATAAATGATCTTTCTATGTGAATTAAGAGAATAAGAGGATAAGTAATTGAAAAATTGATAAGGGGATGAATTGAAATGATGAATTTTAAAAAAATTATGGTTTTTAAGGAAACACACTAGAACATTCTTGAAAAGAACGTTATTTGGTTCATGTTTATAGAGATTTTTCATCTTGATAAAAAATTCACAGGAATGTGAAAATCCCTCAGTGTCTAGTGATTTAACTTTAAGAAGATGTGACAATATTCAAATTATTTCCGAAATCATAAAGGGAACATACCATAATATATTACAAGGGGACAAGTACAAGTATATGGAATTAATATTTTTGAAGATGGTGTTCCTTTAAATTTCATTAAAGGTACACTTATCAATGAGTCTAGAAGTGAAAATATTCTTTTTTATTCATGTTCAAACAAATATTTTATATATGAAATTTTTTATGGGTATTAAATCTTCACCTTAATAATTGTTTATTAATCTAGTTGTAAAAATTTATAATGGTAGAACAACCATATCTCAAGTCTATATCTCATCTCAAATGGGTGTTTTTGAGATTGGGCTTCTAGAAATTTTTTTTATTTCTTCTTGTATTTGAATTTGCTCATATTTTGTGCATCTGATTTGGTCTTTATTTGTAGTTTTGATATCAATTGTTATGAAATGAAAGTGACATATTAAATTCCAAATAATCCTATAATATTCTATTGGGGAAATAATAAACATATACACTCAATGAAAAACACTTCCATCAGATGAGATTTACTACCTATTTATGAGGGACTTTTAACTCAAATAATTTTGGATAATCTCAACATTAATTTTACCTATACGTTAATAGGTCTTCATGATGTATTTCTACCAAAGGTTAATATAATTATAGTAAATATTTATGGTAATATTTCTATAGAACTCATACATGGTTCTGAACAATTTCAAAGACTATATATCGATTATACACGATTTATTTTTCAGAATTAATTAAACATCCCCTAGAGAATAAATACAGGGATTCATTTATCCTAGTTCATCACCATGGGTTTCCCCAAATTCCTTTTGTAAAAAATGATTTTGTGTTAATGAAACATTTAATTTATTATCAAGAATATATTTAGATCTCTATAAATAGAAATTATCCCCTTCCTTGTATTGGTATCTAGTTGATCTATTATGATGATCTCAATATTTTTCATGATTTATATTTGATCCATTTATCATTTTAAGGTTAATATTTGGGGATATATCCAGGATAAAAGTTAATATTATGTATGGAATTTATTAATTTATAGTAATTTCATTTGGACATACAAATTCAAATATTATATTCATCGATTTAATGAATTTATTCTTTATAAAATTATTTGATCATTTTATTCTAGTATTTATTAATGATATTATTATATTATATGTACAAGGAGGAGGGGAAATATCATTTGAAAATTTCTCTAATGAGCACGAGGAAAATGTGTTATTTTCAAAATTTTCCAAGTGTGGCATTTTTCTATAAAAGTATCACTAATTGGTTGTATAATTTCATTTGAGGGTATATTCAGGGATCCTTCAAAGAAAGAAGTTACTGATCCATGACAACAGGATATTAGTGTCATTGAGATCCGTAGTTTTCATGGGAAGGATAGATACTAAAAATGATTCATTAGGGATTAATCATGAATATATAACTAACTCACCATGTTGGATTAGAATTGTATTATGTTCTAGTGGGATGATGAATGTGGGGAGAATTTCAATGAACTATATAAGAGGTTGTATTTCTTGAATATTCGTAGACTAACCTATAGTGGATAAGTGTTTCTGATATATATTGGTTCAGTAAATAACAAAATTGTATGCACCATCATTTAGAATAAAAACTGGGTTAGATCAAACATCTCACAAATTGAAAATTAATGAGAAAAATTACCCTAATCATGATTTGGAGCTAGAAGTATAAATTTCAATCATTGGTGTTGTAGTTCCCCAATATTGATTGACCAATGTAAAGGGAGTGGTGAGTCAATATTTTTTTTTTGAATTATCTTTCACTTTAATTCATCCTCTTAGACTTGTTATAGTCGTCGTTCTACTCAGGGATATATATAAATATTAATTATTGTGTAGTGATAGTAATATGGAGTTAATCACATAGTGTTTGAAGTATTTGGTAAGAAGAAAATTTTGTTTCCATGATAGTTTAACCCCCAATGAAATGGATTTTTCACTATAAAAATGTGATTACAGTTCTATGGCTTCGAATGAGAGAGTCACTTTTCTTTAGCTGCCAACCAAACGAATTCAACTACATTCAGCTCCAAATGAATGATATCTACTCCACCAAAATCTGATAGAATCTTTGTAGTCCTATATTAAAAAAGAATAATTTAACATCTATCTACTCTAAATAAATAATTTTACTATTTATGATGATAAATTCCCCTTCAGGATGATCATTGATCATCCTCTATGATATTGTAGGTTTTGAATTGCTATTATTCTCATCAAGTGTCATCAAATTTATATAATATGTATATTGTTCTTCCTAAAAGAATTAATATGATGTATAATGATCAGTTTCCTTAAATAAACTATGATCAGTCTGATTATTCCATCATAAAACAATATATTCATCACAATGATTTGTACAAGAAAAGAACATAAATTCATTATGAATATTTTACCATGGAAGTAACATTCATAGTCCCAATTCACTATCTTCTAATCTTATAAATCACCAAGAATGTGTGAAAAAAATTTCATGGTATTCACATTAGGTTGTCTAATTCCCCTAGTAATTCTCTATTTTTTATATTATGGGATATTTATGTACTTCTTCATGTCTGCATGGGGGCATGATTTCCCACACATTCAACTTCTTCTTTCAATCATCACACAACACACATACACCTTACACATGAATATTATCACAAGCATTTATATTGAATATATGATTTATGAATCAAGAAAGTACTTCACAAAAGGCTGTGTGAGACCTATGTTTCCTTATGAACAATCCTACATAATTCAATAGTAGAATAACACACTTTATATTTTAACTTTCTACCTTCAATAAAGATGTACTTCGATCTCAATTAGCCACTTCAGACAAATCCTTACAATAAAAACCAGAATGGCTGTGTTTGATGTTTAGGATGCCTCATAGAAGTGTCTACATGTGATGTCCCTATTCCAACATGAGTATGAAAAATTATACAGTAGTTCATGAAAATCATAGGGACAATATGGAAGGATATCACAAACCTCATAATGCCTTGCAGAACAATTTATTTTGGAAGATTCATTGAGAGTCTTAAACATTTTTCATATTCATATGGAATTCCATTTGATTTTCAAATAAATAATATACATTTTAGGGATTATAACATTCCAATATAGAGGATCATGTGTCTTAATTTTTCGAGATCTATCACAAGAAAAATACATATCCTTCTCACAGATCAGTGCCTCTCCTTTTGTAGACCACCTTTAAATCCTCACCTCTAGTTTTTATTCCCTAGGATGAATCTATATAATAATAAATATTATGGAATATTATAATATATTTAACGGATTTGGTTATTCTAAATTATACATTTATGATTATGGTGTTCTGTCAGACACACATTTAAGTTAGATTTCACACATTCGTGCAATGATACACGCACACTTTCCATTATTAGATGCTTGATAATACATGTGTAAAATCAAAGTAATACCCTATAATATCATTTATCTTCAACTCTTTCATGCATGAAATATTAGGATCGAATGCATTGAGATTATTTGTTTGAATGTTTGAATATCTCATCCATAAAATTACCACATTAGCGTCATGTTCAATCATGAGTGGATTAGAAATATTTTCAATTTTTGGGAATTATTGAACATATGATGAAGATAAATACTAAAACTATGTATTGATCATATAACTGATATCCATATAATTGAGAAACACTCATTCTATCAGAAATTTAAAAGTGGTTGGTAAAGCATCAGTCACCTACTTTTCCAACAACAGTTCTTCTGTACATCATCGTTGTGTTTTATTAATAATCCCATGATGTAAACCCTTATACCCAGTGATATGGAATCATCATTGATAACACCATTCACACACTACAATGGTCTTCTTAATATAGGATTATTATTATAGTCTTGAAACCCATAATCATGATCTGCTGGTTTTATACAGGTCCCACACCTAAAAAATAATCACACACACATCCTTGAATAGGCTATTACATTTGGTTTTCCTACAATCCCTTAAATGTGGTATATGGATAACCCTTTTTGGATTTAAGGTTGAATATATTTTTTTTAATGAAAACAATTATTTAATTGAAAATAATCTAATTATATAAAATAATATTAAATGATTTATCAACTAAACCCTAATGAAATAAATAAAAATCATTCTTCACTTCAACCTCCACCTAACTATTTCTTCATGAAAATTGATATTATGATTTTTTTAAATAATGGAATTCAAAATTTAATAAACCTAATGAAAAAAATAAATTTATATATGTTTTCATGTAATTATTCACATCATCATACTCATCAATAATATATATTTCTTTGTCTTCTTATAGATATTTTTCCTTATCATTATACTAAAAAAGGTGTACTCATTGACTCATGTATATGATAATAAATATTAGTTAAATCAATCAAAAAATTTATTATATAACCATGTAAGAACAACATCCCATTACATTACCAAAATCCATAACAATTTATCAGGAATCACCACTTCATTCAATCTCTCAAAGAACTGATAAACACATCATTGAAAATAGATGCAACACAGTTCCCAAAAATCTCTCCCACTGTATTTTGATGTTGAAATACTTTCTACATATAAAAAATTAGAAATTATTATCAAAAAATTATCCCCATTTTAAAATAAAATATAAATGATATGTGGGAAATATTTATTATCTCATTCTTCTTCTAGAAACATGAGAATATTATTTATATGAAAATCCCATGATCACTTCTAAGAGAGGAATGTTCTAAAATGATTCCTTCTGTATGAAACCTTTATATAGACAATTATATGTCTAAATTGAATAACCCATTATAGAAAATAAGAGAGTTTTAACTAGGTATGTTTATGTTTTCCATAAAATTCCAAGTATGTGAAATCAAGCTCATACTATCTCAATTATCATTTAAGGGATTGTAAATAAACATATTTATCAATGAAATGGTAAATCCTAAAAATAAATAAAAAAACCTTATAATTTTATTGTGAAAACTTTATAAGACACCATTTTCTTATTTTTTCCATAAATCAAGAACTCCATCGTACATGATAATGTAATACAATTAATATAATGGGATGAAAGTGTGATTGTTATAACTTGAACCTAAAATTTGAATATATAACATGGTTTTCATATTAATTCTCAATGTTTCTTCCACATTGTGGAAGAATTTTTTTTCAATATCATATAATATATTAGACTCCAAGTATTTTATTTTAATCATTTTTTCATGAAGTGATAGTGTAACGCCTTGAACATAGTTACCCGGAATCGGTACATTATTACATTACATTGCCACGATACAAGGAATCATTTTCCAAAAGACCAATTAGTTTAGTAGCTTTAGAAGTACTAGATACATACATAAGTATTACATTACATCATAAAATAATGATAAACAACATTGTGTCCCCCTTGAAAACACTCATATCATTGGCCTATCCCTACAGGTTAATCATAATTTACTTCATCACATCCTTGGAACAATAAAACATTGAAAGGGGTCAGCTCATATGCTCAGTAAAGATAACAATATAGAGGAAACTTTCATAAATAAGAATAAAAATTTAAGGTAATATATAAGACTAACAAAATCCTTTTAAAGTAAAACGTCAGCATAATATAGCAAAGATAAATTAAATAATTCCATTTACTTATTCACATGAATTCTAGTCGAATAATCACTTGTGATATCAATATCTACTTTCATAATGATAGAATGCATAATTCCTGAAATCATGACCACATAGTCAAGGCATCATTACAAGACACTAGCTTGTATCATTAGTCCAAATGATGCATAGATGAGCTATAACATTCTCCACCCGTCACTAACTAAGTCTAATGCAATCATCTTATGAAATGGTTGAAACACAACAAAAACATTTGAATTAAAACCATCCTACGAAATGTTAATACTTTAACTATAAACCATGAATGGTATAAAAATAACACATTCATAATCAAACATATCAGATAACCTTCAATACTACATGGAATATTGTATCATAATGAATCAACTTGAAGTAAGTATAAATCCATAAAAGGTTGTTGACATTGATGAAATAAAAACTATTTGAGAGAAATATCTCTTCATATTTTAAAATAATATATAATTCACATAATTATTAAATAAAATGTATATTTATAAAATATTCATATAAGCTTGTAAGGGATGCTTCAAAGGTGTTTTAACAGCAGATAATAACTGCACCCTCTCTATATAATAAAAACATTCTTACATCAATTTGTCTAAAAGTTTACAAAGTACGTTGTTTGGAAGACGATGGATAGATTCCTTTCAAACCATTTTATTAAATGTCAAACAAGGGTATAAAATATTATATCCCATAGTCTAGTAAATAGTAAAAATGTTTTGAAATGAATTTTTAAGAGACACAGATGTTGCTGAAAAAGAGATCCCAGTATATATTTACAAAAACCATCCTCGGATAATAAAGAGATTGTGAAATTTAACCCCTGCTATGTTCATTTCCTTGGTTGTGGGTACATTAAACTCTTGTATAATAGTTAAATAATTATTATTAAATTTTAAAAGAACTATATACATAAATATGATATAATATATGATATTATATTATTTCATTGTTATTAATATTTTAGTAGTATCAATATTTTGGGTGTTAACTGATTCATTTTCCTTTATATGTTTTCTTATATATTTAATGTTTGTTATATATAGGATGTATTTTATTCTTATCCAAATTGATATTAAATTATTAAATATTATTTTTATTAATCAAATAAAAATTATTCTTGAATGGTTACGATGGTGAATGAATCTTATAGCGTTGGTGGAGACAGAAATCCGTACATTTGCACGTACGCAACTTCCATTTCTTTTTTTTATTTTAAAAGGAAATAAAACCAATGGATACATAGGTATATTATTATTCCAGTATCATATAATATTTTATATATGTTACATATTTTCATTAACATCATATTTTATACATTCCATATATGGTATGAATGAGTCATATCACATTGAGTGGGTGGTAGTCCGTACTCCATCAAATGAAATTATCGTATATATAAAACATTAAAAGAATAAAGGTATGCTATAAAAAAATTTAAAGAAGCTTATAGATAAAATTAATATCATAAATATCATATTTAATTACAGTTCCATCATTATGGCCATTATAAGAGGTGGTAATAGAATATTGAACAGTCATCCTTTAATGATGTAGTCGTTCATCATCCACAGAAACATTATGTTCTATACCGATTAGATAGAGGTGTGTGTAATTTTAGTTCTAACACATCTCATAACAACAACCTAGTATATTTTGGATTCTGATTTTTTATAAAAGAATGTAATAAAGTGTGTTTAGTAGGATAGAGAAATAAAATAAAATAAAAGAACATAAGAGCACCTGTTACATTTAAATCGGGTAACTCCCTTTGGTTTTAACCAAAAGGCTTCATTGAAGTTCCTTCTGCATAAGGTAAGTATTAAAAGAGGAAGAGAGGGATGAAGGGAGATTAATTGTTTATAAGTTGGATGAGCCAAGGTGTAACAACCCAAGCTCCCATGATATGCTTCTATTGGAATAATACAATAGTGTGTGTTGTACGGAACTTCGATTTCTAACACACCACAACCAATCAAACTAGCTGTTATGAATAGTAATACCCAATTTCTAAAATTTTATAAATTTTTTCTTTCAAAATGGACTTCATTTTTTCATTCAGAAAATCAAAATTAGCTTATTGTGAAATTTTTGTATTTTTCTGAAAACCTTCACTTTTGATGAATAGTGAAAAACACCGAGTTACTGTTTAAAACTGACTTTTTATTTAAATAATTATTATTTTTATTTAAATTTATTTTAAGTCAAAATAGATAAATAATACATATATATGTTAAATTTAATTCATTAGAGTTAGTTAATAATAATTTTAGATATATAAAAATATTATTGAACTTTTTATAGTTTTTTACCCACCTTCTAGGAGCATTTACAAATTAACATAAAACCAAATTTTACCACTTCTTTGAGTTGAATTTAAAAAATATGAGAGACACAGTTGATATTATTAAGTAAAATGTTGTTCAATAAGATAACAATAATTTTTTTTGAATAGTAAATTTTTATTTTATTTACCACAGTTAAAAGTAAATATGGTAATTAAGGGTAAAAATGATATTATTATTTCCCTAACACATGTCCGAACTCTATTGGATAAGTCTAATTCGACCAAAAACAACATTAGGAATAAAATATGATCCTTTAGGTCCACTTGGATTAAATTATGAAATTTATTATTATTTGATTCAAAGAAGAGTTAAAAGTGTTAAATTCAAGGTTTAATAACTTAAACATTTTTACTACAGGGATACATGTTAGATAAATAAGATTATAAATATTAATTAGAAAGATAAAAACATTTCCAACATAATGGTATTTTATTTATAATATTTAGATATTATATAATTTAATTTATTTAGGACACAATAATGATGCAGTAGTTACCTAAATAATGAAATATTAAAATAATGGATATTATAAATATCCAAATAAATGCATTTAAGAATTTTTATGAATTCCACTAATTTTCAAGGATAATATGACATGTTAGGGTTGTTTAGATGAATTCATTTCTATGTAATAATGTTGTTATGAATTTATCAAAAACAAAATAAAAAATAGTGTCAAAATTTACATAAAAGAGTCTTTAAAACAAATATTATATTATTTATTGATATTGTATTCCTAAAAATATAGGGTTCGGAAAAAAGTCTTATATAATGATATTTGTATCACTAATGAACCACTTGGGGTTCTCTTGGATGTTTATAGTATGTTTATTGCCCATATAATATAAAAATACAAAGAGACATGGTAAATGTAAAACTATATAACTAAGAGTTAAATCTAAATGATAAAGTTAATATATTGACCAAAACCTATCTAAAACCTATTGGTTGAGTGGATTTCGACCCATCCCAACATTAGACTTTAAATAATTCATTTATGAGCCATTATCAACGGAAGATAATTTTATTATAAAATACTATTTCTATGTTTTCCAAAGGTGCCCCTCACCCCTCTTATAAAAGGGAACTCCCCCTTCTCTCTAATTCACACCTTAAAAGTCATTTGGCTCGGCCAAAACCTGGCCAAATACCCTATAAACTGTCCTCAATTAATCCTAGAGGCCTTCCTTTGGTTATATATCCAACTTATGGATCCATTTTGATCAAATCAAAAAGAAGAACCTGAAGAAGATGTAAATATTTCATCACCTTTTTCAAGATCATTTATTCTTCCACTTATTCTTTCTTTGTTGTTTCCATTATAAAATATTATATAAAATATCTTATACATAATGTGATGATATTATAATTATGGAACAACCATATTAATTATTCTATCCATCCTTTGAATGACATGTCACCATACGTGCGTACGTACGGCTTACCATCTCCACGTCGTGGTGTAATTGTTTTTCAATACATTATTATTTGTATGGGTATAATAATGATGTGTAATTGATGTAAATAATAAATATAACATGATAATTATTGTTTATATATGATATAACATCCAATTATATATTATTTTAAAATCAAAGGAATGATATTGTTGCTCGTGCGTACGTACAGATTATTGTCTCCACGAACGTGATGAGATTCATTTCCCATCGTATCCACTCAAGACTAATTTTCATTAGATGATTAAAAATAATTTTTAAATACATAATATCATTATGAATATTAATAAGATACATCCTATCCATAATAAACATTACTTATGTAACAAAGCATATAAAGTAAAACGAATCAGTTAACACCCATAACGACGATAATACAAATATATTATTAAAAAAACAATGTTAAAATATCATATATGATATCATATAACTATATATGAATCACTTATAATTTAATAGAAATTATTTCACCATTATATAGGAGGTTAACCTACCATCGACCAAGGAAAATTACATGGTATGGGTTAATTTCACAATCTCTTCATTATCTGATATTGTTTACATGTAATTATCTACCGTGACCTCTTTATCATCCACATCCATGTTTCTTAAAAATGTTTTTCAAATAATTCTTACTATTTTATAGACTGTGGGTTAAAGTCATTTATACCCTTTTTTAATTTTATAATATTTTTATAAAGGAATCTTTCCATCGTTTTCCAAATAATGTCCTTTTTGACCTTTTCGACAGGATTAAGGTAAGAATGTTTTTTTAACTTATATGGCGGGTGCAACTATATTCAGCCGTTTTAACATCGTCGAAGCCTCACTTACAAGATTATAATAATTTTTTCAAAAGAAATGTTTTCTTTTATAATTATATGACTTTTAAATGATTTCAAATAGAAAAAGATATTTCTTGAAAAATGTTTTGACTTCATCTATGTCAACATCCTTTGATGGATTTTAAATTTGTTTGAAGTTGATTTATTATGATACAAAACATCCATATTGTATTGAAGGTTTTGTGATATTTTTGACTATGGATGTGTTATTTCATACCATTCAAGGTTTATGGATAAAGTATTGACATTTCCTATAACAGTTTTAATACCAATGTTAATGTTATGTTTAAACCCTTTCATATGGGAAATTCATTAGACTTAGTAAGTGACAGGTGGAGCCCGTTATAGCTTCTCAATTCATTGGTAGGTCTCATGAGACAAACTAGTGTCTTTGAACAAGGACTTTACAAAATATTATTTGTATTCTTTGCATAAGGCCTTGACAATGTGGTTATGAGATTCTGGCATTATGCATTCCATCATTATTAAAGTGGCTATTGATATTGAAAGTGATTATTCGACTAGTAGAAACTTATATGAGCAAGTAAATAGAATTATTTTGATTTATATTTTCCATATTATGATGAAGTTTCTTTTGAAAATTATTTTGTTTTAGTTCTATACATTGCCTTAAATATTTATGCTTATTTATGAGAGTTTTCGCTATATTGTTATCCTTATTGAGCATCTGAGCTCACCCCTTTCTATGTTTTATTTTTCCTAGGATGCGAAGAAGTATATTATGACTGAACTGTAGGGATAGTCTATGGGATCTCAATCATGTCTATGGAAACAACATTGTTTTAGTTTTCCATTTTATGATGTAATATAAACCTTATAATTGTATCTAGTACTTCCAAGGCTACTAATCAAATTGGTCATTCGAGACTTGATATTTTGTGATCATGACAATGTTTTTTAATAATGAACCAAATATAGGTAACCATGGTCCGGTCATTACACAAGGGGCTTGAGAGGTGTGAGTAATGGGTTAGATGTGATAAAATTTCATAAGGGAGAGGATGGGCTCTTTAGGAATGTTGGAAAATATTATTTTATTATATAATTATTTTTTGGTTTCTAAAGGTCCAAAACATCATAAATATGAAGATAAGATGACTCATGTTCGAAATAAAATCATCCAATAAAAATTTCATAGGATTTGCATATTGTTGTAATTTGTCTAATCTCATTTATTTAAATCATTTATTAATGAGGTAAACACTACATCATTATTGTGTCATAAATAATTTTATTTATTTAATGTCTAAAAATTATAAAAAATACCATGATTTTGGAAATAATTTTAGATTTAAAATGAATATTTATAGTAAAAATGATAACTTATATAACCCCAAATATGTATTTTTACTAAAAGATATATGTTTATGTCATTTTTCTCTTTACATTAAATTTATTAATATAAAGTGTCATTATCACTCTCAAGTAGATCCATGGGGTCCCAAAATCGACCTAAGGATGCCCATGGTAGGAAATTTATCCATAAATATTCTTAACACACATGTTAGGGTGACTAAATATTATTATAATAATATGTTT
Organism: Viscum album; assembly: GCA_963277665.1. Taxonomy (NCBI): domain Eukaryota; kingdom Viridiplantae; phylum Streptophyta; class Magnoliopsida; order Santalales; family Viscaceae; genus Viscum; species Viscum album. Next base: position 1,536,187,243 of record OY728158.1, on the reverse strand, counting down.
TTACCTTATTTACCAGATTTACCCTTTAACCATGGTAAATAAAATATTTACTGATGTAAATATTCATAATATATTAAAAGAAAAGTTACCTATTTACACAATTTGAACCTAATGATTCCAAATACGGAATCCATTTTTCCAAATTCAAAACACAGAAGTGGCAGAATATAATATAAAATTAATTCTTGTGGTCAAAACAAAAGAGCGTGTTTTTGTGAAATAATAACAATCAAAAGATTGACACTTGTTTATGTCCAATTTAAATGTGGAATTACACTCAATGACCTAAATTAGGTTAAATGATTAAAATATAATCTAATGGTACATAAAACCATTCAATTGAATAATTTAGCTATATAAATTATTTCAATTAAAAAATATGTTTTTAATTAAAATTTATTATTTTTAATTATTCATGAAAAATTGAATGTTTTTAGAAGAGTACCAAAAATTCACACTAAGATAATTTTGATATTCTGAATCAAAAAATGAAGTCATTTTTGAAAAATAAAATTATAAAATTTCAAAAAGTGGGTATTACTATTCATAACGGCTAGTTTGATTCTTCGTGGTGTGTTAGAATAGTGAAGTTGCGTACAACGCAATATATTGCATTATTCAAAGGGAAACATATCGTGGAAGCTTGGGGTGCTAATGACTTCCTTCAATAAAATAATTTCATCCTCGTAATTTCATAAATATTACTGCATAAAAAGATTCAAGTGGTTCTTCATCATACGTTCCTCAGGTTCCCACACTGCATTTTAAACCTTTTGGTTTCCCTATAGAACATTCAACAGATGAGTCGTCTGGTTTCTCAACACATGTTCTATGGTATCAAGAATTTTGATAGGCTCTTCAAAATAAGATAGATCAGGTTCTAGTTGTATTTCTTCATAGGTGAGTACATGCGTTGGGTTTGACATGTATTTTCTCAATAGTGATACGTGGAACACATAATGAACTTTGGAGAGACTTGGTGGCATTGCCAAACGGTAAGCTACAACCCCAATTTGTTCGATAATTTCGAATGGTCAGATGTTCCTGGGACTTAATTTACCCTTCTTACCGAATCATATAACTCTCTTCCATGGATATATGTTCAACAAAACATGATCTCCTAACTAAAATTCCAAATCCTTCCTACAGTTATCGGCGTAGCTCTTTTTCCTACTTTGACCAGCTTTGATGCGGGTTTGCATAATATTCACCTTTTCCATTGTTTCCTCAACATGTTCTGGGCCTATAAGTTTTCTTTTACCAACATCATCCCTAAAAGTTGGTGTGTGACATCTCTTTCCATAAAACGCTTCATATGATTCCACATGAATACTTTAATGGAAGCTATTGTTATAGGAAAATTCTACCAGAGGTAAATAATGATCCCAAATACATTGAAAGTCAAATGAGCAAGATCTCAACATTTCTTCTAAGGTTTTAATAGTCTGTTCTTATTGTACATCAATTTGATGGTGTTAGATGGTGCTAAAATGATGTTCTATATCCAAGTCCTTATGAATAATTTTCTAAAATCGTGATGTTAAACGATGATCAATATCAGAATCAATCTATAGAGGTACTCTATGAAGTCTTCAAAATTCATTAACATATAGTCTTTCTTGATGTTCAAGTGGTAAATCTTCTCTTGTTGTAAGAAAATGTGTTAACATAGTAATACGATCAACAATGACCCATATTGAAACATTCTATCTAAGAGTCATTGGTAATACCATGGAAAATTACATCGTAATATCATCCAATTTCCACTCAGGTATGAGAAGTAGTTGCATGAATCCCCTAGGATGTTGTCTTCCAGTATTCACTTGTTGAAAAACTATACATCTTGACACATTTTTAGCATTCTCTATCTTTATATTGTCCCACAAAAAATGTTAGTTCAAATATATATACATCTTAGTGATACTAGGGTTTATAATGAAATCAGATCTTTTAGAATCATCCAACAATTATCATTTTAGATCAGGTATAACAAGAAAACAGAGTCTCTTACCAAATTTCAAAATCCCATCTTAAAATACGAAGTCTATCAATATCCCATTGTTCACATATTTAATTTTCCTTTGAAAATCCTTATCGTCATCCTCCAAATGTTTTATCTATTCTATTAAAGAAGGGTTTTAAACCATTTGAAAAAGTATTGAGGTTTCACCATCCATGATTATTCCCATATCCTCTTTTTCTATATCCAAGAATACAAGATCCCTTTCAACTTTCATCTTGTTCAAAACTCCATGCTTTTTTCGGCTCAAAGCATCTTCCATCTTATTTTCCTTCCCTTGGTGGTAGTGTATAGTGAAGTCATAATCCTTTATTAGTTAAATCCATCTCCTTTTCCTCATGTTGTGTTCTTTTTGTGAGAATCTATAATTCAAACTCTTGTGATTAGTTTAAATATCACATTTTTCACCATATAAATAGGGTATCTATATCTTCATAGTAAAGATTACAGCTGAAAATCGAAGATAATGAGTGGGATAGCTTTTCACATGAATTTTTAACTACCATGATGCATAATAAATAACCCAATAATTCTGAATAAGGACACAACCAAGTCCTTTCTTTGAAGCATCTCTATAAATTACAAACCCATCATTACCTGATAGTTGAGTCAATATAAGAGCATTGAATAATATTATATTTAGTTGTCCAAAACATTTTTCCGACTATTTTTCCAAAAAAAATAAAACCCTTTGCATGTGAGCTTGGTTAATGGGTTAGCCCATCAGGAAAAATTTTGGATGAAACACTGATAATAACCTATTAAACCAATAAAACTATGTAAATTAGTTATAATTGTCAGTTTTGGCCATTCGTGGAATTCTTTGGTCATTGAATGATCAAAAATGATTCCCTACATAGAGATGATATGGTCAAGAAATGAAATTTTTTAATCCAGAATTCACAATTGATGAACTTCCCAAATAATTTATTTCTTCTAAGAGTCTTCAGAATAATGCAAGTGATTTTCATGATCTTCATTTATTTTGGTGTATAACAAGATATTATCTATAAATAACACAAAAAATTCATCTGGATATTCCTTGAAAACTATATTCATTATATCCATGAAGACAAAGGGTGAATTAGTCATTCCAAAAGGCTTTGTTGTAAACTCATAATGCTCATAGCTGGTTTGAAATGTTGTCTTTATAATGACTTACTTCTTCACAAACAACTGATGATATCATGATCAAAGGTCATTCTATGAAAAATATTGATCTCCATGATGTTGATAAAATAAATCATCAATGTGAGAGAGGGGGTACTTTTTCTTTATTTTAATAGCATTGATATCCCTGTAGTCAATGTACAACCTCATATATCCATCATTCTTCTTAACAAAATGTATAGGGACTCCCCATGGGGAGACACTAGGGTGAATGAATCTTCTATTACTCAACTCCTAAAGTTGTTTATTTAGATCAACTAATTCTATAGTTCCCATTATATAACGGGTCTTCGAAATGAGCCTTGAACAATGAATTAAATCAATGGAAAACTCAAGTTCACGTTCTGGACATGTATATGTAAATACTCTAGAAATACATAATCATATTCTTGTACAATAGGTACATCCTCAATTTGAAGATTCATTTCCTCACCCATAGTTATTTAACACACTTCCCCCCCAATAATTGAATTCAGTAGAGCTTTATGGAGGTGGATCTAGAAAAAAATCAAATGGTGACATTTCCAATCTAAAGATAAGGTACACTTTATCATCAAGGTAAACAATAACCTCCTTATTCATACAATAAATATTTTCATCATGGTATCAAAACAAATCCATAACAAGGATTATATCAACTTAAATTATGGGTATGATGATAAGATCAATGGATAAATAATATTAATATGCCTTAATGGGGAATGATTCACAAAACATTGTTACAATAATACATTCCATAAGAGTTTTGACTGATAACTCCCTTATTAAATCAATTTGGAAATATCTATTTTTCATAGAAAACTAGGAAGATATGAAACAATGGAATGATCCATATTCTAATAAATCATTTACTAATGTTGAGGAAACCATTAAATTACAATCAACTATGTCTTTCAGAGGTTTAATTTCAGCAGTAGTGATCACATAAGCTTGTCTTTTCTCCCATAGTCGTTTCTGAGGTATGTTTCCCTGGCTCATAGGATATTAATTTTCATAATTCCCCATTTTCTATAATTCTATAATTCAACATTGACAGCCTCTTTCTTTCCATTGCAATAATGAGATTGGGGGCCTTTTCACCACACCTGTAACAGATTCCCATTCCCTTCAGGAAAGTACCAGGGTGTTTCTTTACATAGTTACCACAAGATGGATATTCAACGTTTGCCTTCTTCCATTTATTTCCATTTCTAGAGTATTCCAAAGGTATATTCTTTTCTTTATTTTATTTAATGTCATAATACTTTCTGAATTAATTTTCATTCTTGATATCACTTGAGGCAATATCTTTGTATGATGAGAAGGATTCTGAGACTAATGCTCGATGATTGAATGGTTTTAACCCATAAAAGAGTGGATTAGTCTTACTCCTTCAGTAATGTATATAATCTGTAAAATTCCTTGATAACCTAGTAATGTTATCCTTATACTTTGTAGCATTCCCATTATCCTTTTTCATCAGACTCAGAAATTGTGTGTCCATATTCTCTTGATGGTCACAAGGAAAGTATTTTTCTAGGAAACTCTCTTTAACTCCCTCTATTCCATATTCAATACTTCTTAATCCTTCATTGTTTTTTGAATTAATGACCACCATTGATATTCATCTCCCATTAGGTGATAAAATTCCATGAAACCATTTCCCCTCCACTACTCTCTAAAGCATGAAATATTTTCTCTAAGGAACTTATCCATTTCTTTTCTACAAAATGTATTTGTAGTCCCATTGAATGTTTTGGTTCTTTCCTCATGGATTAGTATAACATTGATCCTCTGAATTGTGGATCATGGTGCCTCATATGGGTAAGGTTGTTATTCATAACCTCAGTGAGTTGTCCTAGTATGATGATAAAACTGATTATCACCAGTTTCATCACCAGATCCACTATAATTATCTTCAGTAGAAGGGATATCGCTACATGGATTATATGTATTGATATAGTTCCCATTTTTTCATCTATGTGTTATTTTAATACAATAGCATAAAATAGATTAGTTTATGAATAGGAATAAATAATTCCAAACTTGTAAAACACTTAACATAAATTGAACTGCTTATGGACATAATCAATAGTCATAAAAATGTTTTCTTTGAGATTTTATATACTCATAAATAATTCATAATGATTTGTAAAAAAACTGCAAATTATCCTAAACTTATCTCCCGAGAGTGTCGTAACCAAGAGTGAAACATGGTCTATTGTCATGTACTAGGATACCTTGGGTCAAGCCTGAAACTACTTTTAACTATTTTCACTCCTACGTACATTTGTGCAAGAGCCACCTCTACCTTCTTGTATCAAGACAGGGATGTATTTCTTGGAAAAAAACCCCAAATCTCTATATTAGAAAAATTCTTGGAAGTTATTGTATATTAATACTAACAGTCTATCCTAGGGTAATGCACTCTAATCATAGTTTATCTAAATCAAGTTTAAAAGGTTTGTACTAAAATTCTTCTGATACGACTCTAATGCCCGAACCCTAGTTACCCAGAGTCGGTTCATTATTACATAACATTGGAATGATACAAGGAATCATGTCTCGAAAGACTGATTAGTTTAATATCCTTGGAATTACTAGATACATACATAAGTTTTACATTACATCATGAAATTAAAAAAAATAGAATTGTATCCCCCTTGAACACATTCATATCCTTGGCATATCACTATAGGATAATCCTAATTTACTTCTTCACATCCTGGGATAAATCAAACATTGAAAGGGGTGAGCTCAGATGCATAGTAAGGATAACAATATAGTGGAAACATTAATAAATTTGAATGAACATTTAAGGCGATGTATAAGACTAATAAAAGCCTTTTAAAATTAAACTTCAGCATACTATGCAAGGATAATTCAAATAATTCCATTTAATTTTTTCACATGGATATTATAATAGTCGAATAATCACATGTTATATCAATAGATTATTTCATAAAGATGTAATGAATAATTCTATACATCATAACCACATAGTCAAGGACTTGTTCCATGACACTAGTTTTTCTCATGAGACCTACTGATGCATCGAGGAGCTATATCGGGCTCCACCCATCAATTAATAAGTACAATGTATTCATCAAATGAATAGCTTGAATCATAACATAACCATTCATATTAAAACTAACATTCTATATGTTAATACATTATCTATAAATCATGAATGGTATAATTATAACATATCCATAGTCAAACATATCACAAAACATTCGATACAATATGAATGAATGTATCGTAATAATCCAACTTCAAATAAGTGTAGAAATGATCAAAGGATGTTGACATAGATGAAATCAAAACTATTTGAGAGAAATATATCTTTCTATTTTGAAATCATTTAAAAGTCACATAATTATAAAATAGAACATCTATTTTGAGAATATTCTTATAATATTTTAAAGGAAGCATCAAAGGTGTTATAACGGTAGAGAATAACTACACCTACCGAATATATTAAAAAATATTTTTACTATAATTTGTCGAAAAGGTGATAAAGTACATTGTTTGGAAAATGATGGAATGATTTCATTCAAACAATTTTATAAAAAGTCAAAAAGGGTATAAATGACTATAAACCATAGACTAGTAAATAGTAAAAATGTTTTGAAATACATTTTTATGAAACACAGATGTTGATGATAAATAGGTCTCATTAGATATTTATGTAAAAACAACTTCTAATAAAAAAAATTGTAAAATTTAATCCTTACCTTGTACATTTCCTTGGTCAAGGGTATTTTAATCTCCTATATAATAGTTAAATAATTGTTATTAAATTATTCAAGAACTACATACATAAACATGAAACCATATATGATCTTATAATATTTCTTTGTTAATAATATTTTGTTAGTATCATTGTTTCGGGTGTTAACTGATTCGTTTTCCTATATATGTTTTGTTACGTAATTAATGTTTGTTATGGATAGAATGTATTTGATTAAAATCCAGAATAATATTATGTTATTAATTATTATTTTTAATAAAAAAATGAAAATTATTCTTGAATGGTTATGATGGGGATATGAATCTCATTGCCTTCATGAATACAGTAATTTGTACATACGAACGAATGCTACTTCCATTTCATTTTTTATATTTAAAAGGAATGAAAACCCAATGATACATATATATAATATTATTATAGTATAATATAATATTTTATATATGATTTGTATTTTCATTAACACCATTCTTTATACATTCTATGTGTGGTATGAATGACTCATATCACATTGAGGGGCGGTAGTCCACACTTCCTCAAATAAAATTATCGTATATATGAGACATGAAAATAATAATGGTATACTATAAAAGAGAATTAAAAAATCTTATAGATAAAATTAATATCATAAATATTATATATAATTATAAGGCCATCATAATGGCCACCATAAGAGGTTGTTGTATGAGATTGAATAAACATTATTTCACGTGACAGTAGTTTGCCATCCACATAAAAATTATGTTCTACACCCATTAGATAGAGGTGTGTGAAAGTGTAGTTAAAATAATTCTCATAAAAAACAAGTATATTGGTAATACTGGTTGTGTTATAAAATAAAATAATAAAAAAAATTTATGGGGTTGGAGAAGTATAGTAAATGAAATTAACATAAGAGGTGATGTTACCTTAAAATTATGTAACTCACTTTGGTTTGAACCAAAAGGCTTCCATGAGTAGCCTTATGCCTCAGTATGGATTGTAAGTGTAAGAGAGGGATATAGGGGGAATAATAAGACAGAGGTTGGATGATCCAAGGGGCTTGGGATGTTTGATTTATGGGTTATAGATGATGACTTTTTATAAGGGATGGTAGGGCCTCTTTAGGAATGTTTGAAAATAATATTTTATTATACAATGATTTTCTCTTTATAAAGGTCTAAAACTCATTAAAGTAGAAGATAAGATGATGCATGTTCGAAACAAAATCATCCAATAATGAATTGAATAGGTTTTCGATAATGTTATAATTTTTCTATTCTCATTTATTTAAATCATTCATTAATGAGGTTAACACACCATTATTATTGTGTCATAAATAATTTTATTTATTTGTTGAGTAAAAATTATAAAACAAATACCATGATGTAGGAAATATTTTAATCATTCAACTTAATATTTATAGAATAATAGATAACTTATATAACATAATGAATTATTTTTCTATTAAAGATATATGTTTATGTAATTTTTGCCTTTACTTTAAACTAATTAATATAAAGTGTCATTATCACTCTCAAGTGGCTTCATGGGGTCCCAAAATTGACTGAAGGATGCCAATGGTTAGACATGTATCAGAAAATAGGGTTAGGACACGTGTTAGGGTAATTTAATTGTATACTAATAATATTTGTTTACCCTTATTTACCAGATTTACCTTTTTACCGTCGTAAATAAAATATTTACTGATGTAAATATTCATAATGTATAAAAAAGTTTACTTATTTACAAAATTAGGACCCTCAGATTCCAAATATGGAATCCATTTTTCAAAATTCAAAACACAGAAGTTGAAGAAACTAATATAAAATTAATTCGCGTCGTCAAAACAAAAAGTGTGTTTTTAAGAAATAATAACTATCAAAAGATTGACACTTGTTTCTGTACAGTTTAAATGTGAAATTACATCCATTTACCGAAATTATATTCAATGATAAAAATAAAATATAATGATACATAAAAACCATTCTAATGTATAAATTAACACTATAAATTATTTCTAATAAAATATTTGTTTCTAATTAATATATAGTATTTTTCACTATTTATCAAAAATTGAATGTTTTCAAAAGAGTACCAAAAGTTCACCCTAAGATAGTTTTGACATTAGGAATCCAAAAATGATGTCCATTTTGAAAAAAAAATTATATAATTTTAAAAAGTGAGTATTACTATTCATAACGGCTAGTTTGATTGGTCGCGATGTGTTAGAATCTCAAAAATGCATACAACGTAAGCTATTTCATTATTCAAAAGGAAACGTACCATGGAATCATGAAGTGTTACAGATAGACTCAATGATCTCATCAAATTCCATATATCATTAGTTCAAGACCCAAAAAATAATATAGAAAATTCAGTGACCTATTAGGTCATCATGTTTCAACTTATGGATAACTTATCATCAAATTACATGTAATTTTTTAGACAACATTGTCTCTTTTATATATATACAGATTATCATCTTCCTTTACTTTTATATATAGTTTCCACGGATGTCTACTAAAAACTATGCAGTCTTTCATGAAAGTACCTATCATATTAAAACCTTTAAAAGTATTTTATTTAAATGTTTTTTTTCTTTAGCATTTAAAATTATAATGAACTCCTCCATATAAACATTCATAAATTACTAAGACATATACCATTACAAACTTTATCTACTACAATATTATACAAAAAATTGATTTTTAGATTAATGTGGTGAATATATATTACTACTTTTTTTCTCTAAAATTGTTTCCTCAGATGATCATTAAAACTCCCCCTTGAACTTGATCTCATTCCAAATAAATACATGTTATTCCTGAAATAGTAGGATTTTTGACCTACCTTAACACAACAACAAATAAGGCTTGAAATATTATTATCCTTTATTTATTCCACATGAATTCATATATATGGTAATGTTTTTCTATTGAAAACCAAGCCTCTACTTTCTTGGGTTGGGGTTGTTGCCACCTTCTTGACACAATCTTCCCTTTCCATGATTTGGAAGACTATCTATCATTCTCATTGATCCAAATATTCTCAATTTTATTTTTCACATCATATTTATTAAAACAAATCTATAACACAATTATTAAATGGACCTCTACATTCATTCTATTATTAATGGGAAGATTGTCTCTTGAAGTCTATTGATTTTTGAAATATTATATTCATTTATTAAACTCATGTTAAACATTCACATATATGTATTGTGACTGAAACAAATATTCTTCTCTATAATTAATATTATCATTAGGAATACATATCATATTATCTTGATCAGTAATATTTTATTTTTCCATCTTGATATCACTTAAATCGATAAGTATTTCACAATCCGCTCATCCTTTTATTCATGAAAAGGTACTATTTCTTCCTTATTAAATTTAGAAGAAATTTTTTTTATCTTCATCAAGATTATTCATCTCATTCATGAGATATTTGTTCTTTTTTATGATGATTTCTAATTGTTTTATTTCCTTTCAATACAACTTCATTTTTTTATTCATTATCGCTAATATTTTCTTAATTGATTCTTCTCTTTATAAGGGAAAAAACCGAACGCATTATATTAGGAACAACTTGATGATAAATATTTCTCCTATTTTATTAAAATATTTATCTTTTTAATGTTTTAGTTTTTCATCATTTATATTCCCATTTTAGTTTATGTGATCTTTCATCATCTAATTCAAATTATGATTTAGATTATTCAAATTTATTATTTGTAAACAGCTTGGATGAATGACTAGAGGAACCATAGTTGATGAATTATGGTAGTCGCATATTTCTTCCCCACCATTTTCTACTTCTCAACATTTGTTATATAAGTGGAAAATTGTGACCTGATTCATCAAAATCCTAATAAGATTATATATTTTCAGATTATTTAGTCTCTTATTCTCTTAGTTTTCTCATACTCATATACTCAATGACAATTTCCATTTTTAGTTTCATCTTGAAATATTGAATATCTCACATCCCATCATCAATGATATTTTTGTGTAGTTCATTAATAAAAATAATATTCTACTTCTTTAAGGGGTGATATATTTGAATCAAAACAATCTAGAAAATTCCATATAAACATTTTTACAATAACATTCTCCACCACCTCCTAAAAACAATATTTAGTGATAAATATATTATTCACACTAGTGAAATAGTCTACAATATTTTGATCATTAATAATTTCTATATAATAAAAATCACTCCCCAAAACTTCTAACTTTGATCCTTTATCATAGAAATTCGTTCCATATCTTTTTCTTTGTTTATCCCAAATCTCCTTGGTATTCAGAAGATCCATAAAAATTATGAAATGTTATGTTAGGGAAATAAAAATGGAATTTTGACCCTTTCTATGTAGCTCCCCACATAACATCTCTATTTATGTCATGGTAGAATCATCAAAAATGGTTGAAAACCCATTATTGCAGTATCTATGATTTCCATTTTTATTTAAAGGAGATAATGTATCACAATATTTATACACATATGATAATAAATCCCATCAAATTTTGGAACACCTTATCAATTGAAATAATTAATATTCCTTATCTTTTTGAATGCTTCTTGCTTCTTAATCAGAAACATAACCCTATAATACCGATTATAGTGCCCTGGTGCTAATTGAACACATAGAGTTGATGGGTGAATCAATAGTTTATTTCTATTATATTTTTTAATTCTAATTAATACTATTTAAGGTATTGTGGTTATTGAACTACATAGTGAAATCCATCAACCTCAAAACCCATCATTATTTCATCTTCCTCTTTATTCTTTTTTATGGAAATATATATTTAGAATAATAGATATGTATTACCTTAATAATTTAATATTCCTCAAGAAAAAATAATGGAATTTTTTATTATCATGGAATTATTTATATATGTATCATTTGGGAATAGAAGATATTCCATGAAATTTACCAAAATATTATTCTTCGTAATTGTAATAAACAAATTATCCTCTTTGACACATTATTTGTTAATAAATATCAATTTAGAAAAGAATCAAAATTCAAGGAGATATGTTCATGATTGAAATAAAATTTTATTAGATTAGTCGACACCAATTCTCTAAGTGACACATCATTATTCAAACTCACCAAACACAGGCCAAACAAATGATATGTAAAAATTATATATGTGGTGAATTTTGTGATATATATATACTGATAAAACAAGATTGATTAAAAATTTATATAAAATTAGTAGAGAATGTTCAATATAATATTGTTATAGTTTATCATATATTATAATTAATCAGTACATCAGTACCCTGGAAAGGTGAATGTGATGACTGATCCACTTAGTTGGAAACATTATTATTATTTTACAATGATGAGGATTGAATTAAATCAAATATTAATGTATTAGAAAAACATTTAATCAATATATCATGATAAATGGGGATAGATCATATAATTCTTAAATTGTTTTCCAACCATCCATTTAAGAGAGGATTATGAAGGAAAAAATTAAGATGTGGATTTACAAAATAAGGTAATGAATATTCTAGTGTTCAATTTTGATCATACTTATATGTTAATTTATATGCATTGAGAATGTATTTCATTGATATAATAATTAAGTGTGGATTAATTTTATAAATTTTACAATTCATTATTCTCTATTTATTACATGATTATAATTATTCATAAAAATATGAATGATTATTTATAGTGAGAAAAAATGAGTATGAATATTTTATAATATGTATCAAAATACCTTATGTGTAAAAACTTTATGTACATGAGAGAGATTCCTAAAAATATATTACAATCATTACAAATAAAAATTATGAAATATGAAAAACATCCCAATGGTTTTCATAATTGTTCTCCCAAAAACGTCAAAATAATGGAATTCATTTTGGGAAAATGTTGAACCACTAACAATAAAAATTCATTTTAATAATGTTAGAGAAGCATTATCTCCTGATAAACTAAATGAGACATGGATATTTCATTTACCATCACTCTTATATATATTTTTCTGGGATCAAAATAAATTCATGAAGATTTTTTGATATATTGTGTAGGATATGGATAAAGAAATTATTTTGAAAAATATTTATCATCCTCAGAAAGATAGCCAGTCAGAGTGGACCATTCAAACTCTTAATGAAATTTTGGGAGATATCTCTTTGTATTTAAAATAATTTTTTTATAAGAACTATCCTTCCATGAACTTTTCCTATAATAATAGCATACAATCATTCATTACGATGTATTATTATCAATGTTTCAATGGAAAGAAGTGAAACACCCCATTATTTTTTTATGGCGATGGAGAAATATTTTACTCGTAACCGATCAAGTAGATGAAATGATATATAATGTTATATCATATAAAAAACATATAGTATACTAAAAAAATAATCTATAAATAACCAATAAGATATAGACTAATAATTTGGTTCTACATAATTACTATGAATATCTACACTAAGGATGGTTATATGATTGTGAATGATGGGTAACCTAATCCCCATATATATAACCCCTTTGAAAAATGATCGATTCAGGATAATATGTCATCATTTACATCTTCATCTAAATACCTATTAAGTTATTAATGGGTTACATGAATGTCTTATAAAGAAGTAAATTATTTATAAATCACATTTATTAAATGAATATGTGATCCTGCCATAGAATGATCAGTTTTATGAGGTATATCAATTTATGATTCTGGATGATGCATGGACTATTCTACAAAACTATACCACCATCCTAGTAAATGTTTTTGGATGAAACTAAAAGACTAAATAAGATACGTATGAACCACATTATTTGATGAGGAAAAAGTATTCTCAATGTTTAATATTATAGTCATATAATGGCAAAGGTGAAATTATTATAATGGGAAATAATGTAATACCCCAAGATTTTATGATATATTTATCTTCAATTAGGTTTAATCAAATAACTAATTTATGATAAAGAAAACATCGATACTAAAATAATAATAACATAGTATAAAAGTGTAACATACATGTTAAATTTTTGTTATAAATAAGAATAAAACAATTTTTTAATATATATGTAATTTTTTTAATATAATAAAATCCCTCCACTCTTGCAAAATAAATACCACCCTCATTCCCCTCTTCCTCTCACACCTCTAAATCCTTGATCATTGTCTTGTTCAGGAAAATAACCTCCCCAAAGCTCTTCCCCACATCTTAGAGATTATGGTCTCAACAAAATACCAAACCCAAAGGCCTTACAGAGGATCTCATGGAGAAGAGATCAAGAGGTATGAATCATCTTCCTTTTTCTTATGTCATCTTCCCAATTCCTTTATTTTCATATACACTTTTTCCCTCCACTTATACAGGGGGAATGGAATACCATGAATATTATATATTCTATATGTTTTCATGTTCATGTAAAGGATTAATCATAATTCTTCATCTCTGATCACTCTTATCCTAAAAAACAAAAATAACGTCCGTGATGTGACGATTTATCAAAATCATGGACGATGTGTTTCAAATATACATTACATAATTAAAAGAATATAATAAAATAATTTAAATTGTTGAAACATAATGTTATTTATATTTTTTAAGCTAATTTTTTTATGTAATTAACTTCTAAGAATGAAATTAAATTATATAATGAAATAATTCATGATTATCGAGGAACCACCTAAACTGATATAAACAAATATTCTTAATGTTTAATCTGATGATCCATCATCATTTATGATACAAATATGATTTATGGTATCATTATATATTTTTGAAAAATATTAATACCATTTTATTCCACTTGAAGAATATCAATTCTATACGACAATAAAATCAAATACAAAGAGACCCTGGAAATCATGTAAAGAATGCACCCAAGACAATGGAAAGAAAAAAATTATTATAATTAAAGGGTGAAATGATGTTATTAAATTTTAATATATGGTTATATAAACATGAATATGTTTCATAAAGATATTAATAACACGTTTTTAACAATTATACAAGATTTTTAGAAGAGTTTTATTTAAGACAAACATGAGGTAAAATAATTCTTATCCTGAGGTCCATTCTTTGGGTTAACATTATAATTCATTATTTATGTGGTATTAGAATTGTTTTTGTCTTGAATTTCTTTATAATAGGTTGAATAAATCATATTTATAATATATATACATTTTCCATCCACAATATTTGGTATCACATCAATTATACGTTTTGTTTTTAATGGACTTTTCATTTTAAAACCTATTTTCAAATTCTATTTTACAAAATCCAAAAGTAATGTTTTTATGAAATTATTCATGCTGTATGACTATGTTTTGGTTCTTGGTAATTATTTATGATAAATGGTGGGACCTATATCTACATCCAATGCATTGAGTATATGTATGTTGGAGGTATGTTGTATGTTTACACAAAGTGTAACTGTGATGGTTAAACAAATTGTTAGGTTGTCATGAGCGTTAATAATTATAAGGTAGATTATAGTGTATCAAGATTATGTTTGTAATTCTGCAAGATATATTTATGGTTATATTTATGTTTTTTTTTGAATCACTTATTACAAAATGTATGTATATATGGGTGAAAAGTATGTTTTTTTAAATGATATCATGCGTTTACAATTATTCATCTATTAATGTTTTTTTCATCCATTTATATAACAAGACGATCATTTTGTGATCATACCAGGTTTCTAAATATTATTAAATATTTATAAGGTTGTGTGAGACAAATAATTAATCCATGTTAAATGTTATGAAGATTTTTCAAGGAATCATGTTTTATTTGATATGTTTTATATTTTAGAAGAAATAAATACTATTTTGTGGTGTCTTTTCTATATGAATGTGGAATGATATGTAACTATATTATCCCATTAATCAAAAACCATAAACATGAAAAATACTAAATACGAAAAGATGTGAGTTCTTTAGTAAAATTAATGATTATGTAATGTAATATGGTCGGGTCCTTAGAGTTTGTATCAGAGGATAGTTTTGATAACATTAAGGGTTTAGATGATGTAAACAGAATACAATAAATTATTTTTAATTTATGGTTAAATTGAAATTCTATAATGTTTAAATATTTCAATATTTTTTGGACTAATATATATTTGTTCAGAATGCTTTTTCGCAGAAGAAACAGGGAAGCAGATGAGGAGAGGCATAGACCGAATGACTATAGGTACCAAAATGAAACATGATGGTAGTGGAACATTTTATGAGAAAACACCTTCCATATTTAAATAGATTTTCTTAATCAGTTCTAGTTCAATTATAGATTAAGGCCCTTTAAAAGTTATACGATGTAATTTTCTACTCAGATAATCAAAAGGTATTCCATTCCATTTATCATTTTTAAGGTGGGGCTGATCAGTGGTTTTCAATATTAACAAATATAAGGGATAAATATGAGATTGATGCCTTTGAGTGAGATGAATTTAAATGTTTTTTCCTTGAAAAATATTTTCCCAAGGTGGGGTGACATATGATGGGGATGAAATTCTTCAAATTGATGAAAAAAATATGATTATTGTATTGATATGTATGAAGAAAACCTCACCTGACTAGAATGGTATGCTCCAGATCTTATTCGGGATATTAATGAAAAAATCCACTACGTTTACTCATGATTAAAGACTAGGTATCAAAGGGAATTGGATTTCTATGAATTAAAAAGATACGATAAACACATCCTATGTGCTAAGAGAGTAGATATGAAGTTTCATGATGATCATGGGCACTTTAAAAACAAGAAGAAGAAGAGTTCCAGATGGAAAGAGATGGGTAAGAATTATCAAAAAAAATTGATGTTAAGAAATTATAGTTTCTAGTTTGGGAAAATTGTGGAAAAACACCATGGATAATGCCTTACCAAAACTGTGAAGTTTTTTCAATACGGTATGTTGTATATAAGGCCCGATATTGTAATGAAAATGGTCCTATGACAAATTCAGATAAAAAAATGTATTGTGTTTTAAATTTGGGGAGATGTGTCATTATGAGAATTCCAGACCAAAGAGTGATCTGAATGAATCATATGAGCCAGGCTATTAGAAGAAAGGTGTAGTGAGATCATTTATGAATATGTTCTCAAATGTCAGGCCATCCAATGAAGTTGTATCATGTACCTTTTTTTACTCAGATTTTAATAATGGTTTATTTGGCTTAGGATATATAAAATCTTTTATTCCGAGGGAATTTTATAGTAATTCTGAAATATCAACTCAAAAATTGAGACTAGAACATATTGATAAAACACAAGGTGGAAATATTATAGTAAAGAGAAATTATAAGATTCATTATATTATTATTAGTTGAATGGCATTACATACAGAACTTGCTGGTTTTTTCTTAGTAGGGTTTGATATTAATCTAGGAATGGATTGGATTTCCCTTTATCCTGATAAGACATATTTTAGAACTAAAGACGTTGTTTTTTAGAAGGATTTTACATTTTAGACAAGAACAAACACATACAATTGATAACCTCTCATGAATAAGAGAAACTGTTGAAAGGAGGAAATGAATGTTATCATGATCATATTGTTGAAAACAAAGGAACTATACAGATTAATTATGTACTTGTAGTAAATCAATACCTTGATATTTTTCCAGATGAGTTACCTAGTGTCATTCTGATTGAGAAGTCGAATTCACTATTGACATAGTTCATAATGCTAAGAAAATTTCCAAACCCCCACATCAAATAGATCAAATAGATATTATTGAATTGAAAAATCAGTTACATGATTTTCTTGATAAAGGATTCATTCATCCTATCAATACACCATGGGGTGATCCATTTTTGTTTGTTAAAAAGAATGATGGTCTCATGGGACTTTTCATTGATTATAGACACTTGTATAACTTTACTGATAAAAACAAGTATCCTTTTCCTTATATCAATGACTTGTTTGATCAGCACTAGGGTGCTTAGTATTTTTCCATGATTTACATGAGATCTGGATACCATCAACAGAAGGTGAAGGAGGATGACATCCCAAAATTATATTTTCATACTAGATATGAGAATTATGATTTTGTTGTTATTTCATTTTTGTTAACTAATAAACCTCATATATTCATGAATATTATGAATAGAATATTTTAATAATTATTGGGTTAATTTTTTATTTTGATTATTCGTGACATTATATTATTTTCTAAGTGTAAAGAGGAGAATGAAAATCATCTAAGGGTTTTTCTGAAGACCTCAAAGGAAGTGAAACTATATGTAAAATTCACAATCTTTTATATTTGGTTTAAACATATTTATTTTCATGGAAACATTGTAAATAATGACGGAATTACAGTTAACCCTACCAAATCAACAAGGGTTTATGAATAGTCCTGGCCAACAAATGTTACAAGGAATTATAGTTTTATTAGATTATCTGGTTATTAATGAAGGTTCATTAAAAACATCTCTTGGTTATCTAGCTCACTGACTAAGTTAACATGGGAATGGGTTAAATTTGTTTGGATAGAGGAATGTGATGTTTTTTTGAGGAACTAAAGAAGAGGTTGGTGAATGATCCAGTTTTGTTCTTAACTTCCTAAAATGGCAAGTTTTTCATTTATAATGATGTTTCATTAAAGGGACATGGTTTTTTTATGATTCATAATGATCAGGTAATTGATTATTATTAAATAAAACTAAATCCTCATAAGTTAAATTATCCCACACATGATTTGGAATTAGTATTTGTGGGTTTTTTTATTGGAAAATTAGGTGGCCTTATTTATATAGAGGCAAATGTTAAATATATACTGACTATAGAAGTATGAATTATAAATTTAGTCATAAGAAAATAAACATGAGGTAGAGAATATGGAGTGAACAGATAATGGATTGGGATTTCATTATCAATTACATATAGGTAAAAGAAAAAAATGTGGTGGATTCCTTGATTCAAAAAACATCATGCGTCATTAACCGTGTTACATTTAGAACATGATCACTTGATTAATGATTTGTTGAATTTTGGCATAGAAGTTTTTTGGTGTAGGAAATATAACTTTTTTGTTTCATGATTTAGTGCATTCATTGTCATCAGACAGAATTAATAAATTATAGAATGAAATCTATGAGCTATATAAAAATATATAATTGGTTAAAATGGGTATGTTTCTAGAATAAATATTGTGTTTCAGGATTTGGTAAATGTTTGGGCGTGCCTTGCATTTCCCAGTTGAATAAATATTTGTTGTCTGAAGCTCATATTTCTCTATTTTTATTTTAACTTGGAAATACTAAAATGTAAAGTGACATTCGGCGGTTTTATTGGTAGGATAAAATGAACAGTGATATTAGAGATTTTAACATGAAATGTTTGAAATGTTAGTAGGTTAAACTCGAGTGGCAGTTACTGATGGGGATGCTTTAGCCTTTTCCAGTTCCAGAGTGAAAATTAAAGAATGTATCTATAGACATTATGGTAGGACTACATTATAATTCTTTAGGTAACAATGCGATTTGGGTTGTTTTTTATCGACTACCAAAATAAGTATATTTTCTTTCGATTTGAGATATAATGTATTTGGATAATATTTCTTGACTGTACCTCAAAGGGATTGTTAGGTTACATGGAATTCCTCTTTTATTGTATCTGTCTGGGATCCCATGTTCACTTTTATCTTTTTAATAGGCCTTCATAAGTAGATTGTCAAAGGATTAAATTTTAGTACAGCTATTCATCTTCAATCAGATGGGCAGTTAGATTGAACGATTCCGAATTAGGAGGATATGCTTTGAGAATATTCAATATACTACCAGGGATGTTGGGATCATAAAATTTCTATAGTTGAGTTTTCTTATAATAATAATTTTCATTCAATTATATAGATAGAACCATTTGAGGCACTTTATTGGAAGTGATTTTGAACTCCATGTTTTTGGGATGATGTCTGGGAAAAATTGTTGATGGGACCAGAATTAGTAGAGGAAGTGGTTTAGAAGGTGAATATGATCCAATAACACATAAGGATAGTCAAGGGAAGGAAAAAAGTTATTTATACAATAAGAGGAATGAATTCTCATTCGAGGTAGGAGATCTTTTTTTTCATTGAATCTCACCATGGAAGAGTGTTATGCATTTTGGTAGGAAATGAAAGCTAAGTACATAGTTCATTGAACCATATAAAATCATAAATATGGATGGACTAGTCATCTACTGAGTAGATCTCTCTACATGTTAGTTTCATGTACATAATTTGTTTCATGTTTCTATGTTGAGAACGTTTATGCCAGATTTATCTCATGTTTTGAGACTAGAAGTAGTTTAGCTAGAAGAGAACTATTATTATGAAGGTTAAAATTATTGTGGAATACAGTAATTAAATAGGTAATGGTTTTGTTAATTAACAACAAGGTTGAAGAATCAATATGGGAATCTAAAAATTCTATAAGTGTAAGGTACCCTCACTGGTTTAATAAGTAAATATAATTTCGAGTGAGAAATTTCCCAAAGGTGGGGAAAATGTACCACCCCAAGGTTTTAAAAATAAATTAAAATGCATGAAAATTTGTTTTATTAAGTTATATATAACAAGCCTTTATTCATAATTTTTCCTATTCTATATTTTGAATTTTGAAAAATGATCATCTACAATTGTGACCAGTAAATTTTTTGGAGTCTAATTGAACCAACTTGATTTTTTAGGAATAATAACATAACTTTATGAATAGTAATATGACCCTAATAAATATGAAATGTTATTATTATTTTATTTTCATAATTTTATAAGATAATTAGATTCTGATTAATTTTTCATGGTGTTAAAAAATGTGTTACATATTAAAAATTGTTATTTGGGAATAAATAATTATTTTTTCTTAAAATTTAAAATATTAATATTTATAAAATTATTTTTCAAGAAATTTATATTATTTTTTAAATCTACATTTTGAAAAATTGTTAGAGTGAAATTTTGTAATTTTTATGTAATTATTAAATTTTAAATGAATAGTAAAGTATGTTAAATTACAATAAATTTTAAATACATATTTTACTACAACATAGGCGATTCAAGTATGATTCAAGACAAATTTGTTTGAACTCACATGAAATTTTTACTCTTTTGGGTAACATTAATCAATACTATTCATATTATTGAGAAAAATTAATAAATAATGTACCATCCCTCCTCTCCTCCACTATAAAGACCACCCTCATTCCCCTCTCTCTCCCACACCTCTCAAGCATTGATAATTCTATATATTCTTCCAAATACTCTCCCAAGGACCTTAACCACATACTAGAGCTTCTAGTCTCACAAAAAGGCCCAAACCAAATGCTTTAAGAATGATCTCAAGGAGAAGAGATTAAGAGGTAAGAATCCTCTTCCTTTTTCAGGTGTTATCTTTGCAATTCCGTTATTTTCAAATATTATCATTCCCTAAAGTTATCCAAGAGGTATTAAATTTAAATAATATTATTTATTATTTATTTTATCATGTTCATGTGAAAGATTCATCATCTTCCTTCATCTCCTCTCCATATTGTTCTAAAAAACACTGTATGTGATGTGATGATTTACCAAAATCATAGACGATGTATTTCCAATTTCCATTATGTCCTTAATATCGTATAAAAACCCATTTTAATGGATGAAAAATTATTTAATGATTATTTTTAACGTATTCTATGTTCTGTAATGAACTATAATTTCTTATATTAAATTATATAATGAAGCAAGTTCAAGATTATTGAGGAACTACAAAAAATGATCTAAAAACAACATTAAGGTTTTATATAATGATCCATCAACAAATATCATAAAAAAAGTATTTATGGTATCATTATATATTCTGGAAAAATATTAATACCATTTTATTCCACTTCTATAATTTCATTTCTATACGATAAGAAATGAAAATACAAACCGGCCCTGGAAACCATGTAACAAACACGCCCAATAAAATAGAACGAACACAATATTAATAAATTAATGGGTGAAATGATTTCATGAAATTATCATATAAGGTATAATAAATATTAATATTTTTCTATAATATATTAATAATACTCTTTTAACCGTTATAAATTAGGTTTAAATTATTTTGATGTAATAAAATCCCAAGGAAAGGGAATTCTTAACCTAATTTCCATTCTTAGGGTTAACATTATACATCATTGTTTATGTTCTATGAAAATTATTTGTGTGATATATTTTGATAAAATTATGTTAAATTATGGGTATTTATAGTGTATTTACATATTCCATCCACTCTATTAAGTCTCACTTCAATTATATGTTTTTAAGGGACTTCTCATTTAAAATCCTGTTTTAAAATTCTATATTACGAAATCCAAAATAAATTTTTTTATGCAATTATTAATTATTTATTATTATGATTTGGTTCATGGGAATTGTTTATTATGAAGGGTGTGACCTATGATGGTTACACAAATTTTAGACTAACCATGACGGTATCAAATAATAAGGTAACCAAGTGGGTTACATGATTATGAATATAATGAATGAAGATACCTTTATGGTTATATTTATGTTCATTATGTTCTGTGGGAATAACTTTTTTCACAATTCAAGTATATATTGTTGACAAATATTTTTTTAAAAATGGTTTCATCCATTTGCAAGTTTTCATGGACTACTGTTTTATTTTATTCTTCTTATAACCCTTAATGATATTTTTTTTGAATATCCCATGTTTTTTAAATATTTTCACAAATTATAAGGTTTTATATCACAAATAATGAAGTAATGTTAAATTTTAGGAATATTCTTCAAGAAAATCATGTTTTATTTGAAAAGTTTTATATTTTGGAAGAAATGGATACACTTTTTGTGGTATCTTCTCTATATGAATGTGGAATGTTATGTATGTACTATTTCCCAATTCTCTAAAACTATAAACATGGAATGATCTTCAATATGAAATGAAGTTAGTTATTGAGTAAAATCCATGATAATGTTATGTAATATGGCTGATTACTTAAAGATTAAATCGAATCCACTGATGGGAACTATTCTAAAAAACATTCTCATTCTAAGAAGACACAATATCATGTTCTATCAAGAGAGAGAAATAATTCTCTAAGACATTTATCTTCAATGTAAATTAATAGAATAAGAGTATGAGTGATTAAGAAAATTTATAAGGGGGAGAATTTTGTGGATGAATTTCAAAAAAAGGAGGATTTTTAAGGAAACACAGTAGATCATTCATGAAATGAAAATGAGTTAAGTTCCTGTTTATAATGAAATTTCATATTGATCACAAATTGATGGGAATGATAAAATCCAATAGTGACTCTTAATTTAACTTTAATGTGACTTTACAATATTACAATAAATTCACAATACATTAAGTGAACACAACATAATATAATCAAAGGGGAGAAGTACGAGGTTATGGAATTAATATTGTCAAAGATTAAGTTCCTCTCAATTTCATTAAAGGTGAACTTACCAACCACTCTAGATGTGAATATATTTTATTTTATTCAAGTTCTACAAACTATATAATAGATGAATAATTTTTTTAGTGAATAAAATCATCACCTCAATTATTTTTTATTACTTTTTAGTATAAAATTTATAATGGTGTGATAACCACATCTCAAGTCTATATTTCCTATAAAATGGATGTTTTTTAGATTGTGATTCTAGAAAATAATGTTATTTTTTCTTGTATTTGAATTTGTTGAAATTTTGGGGACGTGATTTTATATATCATTATAGTTTTCATATCAATTTTCATGAAAGGGGAGTTATATTTTAAATTATGAATCAACCTACAATATTTTATTGGGGAGAGGATAATCCTATACACCTAAGGGAAATGGCTTCCATCATATGGGTTTTACAACCTACTCATTAGGGATTTTTATATCAGATTAGTTTCAATAATTTCAACATATATTTCATTGATTTTGTAATAGATTTTGTCGATGTATTTCTAGAAGTGTTTTATATAATTATAATAATTATTATGGTTATATTTATATAGAACTCATACATGTTTCTAAATAATTTCGAACACTGTATATCGATTAGAGACAAATGATTTTGAGGTATTAATGAAACAACCCCTTGAGAATCATTATAGGGATTCATTAATCATAGTTTTTTACCATGGTTTCCCCTATATTCATTTTGGAATAAATAATTACGGGTTAATGAAACATTTAATTGATTATCAAGAAAATATTTAGATCATTATCAATATAAATTATCCTCTTCCATGTATTGTTATATATATGATCTATTATGAGGATTTATATATTTGTCAGGACGAGTCTTTGATCTGTATATAATTAGTTGATGTACATCCAGGAGGATATACCCATGATAAAATTCATTATTTTGAATAGAATTTATTAATATAGAGTAATGTCATTTGAACTTACCTATTCTACTTCAATATTATTGGATTTAATTAATTTATTCATTAGAAATTTTAATGATCATTTTATTCTAGTATTTATTGATTATATTGTATTATTATAATTACAAGGAAGATAAAAAATATCATTTGAGAATTGTTTTTATGAGGTAGAGGAAGGAGAGGTTATTTTCCAAATTTTCCAACTGTAAAGTTTTTATTACAATTGACCCAATCATTGGTCATAAAATTTCATGTGAGGTTATATTGGGGGATCCGTCCAAGAAAGAAGTTGTAGAAGTTTGACCATAGGATATTAAAGTAATTGAGATCTATAGTTTTAAATGTATGGATGGATAATACCAATGATTCATGATGTAATTATCATAAATATATAATACACTCACCATGATGGATTATAATTGTTTTATGTTCAAGTGGGATGATGACTGTGGGGAGAATTTCAATTAACTATATAAGAGGTTGGATTGCATGAATATTCATATACTACCCTATAGTGGAAAATGGTTTTTGATATATAGTGTTTCATTAAATATAAGAATTGGATGCACCCTCATTTAGAATGAAATTATGGAAGATTAAGCATATCAGCAATGGAAAATTCATGAGAAAAAATCCCTTCATAATGATTTGGAGCTATAAGTATAAATTTATATCATTATTGATGTAGTCCCCCAAAACATATTGACTAATAATAGTGCAGTAGTGAATTATTAGTTTCTTTTTTGAGAATTATTTTTCCTTTTAATTCATCATATTAATCATTTTTTGGTTCTCGAACCACTCAGGGATATATCATTGTGTTAATTTCTCTTTCATGTTAGTAATAGGTATATAATAACTGTAACACCCCAAGATTTTATGAAAAATATTCTATTTAATTTCATTAATGTCTTGTGTTGTACGCTACAACAAAAGGAGCTTGCACAACACGCATCCTTGACTTGCCTTTTATTACACACAATCACGACCTTCCTCGATAGCGTGTGTAGTACGCAATACCGAGTTTCACTAAACAACGATATGCTATTAAAATATTATTAAAACAAGGTGTTACTAATAGTAATAACCACTTTTTGAAATTTTTTAAATTTTAATTTTCAAAATGGACTTCATTTTTAGATTCGGAATATCGAAATTAGCTTAGGGTGAAATTTTGGTACTTTTCGGATAACTTTCATTTTCTGATGAAAAGTGAAAATTACTAAATTTTTATTAAAAACAACCTTTTTAATCGAAATAATTAATAGTTATAAATTATTAATTTGAGTGGTTTTAAAGTATATTTAGAATATATTTTTACAATTTAATACAATTTTGGTCATTGGATGTAATTACACATTTAAACCAGACATAAACAAGTGTCAATCATTTGATATTTATTATCTCTAAAGAACACGCTATATGTTTTGACGACGGAAATTAATTTTTAAATTAAGTAATGCAACTGATATGTTTTGAATTTGGTAAAATAGACATCATTTTTGAGTTCATAATATCAAATATAGCATAGGCCTAATTTTTTGTATTTTTGTAGAAACTTTCATTTTTGATGAATAGTGAAACCACTAAGTGGTAGTTAAAAAAAATGAATTTTTCATAAAACTTAATTTTACCACTTCTGTGAGTGGAATTTCAAAAATCCAAGAGACACGGTTGATGTCAGTAAGTAAAATGTGGTTCAATACGACGAAAATAATTTTTGGCAAATAGTAACTTTTTACTTTTTTTTACCACGGTTAAAAGTAAATAGGGAAATTAAGGGTAAAAATGATATTATTATTACCCTAAAACATGTCTTAATTCTATTGTATAAGTGTAATTCGACCAAAAACAACCTTATGAATAAACTATGACCATTTAGGCCCACTTGGATTAGATTAGGACATTTATTATTAATTTATTTAAAGAAGGGTTAAAATAGTTTAAATCAATGTTTAATAAGTATATCATTTTCAATATATATTATTACAAAAGATAAATTCGACTATAAAAATTAATTAGAAAGACAAAAAGATTTCCTACATAATTCTATTTTATTTGTAATTTTTAGACTTTAAATAAGTTAATTTATTTATGACACAAAGATGATGCAGTAATTATCTAATTAATGAAATATTGACATAATTGATGTTATAAATACCCAAATAAATGTAATTTGAGACTTTTTATGAATTCCACTAATTTTCTAGGTTAATATGACATGTTAGTATTTATTTAATTAACTGTTTTAGAACTAATCATTCTGTTATGAGTTTCACAAAAATAAATTACTAAATAGTGTGAAAATTGACATAAAATCGTTTTTAAAACAAATATTATATTATTAATTGTTATTTTATTCCTAAAAATATAAGGTTCGGCCAAATGACTTAGATAATGTTATATATATTAATAATAAACAATGTGGGGTTCGTTTGGATTGTTATAGTATGTTTATTAACCTTATAGTGTAAGAACACAAAAAGACACGGTAAAAGTAAAATTATCTAACTTTAAGTTAAAACTAAATGATAATGTTAAAATAGTAATCTAAACTTTTCCAAATTCTATTGGATTAGATTATTTCGACCCATCCCCACATTATCTTAGAAATAACTCAATTTGGAGCTATTTAAAATCGAATTTGGCTTTATAATAAAATAATATTTTTAGTTATTCCAAAGGTGCGCCTCTCCTCCCTTATAAAAGGGCACCTCCTCCACCTCTTCCTCACACAACTTTGAGCCTTCATGCTCGGCCAACCCCTGCCAATTTCTCCTCTCCACTTCCCTAGAGAGATCCTAGAGGTCCTGGTCTTCTTCAATGACCAATTTTAGTGCCCTAAAAGGAGGTCTCAAAGAAGCGCTTTAAAGAAGAGGTAATGTCTGTTACCGATTCTTCCAACTTTATTTCTTCTTTAACTTCTTCTTCTTCTTATTAGGTTCTTTCATTATGAAGTAATAACATCAGTATCACTCATATACTTATATCTTATTATAAGTATGAAGCAACCCTATTTCACCATCTATCCATCCTATGGAAAATGAAATCATCGCGCGTGCGTATGTACGGAATACCGTCTCCACGCCGTGGTGTAATTTATTTTCCACCACCACCTTACTTGGATGGGTATAATGGTGTAAATAATAACTATATATTATTATTGTAAAATTATATTGATTCTGAAATAGTATACATACACTCCAATAAAATTCCACGATCATGAGAATGGTATCATCGCTCATGCGTACGTACAGACTACCGTCTCCACGATGCAATGAGATTCATTCTCCACGTTAACCATTCATGAATGATTATAAATTATATATAATAAGTAATAATGAGATATATGACATAATAATGATACTGGATTTATGTGTATATATATGTATGTCATCTACTTAATTTCATTCAACTCAATAAGGAAACAAAAACAGCATTCATGCGTACATATGGCCTACCGTCTCCATGAACGGTGTATTTCTTTCCATTTACTGATCTATTATATATATGTATATTCTGAATATATATTATATATAAATAATTTTTTATATTCTGGAATTAATTAATCATGATCTAAGTAATTATATGAATAATCATTGTGTTAATTTCTCTTTCCTGTTAGTAATAGATATATAATAACTGTAACACCCTGAGATTTTATGAAAAATATTATATTTAATTTCATTAATGTCTTGTGTTGTACGCTACACCAAAAAGAGCTTTCACAACACGCATCCTTGAATTTCCTTCCATTACACGCAATCACGACCTTCCTCGATAGCGTGTGTAGTACGCAATACCGAGTTTCACTAAACAATGACATGCAATTAAAATATTATTAAAAATAGCTGTTATGAATAGTAATAACCACTTTTTGAAATTTTTTAAATTTTATTTTTCAAAATGGACTTCATTTTTGGATTCGTAATATCGAAATTAGCTTAGGGTGAAATTTTGGTACATTTCGGATAACTTTCATTTTCTGATGAATAGTGAAAATTACTAAATTTTAATTAAAAACAACCTTTTTAATCGAAATAATTAATAGTGATAAATTATTAATTTGAGTGGTTTTAAAGAATATTTAGAATATATTTTTACAATTTAATACAATGTTGGTCATTGGATGTAATTCCACATTTAAACCAGACATAAATAAGTGTTAATCTTTTGTTAATTATTATCTCTTAAAAACACGCTATATGTTTTGACGACGGGAATTAATTTTTAAATTAAGTAATTCAACTGATATGTTTTGAATTTGGTAAAATAGACATCATTTTTGAGTTCATAATATCAAATATAGCTTAGGCCTAATTTTTGGTATTTTTCTGGAAACTTTAATTTTTTGATGAATAGTGAAACCACTAAGTGGTAGTTAAAAAAAATGAATTTTTCATAAAACATAATTTTATCGCTTTTGTTAGTGGAATTTCAAAAATTCGAGAGACACGGTTGATTTCAGTAAGTAAAATGTGGTTCAATGAGACGAAAATAATTTTTGGTGAATAGTAACGTTTTACTTTTTTTACCACGGTTAAAAGTAAATAGGGTAATTAAGGGTAGAGGTGATATTATTATTATCCTAAAACATGTCCTAATTCTATTGGATAAGTTTAATTCGACCAAAAACAACCTCAGGAATAAAATATGACCATTTAGGCCCACTTGGATTAGATTAGGACATTTATTATTAATTTATTTAAAGAAGGGTTAAAATAGTTAAAATCAAAGTTTAATAAGTATATCATTTTTAATATAGGGTTATACATAAGATAAACTCGACTATAAATATTCAGTAGAATGATAAAAATATTTCCTACATAATGTTAGGTCCACTAGGCTAGATACCCTGAGAGGGGGGTGAATCAGGGTATGACTAATTAAAAATTAATGCTCGTTCTGATCTTGTTTCGCTGTTAAGCAAAACACTCTTCTCTCTTTTTCCTGCTGCACGATATAAACAGAATGTAAAGCAAGCACATGACACAACAATTTTACTTGGTTCACCGCTAAGGGCTACGTCCAAGGAGCATACGCCGACAGTTTGCCGGTCGTACCAAATTCCACTAATCTTCACTTGCTGTGGATTACAAGGTTCGGGCTAGATCACTTTTATGCCCAGGCTCACTGCCTTTACAATGTTTAGGGTCAGCTCACTGCTTTCCCAAGGGTCACTCCCTGTTTCTCTCTCTCTGGCTCTCTGCCGGTGGAGAGGATCACCTTCTTCCTCTTCCTAAGCTCACTGCTCTTGGATGGAATCCACTCACAGTTTATAGACCTGTAGGTCTCTTCATTTTCATGAAAGAATGCATCTTCTCTTGTATGTAGATGCTCTGTTGAAGTTTAACTTTCACTCGTTGATGAATATCTATTTGCACCGAAGGTATCGGGCAGACATCCAGCTTCCACGCAGCCCGAAAAACACTGCTGGAACAAACCTTACTTAGCGCGCAAGTCAACCTCGGCGCGCAAGTATCGGCGCGCAAGTCCCAACGGGCGCGCAAGTCCTCCTCAAACACTTGCGCGACTCAAGCTTCCTCAACTCCAAACTTACGCGACTCTCTTCCTTTTACGCCCAAACCAATATTGGCGCGTAACTGGCAACTGGCGCGCAACTTCTAACACCGGCGCACAACTTCAACCACTGGCGCGCAAGTCCCACCTGCGCGACCACACACACCACTTGCGCGACCACCACACCTGCGCGATGGAAGCTCTCGTCTTGAACTTCGGTGAGAAATGAGGAGGGGTGGTCCAGTATTTATAGGCAATCTGACCACCCTGCGCGACGGCGCGCAAGTCACCTGCGCGACCCAATCTCGGCGCGCAAGTCTTCTCTCCTTTTAGACACTTGCGCGACCAACTCCCAAACATGCGCGAACCTATTTCCTTAGCCATATTTTGATCTTCTGATCTTGAAAAACATATGGCGCGCAAGTTTCCTGTACAACATGTTCGCGGCGCGCAAGTCCCTTTGCCAAAAACACTTTTCTTCATTTGCCGATTTTCAGGCCCAAAAATTTGGCAAAAACTAGAAAACGGCATCACCTTGTATCTGTTCTTTTGTACCGCCTCCAGATCTTCCATTCCTTTTATCGACGTTCTTGAATCAAACATGGATCGTTGACCTCAGCTCTTGAACTCGACATTCCATCATGAAATCCTCTTTGTCAACAATCACAACTTAGATGTCCACTTTGTCAACAAACACAATCACCTCAAAAAGGCTTCAATGATACCTTGAGGGATTTTTTCCCAACACATAATGATAGTTTATTTTTAATTTTTAGACTTTAAATAAGTTAATTTATTTATGACACAAAGATGATGGAGTAATTATCTTATTAATGAAATATTGACATAATTGATGTGATAAAAACCCAATTAGTGTAATTTGATACTTTTTATGAATTTCAATAATTTTCTCGGTTAATATGACATGTTAGTATCTATTTAATTAACTTTTTTCTAACTAATAATTGTGTTATTATTTTCAAAAAAATCAATTACTAAATAGTCTCAAAATTGACATAAAATAGTTTTTAAAAGACATATTATATTATTAATTGTTATTTTATTCCTAAAAATATATGGTTCGTCCAAATGACTTATATAAGGTTATATATATTAATAATTAACAACTTGGGGTTCTTTTGGCTTGTTATAGTAAGTTTATTAACCTTATAGTGTAAGAACACAAAATGACACGGTAAAAGTAAAATTATCTAACTTAAAGTTAAAACTAAATAATAAGGTTAAAATATTAATCTAAACTTGTCCAAATTCTATTGTATGAGAGGATTTAGACCCATACCTACCTTATCTTAAAAATAAATCAATTTGGATCTATTTAAAACCGAATTTGGCTTTATAGTAAAATAATATTTTTAGTTATTCCAATGGTGCCCCTCCCCTCCCTTATAAAAGGGAACCTCCTCCCCCTCTTCCTCACACCACATTGAGATTTCAAGCTCGGAAAAAACCTACCAATTTCTCCTCTCCACTTCCCTAGAGACATCCTAGAGGTCCTGGTATTTTTCAAAGACCAATTTTAGTGCCCTAAAAGGAGGTCTCAAAGAAGCGCTTTAAAGAAGATGTAATGTCCGTTACCGATTCTTCTAACATTATTTCTTCTTCCACTTCCTCTTCTTGTTAGGTTGTTTCATTATGAAGTAATAACATCAGTATCACTCATATACTGATATGTTATTATAAGTATGAGACAAACCTATTTCACCATCTATCCATCCTATAGAAAATGAAATCTCTGCGCGTGCGTACGTAAGGAATACCGTCTCCACACCGTGGTGTAATCTATTTTCCACCACCACCTTACTTGGATGGGTATAATGGTGTACATAATAACTATATATGATTATTGTAAAGTGATATTTATTCTGAAATAGTATACATACACTCCAATACAATTCCACGATCACGAGAACGATATCATTGCTCATGCGTACGTACGAAGGACCGTCTCCGCGATGCGATGAGATTCATTCTCCACGTTAACCATTCATGAATGATTATAAAGTATATATAATAAGTAATCATGAAATATATGACATAATAATGATATTGGATTTATGAATATATTTGTCACGAACCAGGCCGGGTCGTCATCCGACCCGGCACCCGACCCGGTCCGTGACATGGCCCGAAGGGCGTTCCCGATCCCCACGGGCTGGCAACTAGTGCCGGGCATCAAAACAAACCAGTTGGGAACGGTTTGGCCCATGAAAAAGACAAGAAAAAATAAATTGAACAAGAAGATAACTAAAGGAAAATAAATTGAACAATGCGGCAGCGGATAAATGAATAAACAAAGAAACGTGACATACCTCTGGTGACCCCACAGATCACCACGGTACGACAACCACACTCGCTCCCAAAAGCGATCCAAGACTGAACCCTGCAACTGAAAAGTAAAGTAGGCGTGAGCACCGAGATGCTCAGTAGGGAAGCCAAGAAAAACCACGCCCAATGCCCTTACCTTTAAAAAGAAATCCAATCATGCTAGTTTGAAAATAAGACATAATAAAATATTGTTTTCTCTTTTTTTCAAATTCAAGTCACGAGTTTGCATTTTCAAATAAAGCATTTCACTCTTACTATATTTTCAAAATAGGTTCCAAGCGTGCATTAACATTTCAAATGAAAATAAACCAGTATGGAATAAAATGTGATTTTTTTCGAAACAAGTCACCAGGTATGAAACAACTGGAAAGAAAGTTACATCACAAGCAGCATGTCACAAAAGAGCACTATGGGTAATCCCTATAGGTAGCTAGAGTATGTGGGAACCTAGAGACCTCGTACCTCGGTGAAACGTGGCTTAGAAGGCCACGACCCTCAGAAAACGTGGCTTAGAAGGCCACGACCCTCAGAAAACGTGGCTTAGAAGGCTACGACCCTCAGAAATTCATGTGTTTAGTTAGTGTTGTTGTTGCGTCAATCCTGCTAGACAAACCGGGGCGAACCCCTGCCGTTTCATCTAGCGTACTAGTCTTGGTCACCCACCTAGATACCCAAGGTTTCCCATGTGCTCTATTTCAAAGGGTGGTGAGGTTTTATCAAAAATATACAAAGGACATAACACTTTCTTATCCAAAGTCCATTTTACCTCTCACCACCGTTCTCCCTCCTTAAGCGTATTCCCCGTTTTTATGTTACATAACATCGCATAAGCCTCTTTATTCGGCACATATCACAAATCACACACTTAACACACACATCATGTTTCTACAACAACGGGGCATGCATTAAGAGGGGTTTTGTTTCACTTTCTCAACCCATTCTCAAAGTGCCAAGCGGGCTTAATTAATCAAAATAAACATTTTTCATTTTGAACACATAATCACTCAACACTTATGTTTCCAAAACCATTTGAAAGTTCAATTAAACAACCAAGGAGATACATATTTAAAATCAAGCTAGAAAACATGTTTAAATCTAAAAAGAAAAACATTGGAAATACTTATTACACGCTAAAATCATTGAGGAAACCACTTTTAAAGAACCATGACCATTTATGTATATACATATATATATATATATATAGCTTGTGCATCTCATATAAAAGCAGAAGACGCATTAAAAAAACACCAAGCAAAAAATGGAAATTCTAATTAAAGACTAGGGCATAGTGGGCCTACCTCAAACATGTCGTTATTTGTCGATGGCCACTCGAACCGACACTTAGCGCACACATGCACATGCATTTATACATATATATATATATATACACCCCTAGATGCATTGAACATATTCCTCGCACCATGCGGGAATATGTGCAAAGAGGGCATATATATGTACATGCCTTACCCTATGCATGTCCATGTAGGATTCTCAAAACCAGCAGCCCAAAACCATCGAAGCAAGGACCAGCGCACTACATAAATAATTTAATAAAATAATTAAACACCGAACAATCTACATAACGTTTCAAAATAACATAAATGGGTTTGCGCTAACGACACACCCATTTAATATAACACAAGAATTAATCGCATAAATCATAATCGTCATCTGCAACAATAGAGCTCAACAAGGGAAATCAATATCACATCGCAACTACCAGTTGGACCTTCACTCATTTCATAAACATTTGAAAATCCATTTATAAACAAATCTGAATTTTTTTTATACATAGTTCCAAAGGAAGGCAGAAGTATATTCAAACGTACCAACATAAATCCAAGAAAACCCCATAACCATTTTATAAAACCAAAAGCCCTTTTTAAACTAGAGAAACCAATCAAACACAAGGGCACCACATGCTAAAAAAAATCATTTTGCCTAAAGTTCAATCATCAAGTGTATTTCAAAAATAAAACTTTTATTGGCATTTTTATCAAACATAAAGAATGGATAAAACTTCATTTCAAAAACCAAGTTTTATTTTGCAAAGAAACCCTCCATTTCAATTAGAAGTGAAAACCCCATTTCAAATCATCTGAAGTCGAACCTCAATTATAAACAAAAATACCATTAAAAGATTTGATAAAACCCCTAAAAAAAATTATGAATCAACTCCAAACAATATTAATGATCTTTGAACGCGAACGCCAAAACAAAACATCCTATAAGGCCAAACACACCCCAATAATATGATGAAACAGAATTTGTAACCCTTGCGCGACATAATAAACCAACAACAAAGTTTATGAAACACAGCAAAAGGCCCAACATGGGTTTTCACAAAATCAAAACATGCTTATCAAATAAACATGCTACTAAACATATTGAAATCCTATCAAATGTCAAGTAAAAATATATTTGCACCAAGTAAACAAATAAATGAGTATACCACATTAACCAAATAAGAGAATTAATTCATCAGACATCAATAACACATGGAAACTCTAACCTTCGGTGTTGAATTTCTCACAAATTGGTGCGAAACTCAAATCGCACTATAGTCGCACCGCACAGAGATCAAATTGAACCCTAAAACAATAATAGGACCAAATAAAATCAAAATCGAACCCAAAAACAAGAATCAACAAAGAACTTAACAGTGGAGGGGACAGAAACATATGCGGAAGGAAAATAGAACGAAAGAGGAAAACCTCCAGCAGATTCCCAGCCCTCGCATAAACCATCCGTCACTCACAATCCATGAACGCCGCTGCGAGGTCGCCGAGTAGCTGTCCGGAGAGGGAGAAGGGCGGCGTGGGCGGCGGCCGGAGAGGGAGGAGGCGCGGCAAGGGTGAAGCGCGGCGAGGGCGGCGGTCGGAGAGGGAGGAGGTGCGGCAAGGGTGAAACGCGGCGAGGGCGGCGGTCGGAGAGGGAGGCCACGAGCAGGCCGGACGCGGGGTGCCGGACGCGGGAGGCCGGACCGAGGGAGGCCGCGCGGGAGCAAAGGGGGAGTTCCGCGTAGGGTTTCTGCACGACGGGGGGGGGGGGGGGGCAGGGAAGAGGCCGAGCGAGAGAGTGAGGGAGGAAAGAAAAGGAGAGAAAAAAAAAAGAAAAGGGAAAAAAAGGAATAAAAATAAATAAGTAAGAGGAAAAAGGAATAAAAATAAATAAGTAAAATGAAATAGAAATATAAATGAATAAATAAAATGAATAAAATGAAATGAAATAAATAAATAAAATGAAATAAAAATAAATAAATAGAGTGAATAAAATGAAATAAAATAAATAAATAAAATCTGAAAGAATAACAAATCCCTAATTAAAATATTAACTAAATTAATAATAATAAAATTATCACCTGAGAGCGGACACCGCGCACGGTCTCACGCGTGGGGTCGCGCGCATGGTTGTGTGTCTCAAAAACAACACATTCAATAACAAACAATCCCTTAACAAAAATTAGGGGGTTGTGCAGGGCGCACATACACTCGCGCGTTCGAATAAAAACGAGGTTTTTCTTTTAATTTAAAACCAGTTCAAAACAAAGTTCAAAAACGAGACCCAAAATAATTAAAATTAAATAAAGCATCGGGTCGGGGTGTGACAATATATATATGTATGTCATCTACTTAATTCCATTCAACTCAATAAGGAATCAAAAACAGCGTTCATGCGTACATACGACCTACCGTCTCCATGAACGGTGTATTTCTTTCCATTTAATGATCTATTATATATATGTATATTCTTAATATATATTATATATAAATCATGTTTTATATTCTGGAATTAAGTAATCATGATCTAAGTAATCATATGAATAATTACAAGTGAAAACATGGATGACAAATGAAACAATTTTACCCAAAACGATCTTTAACATGCAATTTACAAAAGAATGGGTAATATAAAGTAATAAGTGAACCATATATGATATCATAACAATGATTATGATTCTGGAATAAGTCAGTGACATTATTTAAATCATTATAGAGGAGGTTCGGACACTTACGAAGCAAATCAGACCTAAGGTAAGGGAAAATCTTACAATCTCATTTTTATCCGAGATTGTTTATACTTCAGAATTTACTGGGGATTATTTATCTTCCACATCCATGTTTTCTCAATGTGTAATATTATTTATATCCTCCTACAATTTTTTGAATCCAATTTTACCCTTCGGTGAGTTTTTGGTAAAATATATGAAAGGAATCTTTTGTCGTTTTTCATACGAGGTACTTTTTGACTTTTCGGACAAAAGTATGAGAAGAAAGTTTTTTTTAACTTATACGACATGAATGGATTTTTGAAAAATTATTTCCAAGAATCTTCCTTTACAAGTATTAAAGTTTATTTTTAATCAACTTCTTTTAGTTTAGAATTGTGTGACGTGTTAAGAATGGAAAAGTTTTTTTGAAGTAGAAAGGATATTTTCCTCAAGAATGGAGTTCAAGTGTTTTATCAAAATTATTTTCCATCTAAGATAATAAAGGGTTCTATTTTTATCCCTATTAGTACATTGATTTTATTATGTTGTGATGGAATTATTTTTATGAATTCCTTTATCTTATATGAATTGTTTTATGATGTCACGATGTTTAAGATTCCAATTTTTATTACATGGGTTATGCAATGATGTATGATTTTATGATTTTGTGGCACACATAAGAATGGTATCATTATGAGGTGGGTGGGACCCATATCTCCCTCCAATTCATTGGGTAAAGATTTTATATCTCATGAGATAGACATGGCTGGAACAGCAGGTTAAACCGGTTCAGTGAAACATGACTGAAACGAGGAGTGAACTCGGTTCAGAAATGGACTTTGTCCATGAAGATAGTCTTGGCGATGAGTCTTGACTAATAAAAAATGATTCTCTATGATTATGTGTGTATTCCACAATGTTTCATGTTTTATGTTATGATTATTGGGATTACATTTCACTACTATGATTTATCCCATGTTATAAAATTATGATTTCTTTTGCAGGTTATGATTTCCAAAAGTTATGTTCTTATGTCTATGATGTGATTGATATTTCTTTTGTTTACCCTTACTAAGCATTTGAGATCACCCTTTTATGTTTTCTTTTCCCTAGGATATAAAGAAAGGTTTTAGGTAAAATAAAGGAAGATCTTTATGGGAGATATTGAATATCTTTCACCTTGATTAGAAGATTATATTCCGAGTTTCCAAATACACTAAACTATTACGGTCCTTGTGTGTGTGTTTTTGTTATTTACTAAGTATTCATCAAAAGTAATGTAATTTCCATGTACGTTAAGCTTCAGTTATCTACAATAACACAGTATTTTAATGATTTCATAGAGAGAGAAAATTCATTTCCATATTTGATAACCCCCGAAAAAGGATTTTTCACAATTAAAAAGTGATTAAGAGTCTATGAATCCAATAGAGAGACTCATTATTCTTTAAGGGCCAACAAAAATAATTCTTTTACATTAAGATCCTACTTATTGGTATCTGCTACGCCGAAATCTTAGAGACATCTTCTAGTCTAATAATTAATGAGAATAATTCAACTTCTATCTTTTATATGTAACAATTTAACCATTGATGTTGATTAAATTCTCTTCAGGATGATCATTGATCATCCTTCATGAGATTTTAGGATTTGAAATTCTCTTATGCCCATCATGTTTCATCAAAATTCTATAAAAAGTCTATTTGTCTTCCAAAATGAATTATTATGATGTATATTGATTAGTATCCTTAGTTAAACTATGATAAATTTGATTCTTCCATCTACAAAAATCTATTCCTCACAATGATGTATACAAGAAAATAACAAAAATTCTCCAAGAATATTTTATTTAAGAAGTAACATCCAAAAGCCTAATTCACTATCTTCTTATCTTATAAATCCTCATGCACTTGTGATATAATGCATGTTCATCCCATTATATAGTCAAATTCCCCTAATATTTCTCCATTTTTAATATTATAGGATATTTATGTACTTTTTCAGGTCTACATTAGAGCATGCATTCCCACACATTCAACTTCATCATTCAATATTCACACAACACACATACACCTTACATATGTAGGTTATCACACTTATTTGTATTGAATATATTATTTAGGAAATATGAAAATCCTTCCCACAAAGGTGTGCAAGTCCTATTGTTCCTTATGGAAAATACTATGTAATTCAAAAGTACAAGCACAAACTCTATATGTTAACATTCTACATTCACTAAAGAAGTACATTGATTTCAATTAGTCACTTCAAAAAAAAATCTTCTCTTGAAAACCAGAATGGGTGTGTTTGATGTTTTCGATGCCTCAAAGAGGTTTCCACTCATCATGTCCCTATTAAAACAAGAGTAGGTAGAATTATCTAATAGTTCCTGAAAATAAAGGGGAAAACATGGAAGGATATCACCCACCTCAAAATGCCTTGAAGACCAATTTCATGGTGAAGCTTCATTTAGAGGCTTAAACACTGGCCGTATGCCTATGGAATTCCATCTCCATTGAAAAACAACGCTATAAGGGAGGAATTATCTCTTCATGACACAGAGGATCATGGGGAATTTTTTATCAAGATATATCACAAAACAAATAGGCATATCATTCTCATGGACCAGTGCCTCTCCTTTTGTAGACCATCTTCACATCATCACCCCCAATTTTTATTCCATGTGAAGAATCCTAATAATAATCAATGTTGAGGAATATTATATTGTCATTTAAGTATTTGGTTCTTCTCAAGTATATATTTATGATTATGGAGTTCATTCCTAGACATGTTAATGTTAGATTCAACATATTCATGTAATGATACTCGCATAAGTTTATATTTTATTTTACAAAATCATCCATTTTCAAAGGCATGAGAAGCCATGTGTGAAATCCAAGTAAGTACCAATAATTTCATTTTTCATCAACTCTTTCAAGCATTAATGATAATGAATGAACTTAAGGAGGGTCTTTATCAGAATGTTTTAATATACTAGTAATATAATTACCATAGTATCCTTAGGTTCAATAATTAGTGGCTAAAAAAGATTTTAGATGTATAAGAACGATTGAATGAGGGAGGAAGACTAAGACTAAAACTCTATCTTGATCAGATAACTGAGATCAAAATAATTTAAAACCCTCATTCTATAATTCATTTAAATAAGGTTGGTAATGTTTTATCCACATACATTTCTAACATTTGTTCTTTAGTACACCATTGTTGTGTTTTGTTAACAATCTCATGAAGTAAACCCTTAGACCTAGTGACGAGGAATCACCACTGATAATTTCGTTCAATAACCATAATGGGATTATAACTTGGGGTTGTTTAGCCCATCCTAAAAACCCTATACCATGATTTGGTGGTTTTATACATGACCCACTACTAAAAAATAATCCCATAGGCATCCTTGGATAGGCTATTCCATTTGGTTGTCCTTCAGCCCCTTAAATGTTCTATAAGGTAATCTCTTTGGGGATTGATGGTAGAAAATATTTTTTATTGAATGAAAAAATGTATTGCATTCAATATATTCTAATTATATAAAATAGGTCAAAGGATTTATCAAATAAATTACAAGACCAATATAAAAATCCTTCTTAATTTCAACCTCCTCATAAATGTTTCTTCATGATAATTATATTATGAATAATATGCATTCATGTAATTCAAAATTTAATAAACCCAATGAAAAAATTAATTCATATATTTTTTCAGGTAATTCTTGACATCCTCATACTCATCAATATGACTTATTTCATGTTCATATTATAGATATTGTTCTCTATCATTGTACTAATAAATGTGTACTCTTTGACGCATGTCCACGATAAAAAATATTAGTTATATCATTTATAAAATTTATCATATAACCATCTAAGAACAATATCCCATTACATTACCAAAATACATAACATTTTATCAATAATATCCACTTCATTAAAACTCTCAAATAACTTTTAAACACTTAATTAAAAAAATATGCAACACTGTGTCAAAAAATCTCTCCTATTGTATTTTAATTTTTAAATATTTTCTACATATTAAAAATTGAAAATGATTCTCAAAACATTCTCCCCATTTTAAAATACAATATATTGGATATGTCAGGAATATTTCTCATCTCATTTTTCTTATGAAAAAATGATAATATTCTTTATATGAAAATCAAATGATCAATTCTAAGAGAGGAGTGTTCTCACATGTTTCCCTTAGCATGTAGTCATTATTTAGACAACTATATGTGTAAATTGTATAACCCATTATAAAAAATAATAGTGATACAAAAAATGATGTTTATGTTATCCATAAAATTATAGTTATGTGAAATAATCCTCATAATATCTAAATTTTCATTCAAGGGCCTGTAAATAAACATATTTATCAATGAAATAATAAATCATACATATACATCACCAAAAACTAAAGAATGTTATGGTGAAAAAGTTATATAACCCCATTGTCTTATTATTTTTTTCTCCAAACAAAAACTCCCTTGTAAATGATAAGGATATAAAATTAATATTAATGAATGAAATTGTTATTATTATGCCTTAAATAGTAATTTTGAAAATATAAAAATGTTTTTATATTCATTCTAAAAGTTTATCACACACAAGAAAAATAATTTTCATGTATATCATGTAATTTAGTAAACTCAATAAAGTATAATTTCATCATGTTTCAGAGAACTAATAGCCTCAAAGATCTCATTTAATTCTATATATCAGTAGTTCAAGACCCAAACATAATAAGGAAAATTGAGTGACATATTGTTCTTTTAGAGATAACATTAATACATAGATATTTCTCTTATTATTTTCAATTTTTTTCTATTAATATCTGAATTGAAATATTCATTTATACTCTTAATATTTTTTTGACTCTCATTGATTTTATTATCATATATATACCCTTATTCTACTTCAAAATGAACCACATTTTTCACAAAAATCAATAAGATCGTCATGTTTCAACAAATGGATAACTTATCATCAAATTATATGTCATTTTTTGAAACAACATTCCCTCCTTTTGATATACCAAGATTATCATCTTCCCTTAATTTTTATCCATTTTCCATTGAAGTCTCCAATCCCCTATGTACTCATTCATGAATTTACATTTCATATAAAACCCATTACATGATTTTTAATTGGTTATTTCTGTATTCTTTACAATTTAAAAGTATAAGTAATTTCTCTATCCAAACATTCATAAAGTCATCAACCTTATTCCATTTCAAAATATATCTACTATAATAATCTTTTAAAAAAAATATTTTTTAGATATTTTTTGTGAATATATATTCTTAGTTTTTTTTTGAATTTTGTTCTAAGATGATCATTAATACTCGCTATTGAATTCCTTCTCACTCCAAATAAATTAATATTATTCCTGAAAGAGTATGATTTATGACCATCCATACCAAAACAGATAAAAAGCCCTTGAGACATTATTCTCTTTTATTGATTCCACATGAATTCAGATCTATGGGGATGTTTTCTTATTGAAAACCAAGCCTCACATGGAATCGGTTGGGGGTGTTTTCACCTTCAAGACATATTCATCCCTTTCAATGATTTGGATGACTAACACTAATTCTCATTGATCCAAATAACCTCAATTATATTTTTCACATATTCATTATTAATAACATAATATATAACATAATTATTAGATTCAATTTAGACTTACTTCTATCCCTATTTGGAAGATTATCCATTGATTTAGTAATCTTTATTGAAATATTCTCAATATGTATTCAACTCATGTTTAATTTTAACACATATGTATTGTGTCGTAAACAAATATTCATCCGTATAATTAATATTATCTTCCCGAACATGTATCATCTTATCTTGATCAGAAATATTTGATTTTTACATCTTTATATATCTGAAATATATACACATTTCTCAATAAAATCATCATTTTATTCATAAAAGATGAACTATTTATTCCTTATTCATTTTAGATGTAAATTTCATGTTTACATTCTCTATATTATTCATTTTTTTATTTATTTGATTTGTTTTATGATGATTTTTAATTGCTCTATTTCCTTCCAATAATGATTTATTTTCTCTCATCATCATCACTAAAATTTAATTAATTTATTCTTTTCATTATAAGGGATAAAACCAATTTCATTATCTTAGAAATGACTTCATGATGAATTTTTCTATTATTTTCTCGTAAGATTTATCTTTTTACTATTTTAGTGTTTCTTTATTTATGTTCCTATTTGTGTTTATGTGTTATTTTATCATCTGATTCAAATTATGATTTATATTATTTGTCATTATTCTTTTATACTTCCTAGAAAATGACTAGAGCTATCATAGATTATGATCTTTGGTAGTCACATATTCTTTCTCCCCCATTTCCCCTTCTCAACCATTTTTATATAAGTGGAACTTTGTGATCTACGTCTTCAAAATCAAAATAACATTCTAAATTTTTATATACTTTTGTCTCTTCTTCTCTATGTTTCTCCATTCTCATACAGCCAACAAAAATTTCAGTTTTTTCTTTCTTCCAGAAATATTTAATTTTTCACATCCCACCATCTATGATAGTTTTTTGTAGATCATAAATAGACAAAATATTATATCTCTTCATGGGATGATATATTTGAATAAAAATTCCTAGAAATTTAGTCATTAACATTTTTACAATAATATTATCAACCATCTCCTCAAAAAAATAACAATTTAGTACTAAATATATTATTTACTCTAGTGAAATAGTCAATAATATTGTCATCATATGTCATTTTGATGTTATCAAAATTACTCTCCATAAATTGTAACTTGGATTCTTTAATAATGAAATTTACGGAATAGGTTTTTTATGTTTATCCACGATCTCCTTGGTATTAAAGAGAACCATGGACATTATGAAATGTTCTGTTAGAGAAATAAAAATGATATTATGATCCAGTACATGTAAACACCCATGTATCGTGTAATTTTATGTCATGGTTGAATCATTAACAATGGCTGGAAAACACATTATTGTAGCATATCTCACTTCGACATCGAAAAAAAGGAGATAATGTATCAAAATATTCCTCTAAATTTGATAAAAAATCCCATCAAATGTTGAAACACCTTATCAATTGACAGAATTAATATTCATTATCTTTCATAATGATTCATGGTTATTTAGAGGGATCTTAACCCTATTATACAACTTGTTGTACCCTGAGGTGAATTGAACACTTAGATTGAATGGGTGAATTAGTAGTTTATTTTCATGAATTTGTTTCTTTCTAATTCAAAATATTTAATATATTGAAGTTATCGAACTACAAAGTGCAATACATAAACCTCAAAACCAATCATTATTTAATCTTTCTCATCATTCTCTTTTATTAAATTAGATATTTAGAATAATATGTATGCATGTCCTTCATAATTGAATAATCCTCAAGATAAAAAGTAATGTATTATTTTCCTAGAATTCTATAAATATGTATCATTTGAGAACTTGACATATTCCATGGCCTTCATCAAAATATTCTTCTCCATAATTTTAAAAATCAATGAATCCTCTTTGAAACATTTATTTGATAATAAATATCAAATAAATCAGTCATTACAATTCATGGAGAGAAATAGATGCTTGAAATCCAATTCCATTAGATTAATCAACACCAATTCTCCAAGAGACAAAACTTCATTAAATCTCACCAAACATATATTGACACAACACTTACTACCACAGCAATGATTGCACAAAGAAATGATAGGTAGAAATTATCTACGTGGTAAAAGTTTTGACATGTATATAGATAAAACAAGATAGAGTATATATTTATAAAAACATAGTAGAGTATTCTCAATATAATATGGTTTGAGTTGATCATATATTATAATTGATCAATACATCACAACCCTAACAAGATAAATGTGACTCCTGATCCTATCAGTTGTAAATATTTTTCTAGTTTGACAATGATTAGGATTTAAATTAATACAATATTAATGGATTAGAAAAACGATAATCAATATATCATGATAAATGGGGATCGATCATATAATTCATAATTGGATGTCCAACCATCCATCTAAGATAGAATTATGAAAGAAATTAATTAAGATGTGGAGTTACAAAAGAAGGTAGAGAATATTCTAGAGCTCAACTATGATCATACTCTTATGATAATTTTGATTAATTGAGAATGTTTTTCATTTATACAATACTTAAAGGAGTATCAGTTTTATGATGTTTATATGTCGTCATTCTCTA
This sequence comes from Viscum album, assembly GCA_963277665.1. Classification (NCBI taxonomy): domain Eukaryota; kingdom Viridiplantae; phylum Streptophyta; class Magnoliopsida; order Santalales; family Viscaceae; genus Viscum; species Viscum album. The sequence goes on along the minus strand of OY728158.1, from coordinate 1,536,142,864 downwards.
TTAATTACATGATTATTATGATCCATGAATATATGTTTGATTATTTATTGTGAGATAACATGAGTATGAATATTTTAGAGTATGTATCAAAATAACTTATGTATAAAAAAATTTAGTATATGAGATAGATTCCAAAGAAGATATTACAATCATTACACATACATAAATTTAAACAGAATAAAATCATAATGGTTATCAACATTGGTCTCTAAAAAATATCAAAATAGTGAAACTCTTTTTGGGATAATTTTGAACCACATAGAAAAATCATTCTAATAATGTTTGAGAAGATTATATTTATATAAACTTAATGAACTGGGGATATCTTATTTATGATCACTCTATGATATATTTTACCAGGATTAGAAGGATTCCTTGATGATTGGGTGATGTATTCAAGAGGATATGTTTAATGAAATGGGTTGGAAAAATACTTACCATCCTTAAAAAGATGGCTTGTCAAAGAGGAACATTCATACTCTAAAGGATATTTGGAGAGATATATATATTTATTTTTTAATGGAAGGAAGTGAAACCCCAAAATATACTTGGATGATTATGGAGATAAATGTTATTTGGACTTGATCAAGCTGAGAAAATGAATATAATTCTATATCCATTAAACAAAACACATGGTATCCTAAAAAAACAAGCTAAAAATTATGAATGTGATGTAGACATCGAATTTAGTTATGGAATTACTATGAATATATACATTAAGGATGGTTATGAATTTGTGAATAATGGGTAACCTAATCCCCATATGTATAACACCGTAGATATTCATGATTAATTTTGGATAATAGGTCATCATTTAATTATTCGTCTCAATATTTATTAAGTTCATGATGGGTTTCGTGAATCTCTCAAGTGGAAGTACATAATTTATCAATCATTGTTATTAAATCAATATGTTATATTACTAGAGGATGATCAATTTTATTAGGTACATCAATTTATGATTCTGGATGATACATGGAAATTTCTACAAAACTATACTACTCACATAGTCATCATTTTTTTATGAAACCAATAACATACGGATGTTACAAAACAACCATGTGATGTGATGAGGCAGAAGTATCCTCAATTTTTTATATTGGTGTGATAAAATTACAAGGGTGAAATTATTATAACGGGTAATATTGTAATACCCCAAGATTTTATGATATATTTTTCTTCAATTAAGTTTAATTAAATCATTAAAATATGGTGAATACAATCTAAAGATTAAAAGAAATCTAACATAATATACCAGTGTAACATAATTGTTAAATATATGTTATGAATAATAATATTTTTTTTGAATATATAAATTAATTTTTCGTATAACGAAAAGATATTAATAAATATTTTCTCAAATTTTAGTAAATATATTATATGCTTCCAAAAAAATATCCTCATAAATACTTTCTATTGATCATAGTGAGAATATCATTTAAATAATTTATAACAATTCTATAATTTTTTAGAGAAATTGGAACTCATATACGATAACATCATATAAAATTTATTATTCATAGAATTATTGATAAATATATGAATGGATTGAATTTTCAATGAATAGGGAAATTTTCTATTTTTTACTCACAACATTATATTCATTTCATGTAATTACAATATATGATTTTAATTTAAGAAAATTTCAATATACAAGTTTATAATTTTTATAATTATAAATACAATTGATGTAATTTTAATCAATTTTGTACGTGATAATTTCCTTAAAACATTTTATACTTAAAAAATATTTTTTTTAAATCCCATTCTAATCATGTTTTATGGGATTAATTTTAAATTAATATATTCCTTATTTGTGAATTGAATTTGATAAAATGGTTATATTATTTTGAATCATCATAATTAATATTATATAAAAAGTTGACATTATTTTTTGTCACAATGAATATTTTATGAAATGAAATTATATTACAACAATTAATATTAATACATGTTAGTTGGGGGTTAATGTAATATTATATGCAATAAAATGACCTAAAACATGTATAAATCGTATTTTAGGGACACTTTTACCCTATTTATTATAATCTTTATAAATAGTATATTTTCTATCCATTTTTCTTGATTAAGACATTATAATTTTATTCATTTCAAAAAATATGAACTTTTTCCTCACCCCTACATATAAAAGGACACTCCCTCTCATATATTTCTTATAGATAAAAAGCCTCTTATCTCAGTCAAGAACTTCAAAATCACGAAATTTAAAATTTTCACCTGTCCCTTGAGAAAGTTTTTTACAGATTAAGAAAATTATTTAGATTATATTATAAATTATATGAGGTTATCTGATAGAGAGGTATGGATTGTAACTGAATTTATTAGTTTATTTCATCTTCTAAATACTCTAAATATATGTTATTCATAATTAATTAATTAATTACGAATTAATAATTTATTTAAATGCTATTATTATTATGGATCAACCAATATCCACCATATTTTTCATCCGATAAAATATTAATAACATTGTTTGTGCTTATGTGTGGACTACCACCTCCAGGAATCAATATAATACATTTTTTCATTTTCCACATTACATGAATGGTAATATTTATTGATTTAATGAATATATATGATATATGTGATATAATAATTATTTTTTAAAATTGAATTATTAATTTCCTTTCATTATTTCCATGGATAAAAAATTGGAAATGGAACTCATGAGAACGTATTGAATACTATCTCCACACTGTTATGTAATTACATTTTTATTTGCAGTTTTTTGGAATGGAAATAAATGTATATATAATTATTAATTTTTTTTATTATAACATGATTTAAATTTTTAGATGATTAAACATTGAACATATTTTGTGTACGATAAGTATCTAATAAAAAATACATGAAAAATGAAGCAATTATCACACATAATACGGATTTTAATATAGATTTTCTAATGAATGAGTGATAAGATGTTATATGTAAATAATATATGGTATTATATATTTGATTATGGTTTTAGAATATATTTATAATAAATATAATTTTATTATATATGAAATTTTAATGTTTATGAATATAGAAATGTCTTGAGGAAAGGTATTTGTGATTCAATCACAATTTAATTAGCAGTTTATGCTTGAATTTCCACAGAGGAAATTGTGTAATTCTTATCTTATAGAAACCTTTAATTATTATTACCGTGTATTTATTTTTTCTTAAATTTTTATCTTTTAGTAACATTTTATAACCAATATTTATTAAAACATAAGTATAAAACTATTATACATGATATTAAATATTATTGAACTATCATATTATTTTCTAAATATCACATAATTTAAAGGAAACATACCCAATGATGATCTCATCAACATCAAGTGGAGTTTTTTAAGATAAATTAAAAAGTCTAAATTAAACAGACTAAAGACACTAAATCAAATAACTATTTATGTGTTGTGAGAAGGATCAAGGATACATCCGTAACTAGATTCAAATACAATAATCATCATGTCAATTACAATCAAAATTATCATTTTTATCAAGGAACATCTAATATCATCTGGATTCATAGATAAATAATTATGATATATGTGTTCTAGTATCTCAATAGCACTAGTTTATCATGGTTGTGCTTTCATTAATAACTATCTTATAAGGAAACAAATATAATCCTTACATATTATAGTGACATTAACATTAATTCAAATTATTATATTCTAAATTATAGTTTATGTTTTGATTTTTAGATATAGAGTAGATAATTATTAAATAAAAACACATATATTATAAATATGATACTTCTATTTTGTATCGATTTTTTGAAAAAAGGAAATAAAAAATAAACATGATTTATTTTCCTGAAACATCTTAAATGTTTTCAACTTTTTATAATCCATATGTCTAATAATATTAGTAAAATAATTTTAAAACATTTGATGAGCATAAAAAATCATTATTTTATAGAAAACTAATGAAAGAAACCATTATTCAATGAATACATATAACATTTTACCATTTTCAAAATGAGCGTTAGGTTCAAATTATCATCCCTACCCATTAAATAAATATTTATACACAGTGAGTTTTATAAAACATTTTAGATGATATATTAAAGTAGAAAAATTAAACACATTGGGTAAATATAAATTAATAATAAATAATAATAACATTTTTCAAAAAATTATAATTTTCAACATTGAAAAGAAGATTATAAATTCCATAAAATATTAGATCATTATCATAACATTAAAATAATAAAATTCCCAAAAACTAATAAAATTCATAGAAATATATGTATATTACATGGGATATCATGTTCATATTACTACTATAATCACTCTTACAAAAGGAAAAACCATACATATGACTTCCATAAAAATGCATTGGAGGGATTTCACAAACATACCCATCCAAGGTTTTTCACAAAACCACCCATCATTAGTTAATAATGAAAACAATAATCCTATGTTTTTAATGGAATTGACTATCCGAAAAAACATTCCACTAATCCATAACATATTCAAAACACATAAAATCATTAAATTTAGAACAATACACACATAAATATATTCTTTCCACCTACAGGAAAACGTTTACATATATTGAAATACTCGATCCCTTTTAATTCCGAATTTTTTAAAATGAAAAGAATATATGAAATTTGCATAATTAATTGATTATAATATGGATTATTCTAAATTAATTCAAAAATAAAATAATATCAATAGTAGTGGGAGAAGTCGATGTCTCCGTATACATTGAAATAGAACACTTGTTTTGTCTTTTGTAAAGAAAGTAAAAACATTACGTAAAAAATTAATTTCTAATACAATGGAAAAAATATTTAAAAGACACATAAAAATGAATTTTTAATTCTGTTATGTATATATAATAAAATCTACAAATAAGGTTCTGAAAAATATGCACACGGAAGACAAATGGAATTTTATGTGAATGCTTAAAAGTGGATTTTTAAATGAATGTCCTTTAGAAAAAACAAAAATATCAATTATTATAAAAAACATTATAAAGTATATTGATGTGAAATATAATGAAATATATAAATCATTGAATTAAAAATCAGGTATTTTTTAAATAAAAATAGGACATGTACATTGATAATAAATATTTACAAAATTTGACATGAAAAAATTCAAAATAATGATTTAAAATTAAATTGTCCCATAACATGAGTATAAATCATCACATATGTTAATTATATTCAGGAATAATACACATATTATAATTTTTTACTTTCTAAATAACATTTTTTAGTTTATTATTCCTTTTATTAACTAGTGATAATGATAAATATATTTACATAATCAATTAATTTCTTGTTGGAAATTTTGATGATGTTTGTCTCATAAGTCCAAAATGACATTGATAGGTTAAATATAGAAAAAGATAACATTGTTCCATCATATATATATTCTAATAATCAGGAAATATTTATATTTTTTTATACATCATTTATACTATTAAAAATAATCATGAATGATCGTTATTAAAAATGAACGATGTTACAATAATTGAGAAAATAGGATATAACGACAGTCAAGTAACATTTACATTTTCAATGATCACTGTGGAATGAAGATATGTATTATTTTATATTTATATAATTATTATAATATCGTATAATCAATTTATTTAAAATACATACATATATTATCTATGTGATGAGTTGATGAAAAATAGAACACATAGCTTCGTGGATGTGATAATCTGCACATATGCCTGAACAACATTATCTTATTTCCTTGAACATAATGGTATGAAAATAAGTGTGATATTTTATTAAATTAATTATAAATATTTCATGGATCTCATATATATATATATATTAAATACATAATATTTAATAGCCATGGAGGGTGGTGATGGATAATGATATACATCGGTTAGTACGGTGTTAGTCTAACATACACACAGATAATGGATTTAATTTCCATTTTATAGAGGATAGAGATGGATATAGGTTATACAATTAACATAATAAAATATAAGTTTTTGGAAGAAACTTATGTTTTTATAATATCATGGAAATATTTGTTTTTAATTATATGAAAAAAATATAATTACTCGGTTAAGAATGATACCACTTCTTCGGAAAACCTCCATTGCTTATCAGTATAATGCCACTAATGGTGGTATTATTCTATAAACAATGGATATATATTAGGGAAATTAATTATAGGAAATTATTTTGTAATATATTTGGTTAAATAAATAGGGGTTTTAAGAGTGATGTATAAAAAAGAAGAGAGGCCCATTTATAAAAGGGGAGTGGAAGTCTAGGAATATCTAAAAATATTAAATTTATATAAATTAATTTTCAATTACAAATGGATCAAAAAGGATTTATTTAATTTTTTTATGAGTATGGGTTGAAATATTTTCATCCAATATAAATTATGCATTCTTTGAGTATATTTTTTCTATTTTCATTGGGGGTTGACACCTTATTAACCAATTTTATATTTATCCAAACATGAACAATTTTTTTTATTTTAGGGTTACGATAGTTAGTATGAGAGAGAAAATGAATTATATATGTACCATTATTTATATTATGTACCATATAAATATAATTCCCCAATATATATAATTTTTAGGATTTTTATATCATGTAATAAAATATTATTTATTATAAAATATCATTAATGTAAAATTTTAGTGCATTTCATGACATTGACTTTAATAAAATGAAAAATATAATAGATAAAAATATTTTAGAATAAACCTATCATGATATATTCATATAAAAAATTTACATATCACATTAATTTCGTCAAATGATTTTAATATAAACATTTTAATATCATTGATAAATTTTTTTTTGTTAGAGAATTAATTCATACTTCATGTTTGGGTAAAAATTTAAATTAATTATTTAATGAATAAATATTTTAAAAATATATTTATGAATAAATATCATTTTATTTCAAATTAACTGTTATAAATTAACTTATCTTCTTTTAAAACCCTGCTAAAATTATGAATGTTATTAAATGGAGGAGTTTGACCTTTTAGACTTTTTGTTTCGTAAAATTATAAAAAGGAAATAATAAAAATTAGACATCCTAAATTGTTCATTTAACCAAACCCTCAATGGGTATGTATGATATAGATTTATAAAATAATATTACTTCAAGTTTTAGGGTCATTTTTTAGTTCTTATCAAATTATTTTTAGCCTAATGTTACTTGATTTACCCATTACCATGGAAATAAGAATAAATATTACAATTATTCATATTCATAAAAACAATTTGAATAATTATACACATCTAGACCCACTAATTTTAAATAATGCATCATTTTTTAAAAAATCAAAAACCCATAATTTTATGAATTTAATTAAAAAAACTAGAGAAAACCATTGAAAAAAGGGTTTTCAGAAAAATGAGTTATTTAATTATAATTTTTTCACACTAAATAAATATTCAATGATCATTAATGTAACATTAAAATTTAAATATTAAGTATAAACAGACAAATTTTTTTTTTAAAACTATTCTTTAATAGAATTCAAATTATTAAATAAGGAAAAAAGAAAATACAATTTAAAAAATTTAGTATATTTTTCTATTAACTAAAAATAGTATATTTGCTCAAAATTTCACAAAATTTCACTGTACAAAAATTTTGAATATTTTTATAAAATTAGGATAATTATATAAAAAAACATTTTTCAATTGTTTTACATTTTTGTTTAATATTATTCGATATAAATATATAAAAATCATTTTTGAATAACATTTTAAAAAAATAAAAAATCATTAGTAAAAATTGATTTAATTTTATTAATAAAATTTCATTGATTAAAAACATTAAAAACACATCAGAAAATAATTATTCTTATTCATAAGAAAAAATTTAATCTAATGTTTTTAATAGTTACATTTAAATACAAATATTGTTTAGTCCATTTAAACTAAGTGTTGAATATTAAATCTTCTTCCAGAAAAGAGTGAAACTTCTTCCAGAAAAGAGTGAAAAAATTATTTTAAAATATATTAACATTTTAAAGCATTATAAAATTCTTTTATTATTATTCATAAATGAACAAGATTAAACACAATTAATAAAATTTTATTGATTAAAAACATTATAAAAATATAAATTTTTTAATTTAAATAAACAATTTATAAAATTCCACATCATAAAATTAGATAGTAAAACTTTTTCCAGAAAAGAGTGAAAGGGATGTAAGATGGTCATATAATGACCCGACCTTTTATTACATTAATATTAAATCATTTCAAAGATAAACAACATAATATTATTACACATGGAGGATCCAAAGGTTTAGTGTCTTGGGCAAACTAGGACTACACATAACAAGTACAAAATCAAGCATAAAAATTCATTTAATCTCTTCTTCTATAGCTTCTTAGTAGCACTTGTCCTCTCCTTAGTACATGTAGCCACATGAGGATATACATCAAAATGGGTGAGCTAAATTCCCAGTAAGAGGATAGATACGAACAATATAGCATGGGGCGAGAATAATCATGACATAGGAAGAAGATCTTGAACATGATAGGAGCATAAACAATAAACTTGAAATGTGGCAAAGTATAAAAATGAAACATCATGTATTAGTGGTTAACTACCACACATACTTGTGAACAAAGCTATCATCATGTTCACGCATCATTTCACATTTACTCATGATATTAATCACTTTACCCAATGCATTGGAGCGCTATATAATTCCGGGCACACCCATCACATTTAAACATTCATATTATGCTATATAATTCCGTGTGCACCCGTCACATCATAACATTATCATTATCATGCTTGCCACATAGAACACATATCAAACATGTACATAAATAACCCATGAAAAGGAATGTGTTTCATCTCATAATAACACATTCATGAGCTTTGGGTTCCCAAAAGAAAGAGGGAACAACATACTTGATATAAGAACCATCAACCTTGAATGAGAGGTAAAAGGTGAGATCTCGAAAGAAGAGTTCTTTTAGAAAACATTTTGATGGACATAAAAACCAGTGAAAAACATGTATATCCCAGAAAAGTAAAGGAGATGATGAAAAAAATACCTTTGAGGAGTAACCATATCAAAAATGGAGTGAAAGAGGGAGAACCCGAAGGAAGAAAATTGGGTTCGAGATTTCCCCTTACCTAGTACTTGAATGCCTCCTTCTCTTTAATGTCCTATATAATGACATTATATTCAATAATTAGAAATTCCAGAACCTTTTATTCATTAATAGGGTTCATTCTGGTTTCATTAGTTCATATTATGTTCCTTTGGATGACTTATAGAGTTTAAAAACATTGATCAGGGATGTTCGTTTTCATGGTTTTCTTGAGCAGTCCACTTGTATTCTTAATTTGATGTTTGGGTAGATCATGGGTAAACATCCCGAACTGATATTACATGTAATTAATGATATTACGGAAGCTTTAATGATTTTATAATGAGTAATATTAGATCCATGTGGCCGAATCATTAGATAATAATTAAATGAATATTATTTGGGCTAATTTGAGCGGTTTTTGGATCACAACCAACTCATTTTAACTTTTCACTTAGTAGTATAGCCATAGGTTATTTCCAGAAATTAAAATAGAAAATAATACATATAACATATTCTGGTTCAACCATAAAAATGGTTTCATGACCAGATTTGAAGGTAGAAATGGAAGAAGAGAACATGTTGTTTTTGAAGGTGATAAATTATCACCACATGAACAACATTCTCTTTAATATAAAAAAAGAAGAGGGAAAGGGTGAGGGGTGATATAATATACCGTTAGAAACATAATATTACAGTACATATATAATACTGGATTTACAGAACAATTTGGATGAAGATAGGTAGGGAGAGATCAGGAAAGGAACTTGAACTTGAAAGGAAATTAAAGGAGAAGAGAGAGAGAAATTACCTTTAGAATCTTCCACTTAAGAACCTCCTTAAAGGAATATGCTTGGTCTTTTGATGAGACCAGGAGCTCTTGGACGTTGGTAAGGGGCTAGGAAAGATTATTGGGCAGAGATTAGACAATTCTTGAATCTTGAGAGGTGTGTTTTGGCAAGAGGAGGGGGGGGGCTTATTTATACATGAGGAGGGAGATGTTTTTGGCACAAAATATTAAATAAAATAATATTTCATAAGTTAGACTTGTAATAGTAGTTTTTTGACATCCTAAATCATATATTAATATAATAAAATTCGTTTTAGGATTTAACTCTTCTTTATAATTCGAATTCATTACATTATTAAAAGGGAAGTGAAAGAAAGAGAAAAAGACACTAAGAAATCACCTTTTGACTTTAGGCTTTGGAAAGTTCTTTTTAGGTTTGAGAATGGGATTTATTGTATTTAAAGGAAAAATTTAGGAAATTTAATATATTTTGGCCGAATCTAACGTTCTAGAATGTTTATGTCATCATTACATCATTAATGATGCAATTTAGTGTACACCGATTATGCGAAAAACTGTATTTTTTACTATTCACCTGAAAATTGAAATATTTCAGAATAAACCCAAAAATTTACCCATACCATTTTTCGACATGTAGAATCAAAAAATGATTTTCATTTTTAAAAAATAATTTTCTAAATATCATTAATTTAATATTTAATTAAAATCATAATTTACTTAAAAAACAGTTTTTAAAACTAAAACTGATTTTTCAGTTCTTTTAAAAATTACATAGGGTCTTATAAAATTATCTAAAAACTATTATAAATTGATTCAATAATTTACAAATATATTTAATGGAAATAAATATTCATTTAAATTAATTAATAATTTATATTTAATTATTTATGACTTATAAAATACCAAAAACGTTTACTAAGGTCAAATTATCACTTTCTATGATGTCTAAATTTTATTTTATTATTCATAGGTAATGTTACTCTTATTTTATATTCATAAGGGTCATATTACTATTCATAATGGTAGGTTACTATTCATAAGGGTAGGTTACTATTCACCAAAAATTATTTTTGTTTCATTGGACTCCAAAAACTATCTTGAACACAACCGTGAATGTTGGATTTTTGAAATTCCAAACATAGGGGTGACAAAATTATGTTTAAAGGTCACTTCTCACTTAGTAGTTCATTATTTTGTGTTTTTATGACATATATATAAGAAGGGAATTTTCTATTTAAATACTTTGGGTCCTTACATTCTTCCCCCCTTAAGAAATTTCGCCCCCGAAATTTCACTTACACAAACAGGTGAGGGTACTTCTCCTTCATTACCTATCCTGGTTCCCACCATTTTCTAGAATAGAAAAGGTTAGAACAAAACATAAGTGAACAAGTCATGAATAACTTATTCATTTAACCAAAAACATAACATATGGGATCCCTAGGTAAATATCCTTGTGTGCATATTTGTACTTAGTCTCATGTTAGAGGTTTTCTTTAGGGTTCACTAATCCTAATTCCCAAATTAACTAAACCTTTCCTTTGATACCAACTACAACGACCCGACCTTTTCTTACATTACTATTACATCATTTCAAAGATAAACAACATAATAGTATTACACATGGAGGATCCAGAGGTTTAGTGTCTTGGGAAAACTAGGACTACACATAACAAGTACAACATCAAGCATAAAAATTCATATAATCTCTTCTTATATAGCTTCTTAGTAGCACTTGTCCTCACCTTAGTACATGTAGCCACCTGAGGATATAAATAAAAAGGGGTGAGCTAAATGCCCAGTAAGAGGATAGATAATAACGATATAGTATGGGGAGAGCATAATCATGACATAGGAAGAAGATGTTGAACATGATAGGAGCATAAACAATAAACTTGAAATGTGGCAAAGCATAAAAATGAAACATCATGTCTTAGTGGTTAACTACCACACATACTTCTGAACAAATCTAGCATCATGTTCACGCATCATTTCACATTTACTCATGATATTCATCACTTTACCCAATGAATTGGAGCGCTATATAATTTCGGGCACATCCGTTACATTTAAACATTTATATTGCGCTATATAATTCCGGGTGCACCCGTCGCTTCATAACATTACCATTATCATGCTTGCCACATAGAACACATATCACACATGTACATAAATAACCCATGGAAAGGAATGGGTTTCATCTCATAATAACACATTCATGAGCTTTGGGTTCCCAAAAGAAAGAGGGAACAACATACTTGATATAAGAACCATCAACCATGAATGAGAGGTAAAAGGTGAGATCTTGAAAGAAGAGTTATTTTGGAAAACATTTTGATGGACATAAAAACCAGTGAAAAACATGTATATCCCAAAAACGTAAAGGAGAAGATGAAAAAAAGACCTTTGAGGAGTAACCATATCAAAAATGGAGTGAAAGAGGGAGAACCCGAAGGAAGAAAATTGGGTTCGAGATTTCCCCTTACCTTGTACTCGAATGCCTCCTTCTCTTTAATGTCCTGTATAGTGACATTATATTCATTAATTAGAAATTTTAGATCCTTTTATACATTAATAGTGTTCATTCAGGTTTCATTATTTCATATTATGTTCCTTTGGATGACTTATAGAGTTTAAAAACATTGATCGGGGATGTTCGTTTTCATGGTTTTCTTGAGCGGTCCACTTGTATTCTTAATTTGATGTTTGGGTAGATCATGGGTAAACATCCAGAACTGATATTAAATGTAATTAATGATATTACAGAAGCTTTAATGATTTTATAATGAGTTATATTATATCCATGTGGCTGAATCATTAGATAATAATTAAATGAAGATTATTTGGGCTAATTTGAGCGGTTTTTGGATCACAGCCAACTCATTATAACTTTTCACTTAGTAGTATGGACATATGTTATTTCCAGAACATAAAATAGAAACTAATACATATAAAATATTCTGTTTCAACCATAAAAATGGTTTCAAGACCAGATTTGAAGGTATAAATGGAAGAAGAGAACATGTCGTTTTTGAAGGTGATAAATTATCACCACATGAACAACGTTCTCTTTAATAAAATAAAAGGAAGAGGGAAAGGGTGTGGGGTGATATAATATACCATTAGAATCATAATATTACAGTACATATATAATACTGGATTTACAGAACAATTTGGATGAAGATAATTAGGTAGATATCAAGAAAGGAACTTGAACTTGAAAGGAAATTAAAGGAGAAGAGAGAGAGAAATTACCTTTAGAATCTTCCTCTTAAAAACCTCCTTAAAGGCCTATGCTTGGTCTTTTGATGAGACCGGGAGCTCTTGGATGTGGGGAAGGGGCTAGGAAAGATTATTGGGCAGAGCTTAGACAATTCTTGAAGCTTTAGAGGTGTGGTTTTGCAAGGGGAGGGGGAGGGCTTATTTATACATGAGGAGGGAGGTGTTTTTGGCATAAAATATTAAATAAAATAATATTTCATAAGATAGACTAGTAATAGTAGTTTTTTGACATCCTAAATCACATATTAATATAATAAAATTCGTTTTAGGCTTTAACTCTTCTTTATTATTCTAATTCATTACTTTATTAAAAGGAAAGTGAAAGAAAGAGAAAAAGACACTTTCAGAAATCACCTTTTGACTTTAGGCTTTGGAAAGTTATTTTTAAGTTTGAGAATTGGATTTATTGTATTTCAAGGAACAATTTAGGAAATTTAATATGTTTTGTCAGAATCTAAAGTTCTAGAATGTTTATGTCATCATTACATCATTAATGATGCAATTTAGTGTACACTGATTATGCGAAAAAACTATATTTTTTACTATTCACCCGAAAATTGAAGTATTTCAGAATAAACCCAAAAATTTACCCCTACCATTTTTCAACGTGTAGAATCCAAATATTATGTCCATTTTTCAAAAATAATATTCTAAATATCATTAATTTAATATTTAATTAAAATCATAATTTACTTTAAAAAAACAGTTTTTAAAATTAAAACTGATTTTGCAGTTCTTTCAAAAATTACTTAGGGTCTTATAAAATTATCTAAAAACTATTAGAAATTGATTAAATAATTTACTAATATATTTTAGGGAAATAAATATTCATTTAAATTAATTAATAATTTATAATTAATTATTTATGACTTATAAAATACCAAAAACGTTTACTAAGGTCAAATTATCACTTTCTATGATGTCTAAATTTTATTTTATTATTCATAGGTAATGTTACTCTTATTTACTATTCATAAGGGTCATATTACTATTCATAAGGGTAGGTTACTATTCATAAGGGTAGGTTACTATTCACCAAAAATTATTTTTGTTTCATTGGACTCCAAAAACTATATTGAACACAACCGTGAATGTTGGATTTTTAAAATTCCAAACATAGGGGTGACAAAATTATGTTTAAAGGTCACTTATCACTTAGTAGTTCATTATTTTGTGTTTTTATGACATAGATATAAGAAGGGACTTTTCTATTTAAATACTTTGGGTCGTTATAGGTCACATAGGGATAACACCTACTCGGTTTCCAAATTGAATTAAATTAGTGGGAAGTGATTATATGGATAATGGAGAAAAACATAATGTTCAAATGAATATCGAGAGTGGTAAAGAACATTATTCTTAAAAAAAAATTATAACTGTAGTAAAGTAAACAACCAAAAATCTTCAACCCAATGAGGTTTGAGAAAGACCATCCTGTCATCAGAAAAGAAGGTAATTGGTCAAAAATTTTGGGTCATGATACTTTTAATAAATTTTAAGAATAGATTTATCATCTATATGGGGAACATATGTAAATATACATACATGAAATGTAAACTTTAATCATTCAATATACATCCACAATAATAAAAGAGAGAATTCATGATTTATATTATATGCCCAAAGCATTAAAATAAACACCCAATGAATCTAATAATCCATAAAAGATAAAATATATTCCTCACATAACAATATTTTAACGAAGAATAAAAAATAAATAAGATAATAGAATAATTACCAAAATGAAAAAAACATGAAAATATTAAAAACAAAATTAATCTAAAAAAATCAACAGTAATATCCAAGGTTAATCATATATTAGTTGATAAATAACTATTCTCAAAATTCCTCATAATCATCAATGTAAATACTGAAACCTAAAACTTTAAAAAATTTATTCCAAAAAAATTTTAGATTCATAAAAAAATAAAATCAATAAATATTAATGTCTAATACTAAAAATTTATATTTCCTAATTATATAATATACAATATAGATAATCATTTACATAATTAACCTAAATCAACATAATTCCATAATATAATAATGATTAATCTAAAAGATAATCAACCAATATTCTTAAAATAAAATAACTCTATATTATTTTTTACCGTAATCATATATAGTTTAAAAAAATTATTGTGATATTTATCTGAAATAATATTAATCATATATTAATCAAATCAAATTCTATTCCCTTGGATGTATATATGATAAAAACTATGATCAAAATTTTAATAACCCATAATTAAATCAGAATATGAGATCATATAATCCTTAAAGACTACCAATATAATTAATCATATTTTAATAAAAATTATTGTAATTTTTTCTCAAATAACATTTTCCATATGTTAAACATAAATGTTACATATATATTGATCATTCCTCAAAACAATGTATCCAAAAAAATATAACATTTTCAACATTCCATCATTCAATCGTATCCATTTCATCAAACATAGGTTTCCAAATTAAAAAAATTTAATTGAGTAACACATAGTTGTTTCTAGATTCGTTTAATAATGATAAAATCCCACAATATCATAAATTTTAATACTCAATTCAATGACACATCCTTAATACATTAAGAATGTTACATTTTATTTTTCTATAATACTGTATTGTTTTATGTAAAATACATAAAATATTCCCTATGTAATTTTGAAAATAATAAACAATCTTCTTCATTCTTATAAGAAGATAATATAATTAAAATATTAAATTTAGACATGAGTTTCTTACTCTATGTTGTTGATGTCACATTAATATTTTAGAAGAAAGTCCTTATCTTCAGAATAGATTATTAAAATGTTTGATTGTATTTAAATTGTCCCATGTGATAGAAAATTTGAATATTCAAAATTATATTAAAGAAACACTAGGATACATATGAATATTTATGAAATAAAAAGGCAATTGATAGATCAAAAAATTTCTTTTAGGTGAAATGAATACTCAAGTAGATCTCAAAATCATTAGAATAAGTATTTTCAATAATAGTTATAATATATTAATTGGTAAGGTTTTAGATTGGTGTGAAATATCACTTTCTATCCATCTTAATAATTGATCCTTAATATGATCAATGATACAGTATTGAAACATGAATTGAATTATTGTATACTGATATTAATGTTGTCCTTATTATAAAAATACCCTTACAAATTCTATGACACATTAACATTATAACCATTTATTCTTAATTCAATTTACATTCTAAATCGAATATAAAAATATATCATTAATGACTTCAATATAAATCACTTAAAACTCAAAATGAGGTGTATATGTGTTTGAACATACAATAAAACATCAATTTGTAAACCCATAATGATAACCATAACTCTTACAAAAAACACTCCTAAAAACACTCTAATAAACAATATTGTTTATCACTTGATCTAAATCAATCTTAATGGAAAATTCTATTAATTAATACATACTATCGTGAATTTTAATAGAATTAACATTATAAAATTCACAATTATCATTTTGGATTATCTCTATATATAAATATTTAATAAATCTATTATAAAATAACCTTATATTATAAAATGTATTATTCTAATAAGTATCCATATTTACTACCAATTTTTTTTAAAAAAGATTCATAATTTATATTCTAGAAACATTTTCAAAGTTATAATCATGAAATCATCTTTTTCACTACTCATAGTATTAAAACGATTTAAAACATGGAACGATCACAAAAATATTTTTAAGGGACATAAAATGAAAGAAATAAATTATTAGTCCATGAATATTTATAGAAAGTCTCATTTTTAAAATATATATACATTGAAAAAAAATTCCATACCCAATAAATAACCTTATCTGACAAATGATTTTGATAATACATATTATTAAAAATACTAAAAGATTTTTTTTTTAAATCAAGAAACACTGATAATAATTGTTTTTACTGTGTTATACTATTCACAAAAACTAGCTTATACATTCTATTAAACAATACATCATTATCATACCATGGGAAATAATAAGAGCCCCTTAAAACCCATTGAAAGTGTTAATAAATCACATAGATTTTTTGGGACATCATTTATATATCAAACTTACAATTCAATCTTATGAAATAAATAATAATAAAATTGACTTCCATACATGATCTATCTGAGGAATATTATATAATCATCCTTCTTTTGTCTATAATGAGACAACAAATCATTGTATAGTAATGTGACTTTCAATTGATGGATTCAAACATCATACCTGATAAAAATATAAATTCCCAATAACCATAACATAATCAAAACTTATAATATAATGAAATATACAATATTACAATCATAACAATTTATTTTTAATCCATATGATAATGTTTCTATATATTAAAATATATAATGAATTTTAAAAAACACTTTTGAAAATAATCCAAATATAGGGAAAAGGTTTTAAATTTGAATAATACAGAGGAAATTGTAAAGGAAAATAAATATTAAATAACCGCTATAGTCGTGGTAATGTTCATTGTATCTGGACACATCGAAATATAACATTTATTTTATTTTTTTAATAATTAATGTCAAAACATTACATAAAACTATTCCTTTAGAAACCCATTAAAAATACATTGAAATAAAAATAAAATGTCTTTTAAAACTATTTTATTTCCATATAATGACACACATAAATAAATATTTTAAAACATATGGCCTTAGAAAAATGTGAAATTTAATGTAATAATTAAAAGAGTATTTTTAAAAAAGCATCTCCTAAGGAAGATATTAAAATTGTTTTTTTAATAAAATTTTAATTTAGTAAGACATGGTGAAACTGATAATTATAAAGATAAGATTTACAAATCATTATTTATTTCATATAACATTCATATAGATATGAAAATAAAATATAAGACTTCAAAACATTTAAAATATAGTTTTAATGTGATTATTCCCTTACCTCATATTGGAATCAATATTTAAGATATTTATATTCATAAATTAACAAATCACATTGATTACTTAATTTCTTGTAAAATATTTTCTTTTTTATTGTTCTATTTATTTCATGAAAAATAATGATAAGTAAAAATTTATAATCATTTAAATATAAGTGAGATATTTTGATGATATTCATCTCATAAGACCAAAATGAATTTGGTAGGATGACTATGGACAAAGAATTCACTATTTTATCATATCAAAAATAATAATAAGGATATAATTAATTTATCCTTAAATTATTAATTAAAATATAATCATTAATTATGGTTATGAAAATTGAACTATTTTACAATCATGGAGAGGGTAGGCCATACATATACAAGAGAAACATTTTCATTTTTCAATGATAATTATTAAAAAAGGTAAGAATTATTTTAAATATTAATAATGATAGTGATATAATAAATACAATCTTATTTCTCAAAATATTTACATATAAACAATCCATGTGATTTGGTGATGAAAAATGAATAACATCACATTGTGAAGATGGCGGTCACCATATACACACAAATGATGTCATTATTTTTCAGTGAATAGAATGCTATCAAAAGAAGATTTATATTATATATCTAGAATTATAAATATCTCACTAATATAATATATATAATATAATCCATAATTTTCACTAGCAGTGAGAGGGGTTTATGGAAAACTAATTAGATCGGGCCACAAGAAAAGAGTTCAACGTGCAAAAGAACAATGGATTTAGTTACCATTTGATAGATGTTGTCTATGGGTATAAATTATTCCAATAACATAATAAAATCTCAGTATATTTAGGATATATATATTTTTATATATTCATATTTATGTAATTTTTTAAAGGATTTTAGGATGAAATAAAATCATAATTATCGGTTAAGAAGAAAACATCTTCTCTAGAGAACCTCCAATGCTTCACACCTTTCTACCATTAAGGATGATTTCTTTTCATATATAAGGCCTCCAAAACGTGTTTAGGGATATTAGTAATGGATTTTGAATGATAATTTCTAAACCAAATGGTTTTTTATAGGAAAAATAATGATATGAATTGATTCCATTTTATTAGAGTGGGGTGGTGCACTCATGACATTTCTGAAAATATTAAATTAATATAAGTTATCATTCATTTACAAATGGAAGAAAACAAAATTATTTATATGAAATGATTATTATTTTTCTCAATACTATAATTAAATAAAAATTATATATTTTAATACAATTGTTTTACTATTACTATTTTTCTTAAACCCCTCTTTTACACTATTTACCCTTGTCATGACAATAAGGATCGTAACACATTTTGGGACATGATAGTTATAATAAAAGTAAAATGGTTGATACTATCAACCATATATGAAACATGATAATTATTATTATATTTTATGTAATTTAATATCATTTAATGAAAAATGATTTATGATAAAATATACATAATTTCAATTTTCAGAAATATTCATCAGTTGGACTATAAGAAAAACATTACTGAAAATTAAGATAAAAAATCTATGTTTTTACATTCCTCAGATGTTATATTATTCTATAAAACTCATATAAATCAATAGTTATATTAAATTATATTACATTTAATATAATTGATATCATATATTTTATATTTTTATTTCATGAATAATTAATACGCCATATTTCTGTAATAATATAAACAAACTTTTTCATCACTAAGAATTTAAAATATTTATAGAGATTATGAAAAAAAAAATATTTAAAATTAATAATTATTACAAATAATATATTATTCTTACCCCCATGATTAAAACAATATAATTATTAAAAATAATAGTATGACATTGTAAACTTTCCTTTCATTAAATATTTTAAGGAAATAATAAAAAATGCAATAAAGTAGAAATTATAAAAAAATATTGGATGCATATGGAACATATAGACTCTTTAAAAATAATTGAATAATGTTTTACACTAACTTCATTGTTCATTTCATAATATTTTAACCCTTAATTACACTATTTACTCCTTACTATAGTAACAAAACATACGATGGTTATTATTCACATTGAATAAAAATAAAATGGAAATATTTAAAAAAACAATTGACCAAATGATCCAAAGTATGTAATATATTTTCCAATATAAAAACACCAAATTAGTATAATTTAAAATGAAAATAATTTTAAAATGCATGTAGAAATAACATTTTTATGAAAAAATCTTATTTTATGTATAATTTTTTTAATGCCAATTTCATGTGTAATGTCTGTTAGAAAATAAATAATTAAATTATTCATAATAAAAATATACAGAAATGTTTTTAAAGATACCTCAATATAGAAATTTTATTTTAAATAATATATCTAAAAATACAATTCTTAAAAAAATATTAATTTTTATTTTTCATTAAAAATATTTAATTTAAAAAAAATTATAAATATTTAACTTTAAGATAATTTTGATATGAAGATTTCAAAAATGAATCTCATTTTACCAAAATAATTTTTAAATATTTCATAATTTAAATATAAAATATTTTTATAAAAAGAAATAAAAATAATTTGTTTATGATAACATGTTTTTAAAAGAATAAAATAACAACTAAAAATTTAGATATTAATAATCATTATATTTTATTTTAGTATATATATTATATATAATTCAAATTATTTTTAAAACTATTCATATCTTCCAATTTAATGTATACATTATAACGGTCATATATAAATATTAATAATTCATGGATCATGTATTCTCAATGTTGTTTATTATGTACACTATGAAACATTTTCATTAATAAAAAAATATATTGTCATTATAAGTCCATCACAAATTAAATTAATATCACAAAATTCCCTAAAATAAATATGATATCATTAAGTCAATTATACAATTGTTTTATAGAAAAAAAATCTAAAATGGGAAAAAACCTACACCTGAAATTTTAGCCAAAAATCTAATCACTTTGAGAGTCTATAAGAATTCAATGTTCCATGATCTCAGATAATATAAAATTATATAGAGGGATTAAATCCTAATAAAAACATCCTAAATTTTTGACCCCTATTAAAAAATAAAAATAAACTAATACCTTATTTAACATATTTTAGTTAGAAAACATTTTTCATTACATTCCATGATTTCTAAAATGTATTCAATATTTCCTTTTTACTACTAATATTTTATATTTTATAGTCATTATTAACTATATTTTTTTTAGAAAATGATTAAAATAAAAAATTATCTTATTTTTTGAACGATTTCCTTTTTTACGAAAGGTGTTAATGGAATCATTATTTGAACATTTACTACATAAATTAATTTTCATCCACCATTAATTTGAATTTACTTAAATATTCATTTATATTTTTTCATTTTTACCTCTATGGGACATTACATTCCTAATGTTTTGAATTTTTTACTATAAATAAATGTTTTCATAATTAAAAGAGTAGTTTCCCTCAAGAATTTACCAATGATATTTTCAAGGTATTTTCATTTATGTCATCACCACTTACTGAATTTTATTATATACCAATCTTATACCATAATGGATACCATCCACTATACTTCTCATGATTAAATATAGTCATTTACATGGGAAAGAATAAATAATATATCATTGAATTATTATAATAAATATATTTATTTTTTCAGGCATGTCGATTATGATTTATTATTTTTTCATAGGATGAATGCATTATCAATATCATGTGATGTGTGGGGGTTAAAATTTCATAAGCCATTGTCTTATAAATTTTTTACATGAGACAAAACATTTTTATTAGTTTCCCATGGTTGTTACATCCCGAACATGGTTCCGCACACTAGTGCCTCGACCCGGTCGATTAAATGCCCTCAGGTTCACCTCCCTACATTCCGAAGCTTACCAGCTAGCAGAGAGGGTCTAATATTGATCATGATTATAATGTTCCTTCTTTATCAATTTATCTGAACAATGTAAATAAATAAAAATAACAAAATGATAACCACTAACCAGAAAAAACATTATAACATGATGACTAAAACAATAGTACATCATTTAACCCAAATATTAGATATTTCATTCTAAATACATTTAATTTTTCAATTGATTAAAAAATAGATGACATAATGACACTTCGATGAAGGTCCACACACCATGTCTAGTTCCCTCACCCATGTTCTATACCAAATCAGCCATCAAACATGTAGCCTTTTCTATTATTTGATCCTCCAAACATGAAATATAGTCAGTTTTAAATCAAGAAACCGAGGCAGGTTTTTATTAAACCTATACATACCAAACCCAATAAAATATAAAATAATATGAACACAATAAAAATGAATGGAGTTGTATAAAAAATAAAGAAAAATACATAAGTAATGTATTATCACATATTTAATTATTATTTAATTACCCATATAAACCCATGAATTTACAAGGACATCCACACCATAAATATATCCTATAGAACATGCTGAATTCTTAACCATTTCATAAAACCATGAATATGATTTTCATTTCATTTCACATCATATCATGTCTAATTTGAACCATAGTCCAATGCCAACTCATAGGCAAAGAATGTTGTGTATAACACCCCGTGGGTATTTGGAGCCTTTTTTCCTATCCGAATCCTCAAATTAAAAATCATTATTTGGATACATATCCATTTTCACATACACACTACCTCATAAGAATACTTGGAGGATCCGAACTTCTCTCATACAATAATAATCATATATGGGTAACTTTATGTGATTCTTTCAAATGATACATTGAATGCATAAAGGATGGGTTCAGTAAATTTATATGATATATATTAAATAATAATTATATTAAAATAATATATTTATATACATACACATAAGTCATTTAAATTATTAAATTCAATATGATTGTAAAATAGAAACAACGTTAATGCGTACATATGGACAACCATCTTTAGGAATGGTGTATTCAGTTTCACATTTCTATATTTTCTAGATTATTATAAATATTTATATAATGAATATATATGATATTTAAATCATGTTTTACATTCTATAAATAAGTAAATAATTATCTTTGTAAGAGGATCATGAATAAAAAGTCAAAACATAAACAATTATCAAAGAAGATATTACCCAAAAGATAACATTGTCATAGAATTATAATAACATTGTAATATAATGAAATAAAAAAATTAGATATTGTGTTATATATAATAATTTGACTCATATATTTATTTATAATAAACATATATTTAATATATGGGATATCTGAACATATACAAAAAAATTCAAGACTTAAGTAATGGGGTTTCCCACCTCACTTTTATTTCATTGAAATATATGCTACATTCACCACTTATTCTTGATGTGTGGTATATATAATTTCCTATAAACATTTATATCATGTAATTAATTTATTTCATAATATTAATAATTTAAATTTATTTTATTCTTTCATGTGGATTTCGATACAGAATTTATTCATGTATTAAGGAAATATCATTTCACATTTTTTATATCTATGACATACATGACTAAGTCACCACTCATTCCTTTGGAGTTGTGTATATTCTGACCATGAATTAATTATATAATAATTATACATAATGTTATTAGAATTAACATATCCATTTCATTATATCTCTTTTATGGGGTTTATAGTTCAAATGATACCAAATTGGTAAAGTAACTTTTTAACAATTTTCCTTATTCGAGACACATTCCATGTTATCTACATATATAAATATCTGAGGTTTTTACATTTAAAATTTTAAATTTATATAATTAATATGTATAATTTAATTATATTTTAATATTAATTTATGTTCACTCTTTCATGGTTATTATGATTTCTTATTTACAAAATTGCAATAGATTATTGTCACAACCACACTGTTTATCAGGATTATCTATGATTATTATTATTTTAATGTAATATTATAATCCAACTCTCAATAAATCTCATGAATTTTTTTCTAGTTTGGTTGTTAATCATATATTCATGTAATGATACCATTTTACACTCTTTAGTATTAATGATTATTAATCATATGTGTCTTGAAAATACAACCTTATAACATTATTTGTTCAGAAATCTATTATTTCCCAAAAACAATTTTTATAATGAAAAATGTGTTTTAAAAATTATATTATGGGAATTATTTCTATAATTTTAAAATAATATTTTAACACCCCAGGAAAATAAAGAATATGACATTTTCATATTTATCCATATTTGTGAATAAAATATTAATATGACTTTAAAGGGGATGCTATGTTCGATGGCGTACCCAACACGCAACAACGAGATTCTTGGGAATCTTACGTTGTACTCTAATAATAAAATAATATTATTTTAAATGGTTGTTAACATGTAGCCTTTGTATTGGTGGGAATGGATATAAATAACTAAAATATGATTATATATGTTTTTTAAATGTTTTTACATTTATCCAATAAAGGATAGAGTCTTAAAATACGGAAAGAATTCAATTTTAGGCGTATATGCTCTAGTTTTCACTAAAGGTTCACTTATCACCTTTTGATGTTGAAACATCATTAAATATAGTTTTGTTCACTCTTAAACATTTTTTTGGACCAAATAAAACTCTTATTAAGAATCGGGACATCAAAATTTACTTTGTGTAAATTTTTGGTATCTTTCCGATAAAGTTCATTTTTTTAATGAATAGTGTAAAATGTTGTATTTTAATTCAAAACCTCTTGTTAATATAATTTATTTATATGATTATATTATCTTTTGAATTGGTTTTAAAGTGAAATTAGAATATATATTTACCATTAAATCCAATAGTGGTCATTGGAATTAATTTCACTTTGAAATCCGACTTAAACCAGTGTCAATCTTTTGATACTTATTGTTTCATAAAAACACACTATTTGCTCTGACAGCGGGAATTAATTATTAAATTAATTAATGTGACTTATATGTTTTGAATTTTGTAAAATAGACTTCATTTTTCAATTCAGAATATCAAATATAGCTTAGGGTGAATTTATGGGATTTTTCTGAAAAACTTTAATTTTTGATGAATAGTGAAACCACTAAGTGGTACTTATAAAAACAGATTTTTCTGTTTAAATGAAATTTTGCCATCTTTGTGTTTTGAATTTTAAAATTCCGACATACATGGTTGTCATTAATAAGTAAAATGTGGTTCAATGGGATAAAAATAATTTTTTGGTGAATAGTAACTTATTAAGTTTTTAATCGCGATTAGAGGTAATTAGTGTAGTTTAAGGTAAAAATAATGTTTTAATAATATGAAATTAACTTGACACATGTCCTAACCTCATTGGATGTGTAATGGCCGACCAAGACAAGCCATGGGTCAACTTGGGGACCCCATTGAGCCACTTTGGTTGGGAAATGATATAAATAACTTTTTATTTAATGTAAAAAGTAAAAATGACACAAACATGATATGTTTTACTAAAACAATTTTTAAGTGGGGTTATACAAGTCAGATTTTTTATTATAAATATTAATTGGAAAGATAAAACGATTTCCTACATCATAGTAATTATTTTATAATTTTTAGACATTAAATAAATTAAAGTATTTATGACATCATAATGATGCAGCGATGACATCA
The DNA here is from genome assembly GCA_963277665.1 of Viscum album. Classification (NCBI taxonomy): domain Eukaryota; kingdom Viridiplantae; phylum Streptophyta; class Magnoliopsida; order Santalales; family Viscaceae; genus Viscum; species Viscum album. The sequence goes on along the minus strand of OY728158.1, from coordinate 1,536,117,175 downwards.
TTATCTGACGATTTAAATAAAATGAGAAGATAATGTAAACTCTATGACCTACACATGTCCAAAACTTATTAGATGGGTGGATTTCGAACCCTTATCACCTTATCCACGAATTATATCAATGTGGGACCTTTTAAAACCGAAACACATTTTAAAAAAAAGTAATATTTCTTACTTTCCAAAAGTGCCCCTCCTCTCCTCTTATAAAAGGCCCCCACCTCTACCTCATTTCACACACTCCTCAAGCCTTTGGCTCGGCAAAACCCTTCCCATTTACTCTCTCCACATCCCTCTACTCATCCTAGATTATTCCCTTTTGGAAGAATCCTTTCAAAGGAAGCCTTTAGGCTCAAATTAAAAGGAGTTACACTTTTAAAGGTAATTCATTCTCTCATGTTCATTTGTCTTATTTTGCTTCTCCAACCCCCTAAACTCTTTTTATTTACTTCTTTTGTAACAACAAAAGTATCTTAAATATACTAGGATGTTTGTATAAGATTTATTAGAGCTAAACTCTCACACAACTACATCAAATGGTTAAAGAACATACGGTTTCCGTGGATGGCGAAATTCTGCATCCCGAAGCGATGATTGTTCAATACTCATTTAACACCTTCAATGGTGGCCATTATGATGTCACTATTTTTATATATGATATATAATATTTTTATGTTTTCCTTAAGCTTCTGTGTTTTTTCATTTTGGTCATACCTTTATTGTTTCCATTATGGGTAAACGTGATATCTTCATTTAAAGAAGTGCGGACTACCGCCCCCTCTAAAGTGATTTGATTCGTTAAATACCATATGTGGGACGTATAAAGGATGGAACTATGATATTATATATGATATTATAATTGAATTATAATATACCTTTATATCATTATTATTCCATTCTATAAAACATGACATTGAAATGAAAGTAGCATTTATGCGTACGTACGGCTTACCGTCTCCATGAACTGTGCATTTCATTTCTTACCTCTAAATGATTATGTAATGTTATAAATGAATGAATGTACTGGATATATATAACATATATGATATCTACATCATGAATACAATTTTGGATATAATAAAAATTTGGCCACACTAACCACATGTAATTGTAAGAAGTCCACTTTCGACATAAGAACCAAATATCGGCAAAACAAATATTATTAACTTAAATGATTACATAATGTTTATGACATGGTAATAAGTGATATAAAAGGAATAATGAACTTGAAAAAGGTTCTTAAGGAAGTAGAAGTTAACTCAAGTTTATTATTCAGGAGATTAAAGAAATATCGAGTCAAGTCGGACCCGAGGTAAGGGATCCTACTCCTCTCTTTCTTTTTAAGTACACTGTTTTATGTCATTCCTTTTAAGCTCATATTTCTTATGATTGGGATGTTCTTTTATATTACTCCTACTGTAATTATTATTTTCATGTGATGAGAGACCCTATTCTCTCTCATCAATCCATTTTGGAAGTTTTGAGTGGCGTCGTTAGGCTGCCGAACTTTCGTAAGAGATCTAACCTCTCTCTTTTTTTAAGTACTCTCCTTTTTGTAACTTCTTTTAAGCTCCTCTTTCTAATGTTGGGGGATGTTATTTTATATTCCTCTTTCTGTACATTTTATTGTAATGTGATTAGATACCCTATTTGATCTCATCAATCCATATTCGGAAGTTTTATGTGGCGTCGTTAGGCTGCCGAGTTTTCGTAAGGGATTTTTCATCTCACTTTTATTCCCGTGAGATTTATGCAACATTTGCAACAAATTCCATTTAGTGGTGTATGTACTGCCAATTATTCTACTCTTTATGTAATATACTTTTGTTTATGAGTAGTTACATCAATGACTTATTGTCTTTCTTTCATGGGGTGTATGTTTTGAAAGATACCCAAGTCGGTAAGGGAACCTTTCACCCTCCTCTTTTATAAAAGACTTCTTTTGTTGGGTATTTTAATTTACATATTGTTATGTTGGGATATGTTCTCATATATCCTTATTGATGTAAATTTTATGTCCAAGTGATGAGATACACTTTTTATCTCTCATCAACTCATTTTGATGTGATGCCGTTAGGCTGTCAAGGAAACTTTTTAACCCAATTTCGATTTCTTTGGGTTCAACATGTAGTCATTGAATATGTCATCCATTGAATATGTGTGAATGACATTTTATTGTTTTACACATAATATACACTTATATTGGGTGTATTTATATTTTTCACACATATTTTTGAGATTGATTTGTCCTTAATTTAAGGATACCTTCTTTATAAGGGATTTCATCACATTTGACATTTCTATTGAGGGTTCATTGTTGTTATGCACCAATTCACTCTTATATGGTGTATATACTGTCCTTTGGAGTATTATATCATGAATCCATTTATTATCATGATATTATAAATTTCTGACTAAATTTTATTCCTCAATTATTGTATTCAAGTGTCTCTAATTTTGGTAAAACCCCTTTAACCAAAATATCATTTTAAATGTTTTAATTATTTGTTCTTATTAATATCCATGTTTTCAAAATGGTTTTAAGGTTTATTTATATGGATATTAATGGTTTAAAATTTTAAGTTTCAAGGTGGTATGGGACACTTTGATTCAAAAATCTCTTTATTAAATGTTTTAAATGGTTTTGGAAATGGTTTTTTTTAAATTGATTCATTATTTCAATATACTAAAATGTTATATTGTGTTTGAAATGTGGAAATGTTATGTTTCCTTTATGCATGTTTTATGTGTTACATTTATGTTATGGTTCTTGGGAATTGTTATGAAAACAAGTGGTTCCGTGATAAACTAAGGGCGGGTGAGCCCGATATAGCTCTCCAATGCATTGGGTAACGCGAAGGAGTGAAACGTTAAGGTTTCTCCGAAGAGATTTAGGGAATATACTATGATGGGTATTCCAAACGTAACCATGATGGTTACTCCCTACGTAAGAATGTTATGAATTCCACATGTTACCTTTATGTCTTATGTTTTCTATGATTTATTCATGATTTGATATGCCTATGTTTTATGGGTAAAGTGTGATTTCATTCTAATGTATATATGAACTCATGTTTCCTTTCCATATATTTTATAACTCTTACTGAGCTTTTTATGCTCATCCCAAGTTTTTGAAATTTTTTTCACAGGTCAAGGGAAAGGTACATGATGTGATGATAGTGTCAAGGATGAGTCAAGAAAGAATCTGTGTTATATTTTAAATATGTTTCCGTTGATGGGAAGAATGAATACTGTCTTTTATGTAACCACTTTGTTTAAATGTGGAATGTAATGCAAGTTTGATGATATAATTCTCTAAAACTCTAAACCTGAAAAGATCCTCAATGTGTAATCTTGTAATAACTCAAGATTAAGTAAGGTTTAAGGCTGGGGCCTTATAGTTGGTATCAAAGGTCGGTTTAGATAACTTTAGAGGTTAGGGTATTATTTAAGCATAAGTGAAATTGCCATAATGGTAAGGATTTCAGAAAGAGTCCTAGTTTTAGATAAAGTGAATGAGTAAGTGTATCTTAGTGTTTACCTTCCTCATTAGTACATGATGGTTTTGTTGATATACTCACACTGACATTTCTATTTTTAGTGAATGGATGGATCTAGAAGGCACCAAAGAGACAACAGGTTTGAAGGAAACTATGGTGGTTCTATGATTAAGATACTAGATAAAATGGAGGATTCAATGAGGAAACTCGTGGTTGTTCTAAACCAAATATCAAGGAGTCATGATCAACCACTTGAACCTTGGTATGATCTTTAATGCATCATGTACGAGATGACCAATCCATGGGGAAGTTCAGGTAATAATAAAAAAGGTAACCATTAGAGTTTATATGATCCTTACTTTTGAGGTAATTATGGGTTATTATATGATATGTTGGAAAATGAAAAGCATGAGATAAACATGTGGTTAAAATATGATATGATCATTTTTGATGATTTTATCTCTTTTGGGGAATGATTTAAGAATTATATAGTTTTGGAAAAAGGACAACACACAGACCGTGTGACAACCCGTCACGTCGGACAAAGCTGCGGGAATCGAACCCACAACCAAAGTGTGACTGGTATTTATCGCCTACCACTGGACTACGGTTAGTTTGACTGGTTCTTTTTTTTAAGAGTAAGTTGATTTTGGGTTATTTATGAAAATGATTAACCTATCATAGAGGATATGTGATTAGGTTAATTACATTTCAATACGAGACTTTAGGAGCAATTGATGTTGTTTGGAGATAAATGTTATGATTTAACATGGAAGACTATGTGACTAAATCCTTAAAATATTTGTGTTTCAATCTTATATTGGTTTAATTTGAAGAATTTTATGGACAAATTGTTTATCGGATGGTCCTCGTTGAACTTTGGGTTTTGTTGGACAAATTTTGGTGATTAAGAATGGACTTTCTTTTAATGGGTTATCCTTTTCTGGATTATCTGACCTTGTACTAACCTTTTTGGTTTTTTTGGTTAAAGCCTAAAGACATGGCATGTATATAGTTCTCTTTTGTGGATTAGGTTATTCTCTAGAAGTTGATTATAGTACTCTTAATGCGAACAAGTCTCCCTAAATACTTGTCTTTTGGAAAACATATGAGTTTGATTAAGGAATCTAGTAAAAGTTGAAAGTCAACATGATAAGTGATTATGTATCCTTATGAATAAATTCCTCAATAAAAAGTAACTTAAAACAAAATTGTTGTCTATTAACTTTTCCTGCTGGGGAACCCAACACTGTTTAACCCATCACAAGTTTGTGATTTTCTTATTGTTAACTTTCTCCTAAACATGTTTTCTATCACTCTCCATCAGAACATGACCCTATGTTTTCTCCTCCATGTCCATGTTTTCCTACATGGAGTCCTAGTATGGGTTAACTCGGGTGACCTCTGTACTTATATTTCTTTATTTTAAAGTGATTGTTTTACCGACTCTTGTTTCGATGTGGGACTTTCAAGGATCTTTCCAAGCTCAATTTTAAAAATTGTGAGGATGCAATTCCCATAAGGGGGGAAGGATGTAACACCCTAGGTAAATAAAGAATGTGAAATTTTCATATTTATCCATATTTGTGAATAATACATTAATATTAATTTAAAGGGGATGCTATGCTCGATGGCGTACCCAACACGCAACAACGAGATTCTTGGGAATCTTACGTTTCACTCTAATAATAAAATAATATTATTTTAAATGGTAGTTAACATGTAGCTGTTGTATTGGAGGGAATGGATAGAAATAACTAAAATATGATTATATATGTTTTTTAAATGTTTTTACATTTATCCAATAAATGATAGAGGCTTAAAATACGGAAAGAATTCAATTTTAGGCGTATATGCCCTAGTTTTCACTAAAGGTTCACTTATCACCTTTTGATGTTGAACCATCATTAAATATAGTTTTGTTCACTCTTAAACATTCTTTTGGACCAAATAAAACTCTTATTAAGAATCGGGACATCAAAATTTACTTTGTGTAAATTTTTGGTATCTTTCCGATAAAGATCATTTTTTTAATAAATAGTGTAAAATGTTGTATTTTAATTCAAAACCTCTTGTTAATCTAATTTATTTATATGATTATATTATCTTTTTAATTGGTTTTAAAGTTAAATTATAATATATATTTACCATTAAATCCAATAGTGGTCGTTGGAATTAACTTCACTTTGAAATCAGACTTAAACCAGTGACAATCTTTTGATACTTATTGTTTCATAAAAACTCATTATTTTCTCTGACAGTGGGAATTAATTATTAAATTAATTAATGTGACTTATATGTTTTGAATTTTGTAAAATAGACTTCATTTTTGAATTCGGGATATCAAATATAGCTTAGGTTGAATTTTTGGTATTTTTCTTAAAAACTTCAATTTTTGATGAATAGTGAAACCACTAAGTGGTACTTATAAAAACTGATTTTTCCGTTTAAATGAAATTTTTCCATCTTTGTGTTTTGAATTTTAAAAATCTGACATACATGTTTGTCATTAAGAAGTAAAATGTGGTTCAATGGGATAAAAATAATTTTTTGATGAATAGTAACTTATTCAGTTTTTAATCGCGATTAGAGGTAATTAGTGTAGTTTAAGGTAAAAGTAATGTTTTAATAATATGAAATGAACATGACACATGTACTAACTTCATTATATGTGTAATGGACGACCAAGGCAAGCCATGGGGCAACTTGAGGACCCCATGGAGCCACTTTGGTTGGGAAATGACATAAATAACTTTTTATTTAATGTAAAAGTAAAAATGACACAAACATAATATGTTTTACTAAAACAATTGTTAAGTGGGGTTATACAAGTCAGATATTTTATTATAAATAGTCATTGGAAAGCTAAAACGATTTTCTACATCATAGTAATTTTTTTATAATTTTTAGACATTAAATAAATTAAAGTATTTATGATATCATAATGATGTAGCGATGACATCATTATCTGACGATTTAAATAAAATGAGAAGATAATGTAAACTCTATGACCTACAAATGTCCAAAACCTATTGGATGGGTGAATTTAGAACCCTTATCACATTATCCACGAATTATTTCAATGTGGTACCTTCTAATGCCGAAAAACATTTTCAAATAAAGTAATATTTCTTACTTTCCAAAAGTGCCCCTCCTCTCCTCTTATAAAAGGCCCCCACCTCTACCTCATTTCACACACTCCTCAAGCCTTTGGCTCGTCCAAACCCTGCCCATGTACTCTCTCCACATCCCTCTAATCATCCTAGATGATTCCCTTTGGGCAGAATCCTTTCAAAGGAAGCCTTTAGGCTCAAATCAGAAGGAGTTACACTTTTAAAGGTAATTCATTCTCTCATGTTCATTTGTTTTATTTTGCTTCTCCAACCCCCTAAACTCTTTTTATTTACTTCTTTTGTAACAACACCAATATATAAAATATACTAGGATGTTGTTATAAGATTTATTCTAGATACACTCTCTCACAACTACATCAAATGGTTAAAGAACATATGGTTTCCGTGGATGGAAAAATTCTGCCTCCTGAAACGATGATTGTTCAATACTCATTTAACACCTTAAAAGGTGGCCATTGTGATGTAACTATTTTTATATATGATATATAATATGTTTATGTTTTCCTTAACCTTCTTTGTTTTTTCATTTTGGGAATACCTTTATGGTTTCCATTATGGGTAAACACGATATCTTCATTTAAGGAAGTGCGGACTACCGCCCCCTCAAAGTGATTTGATTCGTTAAATACCATATGTGGGACGTATAAAGGATGGAACTATGATATTATATATGATATTATACTGGAATTATAATATACCTTTATATCATTATTATTCCATTCTATAAAATATGAAATAGAAATGAAAGTAGCGTTCATGCGTACGTACGACTTACCGTCTCCATGAACGGTGCATTTCATTTCTTACCTCTAAATGATTATGTAATGTTATAAATGCATGAATGTACTGTATATATATGACATATATGATATCTACATGATGAATAAAATTCTGTATATAATAAACATTTGGCCACACGAACAACATGTAATTGTAAGAAGTCCACTTTCGACTTCAGAACCAAATATCGACAAAACAAATATTATTAACTTAAATGAATACATAATGTTTATGACATGGTAATAAGTGATATAAAAGGAATAATGAACATTAAAAAGGTTATTAAGGAAGTAGAAATTAACTCATGTTTATTATTCAGGAGATTAAAGAACGATCGAGTCAAGTCGGACCCGAGGTAAGGGATCCCACTCCTCTCTTTCTTTTTAAGTACACTGTTTTATGTCATTCCTTTTAAGCTCATATTTCTTATGATTGGGATGTTATTTTATATTACTCCTACTGTAATTATTATGTTCATGTGATGACAGACCCTATTCTCTCTCATCAATCCATTTTGGAAGTTTTGAGTGGCGCCGTTAGGCTGCCGAACTTTCGTAAGAGATCTAACCACTCACTTTCTTTTTAAGTACTATCCTTTATGTCACTTTTTTTAAGCTCCTCTTTGTAATGTTGTGGGGTGTTCTTTTATATTACTCTTGCTTTAAATTTTATTTTAATGTGATGAGATACCCTATTTGATCTCATCAATCCATATTCGGATGTTTTATGTGGCACCGTTAGGCTGTCGAGTTTTCGTAAGGGATTTTTCATCTCACTTTTATTCCCGTGAGATTTATGATACATTTGCCACAAATTCCATTGAGTGGTGTATGTACTGCCCATTATTCTATTCTTTGTGTAATATACTTTCGTTTATGAGTATTTACATCAATGATCTATTGTCCTTCTTTTATGGGGTGTATGTTTTGAAAGACACCCAAGTCGGTAAGGGAACCATTCACCCTCCTCTTTTATAAAAGACTTCTTTTGTTGGGTCGTTTAATTTACATATTGTTATGTTGGGATATGTTCTCATATATCCTTATTGATGTAAATTTTATGTCCATGTGATGAGATACACTTTTTATCTCTCATCAACTCATTTTAATGTGATGCCTTTAGGCTGTCAAGGGAACTTTTTAACCCAATTTCGATTTCTTTGGGTTCAACATGTAGTCATTTAATATGTCATCCATTGAATATGTGTGAATGAACTTTTATTGTTTTACACTTAATATACACTTATATTGGGTGTATTTATATTTGTCACACATACTTTTGAGATTTATTTGTCCTTAATTTAAGTATACCTTCTGTATAAGGGATTTCATCACATTTGACATTCTTATTGAGGGTTCATTGTTGTTATGCACCAATTCACTCTTATATGGTGTATATACTGTCCTTTGGAGTATTATATCATGAATAAATTTATTCTCATGATATTAAAAAGTTCTGACTAAATTTTATTCCTCAATTATTGTATTCAAGTGTCTCTAATTTTGGTAAAACCCCTTTAACCAAAATGTCATTTTAAATGTTTTAATTATTTGTTCTTATTAATATCCATGTTTTCAAAATGGTTTTAAGGATTTATTTATATGTATATTAATGGTTTAAAATTTTAAGCATCAAGGTGATATGGGACACTTTGATTCAAAAATCTCATTATTAAATGTTTTAAATGGTTTTGGAAATGGTTTCTTTTTGAATGGATTCATTATTTCAATATACTAAAATGTTATATTGTGATTGAAATGTGGAAATGTTATGTTTCCTTTATGAATGATTTATGTGATACATTTATGTTATGGTTCTTGGGAATTGTTATGAAAACGGGTGGTTTCGTGATAAACTAAGGGCGGGTGAGCCCGATATAGCTATCCAATGCATTGGGTAACGCGAATGAGTGAAATGTTAAGGTTTCTCTGAAGAGATTTAGGGAATATACTGTGATGGGTATTCCAATCGTAACCAAGAGGGTTACTCCCTACATAAGAATGTTATGAATGCCTCAAGTTACCTTTATGTCTTATGTTTTCTATGATTTATTCATGATTTTATATGCCTATGATTTATGGGTAATGTGTGATTTCATTCTAATGTATATATGAACTCATGTTTCCTTTCCATATTTTTTATAACTCTTACTGAGCTTTTTATGCTCATCCCATGTTTTTGAAAATTTTTTCACAGGTCAAGGGAAAGGAACATGATGTGATGATAGTGTCAAGGATGTGTCAAGAAAGAATCCATGTAATATTTTAAATATGTTTCCATTGATGGGAAGAATGAATACTATCTTTTATGTAACCAATTTGTTTAAATATGGAATGTAATGCAAGTTTGATGATCTAATTCTCTAAAACTCTAAACCTGAAAAGATCCTCAATGTGTAATATTGTAATAACTCAAGATTAATTAAGGTTTATGGCTGGGGCCTTATAAATATTTTATTTATGTTCAAGTTTATTTTAATGAAAATTTTCTCCCAAAAATATTTATTCTCTAAAAAAATGAAATTTTCAAATTAAAAGGTATATATTTTATCAAGAAATGATTAAAAAGGTCCTTTAAAAATAATTTCACTTATAATATGAAATATTAATATTTATTTTATTATATATTGGGGATATGATCCAAGGAAAGTGTTATTATTATTCTTTTTTTTGGTTCAGGATTATGATCACACATTTATTTTGGAATCTATTTCACTTCAGTGGATTATACCATGATAAAATGATTATGAAACTAAATTATTTTCCTTGTTTGTTCTATGATAAATTTATTTTGGGTAAAGTCTCATTTAAAAATTGTGTGATAGGATAATGGATTTATAATAACTATTTAATTTCATGGGTTATGATATGATGTTTATGAAATCCATATATTATTATGTTTTAGGGTATGATGAATGTTTTATTATCTCATATAAGATGTATGTATGATTTTTTTTATTTGATGGGTGGTGCCAATATCTCCCTCCAATGAATTTTGTAATGATTTATACTTTATTATTATTATTGGGATTGAATGAGAATTGACCTTGTTTTCTAAATAGTCAGATGGAATGGAGAGATATCTAATTCAGTGTGTTAGAGATGGACTGATGAGTGAACTTGGTTCAGAATAAAAAAATTGAATAAGGGGTGATATTGGTTCCATAATACAAGACTGGAATGGTAATTGGCCTCATATTAGTAAAAAATGGGTAGAGTGAGTAGTAAACTCTGTTCATTATGACATGGACAGAATGAGGAGTGAAATTTGATCAATATGATAAGGTTTGAATGATAAGTGTAGTTGGATTAGTAATAAAGGGTCGGAATGGGAAGTGAATCTTGTTCAATAATATAGTGATGGATTGGGATGTGAACCCAGTTCAGTAACACATGGCTGGAATAATAATTGAATAGGGTTGGAATGGGGTGTGACCATGGTACATTATATGACTTTTTCTACTTATATGGTCTGGGAAGAAATCATTTACTTGAATGGAAGTCTTTTTATATATCTTCCATAATCTCATGTCTTTTTCATATTTTATGATTCAATGTATAATGTTATTGATTACCCTATGATTCTTGCCTTATGAAATGACCATATTTTTTCCATGACCATTTATTATTATCTTTGATATGCATGGTACGATAGTTTATTGATACAGGCATGTTATTATACCATTATTCTCATTACTATTATTATATATATCCTTATTTATTGTATTTGAGCATTTGAGCTCCCCCAATTCTTCTGTTTTCTCTTCCCTAGGTAAGAATGATATGTTGTATTTAAGAATAATAATGGGAAAGACCATAATGAGAAATGTTTAAAATATTTCCCCAAACTAGAAAACATTGTTAAATATTTCCAAAGACACTAAAATAGTAGGATTCTAATTATTTTTAATAATGTTCTAAATATTCATCTAAATTGATGTAATATAAATGTTTGTTAATATTGGGATTCTATAGTTGGTATCAAAGGAATGGTTTAGTGAACCACAAGAAACTACAATGAGAAAAATATATCGAGACCTATAGGGATATTTCTACAGGTTTTTATAGGGATGTCTCTAAGGATAACCCTCAAGTTTCATGGATTTAAATTAAGGTGTCGTAATATAGAAATACTATTAGCTTGTTTTGTTGATTATTTAGTTTTCCACTGTGACATTTTTCTATCACACTACACTTTATAGTTTTAATCGATGGATGGAATAATATAACTAGGTTAACTTTGATTGTGATTGAAAATTTGTTGATGATCAGTTAAATGGGATGATCATGGGAATGAAGGTTGTTGTGATCATACATAATCAGTTTTACAGAACAACATTATTAATATTCAACTTAAACATATCTAAAAATCACCACGAAAGAAAAATATGGGGGTCTTTAAGAGTTTTGGTATTGGAGAAAATATGGGAAAGAAGATTTGTTTTATTTTTTATTTAGAATGTGTTATAAAGAACCCAAGTGAATGAATTTGAGGAACAGGATGACGTTTTTACTGAATAAAATTTTTTCAAAAATTCTATACCAACACAGGGAAATGTAATATTTAGTTAGAAAAATAAATGAAAATATTGGCCTCTTTAAGTCAAAATTGATGGTTAAAATATTTAATTTCTGATTGAATGGATATTATGACAATTTGTGTCCCAGTTAGAATTATGATGAATAGAATCAACAAGGTGGTATAAAAAATGGTTATATTATAGATTATAATGATACTATATGAGAAATGTAAAAAGAAATATTTATTGAGTAATAATATGAGGAAGAATTTTTAATGGATTAAGGAACATGTTGAATAATTTATGTTTTTATGTAATTGTATTAAATAATAATCTTATAAGGATTTTTCATTTTATAATTTTTCACTGATTACATAGTAGAATAGATATAATGGATTGGACGGATTATATAACTGGTGTAATTAAAATGTGATGTCCACTAAAAACACATGATTAAAGGAAATAAGAACCTTAATATTATTACAATGTTAAAATAATGATGTTTTAAAAATGATATTTTGGATATGAATAAGTAAATCGAAAGATATTGATTAACTTGGAAAAAATTATGGTTTTTGAACTTTCAATTTATGATATGATTAATTAATTTTTTAACAGTGTTAGACATATAGAATATATGAAGTAATATTTAGAATAATTAGACAAGCATGTTTTTATTATTTATTTTTTGTAATTTAGGTTATTAACATGTTTCTAAAAAACACATGATGAAGGTATTCACATTTATGGTATATGAAAAATATGTTTTTTGTCATGATGTTTTGGGGATTAATGATAAGTTTTTTTTGAGATATTTATTGACCTTATTTATAATGATTTGGAATTCCATTATTCAAAAGGTCCATAAAGTAAACCATTTATAAAATGTTTTATGTAAATCTTCGAAGGATATTTTAGAGATAAAATTACGATCTCACCATATGTGGATTTATAAATATTTTATAACTTGTGATAACCCTTTTATGATAACTAAAATCAGATGCAATCACTTATCTATCTATTTATGGATCTCATTATATGATTAATCTTTAGGAATGAAAAATTATACATCATTTCATTGAATAAGTGTTTAAGTGGAAATTGATTAAGAAGAAACACTGAATTATAATATCATGTAATCTTGTAATTATATATTCTCATGAAAATTCATAAATTATAGTGAAATGGGTCTTGAAATAAAACGTTGCTCAATTATAATAATTTGGGATGATATCAATGACCTCTTTTATGCTTTCTCAATTTATGGTATTGTGATTTTCAACTTTCTCAAGATCACCTACTTTATTTTAATATATTATCTTTATTAATCTCTTTTATTATTTATGATTTTATCCATGTCCCTAGTTACACATTTCTCTTATTTTATTATATAGAAAAACCTAGTTATGATTTACTTTTGAAAACATTATATTTCTAACTTTCTCTTTTTAAATAAATTTTAAGTTATAATTTTGACTATGTGGGTTTCTATGGATTGAACAAAAAAATATAAATCATTAAAAACCCAGAGGAATTCAAGTGGTTGAATTCATTTTAATGGGGGTTGAATTTAACTCCTTGATATTTTTGGAAATATTTGTTTTCCAAATTAATTTTTCCTTTTCAATATTCTTCATTTCACAAAACTCTAAATAAATCTTATGTTATATGAAAGAAATATGTTTGGATTGTGTTTAAAATGACCCAAATTTAATATTTCACAGCATGAAACAGTTATTTTTTCTTATGGTATACAAAAATTATGATTGGCTTATATTAAATATATTATTGATTCTCATCGATAGGTTTCCTTTCACCCAAGTACATGTTTTACTTAACACAAATATATGATTAATATTATTATTCATATGTTATTATAGTTATCACATAGCCATTAGAATGAATTTTATGAATAAGAATTAATTTACTAAGAAAATATGATTTAAACATGTATACAAATTGAGTCATTTGGTTATGAATAAATAAAAGTGAATGTAATATCTATTTTAAAATATGAAAAATAATTCTCTAAAAAACTGATTTTCTATGTACTGAAAATATTTTATATCAATAAATAAATAAATCAACTTTTGATTAATTTTTTCAATAATTTTTTTATATTATATATTCAATGTATATTTTTGATATTCATCCAATAGGTTTTATAAGTATAAGATAATAATAAATCTAATTTTATGAAATAAAAATTTATATTTCCAAAAGGTAATATTACCACCTTTTAATGGAGAACCCATTTTAAATCTAATTTTTTACACCTATAAAATGCTAATTTGAAAAAAAAATTAATTTTTATGGGGAATAGCAATATTTACATTGGGTACATTTTTTTATTTTTATGAGATGTATAATTGTTTTGATGAATAGTTAAAATAACATCATTTTAAACAAAACATTCTTTTAAATATAATTAAATTATATAGTAATGTATGTTAAATTTTTTTAAAATTAATTTAAAATAAAATATAAATTAATTACTCTAATTTAGATAAATGGAACTAATTTCACATTTTAATTGGATATAAAGACATTTCAATCCTTTGGACATTTTCTCTTCAAAAACATGTCTTCTCTTCCCAAATTTGGGATTAATATTAAATTAATATACGTGAAATTTTTTATTAGAATTCCGAAAAGGGGATTTTATTTATGAAATAATAACAATTTATAATTTCTATTAAGGTAAAATTATTATTTTACTATAGCGACTAGTGAATTTAATTTAAATTATTACATTGATTAAGGTCAAAATGATATTACTAGTGGATAAAATTTAATAAAAAATGAAAAACTGACCAAAACTATAGAATGAAGGGAATTTTATGTCTATATGTTGAATCATTCCACACTTTTATTGAAAATGGAAAACTATTGGAAGTAGAGGATATAAGTTAGACCTATCAAAAGTTTTTTCCATTTTATATTTACAATAATGCCACTCCTCCTCCATTATAAAAGGACACTAACATGATCATTTTCCCCACCCCTCTCAAGCCAAATTATGTTAGATAACCCCTAAAATATCTACTCGTAAATTTCATCCCCTCATCCGAGAGGCCTAAAATAATGAATATATCCTATAGGGGAAGCACTTTAGTTGAAACCAAAATGAGTTACCCCAAGAATAACCAACATCATTCTATAAGATCTTTTGTCTTATCGTACCTTTAAACCCAATAAATGCTAAATATTATAGTATTATATAATGACAATTGTATTCAAAACATACATAGAAATTTATATTCAATATTGTAAACCTAAATGTACAAACACATCCATCAAATGGGTAACGAACTTATAGTTTGTGTGTATGAAGAACTAGCACCTCATGAAATAATGTCATCCATTTTTTCAATTACAACCAATAATGGTTGAGAATTAATATTTAAAAACTATTATTATATTACATATATGATATTTGAGATGTATTAATAATTAATTAATTATTATATAAAACATACAAGCATTATCTCCATTTAATGTAAATACGATAACTTAATTTTTGGACATATGGACTACCTCTTCCTCAAAGATATAGGATTCATTCACACATTACATGAAATGTATTAATGATAGTTTTTTTAAATTTTTATGATATATATGAAATAATAATATTACTTTAATTAATATATATATATATATACATATTTTTCATTTAATTTCTTACTTTTAGTATGAAATTAAAATGTAAGCAACGTTCATGTGTATGTACGGCATACCGTCTCCATGAACGGTGTATTCCATTTCATATTTATATATATTTTCTATATGAAATTAATGATTTATATAAATAATATATTTGATATATTAATTATGATTTATATTATATAAATAAGTGAATAATGATCTTTTCAATAGGATTGTGAATAAAAGTTCAAAACATAAATGAAAAATAGAGAGGATAATACCTGAAATGTAACATTAACATAGAATTTTTAATAAACAAGAAACATAATGTCATAATAAAATAATATATCGTATTAGATATAATAATATAAATATATTGTTCATTTATAATAATCTTTTATTTATTATATTATATATTTGAATCTGTACGATGACATTTAAGACATAAGGTAAGGGATTTATCATATCACTTTAATTTTTATGAGATATGTGATATTTTCACAACATATTCTTTTTATGTGATGTATATACTATCCTACAACATATTTTATCACTGATTTAATTTTTTTAATTATATTAAATATTTTAATTGATTTTATTCTTTCCATGTCATCACAATTCAAAAGTTACTCATGCAGTAAAGGAATCTCGTCTCACATTTTTTATATTTGTGAGATACATTCCTTATTCACAAATCATTATCATTATATGGTGTATAAAAATCCAATTAATTAATTAAATTATTTTATCCTTAATTTTATTTTTATTTACATATCCATTTAATTATCTCTCTTTCATGGGTTTTATGGTTCAAAACATACTATCATGAAAAAGTAAATTGTCCCAAATTGACTTCTTTGAGACACACTCCTTGTTATACACTCGTATTATTTTTTAAGTCTTTTAACCACCATTTAACATGTTATATAATTAATTTTCATCTTTTACTTTTATATTAATCATCAAGTAATGTTATTATTTCATGCGTTTTATAATTTAATTCTACCAATGTGGTAATTATTTATTTCAAAAATCACAAAATTTATTGTGATAGATTGTGGTTATAATTTCGTTGAAGAAATAATCTGATCAATAATAAATCTCATGAATTTTATTCTCCTCTAGTTTTTCATGATATATTCTAGTATTAAAACTATTCTACCACTCATAAGTAATTAAAATGTTTAAGAAAATGCTTTTTGTAAAATCCAAAATTATATCTCTCTTTTGTCGGAAATTTATTAACTCAAAAACCATGTCTTTAATGAAAGATGATTTAAAACTAAAAAATATTTTGGAGTAAAGTTTTAAATTATTTTAATATAACCCTATATAGTTTTCATTCATATTTTTAAAGAAATATTTTTCTAACTCTATTATATTCAAGAAATGTTTTTTTAAAAAGAAATAATATTTTCCTCAATAAATGTTTTAAATGATTATTTCAAAATAAATTTTCATCTATGATGATATAATTTTATGTATTTTATTATTTATTGGGGATAGGATCCATGGATACCATTATTAATCTTTTTTTAATGTTTTTTTTATTATGGAAATTTTCTTATAGAACCTATTTCTATTCCATGGGATATAAAATGATAAATTGATTATAAAACCCAATTATTTTCATGGGTTATTATATGTCAATATTATTGTGGAACTTATATCTTTTCCACATGTTATAATTAGATAATTTTTTTATATTATCCTTATTAGTTAAATGGTAATTAAATAATGTTTATGAAGCCCATATCATTTTATGGGTCTTGATATGACAAATGTTTCATTATCTTATGGAACATGTATTTTTTATTTTATTATGTTAAGTGTGGACCTATATCATAGTCAAATGAATTGGGTAAATATTTATATCCCATGACTATGAAAGGGATGGAAGGAGGAATGAAAATTGTTCAGTAATAAAGGTCTAGAATGAGGATTGATCTTGGTTAAGTATTATAGGAATAGTAGGATAACTAAACATAGTTCCAAATGATAGGCCTAGAAAAAGAAGTGAAATTAGGTAAGAAATAAAGTGCTAAAATATGGAGTGAACTAATTTTCATAATATAGGGATTAAATGAGGTTGTATTTCATTTCATTATGATAGGAATGAATGTAGGAGTGATCTTGGTTCTGTAATATAGTGTTGAAACAATGTGTGAACTCGGTTTTATAATCTGGGGATGGAATGGGAAGTGAACTATGTACAATAATACCTGGTTTGGATGGGATTTGAATGTAGTTTCATTTATATGGTTGGAAAGGTAATTGATCTTGGTTAAGTAAAACATAGATGTAACATGGAGTGAAACCTATTTTGTAATGATTTTTTTCCACTAAGATCGTCTTCGTACTAAGGATTGACAACTATGGAAATAATATTATTTTTCTCCGACATTCCCTTTTCATATTCCAATGTAATGAATAAATGGATTATACATTCCATAGCTATATTGTTAATGTTATATATACTAACAATATTTTTTCCATTACTCTTGATAATGATCTTTTATAAGATGTGTATGATCCTATAGCGATACAATCATGTTCTCATACCCTTATGCTAATGATTACACTTAGATATCTCCCTATTTACCCCTACTGAGATATTAATATCAACCCAATATTATGTTATCTTTCCCTTTTTTAAGAATAAAATTTATATGAATTAATAATAAATGGTAAGATCATTATAGGATATAATGATGATATTTCAAAATACTAGAAAATTGTTTCTATGTTTCCAAAAACACAAAACTATAAATGCCCTTTGGAAACTATTTTTTAATGTGATAAATATTAATATAAAATTAGATAATATCCATTAATTTTATGCTTGTTTCATGATAAAAATAATATCAGGAGAAATTAAGATTCTCTGGAAGCCATGATATTCATGAGATGTTGATAGTTGAATGTCCATCCTCATTTTTAGACTCCTCTTTTTATTATACTTTCATATAGAAGAATATTTTTAGTAATATACATAAACTATTTCATACCTAATATAATTTATAACAAATTAATTCCCCTAAAAAAAGGAAAAAAGTTAAATTAAATCATTAGGACCTTTATCATATCATTCTATGTGTACCACCAAAATAAAATGTCATTATATAATTAATTATAACCCCACAATTGGACAATAAATATTCTTCCTGAAATTGGAATTATCACATTCATGAAATAATCATAGTTTACACAATTTGAATAATATTTTTTGTAAAAACATAAATCTCCTTCATTTAATCATGAAAATTTTATTCAAGGGTTTAATTCTACATGCTCACGATTATTCATAGTGTGAATTCATGATTTTTAGAGTGAACAAATTTCATAGAGAATGTCACAAATAGAATCTAGTATCTATTGAAACTGGAACCCGACCGAGCCCATGGAATGTACCAAAGGGAGTTACCTATTTCCATTGGCTACCATAAGTACCCGGGTATTAGAAAAAATGTTTTTGGAATGATTAACCCGAGTTATGATACATAAGACATCCAATTATGAAGAATAAATTATATCTGAAAATTCTATCGAAAAAAGTATTAATTAGTATTAATAACTAATAAGAAGTTTTTTAACTTTTTAATAGAGATCCAAAACTACAAAAATGAAAGCAAAAAAATTCCATTGACTTCCAGATGACAAGGGGTCATCACCCACGAGCTGTCTCCACAACATCGCACCACAGAAGCAAACTAACAACTAGAACCGCCATATCTGAAAGCTTTTCCCTTAACTATGTCAAACATAATTAATATTAGTTACACCCTAATATATAAATGTGGTGTGAGTATAATCCCAATAGTATACTAGCCAATTATTCCTCATGATAATATTTCTATGATAAAAAACATGGAATTGTTATAAATAATAAATAGTAGCAGTAATTTTTATAGGTGTATCTTCTTAATTAAAATTGTTTTCAAAGATGGTAAATTTAATGAATGAGTAAATTTAAACAAAACATGAAATCTTCTGATTTTTTCATCCAAATACACCCTAAGAGAATTATATATACCAAATATTCAATGAGCACCATGCACAGGAACACCCCTAGTCAATAGTTAATTGTGATCCCCAAGTACCTCATATCTTAGTATGAAAGTAACCATAACAATATCCCTTATCATGAATGAGACACCAATTGGGAACATACCCATAATATAGTGTTCCCTAATCATCATCATTATTGTTTTGTTATTGTTGTCATCGGTAGACATTCTATGTGAAATCGGGAAAGATCCACTCCGGATCACTAGCGTACTAGTACACGTTCGCCACCTAGGATTTCCTCTTTGGGATAAAAAAAAGTTCTACAGGCTATAAAATGTCATTTACACATAAAAAATTCACTTCAGGTTATAAATAGTCAAAATAGTAGCTACACAAGCTTTTTACCATTCATATAACTTAATTATACACATATGATTTCCATGAAAAGATTTCAGAAGTTATAAAAAACTATTCACATAAAATTCATTCACAAAACATATTTTCAAACAAATTAGTACCGATAATAATCCAAAATATAATTTTCACCACTGATGTACTTTTATAAAACCATTCCATGAATTTTAAAACAGTACCAATTGATACAACATTTAATGCACATGTAAAAAAACCATTTTCATACAAAATTGGTACTTAGAAATCAACCACTTAAAAATGTTACGAAAAATTGTTTTTTTCATGCAAAAAATCAATGTGGAACATAAATAAAATATAAATCCAGCAAGCTATGTCCTTATACAATGCTTAATCATGAAATCACCTACAATAGATGTTAAAAAACCCCAAATCTTTGAGTGAAACTTCAATTGAATCACCACCATACCACAAGGGAAATAAAATAAACCCTAACCATAAATATCAAATAGTGAAAAATAAAATTAAACCCTAGGTATGAAACCCTAGTTTTTGGGCATTTGGAACTTCAAGAAGGAGGGGAGAAAGACTAAAGAAATAAAAGTAAAAAAGAGTGGAATTCAATTACATGATAAACCTTGAAGAAATCTCTCCAAATACACCAATATTTTAATCACCAAGAAGAAAAAATTGAAATCGAGGTTCACGTAAGGATGAGGATGTCATGTGGGTACTGAAATGGGGGAAAAGAGTTAAATATTAATGATTTATGAAAGAAAAACATTATCTTTTCAAATCTTGATGTTTTGACAATCCGTGAAGAAATTCTCCCTAATTTACATTGATGATGATATTTAATGAAGAAAAATTGAACATGGGTGGGAGACTATGGTTTTTGGGCTTGAGTAATATGTTTAATGACCGAATAATATTAAAAAACGAATGATTTGTAAACGAAATGAATTATTTCCTTAAATCTGGAAATAAGGTCATGGGTTGGCCTAATGACTGAATAAATCACCCAAATCTACCATGATTTTGAGTTTCTTAGTGATATAAATTGATATGCTGGTATAAATAGATTAGTGTAGGATAATTGTGATGTTTATTGGATAAAAAATGTTTACAATTAAAGAGTTACAAAAAATTGTTTTTAAATCTTGAAATGGGGTCAATGTTTGGCCCAAATCTGGAAGATAGAACCGTTTTCGCCAAAAATTATTGGAAAACCCATGAAAACAAAGAAATAATATAAATTACATGAAAAATACCATTTAAATTGGTTATGAATATGAAAATTTTCTATAGAATAAAAACTTTCTACCATAGAAAATTTATCTTAAATTCGGATCATATAAGAGAATCTGAAACTTCTATTCGACACAAGAATTATACTCCCATATATCATGACCATCGCCCCAATAATACTAGAGTAGTATAATGAGAGTAATATTATTTCCTTAATGAACATTTTCTCAAGATTCCCCAATACACTTTTGTCACTCAACCACAAATAGTACCATTTCCAACTTCAACTCTTCCCAACTCAAAACATAGGACATGTCCTCATAGTATTTTTTTAGTTGGGAAACATGGAACAAATAATTGATCGATGTAATATGAGAGGGAAAACCTAACCATTATTCCACCTTACCTATCCTATCAATGAGATCAAATGGTAAAACATACATTAGTGTAAGCTTCCCTTGCTTACCAAGACAACAATGACACAAGGGATGTTCCACTTTCAAGAGAAACCGGTCACCCATAGAAATCCCCAAATCTAGATTCTATTTATCAAAATAAAACATGTATCAACTATGTTCTATCAAAAATAATAATCCAATCAACTAATCCTAATTTGAAGTCTCTTATACAACACTCAATCCTAGCAGCAAGGTCTCACCCACCTACACCCAACACAACAGAGATCTCTATGGTCGACCATAAGGTGCCTAAAAAATGAAATTATTATTAAGGATTAGTAAATATTATTGTAGAAAAAATCATCCAATACCAAATGTAAATCCCATAAAAATTGATATCCCACAGACATGACTGAATCATGTCTTCCATAATTTGATTAGCCCGCTCTGTCTAATAATCCGTATAAGGGTGGTATACCGTACTCAACTTAATATGCAAACCAAATGCCTTATGAAGGACACTGCAAAACGTTTTGGTAAAACAAGGGTCCATATCTGAAACCATGGCTCATAACACCCCATAGAGCCCCACAACTACCTGCATGTACAACTGGCCAAATTCCTACAATTTGGTTGAATCTTTGATCAAAATGAAATTTTCCTATTTGGTTAGATGTTCAATCACCGCCCATATATTATTCTTTCCATGAGGTGTATGAGACCATCCAAATAAGAAATCCATGGAAACTTCATCCCACATCTTAGTAGGAATGGGTAACAGATGAGGAAAACCAGAGTGCCTTTGATGCTCTACTTTCACCTACATACTGGAATAGAATCTTGATACGAAGTTAGCTATGTCTCGTCTCATGTGTGGCCAAAAAATATTGTGACAAACCTAATAATACATCTTGGAAACACTAGTATGGACAAGCCTCTATTCATGGATTCTATCCTACATCCCCACCTTCCGCAAAGACAGCATTACCACTAGAAATCCCTTGAAGCACAAGATCACCTTAGAAGACAATGTCCAATCAGAAGATGTCTCCCCACGATGAAGAAACTTCATAGACTGCTAACACAACTCATCACTGGAAAACTCTTATTGAAAGAGATATAAAAGAGAAAGATTCAACTGATTTCTCTCCATTAACGGAGCTTTATTGTGCTATTTAGACTCCAGGTGCATCTCGGTAAAGGTCCCCATCAAATACCACTCATTACTGAACTTACTCTAAGCGTGAACTAACACTCTCCAACTTAAGGCATTTGTTACAAAATTACCCATTATTGGGGAATAGAGGATATAAAATTCAAACCCCTATAGGAATTAAATCTAGAGACACTACCTCAAATTGAGATATTTATGTGACAAGATATATGCCTGGATTTTATGATCATAACAGACAAAAACATTATCCCCAAATATATCGTGATGTGATGTCATAAAAGAATGCTTCACCAATGGAATGTCCAAGTCATGTGTCAGATAATTCTTTTCATGTGGTTAGAGTTGGCGAGCGCTTGATTCTACCACGTGATCATCCTACATAATTACACACCCAAGACTCCTAACTAAAACATCACAATAAACCACATTGGCCTTTCCAGATACATGAAAGATCAACATGAGGGAATTTGTCGAATGCCACATCAACTCCTCAAAGGATGAATGATATTCTGGGCCCCACATAGACTTCAGCCAAATCCTATTGAGTACGGTCATAGGAGAAGAAAGGTGATGGAAATAAAAAAAATATACAATAGTATACTCCCGATCCAAGGAAACAACACATCTCAAACACATACTTTGGATCCTTCGTTGACTTCACGACAATGATCTTCTTGAGATCCTCTAAAACTCTCTACTTCTAGATCACATGACCCAGAAACATCACCTATAAAATCTAGATGTTTTTCTTGGACCACATTGAATAAAGAAAGTGATCCCACAAAGTGCCCAAAATGATCCAAAATTAATCCTCATGTTCCTCCTAATATCCATAGTAAAATAGGATGTCATTAATGAATACCATGAAAAAAGAGTCGAGATACTGGGGGAACAACCTATTCATGAGTTCCATGAAGACCTCTATAGTATTGGTCAAACCAAAGGTCATGAACAGGTACTGAAAGTGGTATAACCTACATTGGATGGTTATCTTCATGATATCAACCTATTTTACCCTATGTTGGTGGTAACATGAACACAAGTCTATTTTGGAAAACCTTGTTTTCCCCATTCAACTAATCAAACAAATCTTCTAATTAGTGAAACTAATATTTTTACTTGATGGTTACCTTGTTCAGCATCTGGTAATCAATAAAAAATCAGGGGGACCATTTTCCCTTCATTGAAAAAATAGGAGGAGACCAAGGAGAGGCGATCAAGTGAAGGAATATTTTTTATTCCAAAATGTATAGATTTATCCTTAGTTCCCTAAACTTGGTGGGGGCCATAAGATATGAGGGAAAGGATATTAGATGTGTTCTCGGTGCTAAATCGATCGAGAACTCGATGTCCCGCTATGGAGGAAATCCTAGAAAATCATCTAGAAATACCTCTATGAACTCTTCAACCACATGAGGTAATCCACCACCAAAAGAACTAAAATCATCCTCCAGTGAATGTGATGGAAACTAAACGATATGATTCCCATAATCCAGGTGTGGAGGTCTGCATGATCTGACTGAGGATCTCATCCCCCCTGAAAACCCTGTAGACTTCCATCAGGTGTCATGAATCTCACCCACCACCTATTCTAATTGATGTGTGTGTGAAAGTGCACCAGCCAATCCATGACATGTATTACATAAAATATATTCATATCTAGGACTAGTATGTCCCACTCCATCTCAACCCCTGACATGTGTAGGATCAAAATAATGAATGTCTATGCTCAATATACATGAAGGGGTGAACTGTATTCTTTAATAATTACTTGGTAAACATTAAAGTTTAGTTTAACAAAGTTAAACAAACATTCACAAAACCTATTGAAGAAACATTTTATAAAACTTTTCAACATTAAGATAAAAGATTAAGAAATATATTCATAAAAAAATATTCTACCTTAATGTTTGTAGAATCTATAATATAATCAGAGTAATAGAATTATAATGTATAAGAATGTTATATATTATAACTTTTACAACGTTAAGATTACAACGGAAATAAAACAACTTAAAATAGAAAAAATATAACAATAACATTATTTTAACCCAAAGAGAAGGGTATCCACCAACCATGGATAAATGATCCTTTATTAATACATTCAACAAAGTTTGTCTTACCCAAGCCCTGGTAAGCCCTCAATCCGATGATCAGTATCTATCGTTCTATCCCCACAAGCCCTCGATTTTGATGGAAATCAGAACCTATATCTTCCAAACCCAGAATCCCATGATCATCATGATCGGAGTATACATGAATATTGTTTTAACAAGTTGTTCACACCCAAACATGTTTTTCACGAAATTCAAATGAATCACTAAGAGTTGAAGGAGCCTCTCTCTAGAAATCAATTCACAAATTTCTCTCCTTTTCATTCACTATTCATCCTTGTTCATTTCATTATTCAAATGAACATGTTTTTATAGGCAAGGCATCCCAACAGTCAGCTCCGCTCCAATGGTTATATTTTACTTAAATTTAAGAGGGCCATGGAACTGTTTCAAACATACAATGGTTAGTTTTTATCTAATTGTATGACATCACTTCAAGTGTAAGAAACGATGTTAAGTTAATGATGAGTGTTATGTTAGAAAACATCGAATCTGATAATATTGGAATGATACATTAAAAAACTCTAACAATTCTAAAAAAAATAGACTCTTAAGAAAAATAGTATCAAGAAAAAATATTAATAAGGAAAAGTAAATCTGATTGTGAAACTGGTATCTCATTTGTTTCGGAATCAAAATCATAATATCAGAATCACTTATATACCAGATTCAGTATCTTAATGATGGTATCACTTATACATCGGAATTAGTATCACAATGACCATATAACTTATACATAAGAATCGGTATCACAATGATGGTATAACTTATATACCTGAATCGGTATCTCAAAGACAATATCACTTATAAATAAGAATCGATATCACTTATACCCCGGAATCGGTATCACAAAGGTGGTATGAAAAATATATAAATCTAACAGAATGGAAAATTATAATAATACATTTGTATGTATAATATAATGAAAAATAGTATGATACATATGTAAGTATAACGGAATGATAATTCTAGATCTTCAGAAAAAACAGAACTTAAGAAAAAATTCAAAAAATAAGTAAAAGTCTACGTGATTTTCAAAATATAAGACCATAAGAATGGGAGAAGTCATAAGATAACTTTATTGAATCAAAAATCTCCCCCTTTTTGGAAATCACAAACCAAATTTTTAAGGAATAATATATTGAATAAGAAAAACAAGTATGAAAAAATTATCACCCCCTTTGAATAAGATTTAGGTTGAATAAAACTAACACCCCCTTATGTTATGTTTTTTCCCAATGATAAAATTATTTATCTTTGGTGTCTGGTATTCTTTCCAATGAAAATATACCCCCTTAGATAAACATCTCTTCTTAGAAGAAAAATCCACCTTACTTGGTCATTATCCTTTCTTACCATACTCTCCCTGAATATATTCTCCTCCTTGGAGATATTAATTAAATTATTCCATTAAATAAATTCTCCCCCATTGTAATTTTCAAAAAGAGGGAAAAATAATAATGGATAAGTATAAGATGTACCTGTAAGTTTAATAAATCATACTTTCGAAAACAAAAGAAAGATATTCCAGAAGCTTCTTAAGAAATTGTTTGAAATATGGTTTTGATAACAACAAAACATCAGAATGTAAAAAAAATCACCCATCAATATTCTTCTAAGACAATATTTTCTTTATAAATGATTTATGATTCCTCACTACCTTATGATCTCATTAAAACTTCTTCAATAAGATATTTTGATCCAGATTCTTCTTTTCGAATAACAAGATTCTATATTCTTGAGCAGCCACCTTTCTCTCTAATTCAGCTCTTACTTCCTTCTCAATACTAACAGATCGGAAAATAGAAATGAGGTAACTAGATTTCTTAGAGATTGATGCATTGACCTTGTTGAACTCATTTTCACAAGTATTGAATGCTCTATTTGTTGAATCCATAAACTCATCAAACTATATTAGCTCTTTATTGATAGTTTTGGTAGGATTAAAGACTTTATTACAAGTCACATTATGATATTTTTAATCAATCAAAAGATTAATAAAGTCTGCCTCCTGGTTGACCACTATTTACATAAGAATATTGGTCGATTCTATCTTTTGATTCATGGTTTTTGGAATCATTTGACTCCGGGCATCTATTTTCACAAGAACCAGAATGGTGATGACAAACATTCTTAAGGATATCTTGACATATTCATGTTCAACAGATGAAGAGGATTGAAAACCCGAAACAAATTTTATTTCTGAGCTCCTATTGGAGTTAAGGAAACTGAATTTTCAATTATCTTATATGGACTTGTGAGGGGTTTCCATTTCGGATGAGTCAACCAAAACACTATTACCTTTGATAGGATTTCAAACTAGAGATTGTTCATCTGAAACATGGATAAGATTTAGATCTCTTTGTTCATCTTCTTCTTCTTGAAACTCTTCTCCTTCACCACCTTGATTATCAACCTCTTCTTTCTTGTCTTCTTCCACTTCAGTTTCTACTTTTTCTTCTTTTTCAACTTGTACTTATTCTTCAACTTCTACATCTTACTCAACTTCTACTTCTTCCCCGTCATTAACTTCAACTTGTTCTTCGACTTGTTCTTCTAAAACAGATTTAGAGATTGAACTCGATGTAGTTCCAATTGAGTCTTCCAGATCTCTTAAAACATCATCATAGTCTTCTTGAACTATCTGATCTTCTATTTCTTGAATAGGTTTTGATAATTATAGAACATTCTTGGATTTTAGAATTTCCAGAGTGGAAACGAGTTTCTTATGAACAACTTTAGATACTTTTACTTGTTGAGATTTATTTTCAATAGATTTTAGAAGGGACTAACACACTTGAGATTCCATGGATTTCATCATCAGGATATTCTTCTTATTTTCTTTCTCATGTTTTTTAGCTTCCTTGATTCTTATGGTCTTAGCCTATACAAGGTTTAAACCAAATAAAGGATATCCTTACATTCTGGTAGCTTCCATTTCTCTCAACTTTTCAATTATTGCATCGGAATAGACTTTAAGTTTCTTTGTAGGAGGAGGAGATGATACCAGGACATCAGGAACTGGTATAGGCATGCTAGTTTCTTCCTGTTTTCTTTTCTTGGGTATGAATTTTGATGATTCTGGAACATGTCCATGGTTCTGGAGAACCATTTAATCAAAATCCTTGGATTCTTATATTATCTCTACCTTTATTCTTCTTAGAGTATCTTCACTAAGTAAGAGAATCTAGAAAGTCTATGAGACTAATCAACATGGAATATTCAACTCTTGAAGGCACATGAAAACTATCCAGGAGACAGCTGTCGGATATATAAGTATATGTGATCTGACAGATCCACCTTTTATTTTCTGGATGGTTAGAAAGATATACATCACAAAGTTGATCTTCCTCAAGATGACGAGAATGTATAACAAAAAGATGTCACATATGTTAGAGAGTACTTATCTCCTTTTTTGGTATAATAAATCCTTGCATCCCGAGAGCTATAATATTATGGTTTGTTGAAAGATTATTAATATTCATATTCTTAACATACTTGATACCAAGATACTCCAAAGATTTGTCTTTTTGAAAAGAACCTTCATTCTAGAGAGTTTTTTAGAGCAAAGAATAGCTTCCCCTTTATACATAATGTTAAAAAAAATTCTACCATCTTATAGGGGACTGTAAATGTCTTATCATAACATTTTAACATAAATATATCCTTACCATACTTTTATAAGAAAGTAACATATTCATATAACTAAATAACTATGTCAGGATAAACGGGATCCTAACTTTTCTCCTTAGCCACAGAAACACATTCCCATCTATTAGTTCTTATCACCTTAGAGATAAGGGAGTAATATTTTGCAAAAAGTTAGGGAAAATAAACCTTTCCCTAAATATTGAAAAATCATTTATTTCCCTGGTGATAGACATCTGATCTGCTGAGGAATAAAGATTCATTCGGGTGATAGAGACAAAATAATCTGAATGAAAAAATTGATGGCAACAGAGCGTCGACACAGAGATCATTATGGATGTTGCAGTTCTTATAAACAAGGCACCCCTTATATAGACGAGGGCTAGGAAATTTCAACTTCTATAAGATAATCAAATGGCTAGAAAAATACCTGATCTGACCTAACAGTGGAGGATGATTACAAAAATGAATTCCAATCTTTTGAAGTAAAGTAAACTGGAATTTAAAATTTTGAAAAACCAACAACTAAAACTTATGATACGAACATAAATATTACTGAATTGTACCTTTTATAATCCTCAATGGAATTTATCGATATTATAATAATTCTCTTTAATGTTTTAAAATTCAATATTTCAATATATAAATTTCCAATACCAAAATTTCCAATACCCAAATTTCCCATACTAAAATTTATAATACCGAAATTTCTAATACCAAAATATCCAACAATGAAATTTCTAATAAAAAAATTCCAATAAAGAAATTTCAAATACAATAATTTCATAATAAAAACATAGGTAAAGATAAAAATTTAAAAAAAATCATAACAAAAGAATAAAAAATCAAGCAAATGTACTCCCCCTAAAATAAATAGTAGGTTAATGTTAGGATATGATTTAAAAAAGAATTAGTTATGAATGATTATCTTAAAGAGATCATTCATAGATTTTGTTTATTTTATTCAGATATATTAGAAGATAATGGTTTTGTAAAAATATCAGCAAGTTATTTTTGCATTCTGATGAATTAAAGAATAATATTTCCATTAAGTGTGTGATCCCTAAGAAAGTGATTTATATTATCTATGTTCTTTGAATGAGAGTGATTTTACAGGTTTTTAGATAGATCAATGGAACTTTTGTTGTCACACATTATATGAGTTTTAGTAAAACTCATTCCATAGTCTCTGTGTGTGTGTTGCATCCAAAACACTTGAGCACAACAACTTCCACCTGCCACATATTCAGCTTCAGCATTGGAATGTTATATAGAATTTTGTTTCATGCATGACCAAAAATCTAAGGAATCTCCTATAAAATGAAAAGTTCCAGATGAACTTTATCTATACATTTTACAACAACCAAAGTCCGCATTTGAAAAAAAATTATTTTCATAATTATTTCCAGAGGAATAAAAATGTCCCAAATCTAAATTTCCCGTTATGTATAAAAAAATTCTTTCCACTACCTCTAAATGAAATTCTTCATGATTTTCTTGGAATCATGAACATTAGAATACTGAGAAAATTAATTCAGTTCGACTAGTTGTTAAGTAAAGTAAACTTTCTATCATCCCTCTATATGATGTCTGATCAAAAGGTTTCCCTATTTCGTTAATATCAAGAGTATTATAGGTTCTAATATGAGTAATTATACTCTTATCATTATCATATCAAAGCTTCTTAACAAGGTCATTAATATAATTATTTTGAGATATTTATGTTCTCTCTAGTTTTTGAGAAATTTGAAAACCAGGAAAAATTGAACTCACCTATCATACTCATCTCAAACATAGATTTCATAAGATTCACAAAGGAATTAGTTAAGGATTACTGGGTTGATCTGAAGATGATTTCATCAACATAAATTTGGACAATAAAAACATCTTTATTATTTTTCATAAAAAAATGTTGCATCAGTAGTTTCTTTAACATAGTTATTTTGAAGAAAAAATCATGAAAGTATATCATACCATGCTTTAGGGGCTTATTTAAGTCCATACTGAGCTTTGGTATGTTTAAAAACATGATTAGGATGTTTTGTATCATCAAATCCAGGGGGTTGATCTACATAGACTTCCTCATGTACATAACCATTAATAAAATCACACTTTATATCCATTTGATAATATTTAAAATTAAAGAATGTAACAAAGGGTAGAAGAATATGAATAGATTCAAGTCTTGCTACTGGAGAATATGTTTCTTCATAATCTATTCCTTATTGTTGATTATAGCCTTTGGAAACTAATCATTCTTTATTTTTAATAATAACTCCATTTTCATCATATTTGTTTCTAAAAAACAAATTTACTCCAATATCCAAAGTTTCCTTTGGTTTCTCAACCATGGTCCAAAACTAATTTTTTACAAATTCCTTGACTTTATCTGGCATATACATTATAAAATCTTCATCACCCAATTATTATTTAGGAGTCTTTGGTTAAAATTGATAATGAAAACCAACATTTTCAACATCATTGCTTAAAAAAATTCTAGTTCTTACTGGTTTTTTAGCATTTCCGTTGATATTATCACTGGGATGATTTCTAAGTAACATCTGACTAGAGTTTTGAAAGATGTGATTATCAACATATGGTAGAAAATCTTCTTGAGTAAATGTTTAACAAACATTTTTTTGTACATTATCATTATTTGAATGGTCCTATATCCAAGTTTGGTGATCGATTTTAGAAAATATATCAGAAATAAGTTCAGGTTATTTGAAAAAAAAAGGTAAATTTCATGAAAATTAACATGTACTCTTTCTTCCACAGTGAAATTGTTTTTATTGAAAACTCTATATGCCCTAGAGTATGGAGTCTCCTAAGAAGATTCCATCATCATATTTGGGTTCAAATGTATGTAATTTATCCTTGGTATTTATGAAAAATACATTGCAACCAAAAACATTGAAGAAAGAGACTTTTGGTTTTCGGCCATTCCATAACTCATAAGGTGTTTTATTAAGAAAAGGTCTAATTAAAACTCGATTTATAGTATAATAAGCAGTACTTACAACTTCACCCCCAAACTTTTTAGCTATAGAATATTCACTCAACATAGTTCTAGTCATATATTGAATAGTACAATATCTTTTTTCAATAACACCATTCTGTTGAGTAGTTCTTGGAGATGAAAAATTGTGAGTAATATTTTTTTTCTACAAAAAGTTTCAAAATATGAATTTTGAAATTCTCCTCTATGATCACTATGCATAGTTATCAATGGAAGTATTTTCTCATTTTTAACAAGATCTCAGAAAATATTCAAATAATAAAAAGAATTAGATTTATTTTCAAGAAAATAAACCCAAGAAAATCTAGTGTAGTCATCAAGAAAGACAAACAAATAGTGTTTTCCTCCAATGCTTTCAGTTTGTGTTGGACCAAATAATTCCATGGCCACTAACTATAAGGCATTAGAAGTTGTATCTTCACCTATAGATTTAAATCTAGATGTATTTTTCTTTCTATATTGACAAGAATTATATACTTTGGAATAATCAAACCTAAGATCTAGTAGATCCTTAAAATGTTATTTCTTAGAAATTTTACTAAATTTCTAGTAGTGACAGTGTCCTAGTATTATATTCCAAATCAATGATTTAAATTCAATTGCACTTATTCAAGGAAGATCATGACTTCTAAGGACTTCTAGGTTTAGTCTGTATACATTCTCTTTCCTATAGGATGAGAGAATAAATTCATCCTTCGAATTCTATTCTAAGCACGTTTCATTCCTAAAATTCACTAGGAATCCTTCATCACATAATTGACTTATGCTAATGAGGTTGTTATTAAGACCTTTGACAAATAAAACATTTGATATTAAGGATTTTTGAAGAAGAATAAGGTTACCTATACCGACAATTTCTCCTTGAGAGATATCTCCAAATAATCCTTTTCCACATTTAGTCTGTAAAATATTTTTGAAATTTTCTTTGTTACCAGTCATGTGTCGAGAATATCCACTATTCATGTACCATATTCTATTGGTACTTCCTTCATTATCCTGAAAAAAGTTAGTTTTTCTGAGTCTAAACTTGCATGGATTTGGAATTATTAGATAATAAAATTTTGGGATTCCATATTTTATTAGAAAAGTAAGATTTATGAAACCCAAGAGAAGGAACATTATTTAAAGAAAAATTCATTTTCCAATTCCCACCACATTGGCATTTAGTACAAAAAGGGGATCTTGGAGGAACAAAATAATTGTTTATAAAAATAGTTTTTTTTATGATAATATCCTAATCCTTGATTATTTGCACAAGTTCAGATATGAGAATACATCTTGTCAAAATTTTCCTTCTCCAAAGTAAAACTTTTAAAAAAATTTCTTCAAAGAAAAAATTTCAGACTTTAGTCTTAGTAATAAATTCCTATCCTCTGGAATAATATACATAGAGTTAATTTTATCCTCTAAAACCACTTTTTCAAAAAAAAATTAAGATCTTTAGAAAGCTTATCCTTCACATAATTATCTTCATCATGTTTCGTAGAATGATTTTCTAAAACATCATTTTTCTTATCACGATATTTTCTAAGAACAGAAATTTCTTTTGTTAATATAAATTCTCTGGAATTTTCCTTTTCATGTATCTTATAAACCTTACAATTTCATATCAGTAGCAACTTAGAAAAAACTAGAAACTTCCTCACAGAAAGGGAAATCATTTTTATAATATGATGAAGAAGATTATTCATTTGAAGCAAAATCTTTAACGAAAATTTTTCACTCAAAGACATATTGGTTAAGGATTAAGCAGATCACACCTTAGCCATAATACATTGATTTTGAAATGGATCTCATGATATTAAAATAATATTATTCTTCTTGGAAGATTTATAATATGAAGAATCGTCTAATGAATCTCCACCACTGGCAGTCCAAGTGTCATTGGATTTTATGATATTCTTATGCTCTAGTCTATAGAACTTCTTCTTGTTTCTCATAGAATTATTATCGTTATTGTCTCTTTTCTTAATTAGGGGACAATCAGGTATGATATGATCAGTTCTTATTTATTCATAAGATGTCACATCTCCATCATTATTATCTTTTACATCTTTCTTCTTGTATCTATAATGAACGTTCTTGTTCCCAAAAATCTTGTTCATCCTCTGAGAAAGATTATATAACTCATTTTCTAAAGTTTCACATTCAATATATTCAGATTGAACAACAACCCTCTTAGATTTAGATCTTGTAACTCTCTTAGGAGTCTTTGATTTTGTATGTTTTGAAGTAGTTATAGAAGCAAAACATCCATTTCCATTCTTCTTCTTAATATTATCAGCATCTCTTTTCATTTTGGATTCATGTTCAAGAAGGGTTCCAAATAGCTCATCGAGAGGTATCTGTGTTACATTTCTATTTTCATCTATAACAGTTCTCTTGGATTCCCATTTGTTAGGAATGATTCATATAATCTTGTATACAAGAGCGTCATCATCTAACCCATTCTCACCAATTTATTGTAAGCTTTTGAAAATAGTCATGAATCTTTATTGTACCTTACATATGGGTTCTCCATAAGGAAAGAAGAAACTTTGATACTCAGCTATGAGAATAGCTCTTCTTGTTTCAATAACATTGGAAGTTCCAAAGTGAGTTACTTCGAGCTTCTTCCATATACTAATTGCAACTTCACATGATGAAATTTGGCTATATATATTTCTAGTCATGGAACAAAGAAAATTTTTACGTACCTTAATGTTCTGCTAGTATACCACCTTTTCCAGATTATTAAAGGTTCAATGTTCCTTATCAAGAATCTTATAATCTCTAGTTAACATAATTTAGTTGTCTAAAACTATTTTTATCACAATGGTCTTCATTTTGTCTCTCCAATACTCATAGTCATTTCCATCGAAGATTGGTGGTCTAGTAGGATTGAGATTATCTACAAATCCAACATGAATGCATGCCGTAGTAAAAAAGAATTCCTTTCCACAGAACTAATTAGAAGTAACAATATCTAATCATATAAGAAAAATAATTGAGTACGAAAACATATATGTGGATATAATAATTTTAGAGACCTCATATGATACCAATTGTAGGATCGAAATGATGAATGAAGATGCTCAATATATTAGAGTTGTGAATTGTATTCTTTAAAAATTCCTCTGGAACCATTAATGTTTAGTTTAGAAAAGTTAAACAAACATACACAAAACCACTTGAAGAAACGTTTTCTTAAACATTACAACCTTAATATAAAATATTAAGAATTATTTTCTTAAAAGAAAGATTCTGCAATAAAGAATATAGAATCTGTAATATAATATGTGTAATGAAATTAGAAAGTATAAGAAAGTTATACTTTCTAACCTTAACAAAGATAAGATTTCAGCAGAAATAAAAAAAATTGAAATTGAAAACAAGTAACAATGAGATTCTTTTAAACCAAATGAAAGGGTATCCTACTACCTTGGATAAAGGTTCCCTGATTTATGCTTTCAAGAAATTATGTCTTACCCAATCCCAATAAATCCTTAAATCTGAAGATTTATATCTATCTTGCTATCCCTGCAAGCCCTCAATTTATAAGGAAATTGGAACCTCTATATTTCAAACCCAAAATCCATTGATCAGCACGATTAGATTCTGCACTAAGAAATTCTGAACAAGTTGTTCACACCTGAACAAGTTGTTCATAAAATCCGTATGATGCACTAAGAGTTGAAATATCATCTCTCCCAAGAAAAAACATCACATCTTTTACACCTTTTCATTCACTGTTCATCATCATTCATTTCATCCTTCAAAGTAACATGTATTTATAAGAAAAATATCCCAATAGTTGTCTCCTCTCCAATGGTCATACTTTCCTTAAATATCTAAGGGACCTGAAAACGTGTCAAATATACAATGGTATGTTTGTAACCGATTGTACGATATCCTTTCATGTGTAATAAACAATGTTAATTTAAAGATGAGAGTTCAGTAAGAAAACATGGAATCCGATAATATTGTAATGATTAATTTAAAAACTCTAACATTATTAAGAAAATAAGATTATTAAGAATAAATTTATCAAGAAAATGGATTCATATGGAAAAGTAAATTGGATAGTGAAATTGGAATCTCATTTTTTCTAGAATCTGAATCATAAAATCAGAATCACTTATACACCAGATTTGGTATCATAGAGAAGATATCACTTATACACCAGAATCAGTATCACAAAGACAGTATCATTTATACACCATAATCAGTATCACAGAGAAAATGTCACTTATATAACAGAATCGTTATCACAACGATGGTATCACTTATACACCAGAATCAGTATCACAAAGACAGTATCACTTATACACCAGAATCGGTGTCACAAAGACGGTATAAAAAATTGATAAATCTAATAGAATAGAAACACGTAATAATATATCTGTAAGTATAATAGAATGATAAATCGTAATGATACCTCTGTAAGTATAATGGAATGACAATTCGTGATCTTTAAAAAAATATAACGTAAGAATAAATTCATAACTTAAGAGAAAGTGTTTTTGATTTTCAAAATATAAGAACATAAGGAATATATTAGACATAAGATAGCCTTATTGACTGAACAATATGGAAAGTAGACATGAAGTGAACTTGAGAACCTTATCTTTATTATTTCCCAGCGGCATCACCCACTCCCCCGTGAAAGAAAAAATAATGATTGTAAAATAAATTATAATCATAGTATGAGAAGAGATCAATGAAACCAAAGAACATGTATTAAAAAAGGAAGTAGCTATATAAGATTCAACAAAAACGAAACCTCATAAAATTGATGGCCCAACATCTCACCCCACTAGTGCCTACTCTATAGGGTGTAGATGGTTAATATTTAGTTGAGAATGGCCGCTCTCTTGTGGCTTTTCCTTGAACTGGATCTACTAATAATATGATCTTACCATGCTCCCACAACCACATAACAACCCCCCATCCTCGATGGATCCGACTGATCTATCACTCCAATGGATGTCATTGATCTAACAACACTATACAATGGACTCCCCATATAGAAAAATCATATCATGTGTCCCATACCTCTACACTTATAACAAGTCATTGGCGGAGATGTGCATGCTGGTAAGATGTACCCTGGCTTCCCACACTGGTGGAACATGACGTACCTCACATCTAAAGCTACAGATGAATGCTTCCTGGAAGTGTGGTCGGAACTGTCAACTCCATTCTTCCCATGCTCATATCGCTTCGTCTTATTTTAATATGAATTTCCAATTCCCATCACAGGTAATGTACTAGAGAAACCTAACCTCCATTTTTTTAATCTCCACCATATAGGTTTGGTAAACCACCTCAACATATGTCTTTAGCTTAAACAAGAAAAACTTGGAGTATATCTCTAGTTATAAGCCTTTATCAAAATATTAAGCCTTAATTTGTTCATTAGAGAAGATATCATGATCATACCTAAGTTCCTCAGTGAAATAATTATCAAAATCTATCACCAATGATCCCCTTTAAATGATATATAAATTCTCGAGTCCTTTCATAGCCCAAGACATCCGGGATGTACTGTTCATGAATATAGTCAAGAAATATTTCAAGAACATCTAATAATGTTTACCTGTTTGAAGTATTGATTCCCTCTACCAGCGGCTGGGACCCTTTAACAAAAAAAAGCTTGTTTCAGCCTGACCTCCTCAAGAATGTCCCAGATCTCAAACTTGTCCCCAACCTTTTCGAGCAATTCCTTTGCTTTATGGGGTTCCTTGTTTCATCATAGAGTAGGAGGCCTATTCTTTAAGAACTCCTGGTCTTTGTCCTTCATAATACTGGTCTCATCTTCTATAGTTGAAGCTGGAGTAGGATCCCGTTCATTTCTAAGAGCTTAGATAGCATAGACCATAGCTTCTACTAATCCTGGATCCACTGGTGAGGGAGACCTCCATCTAGCTTCCTCTCTTGGTTGCATGAGAGATTTCTAGAGAGGCATTTCTACAAAAGGCAAATTTCAAAAGAGAAATATTTAGTTTATAATTTCTAAAATTTATAAGAAAAATTATCATATATAATTAAACCGGACTCATCAAAACCAAAAAATAAACAACGACATCACTCACACTCAATGTTTTCATGCAGTATGCTACCCACACATCCCACCTAGAAGAGAAGTAAAAAAATACTTAAATTCCATGGTGACTCGTTTGATCTAGGAACCCTACTCGAGTCAAGGACTCTTAGACCTAAAATTTCTAACTCATGTCTCAGAAGAAACATTCCATGACAATATTATAACACATAAAGAAAACCTCCTTAAATAAAATTTTTTCTGGAACTGAATCTGGTCAGCATAAAAACTAGCACAAGACCCGGCCCATGGAATGGACCAAAGGGAATTCCTAATCCCCAAAAGCTGGAACGTGTTCCCAAATATTATAAACTATGGTTTGGTAATTATTTAACTGAGTTAGGATACATAAAACAACCAATAACGATGAATAATCATTTTCCTGAAAATTCATGCCAAACATGTCTTTATTAAAATTCGGAACCGAATACAAGGCTTTTAACATGACATAAGAGGTCCAAAATTAAAAATGTAGCAGTAAAAATAGCATATGGAATTCCACACGGCAAGGGGGATCACCCACGAGCTGTCTCTACAACACCACATAGTGGAAGAAAACTAACAATGAGAAATGACATCTCTGAAGGCCTATCACATACCTGTGTTAAACATAATCAAGTCTACTTGCACCCAAAGGTGTATATAGGGTGTGAATATATGCCTAATATGATATCACCAAACTATTCCATGTGACAAAATTATAATATTAAAGTAAAAAAAGTGTTATAAAAAATAAACTATAGGATTAATTTCTAAAGGTTTAACTTTTAAATGAAAATATGTTTCAAAATGGTTAATGTTAATGAATGATTACATTTAAATAAATCTTGTAATATAATGAATTATTCATCCAAACACACAATATGTAAAATATAAA
Organism: Viscum album; assembly: GCA_963277665.1. Lineage (NCBI taxonomy): Eukaryota > Viridiplantae > Streptophyta > Magnoliopsida > Santalales > Viscaceae > Viscum > Viscum album. Next base: position 1,536,078,663 of record OY728158.1, on the reverse strand, counting down.
TACCAAATAGTCAAAGAGCACAAAATAGGGGAACCCACCTTGGAACTAGTTAGTTTTGAGCCTTAGGTACCTTGTATCTCGATGTGAAAGTAACCATAACAATATCAATTGTCTTTCATGAGCCACTAGTAAGGAATTTACCAAAAACCACGTGGTCCCCAATATTCACCATTATAGTTTTGTTAAAGTTTTCAATGTAACAATTTCTAACTGATATAGGGAAGAACCACTCTGGATCCCTAATATACTAATACATGTCTGCCCACCTAGATATCCAGGTTTCTGACACTATTCTAAAAGAAGTTACATGTTCTATCAAATTTAATTTAAATAAAAAAACCTCATTTCTGGTAATACACACTCAAAATAATAGCTATAAATGCTTTTCATTATTCTTAAAACTTAAATAAACACTTATAATTTCTATGAAATAATTTCAAAATGTATAACCTATCATTTAACATAAAATCCACTTAAGACTCCTCTTTTAAAACAAAGTGCATACACATATTACACCAAACTAGTATTGGTCCCACTAAATCATTTTTTCAAAACCCTCTATGAATTATAAAACAACACCAATTGTCACAACATTGAATACACATGTAGAACACATTGTTTCATACAAAATTGTTACATAGAAATTAAACTCTTAAAAAATGAAACCAAAAATAATTTTCACACTCAAAAAATGTAATATGAACATAATAAATATATAAATTTATGATGATAAATCATTCTAAAAATCTTACACATTGAATACACAACATTATATTTCAAATAAACCAAACTAATTATATGAATCATCAATTAAAACACTGCCACACCACAAGAGGAATAAAATGAACCACAGCCCACAATATTGATCCATGAAACAAAAAATTAATATCTATGTAGAAAAACCTTGTTTTTTGAGATTTTGAACATCACGAAGAATGAGAGAAACCCTAAGGAAATGAATGGAACAAGATAATAATTCACTCACATGAGAAACATTGAAACAATCACCCCAAAAACAAAAATATCTGATTATCCAAATTGCTGAAATTGAAAGGGGGATTGAATAAGGCTGAAGAGGTTGATTGGGTACTAAAATGGGGAAAAAGAGTTAAAAATGAATGATTTAGGAAATAAACAAATTCACATTACAAATATGGATGTTTTCAGAAACCTTGATGAAATTGTCCCTAATCCAGAATGAAGATGAGATCCAAAGAGGGAAAATGTAACTTGGGGTGATCCAAGGGTTTTGGGGATCACCTGAGAGTTGTAATTACTAGAAGATGTTAAAAATTGAATAAGATATAAAATAAATAAATTATTTCCTTAAATATGGAAATGGGATCATGTTTTGGACTAATTCTTGAATTTATCATCTTAATCTACCAATATTATGTTTTACAATGGGGTATAAATGGATTTGGTTGTTTTAATTGGCCATGGTAGGTCACATGGGAAGTATAATGGGTGAAATTTTTTAAAAAACAATGGATATATAAAAAAAGATATTTTTTTGAAAATCTGTAAATAAGATCACGGTTTGGGACAAATCATAAAGAACCAACATTTTCACCAACAAATGAATGGTAAATCCTCACAAACAAAGAAATAATATAAATTACATGAAAATTACTTTAAAATAAGTCATTTATGTTTCAAATAATCATATAATATACCTCAATTATACCTTGAAATGTACACAAAATGAATTGAGGTTTTTTACGTGAAGTTAAAATACTACAAAAAAAATATTTAATTTGTATTCAAATATACCTAGGGATCTCACATGTCATTATTGATTCTTATATACCTTTAATATTATAGGTTCAACCAAAAAACCTCTGGAAAACATAAAAAATTTAATGGATCATGAACCCATATTGAATGATATATATTCAATAAAAAATGACCAATAATTATTAAAATTAGTAATCACCGTACATAATGGTGTATATATAAGTACAATAAATCAATCTCACCAACCTGTCATGAAATATTCAATCTTCCTCAAACTATGCCACATATCACTTTTGTTCCCCATTCTAAAAAAAATCCAATTTATTTAGGAACTAATAATTCTATCATAATAATGATTTTTTTAGAATTTAATATTATTGATAAAAACTATATTTAATGATTTATCTAATGAAATTAAACCTATTATGTTACATCTTTAAATCTATACATAACCATTGAAAACATTAGGAATATCATCTCTATAAATGGTTTCTATGTTTTATACATTTATGATTTGAGAATTAATTTTATTTAATTTTAGAATGTAAACAAGTGACACTGATTTAATATTAAAAATATAATGTTCTAAATTATGAAACAAGGTGAATTTCTATTTTAGGCATAAAAATAAGTCAATAAAATTAAATTAAATTACCACAGTAAAAATAGAATTATTTTTATCTGGTTAAAATTAAGGGAAAAGGGCCTAATATAACTAATTTTTTTCATATAAATAGATTTTTAATGGGTTGAAGGACAATTAAAAATATTTTCATTCTTAATTATGAATCGAATTCCATGGAATCAACACCACCCAAAAGTGGTAGGATGAAGAAAATTAATATTTTAACCCCAAAACAACACCTACTCAATAATAAATAATGGAAAATTATCAATTTTTACATAATAAAAGACATTGAACATGAATACTCTCTCATTTAACCTCAAAAAATTCACTAAAATGATGTTCTACTTTTTTATGGTGTTTATTTTAAGACTTAAATGTTTCATTATGATGTATGTTTCCTCAAACCTATACTGTATTTTCAATTGGAATAATTTTATTATAATATCAGTTTTAATTATAATTCATATAAATAAATAATTACTATTACATGAACATTTCATCAATTTAATATATTTTTAATATAATATTACTAACTCATGTTGACTATAGTCTTTTTATACGTTGTCACTATGTCAGTGTTTGGGTTGTTGACATATTACATTCTAATATATTTTCAAAAATTCGTATGTTAATTTATTTAAATGATAAATGTTTTTATGATTATTTATTCTAATATGGTATATTATTAGAAAATATTATTTCATAATTACATTTTAATATACCAAAAAATATGTTTATTCAATTATAAAACACACTATAGTCAAACTATAATATTGAATTATTAGTAATGTAATTATAGTGTGATTTCCAAGAAATTAAATTTGTGTTTGTATACTGGAAAGTGGACATAGTTGTGGTGAAAATAATCATAGGGGTAATCACCAAGAAAAAGAAAACTTGACTGTCAACAAGATCTTCAGTTGAGGAACAATTAAAATCCATATAACTATATCCCTGGATATACCCTCCCTATGGATATGATTTTGATAATTGAAAAACAATTTTTGAAATATAATGATGAATTATTTTTTATAATATATATATAATCAATGAATGAACTCCATAGAAAAATCTTATGGTCAAAGATTTTTAATGGGAAATTTTTCTTACGGTGAATGTTAATATATTTTGATAATAACCTTGTTGTGAACAATATTCCATGGAATGGGGAATTAATGATAATCCATATTCCAATTAATTATATATGTATACCTATAGCTTAATTAATCCATCATTATATATAATGTTTAGTAATAGATTTATATTTTCTATATTTTCATAAAATGATAGATATGTTTGGAATAATGTGGCGAAGGTTGGGTTTAGAATTACATTTCCCATTTATATGTAGACATGTATACTATGAAAAACTAGTTAGGGTATTTGGTGTAAACATATATAATTTTATTTATAATTTATTTGAATTAGTAATTGATGATATGTATGGTTCATGGAATGAAACCTTTAATTTAATATTAAGATGTATTGGATTATCAATTACATTACTATAAAAACATATATTATTATTGATGTAATTATCTATATTTATATGTTATCAATAGATACATTATGCTTATCTATCGAATTATTTTATTTTTTATGATTTCAATAATTATTTTTTTGTTATAGATATAACTATATATCACACCTTACAGAGTGATTGAGCTCACAAATTCATTAATTTTTTTGATTTCTCATACAATACATGAAGACTAATATATATGATTCATAGACTATCAAGAATAATTAATAATGACTTAGTGACTTCATATGATGTATGTTTTGTTTTTTGAGAGAATGTAATGGTCCCATTGTAATATAGTTCTTGAAAGTACTAAACTATTCAATATATTATTCTATTTATTTTACCCAAATAATAAATTATCTTAAATATCAAGCGTACTGAAATTGGTACATTACCATCTATATGAAATCATGATATATAGAATCCTAATAAATATATATATTTATACTAACATTGTTAAATAGAACAACCATTATGATAATCCCAAAGGATACTATAGAAAATAATGTAGAATATTTTATTTATTTGGCAATTACATTATGTGTCCCAATATTCATAATGTCATGATATAATGAAATAAATTCTAATATTCAGAAATTGAGCTTAATGAAAGGATTGAAATATGTATCCACACCTATAACAATTATGAGCTATTTTAATATATTTTCTTTACATAACCCCATTGTTAAAAAACAATGAAAATCTAGAAAAAAAACCTCTAGATTCAAGAAAATAGGGAGTCAGAATCATTTATGAGTTACTCCTTTAGTGTTTTCACATTTTCCTCCTTTTTAATTAATCTCATCCTTATATTTTCTTTAATTTATGAAATGTCTTAGAAAAAAGGATTATGAGTTTACAATGTTTTTGTTAAACTATACTATATTATTCCCAATAAGTAACTAAATTATATAAGATATGGTATTGTATTCTATGTGGTTACAAACCAAACATAATAGAACATGCGTTAATCCAAATATCATATAGGTTTAAGTGAAGGTACCATAAGATAAAATTTTGTTGTATTCATTTTCATATTTTTAGAAATTAATATATTTTATAAGCCTTATAAATCTATAAATTTCTTTTTAATAACACAAAGATATTTTTCCAAAGTGTCAATGTCATTATTTATATAGATTGGATATAATCAAACACAGCCCTTCTCTGTCTCTAAAAGGAATTAATTTCAATAATCAATTAAAAATTTTTCCCATATTCATTGGAAAAAAATTTATACATTCATAATCCATGTATAAAACATTACATCATATAATATTTTCATTATATCCAAAATCAATTGTGAAATAAATTTCAATTCTTTCAACTATATATGAAATATCATACTTTTTCGTGTCACTAAAATTGGGGATTATAACAAGGGATTGTAAATGTTTCAAAATATCACAAATTTTAAAACATTTTTCATTCCATTTTATAATTATGTCAGAAGGTGATCAATATAAAAAATATTCATGTATATATATTATTTTACAAATTATATGAAGTTTTATATTCTTTCAATCAACCATGTTTTCATTTATTCCAATAGTAACTTTCCTCTAGGTCTTTGGGAAAATAATTTTGGAATGATATTTCAAAATAATATGTTTAAAATCATGGACAATATATAATAATTTCCATTTAATTTTACTCATTTGAACAAGGATTTCATATTTTTTCATGGTCACAAGACAATAAATAATTAGTGTATAATAATATACACAATTTCAACACATGGAAAATTCTAGATTAACTATTGATTCCCCAATAATGATAATAGAGTTGCCTTATCTTGTTATATGTTTTTTAAAATATATCTTTTAATGTAATTTTTGGAAAAATAAAATTTAGTTGATGAAATTTTTTATGGTGGGTTGAAAGTGAGATATTTTATTACTAATTATTGTTTTTATGTATTCTTATTCATAAAATTTGATATGAAAATTATATATCAATTTTATTAATTTTGATTCTAAAAAATTTGACCCATAATTTATATAAATATATATAAATAATTTTGGTTTCATAATATATTTTTCGAGTGCAGTGGAATATTAATTATTTATTTTCATTTAAAAAATGGGTGGCCCACAAGACTAGTGAAATTAGGTCACATAACATAAATCAACATGTATAGAACCCATGACCAAAGGATTCACACACATACCACTAACCCCATTCTATCTTCTTTGAATATTCCAACCATTTATTTATACTTATATCACTTTCATCATAATCCCATTTCATTTAAATAAATTTTTTTCTAAATATATCCATTTTATTTGTAGTTTTATTTTGATGTCCAATTTTTTATGAAATCATTATAACTTATTGTTCAATAAAAAATATCACACATTTAACTATTTACAAAATCAAAATGTATAACATTTAGATGTATAAGAATATTCTATATTTATAATATACTTTATTAAATATATATTTAAATGAAATTAATACACTAAGACGATATAAAAACCAAGGTTTATACATTACAATATATTTAATATAATTTATAATCATTTCTCCATATTCACATAAATCGTTTATTAATTTAAATGTTCACTTTTAAATTTGTAATGTGTAATGATTAATAACAAAATAAAATTATAATAAAATTATTTTTAATATTTGAAGACATAATATATAATGTTCTATTATCTTTAAAATATTATTATGTTTTACAAATATATTGTTTTGAAAAGTAAAATTCTCCTCAATATAACAATATAAGCATACTATATAATGTAAATGTCACTAAATAAAATTTGTGATTTTACATTTAAAGGATAAATTAATATAAATTAAAAGAATAATTTCATAATTTTATGAATATATAAAAGAAATTATATCAATCATATAATAAATATGTAATCCTAATAAATACAAATGTCACAACTCATAGAAAAAATAAACTGTTTTGTTTTTAATATATTGTCTTCAATGGCCTAATATAATTTTTATTAAAATGATATAATTTTAATATTAGTATATTTAATATGGTATAATTACTTGAATTTTTTATCATAACATAGAAATTATATTATAAATAATTTGTTGTGTTTTTTCGGAATATGTTTATATTTAGGTTAATAATAAAAATATAGTAAATAATTTAGTAACATTTATGAAATAATAATTATATTATCAAATAATGAAATTTTATTAAGATTTTTATTGAAATAATATGTATTTATGTATTATTATAATGAATACAAAAATATTATGATACATGTGGAAACCTATGTTTGACATTTTCAACCCTATATTAACTCTTACTAAACAACAATTTCTATGCATTCTAACTTCATTATTTCAGAATTGATTTTATTTTATATTGATAAATTAAATCTATGAAAATTAATATCATATTCTCAATCATATGTTTTAAAGTAGTAAATATTGTAAATTATATTTTTACGAATGAAATTAACATTTGGTTTTAAAAGTTAATAACAATTGAAAGGTTAAAATAAGTTAACATGTTATAGTTAATGTAATAGTACCTATAATACCAAAATATATCACCTAAAAATATACCATTAATTGATTTATTGATCAAACTTATTATTATCCTCCATAATTGTAAACTAAATTCATTAAAATCAATTCCACCAAAAAAAATTATGTTTAAATAACAAAATAATCAATATTTAAATGATAAAAAAATTTCTATATTAGAATAAATACTTACACATTATCCCTTTTCATGCCTATATGAGTAGGTAGTTCATGAATCCAGTATAATAAGATCTCAAAAAAGTTTCTACATTGATTATATAAGGTGAACGTATCAATATTTTAGAAGATAAATATTAAAATAATGGTGTTCAGACATCCTCTTAATTTAAATAACAATACTCTTACGATAGTATCATCTTAAATAATTTTTCATATACTTACATTCTTATTGGATTTTTCTTTATTAATTTTATTTTATTTTAATTTCTTATTAGTTAATCCCTTAAATTATAGTTTTTTATTAATATACTACTATTACAATGTAAGGGTTCTTAACCTATTCTCTTCTATTATTTTTGAAATATTTTAAATTATTATTATTTAAAATGATAAATTTTATTATGATAATTTTTGTTAAATTAGATATTATATTTTCAATGATATATTACAAGTAGATTTTATTAAACCACATTAATATGTTATTTTAATTATAAAACACATTATCTCTATAAAATATTCAAAATAATGAAAAAGTAATGAGAGCCAGCTTTCCTAGAAATTATATACCTCTCTGGATATGGAAAATTGGATAGAACCATTGAATAGATCCACCTTGGTGTAATGAAAATTAAAAATTCTTTTTGAGTATCAATAAAATAATCACTCTATTCATGATGAGTGGGACAAACACCACGCTGATAGAAAATCATTGGGTATATGATTTTGAAAATTCATGAACTATTTTCCAATAATACTAAAGGATTGTGTCCCATTAATAACCCTAGATCATTAAATTACTTCCCACTAAAAACTTTTTATAATTATTTTGATAAGGGTGCTTTTATTTTTATAGTGATTATTCTTATATTTTTTATATTCAACTATATTTCAATATTATTACATGGAATATATATATATTGTTAATTCATATCTAATAACTTTGATATAGATTACTATTTATTACGTAGATAATGAATATTTAAAATCTTCATTATGAAATGTATTTTTTAAACATTTTATTCATTTTATGGATGCATTATACATTATATATGATGATTTGAAGCCTTAAATATATAAACCACTGGGGCATTTTGAGTTCTTATAAAAATTACTAGTTTATGAACTTTTTGTATGAATCAACCGGCTTAGTTATATTGTCATTGTGTGAGGCCTTGATGTTATGATTAAAATCTCTACAATTTTCTAATATATAATTCTGTTATTATTTATTTGTGTCCATGTTGTTATTTATATTATTATATTTCCAATTGATATATTTCTCTCATCTATAGAATAAATAATTTTTTATTTTTATCACATTATTTTTTACATGATATATTCCACTATACAGTATCTATTACATTGTTTATGTGCTCACCCCTTTTTTGAATCAGCTGATCTGTGTATTTTTTGTAATATAATAAATTAAATAACTTTTATGGGGTAATATTGTTACGATGTTATTGTTTTTATCAATGAATATTTTTTAGAATCCTTACAAACTAGATATAGAAGAACATTATTAGATAACATAAACATTATGATAAAACTTAATGATATTCAAGACATTAATTTTAGTATTTTTACTTACATGTAAATTCTATTCCTCGATACAATGTTTAATATTTTATGAGTTAATCCATTATATTCAATTTTCTGTTGACTACATCTAGTCAATGAAAATAAAACCATATCAACACCTATTAACATTATGAGGGATTTATATATATTAATGTCTATGAACCAAATAGATAAAGTTCCATGTATAGTAATTATTGAATCATAGAAAGTTATTTTTATTTAAGTAATTGAAATATATGAGTTACATTCAAGATTAATATTTTCTTTATATTTAGGTATTACTAATTGAACCCAATTCATTATTAAATAATTATTTTAGTTAAAATAAATCTATTTAATAGTTTATATGAAAAACTATAAAATATTCATTCTAATAAGTAAATAAACGAGATATGTTGTTTTATTGAACATAATGTAGATATGATCCCAAAATAGTGAAAATTAGGTTTAACCTGATAGAATTTTTTCTCAAGATAAAGTATAATTGGATAGCATTTATAGGACTAATTTTTATGTTTTTTATGTATGCATTCCAAAATCCATTTAAAAGTAATAAATATTTTTCTCACAAAATTTGTTTTCATCAAAATATTAAAATTAATTCCTAATACGCATATAAAAGAGTCACACATAACACTCCTCCACCATCCTAGATAATTTAATTATATTAATCATTGTAAGATAAATCTTAATTTATTTTAAAAATTTCACCCACATTAACTATACATTTAGAATACGTATGCTGAAAAAAGAATCCCTGAAAATTATTTGTGGAGAAATTAGTTGTTAATGTATTTCAGAGTTGTGAATTACCATTAAAAATACTTTCTCACATTTTTTGTCTCCCATAATGATTTCCATATCATTTCTATAATTGGGGAAAATTATATTTTTTTAAGAAATACTTAGTAAATTACATTCTAAATGGGGAGGCCATACAATGAGGTTTTTGGGAATGCACTGTGGATCCACCTAACATATGTGCATAAGTGACCCTATCCCAGGGGAAATGCTGAGGGAAATCATTATATGATGAGTGGGATGAAATTTTTGTAATTATAACATCATTCCATAAATGGATTTGGAGTTCATGGGATTCTATCCATTATTAAACAACCGATATGGTTGGTTATCTTGTGTTATGTAGGTGATCTTGTCATATATAAGATATCTCATGGTACCATTTCATTTTTTATCCTATATATGAAAAATCCATTAAAAATTCACCCCAAATGGAATTAATTTAGATTAATAGGAATATGGTTTTATTCCACGGAAGTGAAATATCACGTGGATGAAAAAAAATTAGTTTTTAGGAAACTAGTGGTCATGAGGTTAAGTGAACAATTAACATGCAGGTCTCGTGATGTTAATAAATGTTCATGTTTCATCCTTATCAAATTGTACATTCCCCATTATTTTCATTCTATTTTTTGAGTCTATAATCTAATATTTACACGTGAAAAAATGGAATCTTGAGTGATCCCACTACATTAATAGTGGAAAGACTCATTTTAGAAAATTAAAATACATTAGGCGCATGCATGATTATCATGAAAATTTCTTATTTATGTGTCAGTTCCTAGTGTCTTCATGGTTCATCTATCATTGTATCTAGTGTCAAAAAATTTATAAAAATACACATATTTATCATACATGGTTACATGGGACCAAGTGAATTTCATAATAGTGGTTTGGTTACTTTGCCTCATCTATGTGACTACAACACATTTTTTCATACGTCACCACTATTTTGAATTTTAGAATATAACTAATTTGATTCAACTTGATAATTAAATGACCAATTATAATTGTTATTACACTAAATATATCTCAATAAGACCGATATAAATGGTATAATGCATCAAGACAATAAATCATAAATAGATTTTTATAAATAATAATTTTCTTTTGTGGATTTTGGGAGCATGAAATCAGGATTATCTCTTATGAGATATGATACCATTTTTTTGATATAGATTTCATGGAGACATGTCAACTCTGTGTTTCTAGGTAGAAAAATTAACAATATATTGGATTAAAAATCACTAAGAGATGTCCAATGACAACATATTTATGGATTTATTATTTATCAACGTGATTAACCATATAGAATAGTTTTTCATGGTGTGTAATACCATGGATTTAGAAGAGTATTGGATAATAAGTGAAACAAATTTTCACTAGCCTTGATTGATCACAAAAAAATAAATGGAAAATAAAAAATGTTATTAGGTCGATATGATGTGACCTCTAATTCATAGTATCATTTATTAAGGGTTGGTGCTAGTTATTTAGGGTGTGATGGTGCATTAATAAATTTGAATAAAAGATGAATATTTTTGGATTAAATGAATTATTTGGGGTTTAAAAAAACATGAATATCAAAAAATTTATAAATATGTGCATCATTAGTTCATGGATTTGTATATCTATACCTTTTGTATGTTGATTGGAAATATGCTAATATTAATTTAGGATATGAACATGATCACGGGGGTCATGGTTCAGGATGATCTGTATTTCTTTACCTTCCAAATGCTTAAAAAATATTTAATAATGATATGACCCACTAATATTTAAGGAGATACATATTTTATTAAAATGATTGGGGGTTGAAAAAATCATTCCCATGTTTTTTGTTAATTATAAATAATTGGAAAATATATTCAATACTATATCTAGGAGAGAACAATAACATTGGAGGCCTCAGAAATAGTTTTTTAAAAGTGTTTAATTCAAGGTGTTTTTTTTTGAAAAAATTAAAAAGTCAAAATTTTAATAGAGGGGATATGAATTCCACTTCAGGACCAATAGACTAGTTTATCTAGTAAGTTCCCTTTTGGAATAAATCAATGGATACCTACTAATTGTATGAATGTCGAACACTAGTGGCATGGTTGGATCCTTCATGACAGATTCCCAACTGGATTGAAACAATATAATTAGAATAGAATTACTTGTATTGGACAATCGATATAGACTACATGGAAATATAAATAAATAGAAGACCACATTAATAATTTTTATAGCATTCTATGATATTTGTCGAATTATAATATTTCATGCTGGCAGATATATGTTCATCGACACCTAAGATATCCCAAGAATTTGGATATTTGACTATATGTATAAAAACTTCCAGTCAATTCCATGAATATTATAGGATCAAAATGTGAAGGATAAGATAAATGTGGACAAAAAAATATGTATACATCATATATAGAGTAATGAGTTTTTATTCAAATTAAATTATCTACAATCCACAAACAATATGTGTGACACCCCAAAAATATTAAAAAAATAAAAATATATATGATAACGAAAAAGATATGTGATGAACCATATGGAAGTTTTGTTTTTTAACAATTATTTATATCTATAGAAAACTAATATTTCATTAAATAGTGTTTCTGAAGTTCTTGTGAACGTTTCAGATTTAATGAACCAAAAAATAAAGGGATAAATAATTTTTATGGAATTTATTTTCTATAAATAGGGGATCCAAATGAGAATCATTAGATGTAAAGAATTACATAGAGTAGCATACATCAAAAATGATTTCAGAAATATAAATTTATTGATTGGATGATCCATCATTGTCATTTTTATGAGCACAAAGTTCATGATTCCTGAGACACAATGTTTATTAGAAAGTTAGTAGATGCTATGAAAGATAGTTAATATTTTGATTAATCCTAAACAATATGTTTCATGGGAATCATGGGGTTGATATTTCATTAAATTATAAATTGTAGTCATATAATGCATTTATGATATTTGGGTGATCATAAATAATGAATCAATCTCAAGATAAAATATAATTAATAAATGAAGGAATCATAAATACTTTATCTCTTCAATAAAAACAATGAAAATATTGTGAATGAGATGTGACATTGATAAGTCATCATAATGAGATGTACGTCATAATTAAAGTATCATCATAATGTGAATGATGAAAAATGATGAAGTTATATGTATTTTTAGTTATTTTGAGTGATGTCACCATATAATCATGAACAAGAAATGATCTATCATATTTATAGATGAAGAAGATGATGATCACCAAAGTGGACAACCATTTTCATTAAGTTACAATGTTGTGATTGAATTGGGCCAATAAGGATGGGAAAAAAGAGTTGTTTCTTTCCTCATTGGGTTTGGATTCACAATAGAATATGATAATATGATTAATTAAAATAAAACATGCAGTTATCCATCACGATGATACAACGACCAAACCAACCGATGGAAGATGATAGTGAATGGTCATTGGATAAAGGTTAAGGAAGTGGTGAATAATTGAAAAAAAGATGAAACGTTGTGAAGAAATTTTAAAAATATTTTCCTGAAGGATTGATGTTGATACTAGTTTTTTTCCAAGAGATTTCTATATATTTAAATGATGTGATGATTTTCATAGAAAACTAAAATCAATAGAGGACTAATAAAAAAAATTTCGTTAAAGGATGTATTGTTTCAATTATTCTTGTCATTAAGATGATAAAAAATCATAGTGAGAATAAATTCATTTTTTCAGGTGATACTTAGTATCTTCATAAAATTTATTCAGTCTTACATATGTTTTCATCACAACAGGGAAAATTATATAGATGAAATCTTAGAAATGTATGAAGAAATATAATATTGTTATAATATTCATGAAGGTTCAAGAATAACTGATAAGAGCTTGGAAGAATTGAAATAGTAGAACAATATGTCAACATGCCATTGAAAAGTAATCTGTTTAGATTTTTATTGAGCGGGAAATGTTTTTTAAATTCTTGGGTTTCTCCAAATGGGTTCTTTATAAATAGTTTCACATTATATTCATGATTTTTATTATTTTTTCATGAAAAAAGGAGAAGTGCTGCATAGATTATGCTATAGATTGAATCGGTGTTCGTTATCAATAGAGTTCTCATTAGAAGATCATATAACTAAATGTTTTCTTACCAGATTGAGGATGATCAAATAGTTGAAGATTATATTGAGTTGTTTAATAGAGTTTGATAAATTTATTCTAATAATGGGTTCATTTTATTGATTCCATGATAATGAGTTAATCTTATTGAATAAATTAGACCCATGGTCATCAGACTAAGGCCTAATACATTTATTTTTTGAGGAAATGTTTTTGTGATCTTCTCTTTTATGAATGAATTACTTGTAAGAAAAATTTGTAAACTAATGGGAGTTAGTATATTCCTTCCTAATTTAATATAGATGATTTATGATGAGATTTGTCACTAGTTGTAATAACTAATTTATAATAGTGATGTTTCATAGATGCATGGGAGTGTCTATGGCCCTGATGTAGGTTCTCACATTGAGTCAATGCCTTGTAAATCTTGTGTGATATAGTTGGTTTCTTACTTTTGTATTATTAATTATTTACTAAAGTACTATAATTTAAGGAACATTAATAGGTTAAACGGGCTAATTATTTAAATGTATTGAAACATATAAAAATATATTAATTGATCCCCACACCCTTTTTGTTGATAATAAATCATTTTAAACATCAATTTGTATCAACTAGGAATATTACCTTATTGAATCCATATCATGGATAATATAAATTCTTTATATAATATTAAAATTACCACATTGGATGGAAATTATGATTATAGATGAAAAAATATGACGAATCCTTATCTCCTATATAATTTACTGAAATATATAGATGTTGATAAAATTTAGTTTCAACCTATTCATATATATTTATTGATGTTTTTTATAATAAAATTATCCGTATTGCTAGAAAATTGAGGAATAATATCCATATATATCGATTATAAATTGTTTATATGAAGGTAATGGGACTTAAAATATCAAAACGTATTTTGGATATGTTGAAATGTATTTCTAAATGGGATACAAATGCGAAGGACAAAAATCAAAAAATGAATAATATCATGTTTGAAGACATAATAATGAGATATATATAAATAGTTGATGAATACTTCACTAGGGTAAATAAAATGATTACACTATTATATTATTTAAGGATTATTTGGATAATCATACAATAGTTAAAATACCAATAAGAAAAATGTTCAGTGGGTTTGATTTCAAAATTTCCTCTTTAGATGATATGTATGATTTATCTCTTGATGAATTGAATAACATGCTTCTTTCTTAATAATTAGAGGAAAATTGATTTTTAAAAAGAAAATGAAAGATGAAATGGCTTTTAACTAATTGTGAAAAATTTGCATTCAAGATGTCTAATATATCGCTCCCTGTGACTCTAATGATAACGAGTATGGTGAATTTAATGAATAAAATAAATCCTTTTATATATAAGAACAATCGAAGAGGAAGTGGAATGTATGGAGGTAAACATCCTCTTAAATAGTTTTTTTTTGTGGGGGGATTAGACCATATTATATAAATTTACCCAAGAATAAAGATGGATAATACCATTATGATTCTAATGAAACAAATTGAATGAAGAAGTTGAACAAAACTTTTAAATAATTAAATTCATCCATGAAATAGAAGAAGATGTTCTACGGTGACAAAAAAATCATGATGAGAAAGATAGCTAAATCAGACTCAACCGAAAATAATTCTTTAGAGTATGTAATTTAAATAATATAACATTATTTAAAAAATATAGAATGTTTAAGACACATAAAATAGTGACGAAAAGGTGGAGAGTAATTTTACAAAGTTTATCATATCAGAATAGAATATGTTTCACGTCTTGATAAAAACAAACCTCTCAAAAAATAAATACAAAATATAAAGAAATATTTTTGAAATCATCTTGATGGTTAAAAACATGTTATCTTGTAAATAGATGAATATTTTTAGGAGATCTTATATTTTATAAATTGAATCTGTAAATAAGGAAATATGGTTGAGGATCTCAATATGATGAAGGCATCTAAGGAAGAAGATGTCCACAAGTCTACGTAAATAATTATGGATTACAAAAATTCCATAAAAATAGAAATTAAAATTTCAAAAATGGTTCATAATTAATAGAATAGAAATCCAAATTTTATTATAGAATAAAAATAAAGAACCAGGTTTAATCATCACACACAAAAATAATGTTACATATTGTTTTCTATAATTTCATGTTTTGGAAAAGGTTTTTGGAAATAAGAGTTGAAGACAGGATATAAGAAACCTATTTCATCTAAAAATGAGGAAAAAAATCAATAGGAATAATGGTATACATCAAGATATTACTAGACCAAAAAGATGTTAACAACCTCAACAAAGTTTCTATAGTGAAAAATATCAATTCAATATAAAATAGAAATTTGATAGGTTAATTAGTTTTGTGGAATATATGGTCATATACCTTATAATAATTGGAACAACATATATCTACATTGAATAATGGCTATAAAAGAAGAGAAAATACCAAAACTAGGATGAGTACCTTTCTTAACTTATATATTGTTGAAAATAATGAATTTTCAGGATGTTAGAAACCTTCCAATGAAGTATTGGTATGATTTTAAAGCAGTAACTTGTTGAATATATGATCAATATTTTCATATTTATGATGAATGTATGAATACTATGATAAGACATGTTTTTTATGTATTATGTGAGATGGTATTGAGAAATAAGAGCATTGGATAATGAATTTTTTTTGTTGATGCTTTCTTGAATGAAAGTAAAAAAAAGAACAAAACATGGATATTAGATGTTAATTTTTATTCACACATGGAATGTGATTTAAAAATCAAGAAACATATTTAATATCAAGAAGGAGATATTGTTACCATTTGGAATGATAGTTCTCTAAAAATAATACGAATAAGAATAGTTGATATTGAAGCTAAAAAGTTCAAATATAATTAATTATTATTTCTTTTTAGACTAAAACATATCTAGCATAGTGTAATCCATCCTAGTGATGATGTAAAATAAGTGATATTTATAAAATATTCTTACTTTATTAAATGTTTGAAAAAGAAAAATATGTTAAAAAAATAAAAAGAACCAATAAAAATGTCTTTCAAATTAGATAATTTAATAACTCATGTTACATAGTTGAGGATGATGAGAATACGTTATGGCACCAAAAACATATCTAACATGGATTAAAAACATAAAGAAACTTTCAAATATTGATGTTGTTTGTAACCTTCCACGATTTAACTGAATTGAATAATATATTTGTGTAACTTTTCATAAAGGTAATATGACTAATAAAAATGACAAGAGATATGAGATTTAGTCCACCACATCTTTTGAACTTATTATTTCTAATTTATTTCAGTCGATGAGACAACCATAAAAAGTTCCTTTTAAAATTAGCACTTTTATTTATTATTTATCTCAAAATGAGAATAAATATTTTTATGAAACAGATGTTAGATGCTTAATAAATGTTTAGTTTCATAGAAAATATTCTGGGAAGGAAATAGGTGTTTATAAAAATAATTTCAGAACAGGTAATAGAATAGAGTTTAGATGAAATAATATTGAAAATTATATTACAAATAATTTTATAAAAAATTATTATAGTTCTCTATATGCATAATTTTAAAATAGTGTAATAGAAAGGAAGAATTGTTGTTTGGTGGAAATGGGATGAATAATGTCAACAGAATACAATCTTTCAATGGTCTTCTTGAGAGATGTTTTTTGTACTAATACACATTTTCAGAATTGATGTTTGTTATGGTCATTCTATAACCTGACTCTTTATGAATTGTGGTACTGTAATAACATTCATTAAAGTACATCAATATTATTGTAAGTCCTTGTTAACATAAATTCAAAACTCATGATATGAGAAATCATGATGTGAAATCTAAGGAAAGATATTTCTTGGTTTATTCACCCTAGTTAGAGAGATAAAAATAATGGAACAAATGGTTATAATAGTTTGTGGAATCATATAATGTTAATGTTATTTAGAATCCAACTTATTTAACAAAGTTGTTCGGAATTTTGATTAATAAATACTATAAGTTACCAATGAAAATGAAATAGAACAATGTAATATGCAAGAATATTTAGGTGAATCAGGAGACAAGGAATGTGAGGATGGTAGAGGAACTATAAAATTTACTATTTTACAAAAAAATTAAATAGGCTGAAAATATTATTGTGAATAATTGGGCTAAAGTTCATATGAGAAGAATTTTGAGATTAGAATATAATACATATATAATATCAAAATTTTAACTGTAATAATATTCAGAAGCTATTCAACAAAAATAATGGGTGGATTTTATGATTGATGAGTTGGATGAGATAAGAAAAAATGAAAGATGAGATCTTGTTCCACGACTAGCAAAAACATTTGTTTTTAGAACAATGTGGATTGACAAAAACAAACTAAATGGATATGAATATGTTTCTAAAAATAGAAAAATACTACATTTTAAAGGTTATGAATAGGTGTTAGGTGTGAATTATGAAGAATCTTATGCCCAATTATCATGATTTGAAATTTTTATAACGTTTCTATTATTGTTTATACATCATAATTAAAAGGATTATCACATAGATGTAATGTTATCTTTTTTAACTGTAGATATTTAAGAAGTTGTTTATATTAGTTAACTTTTTTGGTTATGTACTTTATTATTATGAAAACAATGTTTTTATATTTAAGAATCATTTCTATGAATTATAAAATGTCCAATATTCATGGTTTTCTAATATTTAATATTGTTTGAGAATGAATATTTTTTATATAAGAATATATTATAGCAACATATAGGTGGATTTTGTTTACTCTTGAAGCCTAATTATAGTTTTTTCAATGGATGATATATTTTATTCTAGGGATATAAAATATGTATGAAATTGTTTTTAATATAAATGAAAAGGAGCATTGGGATGTCATTATTAGGAAAAATGACATTTTTCTAGGATTTACAAGACCAAGAAAAATAATAATACATATTCATATTTTATGAAAATTAGGTTAATGAGTTATTAAAATATCATGGCATTAAATAAAGCTAATATATTTCTAATATTTTCTCATTGGGTAAGACTATGGATAATGATGAGTAAGGAAAATTTGTGAATCAAGTATACATTCAGAAGCTGATATGAAGTTGACATTATCTTTCAACATCGAATATAGATATTTCTTATTCAGTGAATTTCATTTATAGGTATCAATGTAATATAAATAAATAAAATATTTTGTTAGTTATGAAAAATTGTTGATATGTCAAATAAGAACATAACATTGTTTTTATACTAAAGATATTGTGAGATGAATTTTCATATTCATGAAGATGCAGATTGGGATGGAGATTTTACTGATAAAAAATAAACATCATGAAGAAATTTACCTCAGGTGAATGTTTTGTAGGTTTACATATTATGAATCAATGTTTATTCACATTTATCCTAGTGGAATAATAATATTATGCAGCTACACATTCTTGTACTCTGATTTTATGGATGAATGTTCAGTTTCATTACATGAATGTAAAAGTTTTTAAACTCTCGAAGATAATTTTTTATAATCATAGTGCATTTGATATTTCAAAAAATCTTGCCTAAAATTATTTATAAAAACTAATTTATATAAATATTGACATTATAAAAATAAAATTTTCTTATGGATGTGTTTTGTGGGAATATATCTTAATTTAGTATCAAATTTATTATATCTTCTCACAGGAAAGTACAAAAAATGGTTTATTCATTTGATCTTGCAACTTCTTGTTCATCATACCCCAATAGCTTCATTTAGATAATATGTAATCTACCACCATTCATTTTATAATGTTATCAAATGGATAGATAAACTAACAAAATTTTACATTGTAAGAATTTTTTACCTCTCCTTGATTAGTGAATCTAATTTTGCAGTTGTTAGGGAATGGGGGAGATAACAATAAAGGGGAGGGGAAATGAAATTTCGAAAAGATAAAATGGTGGGAGATTTTATCATTACATGGAAAAAACAAATTCACCAAGGTATGTAAATCCTTCAAAAATATTAATTTTAACAATAGTGTGTTGTCCAGACATTCTCGTTTAGGGAAAAATATTTTATGAAAAAATTTGAAAACATTGGGTTGTCTTAAAAAATAACAATTTGGAAGAAATTAGATATTTTTAAAAATTGGGTTTGGTAAAATTTGTATCATGTATTATCAAGATATCCAAAAGTGGTGGGATGAATAACCTTTTTGATGTTTATATATTAATAATGTGATGTATAATTTTAAAAATAATCCCTTTTAAACTAATGTTTTTATAAAATATGTGAAAGCTGATGAATGTACAAACCCCTCCATATAGGGTATAATGTTTTTTTATGGAATTGTTTTCTGAACGCCAAGGATCAAACATAGCTGCACTGATTTATATTTATATGGCTGAGTATAACTTGTTATAGATGTTTTCAAATATGTAAATTTTTTGGTTAGATGCTCAATGAGACTTAGTTTCATCAGCATGGACATCAGAATTGATTGGATAAATTGTTTCTTATAAATATTTTAGATGTAGTTAAATAATTCTAGAGTATTGATGAATCCAATAAACTATGTTTCAATGAAATCAAGAGATATAAATTTCTATAAATTATAAAATTTAGTTAGATGACTCTTTTCCAATCATTGGTGTCTCATAAATCATGAACCATTCTAATGATAAAATATGTCAGAGAAATGGTGGAATCGTAAATATTAAATTGTTTCTATAAAAATAAGTAAATGTTACAGAATTATATGACAATAATAAGTAATCATAATGACATGTGAATTCTAATAAAATAATTATAGTAAAGATAAATTAGAATAAGGATGATGTTAGATGTTTTTTTCATAGCTTCTTAGTGAAGTCACCATCAGATGTGGAATAGACAGAAATCCATTGGATTGACTGATCATCCAGATAATTATAAAAAAATATAACCAAAATTTTTCATAAGGATCATTTTTTTTGTTTCAATTGTGTCTATAATAAATGAAAAATTTTATTTTATTGCAAGAGTGGGACGAGATTCATCAGAAAAAAGTGTTATTAATTTATTATACATAAATAGATACAAATCCATCATTTTAATAGAGAGAATAGCCCAATAACCTTAGAATGAAACTAAAAGGTCATTGGAACGATGCTAGGGAAGTTGTTAACAATTGATTAACATGTGAACTACTATGAAAAAAAATTCATTGCTTTTTAAAAAAGAATTGACTTTGATACTGAAGTGCTTCCATGATTTCATGATATATTCATATGTTTTGATGATGTTTATAGAGAAATTAAAGTGATAGAAGTATAAGAATATTGTTATATTGTCTAAGTTGTAATGGTTTCAAATTTATAGGTTTCACTATTGATAAAAAACATAGTAAGGAGAACACATTAATTTTTTTTTCAAATGATATTGTGCATCATAATGACCAGTCATCATTAATACATATGTTTTCATCATAATGTAAAGCATTAGGGTAAATAATGGTTATGAAACTATGGCCTTGAATGAAATTATTAGATGATTTGAGAAGGGTTTAGAAGAATTGATAATAGTTGAGAACACCCTAAATAGTAAAACAATAATTTCAAATAATAGTGAATTTATGTTTTTTATGAATCTGGGCAAGATGGAATTTTTTTTAGAGTACCCCATTTTCCATTATGAGGTTCTTATAAATTATATCACAATACAATCATACGTTGTATTATTTTCTAGTATGATAATGGAAGATAACTGTAGAGGTTCAGTAAGAGTATGAATTAATGTTCTTTCCAAATAGATATCTAGTGAGATGTTTATATTGATAGGTGATTTCTTACAAGACTAAGAAATATCATCCAAATGAAGATTGAACTCAGTAGTTGAGCAGAGTTTGAAAATTATAGTTTCAGAAAATGATTCATCATAATGAGTCCATAGTAATGTGTAAATTGGACTGAGGGGTCATCAGTCTAGGTTTTAGGGAGAGAAAATTTGGAGCAATTTTTTTTATATTTTTTATATTTTGGATCAATTAAATATATGAAATCCTATTAAAATTAAAGGAGATGTTATAATCATTCATATGGGTAGATAGAATGTGTATAATGGGAGTTGGTATGAGTTTTAATCACTTCCCCATAATTGAGAATTATCATAAACCTACAATAGTGGATATGGAATGGAATTAAGATCTCACATTGAGGACAAACTCTATATATCTTATTTTATTTACATTCTATCATACTTTTGTATGCATGAGTCTTTAAAATAAGAAGGAAAAGTAAAAAAACCGTAACATTTTCATGGGTCATGTTTCTAAAAGTATTGAACCTTATATAAATATAACAAAGGATTCAATACCACCACAAGTTCTTTCTTAAAATTAGATCATTTATAATAATATTATTCAATAATTATTTATCTTCTGATATAGTCAATATTGAGTTTATTCAGTTTCTTGCATTACATGCATGACCAAGATTTACCAAACAAAAATATACTAATAATATTATTATTTAAAATGAATATTATCTTCCAGCCATTGGAATTTCAGTTTTGGATGTGATTAACATAATTATAAAAAAATCACACATGTATATATAATTATTTCATTAGTTCCCAATTAATTAAAAATAAATAACATTTGAATATAAGAGGAAATATTTTCGTAAAAACTATTTAAGCAGACACAATTGTGTTGTATAAAAAAAGAAAAAAAACTATTTTGGGGTTATATTAATGACATTTATATGTAATACATCCAATTTAATGCTTCAAATTCATCCATTGTGTTTTCATGATAATAAAAAATAAATACACATTTATAGTTAAAAAATGTATTCTTTGAAATAGTTTTTTATTCTTTTTATTTTGCGCTACGTATAAAAATATTTTTTAAAAATTTTATTTTTATTATTCGATAAATTATTTTTTCTGTAAATTTCAACACAATAATTATCATAGGTTGATTGTTTGGTATTTTTTTTAAGATTATGAATTTTTTATTAATAGTTAAAATAAAAAAATTTACTTAAAATTTGCATTTTACGTTATATTATTTACAAATATATGTTATATTTTGAGTAGGTTTTAAGGTATAACTAGTTATATTTTATATATAATAATTAAATTAGGGTTATGATAATACTTTTATAAAACATTTAGATATAAAATCAAGGTAATCTTGTATGGATTTCCACTTATAGTACCCCCTTCCTCGTCCCGTATGTGTAATTAATATTGCATTAAATGCTATAAATTCTATAAGATTAATTTATAAAAATATATTCCATATTTTGAATAATAATAATTTATACTATTTATTAATTTTAAATAAATTTTTACCATAATTATTAGTGAAAGAATTTAAAAATAATTGTTCTGATTAATGTAAAATGAGTTTACTTAGTTGTTAAAAATAGAATATAAGTTGTAAAAATGACTCAAAAAATTTACATCCCCCACTAGATAGACCTATTTATACCATTATGAAATTATAATTTAATGTTATGTGTTTTTGGGATATTTTCTATGATTGTACCAATATATTAATTTAAATAAAGATAAAGGCAAAAAATACACCTTTATTTCATTAAATTTCAATAAAACATAGGGGATTGGAAATGAACTACCTATCTTCGGTTATAAATATTATTTTTATTATATATAAGTTTTTCTAGGTTCATAATTTAAATATAAATTATAAAGAATATGTAATTATATTAAATGGTCTGGAAAGGCCAAAGCATTGATTATTTAGTTATTAATAAAATAAAATAAGTAATAATAAAAACATTAAATGTGACATAAATAGAATGAATTATTAAGTTCAATTATATTCTTAAATTAATATATCGTTATATATATATATAAACTAATTATATTTTAATTGACATATTATCAGGATATTTTCAAATAATATTAACTTAATAATGTGAAAATTGACATTATTGTTATTTTATAAAAAATGATATGTTATTAATTAATTCAAAATGACTAAAAATAACATCTTCAATGAAGTGGTCTTTAAATATTAATAAATATAATTTATGGTCAATTAATGGACACATTTTTTCTTTCATAATTAATTTATTGACCCATAAATTGTAAAAAACTATATTAGAATTTGAAAGATTAAAGTTGGGTTTCTGCATATTATGTGTGCTTGTGTTAACCATAATGTTCAAAAAACATAGTATGTTTTTTAATAACTACTATTTATTTTTTAGAGTAAGTGGATATAAACATACTACTATGTCTCATAAAAATTTAGTATTAATGGATAAATTATTTCTGTTAGAAAACTAGTAAACTTAATTAAAAAAACTAATATGAAAAATAAGGAATCATAGGAGTTAAGAAATAAAATATTCAAAATTAGTGTATATTTGAGTGGTGAATATTCTTCTAGACCATTTAATCAATTAAAATAGATAATTAAAAATATTGTTTCCAATTTTTGTATGATTGACCTCCCAATAGTGAATAATGTTTTGTATTTACATGAAGGACACTCCTATTATAATAAAAAAACACTCTTGGAACTAATTCCCACCACTAAAGATTTATGCCTCAAAAAAACCATAACCAAATCACCTCAAAAAATAAATATCCTCAACATAGAAGCTTTATTTTGGGAAAAAAATAAAATGTCTTAATGTTTTAGAATAAATCTATAGAGGATACTCGAAGAAGAGGTAATGTTCTTCTAAAATCATTTCAGATGAATTTCTTCCTCCTCGCCATTTAATTCATTATATATCATTTTTATATATAGAAAATTTTTTTTAAAATATATTTTCATGTTTCTATGTAAATGGTTTTACCCAAAAACACAAACACCTCCATCAAATGGGTTACAATATCATCATTTCTGCACACAATAAACTAGCTCCCCAAGAACAGATGTCATTCTTTTTTCCATTAACACCATTTATTGTTGGAAATAATGATAAAAAAGAATTTATGTTTGATATTTATGATATTATTATTGTTTTTTAAGTATTAAATAACTCATATTTTCATTCATTAAATGTTTTGGTAATACACCAACATTTTTCAGGTCTATAGAAGACTAACACCACAAGGAGCAATGTGATTCGTTTAAGCATTACATGGAATGTATTAGAGGTGGGGTTAGTAAACACGAGTCACTTATATAAAATAAAATATCATAGTAATTGTAATAAAATAATACACAAACACACACAAAAATATATACATATAAATATATATATATATATATAATTTCCTCCTCATTCCTTCGATACGATATGAAAATCTTAATGGTGTCCACACATACATAAAGTGTGCCATATATATGAATGGTGAATTTTCAACTGAATTTTATAGATTATTATTATATATATATATATAATATTTATATAATAATTATCATTTATGAGATTACGTAATAATTATTGATGTAAACAGACTAAGAATATCATGTTTAATCATATACGAAAAATGATTCAGTTAAAAACCGAAACTTACAATTAATATGGATTTGTTAATAAAATATTAATAAAAGGTAAAAATAAAATAATAAATGATATTAAAAATATTAATACAGTTTTTAATTTCTCTAATATTATGTTTAATACTACTGGACATTATAATGAATCATGTTTGACATAATATAAGTTTGAGGTAAGGGTCTTTCTCATCTCACTTTTATTTTTGTGATATGTATCTATTATTCTGCACATGTTTTTCTCATTTTTTGTAAATAATTTCCTATAATTTATTTTATGAATCATAACATTAAATATATTTGGATTTTCATATCTATTTGAGGATCATACTTTTTTGGGGTCTACAGTTTCAATGTTACCCAAGCATTAAAGAATTTTTCACTCAATTTTCCCTTTTTAAAAGATAAGATATGTTCTAAAAATATCATAATTTATGAGTTTTATATTATTACACTATTAAATTTTATATAATGAATCACCATATTCCAATTATATTCAAATGGTCATTATTTTTTGGGGATTTTGATTTAGTGTTACCAAATTGGTAATAGCCTCTTTTTAATTTCTCATTTTTTATCAAGATTGTGTATGATTATGTCTCAAAAGTTGAAATCATATAATTGTCATGAAATATATTGTACAATTCCAATTCAAGATAAACACATTCAATTTTACATTCTTATACTCATTAGTACTTAAAATGTTTGAGAATGTGTTTTTAATAATAACCAACTTCGTTTATCTCTTCCATCAGAAATTAGTTTTCTACCAAAACCAAGTTTTCATAAAATATGTTAAAAAATGATTTATGTAGTTTTTTTTCATAACTAAATGGTCACTTTCCCCAGAAAATGTATCAATTTTTTAAAAACATCCATTTTTATGATTCCAAGTCAATTTTAAGTCAAAAGAATTTTCAAAATATTTTATGTTTTAAAAATTGATTTACTACTTGAAAATTATATTTTTCTCATGAATGTTTATAGTGATATTTTAATGAAATTTACATTCTTAACATCAAAAACCGATGTTTTAAATTATCCTCCAATGGAGAAATTTTTTATTGATACATTCCTCATTATTTCTTTATATTTATACATTATTTTAAATAGATTTTTGTGGAACAAATTTATTTTCCACTAGTTAATCGTGTTTTAAAGGGGATGACATGAAAAAACAATTATTTACAAGGGTCAACTAGGTTATATAAGAATATAATAATTTATATTAGTTTTATTATGATATGAAATGTCTATGTTGTTTATTCATGTTGTAGTTATTAGACATTATAAATTAAATATGTGGTTTCACAAAAAGAGTCGGGGAAGCCAGTTATAGGTTAAACATGGGGTGGCCCTAGTAGCATTGTAAAATTCCATTAGAACATAACATTTGGTGTCCCATATTGTTATAGGAAAGAAAATTATAGATTAAATAATTAAATAACCTAGATAATGCTCTAATTCATTATGTATTGATTATAATTAAATTTTTATATGTTATTTTATGATTCAATCATACACTCTGGTTATATCAAGATACACATATAAAATTTATATTCTCATTGACGACATTAAATTTCTAATTGTTCTGTTTACACATACTAGTCAACTAATCTCACCCTTCATCTATTTACATTTCATTAATGATTTATGAATGATATTGAATAAGTTATTTCTGGAAGATATTTTATATTTATTAGGATAATTTGTTAATTTGTAAAAGAAAATTTGGTTCATGTGGGAAAATTGATCATTTAAAGTCATCTAAATTATTTATGAAATAGTTAGTCCTAATTAGATAACTCTCTAAACCTATAAGTTCATATAGGTTTTAAGTGATCAAATTTTCCCTTTTGATGTTGCAATAATAGAGGAAAAAAACTTTGTTAAAATTATCAACATAAATGTCCAAATTGTATGGTTTATTATTTCAACCTAGAATTTGGGAGTATGGATCTTTGGCCGTTATAGTTGGTATCAAAGGATTTATTATATAACATTTCCAATTAGTTTGTTTTAATATGATGTTATCTTATGATTTATGGAAAACATAATAGGTCTATAATATTATGGTTGATCATGTGTACAATGTCATAGACACCCCATTTTAGGGTTTTAAGTAGAAAATCATTTGAGGGGTTTAATGAAATTTTGAGTGGAATTTGTGTATTAGGGGTATTTTTAACCACTAGGATAAACATAACATGATATTTATGGAGGAATACTTTTTCATGATTATATCAATAAATGGACAACCCCAAGGATTACTAATAACCCATTGCATCTAGGAAGGTCGCATAACTTGAACCCAAAACCCATGGTCGGGAATGGTGTATCACCTTACAATGGCCAATGTGATGTATGTGATAGTATGAAATTTTTACAAGTAAATATTATGATAATTTAAAAAACACAATGGTTTTTTGGTGTAAAATTTTAAGGGATGTTACTTAGGGAATGATTTGGTTTGAACATTATGTAAAACTATTAAATTTTTAATATTAATTTTTCTTATGATTGTTTATTCATTTTTTGAATTGTGTTACAATGTGATAAACATGTTGGTTTTATTTAATGTCTATAAATAAATATAATAATCTTATTATCCAATTTATGGTCATGTGTTCATTTGAATGTTTATTTTTCATGTTATGTCCTGAAAAAATTATACTACTCTTGAATACACATTGTTATAGAAAAGATGATATTGTGCTAGAAATTGATTAAATGATGAAATTATACACTTTTTGTATGTATATTTTCTAATTCTCTTATTAAACATGGAAATATAATTCATAAACTCTTTGAAAAAATCCTAAATTAAAAATTTTATCATAGTTCCCTCAATTATAATGAACCAATATACTTTTCAATCATTATATATTTCTGGTTTGGATGCCCGTAACATTCCATATATCATTCACATTCCTGTGAACAATATCCTCAATCATTGTCTATAATTATTTAAAATTATCCTCCATTCCCAAATACCTTCTCTTGTTTAGAATCCTAGTTATTTATTATTCCACATGAAAATTGTAATTCATTTTCCAATGAATTGGATGTTTTTTTATTCACCATTTTTTACGAGGTGGTTTTTCAATTAATGAATATTAAAATGTCTAAATGTTGATTACCAATATAAATTTGGAATTGTGAATTCCTAATCAATTAAAGGGGGGATGTACACACTTAGATTATAGAATAATAAAATAGTATTTGAGATTAAAATGGGTACACAATAATGACTTTATAATATTATATATGAAACAACTAAATTCATCAATAGAATTCCTTACACGAAGAACCCAAGTAAAACCAAAAAATAATATACCATTAATCATGTTATTTTATATGGATGTTATCAGCTAGAATTTGGAATATAGGGCATGTAAAGGATTATCTGAATTAATAAAATATTTTTAAATCATGAATATATAATTATAATTTGGCGATACATTAATTTTAAATTAATCTATTTGGAAATTTAAGGTAAATATTTATTTGAAAAACTATTTGAACACCCCGAAGTGATATTTACATCATTAAATTAATAATAATTCATTCATCATTTAGATATATTAATGAAATTTATATATAATATTTAAAATTATTTTTTAACATTTATATGATTTGTTTTTCTTTACAATAAATAAAAATAAATCATATTTTACGCTTAAACTGTTCATTTGTTTTCTACAAAGTTGATCTTTCAACATTTTATATCACCCTTATATTAAAAATAATTTTTAAAAATTTTAAAATATTTATTTGAAAAAAAATTATTTATTAAAATTGTTACACAAAAATTATCTTAGTAAAAATTTATAATATTTTTCTGAAATGTTTCATTTTTAGACAAATAGTGAAAATAGTAAATTTTAATAGGAAAAAATGTTTCCAGCTTAATTATATTCAATGATAAATTATATTTTGAATATTTTTAAAGTAAAATTATACTAATTTTAATAAATAAATTCCTCTTAGGCCATTACAACTTTTTCATATTAAATTTAGATAATAAAACATAGAGAAATTTTGATCATTTTCACATTTAAAAAACAAATTTCTTTTCTAATCAGTGAGATAAATTTTAAATTTTATTATGATGCTTATGTATGTTGAATTTGAAAAAAAAATGTTCCCTATTTGTAATCAAAATAATTTTGATTAGATAATTTTTTCATCATAATTTTTGACAATAATGATTACTAAAAATTGATAAAATTAATTAATGTTGTTAAGGTGAAAAATATTGTACATAGTGTTTAAAAATAGAATATTAGGTGTAAATAGGATCCAAAACATTTTTGTACCTACTTTTAGGGAAATAATTTTTCCATTATGAATTTAGGCTCTAATGTTTTGTGTTTTTTGGACACATTTGTTACATTACCCTTTATTTCAAGTAATTGACACTTTTTTAATGATTTTTAACTATCTAATGTTAATGGGTGAGGTTTGGGAAGATTTGGAAGACAAAAGGAATATTTTTTGGATTTTATAATGGTTCAATGTTAGATAACAATTAGTGTAAATACTGCATATCCTATAAGAAACACTAGTCAAAGAAACAAGGTCTTCTGGAAAGGCGCACAAATTGGCGCATGGATTTGGTCAAATCATGCAGCACCAAGGAAAAACTATGAAAAGTTGGATTGAGAGATTTTTCATGCTTGGAACATGGATTACTGAATAGTGTGAGCCAACTATTTTTTGGTTCTTCCAGAGGTATAGGGTGGTTAATAGTTAGCGTATTGTTTTTCAAACTATGCGACTAACCATGGGAACATCCTAGAAAAGTGGGTCTCACTCATTTTCACCACTAAAACTATTGTTTTTATATAATTTTCATCCCACACCTTGATATTTCTTTCACAAATAGGTTCTGTATTATCACCCCTTTGAATCAAAATCAATTTGAATTTTTTTATTGTGGCATTAAAGCCTGATTCTAATTGAAATTTCTCATTTAGGTTAGTTTTCCCTAGATATACTAAACTATTCTCTATCATATTCATTAATATTTTCTACTTTGGATATATCTAGGGGTTTTTGGACAATGTTGATAATATATGGTTGTGTTGATGTTATGTGAAGAGATCTAAGGTAGGTTTTTGGATATACAACCTGACTTTGTTTTTATTTTCATGTCGTTCATCATTTTCATCATAATTTACAAGGTAGATGGGTTAACCCTTGACTCTTAGTAATAGAAAATGAATTAGTAGATTTAAATAGTATATGTTATGTGAATTTTATTATGAAATTGGTGTAAAAATAATTATCAAACCCTTCTTTATTGATGGTTTTTTTATTTGTAGATTTGTGAAAATGGGATGTGCAAAGTACGTGGTTTGCTAGATTTTTAAAAGATTATTTTAAAAAATGGATTTTTTAGATTTTTTAAAATGGTATCCTGATTGGTTTTATTTAAAATAAATTTGTTATTAAAATGATTTTAAATGTTCGGTTTGAAATGTTTTCGAAATACATGGGTTGGTATGAGTTCATTCATTGAACATACCTAGAATAAGGGGTGGGTACCATTGGGGTACAGAGGGATGCGACCCTGCATAAGGGGAGTCTATCATTGGGTAAGAAGGTGATTAGAAACATAGTTATGTATTGGTGGATGGAGGATAAAGCAAACATTAGTATATAAATTCACCTGAATAATAAAAGTGTGTGTGTGTGTGTTAGAATCATATATTTTTTATACAAAAAAGCAAGACGAAATATTTGAAAGATCTATCTTGTTGTTTTCCTTGAAAAATATTTTCTTATGGAAACATTATTATATTTCTTAAAGTAAAAAAATGTTTTTAGTGCTTCATATAAACTGTATTGTATTAATGTTCTCACTTTTTCTATCATAATAGCATGAGGTGGGAAGTCATTTTGCAAAAACATACAGATTATTTTTCACCCCTACATTGGCACATTACTGATTTTGTGGATATTGCGTATCGAGATACAAGATAAGGTAAAGTTTCATACATATTTTTTATTGATACATGATAATTGGGCATGTAAATAAGAGTTGTAGATTAGAGTATTTTGGGAGTTTCATCATTTTTGTATTTGGAGTCATTGAGTTTTTTATGGTTTTGACTTGTTATATGTACTTTGATGTTAGTAGTCTTCCATTATGATACTCTTATTTTAGTTGGTATTGATATTCAGTATTTATACATTGATTTGTATACATTTTCATCATGCTTCATTTAGTTGTTATATTGTTATGGTGTGTTTGGGTTGGGTGTTTTATTTTCAAATGGAAAATCATCTCTCCATGTTTTGAGCCCCATGGAATTTATTTCTAGCCTTTGGAACCTTGGGGATATCTATTAAGGCATAAAAGAAACTATTCCATGAATCAAGCCATATAATAGGGGAATGATGTTATAAATGATATTAATCATGGATAGTTTTTCATTCATTTTGGGATGTGTTATCAACTTACTTTTTCATCGACAAACAAGTAGTATCGTTTATTCGATACAAGGTCATCAATTGTATCATTCATGCAGTTCAAGATCATTCTTGTATATTACAAGTGTCATCTTGATCGAAAGTAGTGGTATTAATGAGACATCAAATGTATAGTATAAAATGACATAGCTAATGTATTCATACCAAACATCATTTTATGAGGGAGTTGGGGATATAAGTGTTACAGAGAAACTTATATGAGTGTAATTTTATTATCATGGGTTTAGCCAATGAGATGAGCATGACAATAATTACATAAGTGACTTCTTACAAGTAGTTCATATTTAATGTTGAGTAATTAATTTTATTTTATAATACAGTGATAATTTCTAAAAAAATAATTGGAAGAAATTTTTAATGAGAGATTTTGAAAAGGGCATGCTATAAGTATTTTTAATACAGGTTGATTTTCAAGAGAATAGTGAAGAATTTAAAAATATTATTTGAAAGAGGAAATTTTTTGTTTTCTGGGAAGAAATGCTAGGATATTTTTCTGTTTGTGAATGGGAAATTGTTAAGAAGTTAGTTTCATGGGGGTTATATTTAAGGTGATTGTTGTGTTTATAAAAATGGTACCCATTTGTTGTAGAATAAACTATCAAGAAGAAGCTACTAAGAATGTGGTTTCACATGACCCACATATAAACCAATAGCTAGTTTAGAGAATAGTTCTATATTCTCTTGTTGTGGATAATAGGAAGTAATGGTATTAAACTAGAATATTGGAGAATTCTTGTCTGTTTTAGAATTAGAATCCACCCATCATTCATGGTGATTCTAAACCAAAGAAGGAAGCGGTGTAAATGAATAGAATAAATCAAATCGTTTTGTTCCATGGCACACCAGTAGAGATGAATTTCATATTGGTGTTGTATATTTTGTATGTTCATGAATTCTAGTGGAGGGATTTAACAGTTCATAAAAAATTAGACCAAGTCCTTCAATTTATGGTTTTGAAAAATTGTTTAATAACCAACTATATCCTCATATTTTTAGGATTACTAAAATGATAGGCTTTTAAGTTTTAACCAAGAGATCCTCTAAACAAAATATGATGTGGGTAAATTTATGTATTTTCCATCTTTTAACATGATGTTTCCACTAGTAAAAACTTAAAGGAAAACATTTTTGAATTAGGAATAGGGAAAAGTGGTTTCTCAATGATTTGTGTTCTTTGTTTAAAAGACTATACAAAAATGGTCAATATAGCAACAATTGCTGAAAGGGATATCTCAGTAGCTACGGTTGAAGGGATCATGATAAAACCTACGGAAAATGGTTTGAACTATAATGTTGTAAACCATAGAAAGAGGGACACCTATTTCAAAGGTAGTGGTTTAAATTAGAATAAAATGGGTGGATGAGTGATTCATCATCCAAGACCCAAGGGAAAATATTCATGATTCAATTTTGGTTAGTTAGAAACCATTAAGTGAGAGTATATGAGACCACCATGGGCATGTTAGAGTTAAAATTAGATGGGTCATATTCAATGATATTTTCATAGTGGTATGAATCCAGTTTTGGAGGACACATATCATGTGTCACAAATGTTGTATGCTTCTACAGGATGAGGGCAACATGATACCTCTCATTAGAAGAAATGATAATGACATGGTGATTATAGGAATACCATGACTCCTCTACAATAGAAATTAACATAGGGAAATAAGGATGAATGTGCAGTGAGTAAGAAGTTATATGAAGTTGAGGAATATATTGTGGATAATCAATCTAGACCATTAACAGGAAAGGTATGATTATATTGGATTCTACCCATATGAATGATTTTTTTCATACAGGTGTATCCCATCCCTTTAACGGTTCTCGTGCTACAAATTTTTTGGGGTTTATTATTGAGATGATGCCTTATATTTAGAAAGATAAAACTTCTCTAGGCCACATATAATGTTTATACTTTCTGTGTAGAGAATGTTCTTTAACTACTAATGGAGCTGAGTTGATATGGGATTTCACTGTACTATAGGTGGTTTTCTATGATATAATCCTAGGTATGTATTAGTTGAAAATCATCAAGTCTCGCCTCTAATGTAATATATTGATTGATTGTTTCATGACCAATGATGGAGTCAATCATCTCAATAAAGGATACTAGAGTATAATGTAAGGTGAAATGTGCATGTTATAACATGTATTTTGAACGATATAATTCCAGTTAGTGGAATTGTATTTTTCATCAATGAAAGAGATTGAGAATAGTATTTTTCTGTGGGTTTTTATCTGTTTCAAGATGTATTTTATGAGAGTTTATCAGGTTTCCCACTCATAATTGAATTTTAATTTACGAGTGATATCCTTTCGGGGAAAATTTGTATCTCTATTCTATCATATCGAATGAAACAAATATAATTAGTGGAATGGGATGTGAAATAAGAAGATTTGGAAATAAAATGGATCATTCTTCTTAGCATGTCTCTACAAGAAGTATCGATCCTGATTGTGAAAATGTTCTTGAAACTCTTCCATTATATGTGGATAATCACATTCATAACCATTTTTTTATTAAACAATATATTATATTCCTTGAATTAATGATTTTTTGATCATTTTTTGGGATCCTTGTGTTTGTCTAATAGTTTATGAAGATCAAAATAAAAAAAATCATGATGGGAAGGAGGATATTCAAAAAAAATCTTTCAGAAGAAGCTATTCAAATTTAATAAATAAGTAGTTATTCTTTATTACGAATAAAAATGCACCAAAAGTATTTATATAATTCAGGAATCATATATCTAAAATATATATTGATTTATTTTTGGACGTGTTCATGGATGACATATCGGTGTATTTAAGGAAAAAAGATGAGCAAGATCCACATATGGAATCAATGTTGGGATCCTGAGAGAAAATTTTCTATATCAAATACAATTAATGATTTATTTTTTGATACTTGAGACATGTTTCCTTGTCCATGTAATCTCTAAAATATGTTTTTATATGGATCTATAAATGATAGAGGTTGTTATCTCTTTGAAACCCATGTGTAATGTCTCTGAGTTATGTTATTTTTTCGTCTAGATAAATATTAATAATTCATAGATCATGATTTTTTAGGACTATCCTCACCAATGACATAATTGAAAATGAATAATTTTCCATTACAATAGATCATGGAATTTTATATGTCCATTAAGATCTCAATGTTAACATTTCATCAACATCAATCATTATATCTATAGAATTGGGAATTGATTACCTGATGTATTATGATTATTTGGAATATTATATTGTATGTATTTTCATTCTCAGAAATCATGATGTTTCTTATGGATCATGATAGTAGTTTTTACATGATAAAATATACCAAAAAAAGATTTAGAGTTAGATGTCGTAGTCAATGATATGAAAATATTATGTCATTACCACTTTGGGAAGAAATTTTTATTGCTTACGGATCAAAATATCATGAAAAATATTTTCTTATAGAAGTATTTTAATATGGGACACATAATATAAAAGGTGTATCTAAAAATTGTTTACTCTAAAATGATGTATACATCAGGTAATGAAAATTTTATGTAGGATGCATTAAATAGAAATTCATATGCTCAGTTGGAAAAAAGTTGTGAGATCAGTGGTAGTTGATGTTTGTCCTTGCAAACATGTATTTGGAATGTGAATACCAAGGTAATGATGTAGTTTTATTTCTAGTTTCATTCATTTAGGATTTTTTGAAAATGGTTAGAGTGGAAAAAACGTATGATTTAGAATTAATTTTTATATGGACACAACTCCATGGTGGGGAGAATATTGAGGGGTGGAATATTGATGTGAGTTTAGTGTCATTAATTTGTAATCAGAAGTTTGTACAACTAGAAATTTATGGACATATTATTCATCGATACAACCATACAATACGGGGTTTTCATCCTTAAAATAGATTATATATATTTGATTGAAAGTATATTTTTTGAGGATCACTATAAAAAAAGGGGAAATAGTTTGTTTCAAGATAATTAAACTGTTACAAGATTAAGACATAACATCAACAACCAAAAGGTATGTTTCAATATTTCTCTATTCATTTTTGAAAATTGGAGTAGGTATCCAAATACATTATAATTTTTCTCCATGGTATGGCTGATAATCTCAATTCCATATGGGTATCAGTTAATTGGCTAAAAATTTCAGCATATTTCATCACAATTTGTGAATCTCATACAATAAATTACTTCTCAAAAAACATATATCCGAAAATTGGTAAACTATACTAGATAGAGAGGCTAACCCAACAAAGCTATACCAATGATTTTATAAACTGTGGGTATAACATGAATAGGGTTTTTCTATTCCCAAGTGTTTGAATAAACTATGGGTTAGCCAATATATTCAATTTTGTTTTTCAACCATTGGTATAGAGTCACGAATTTTTTTTCCCACCAACCGCCACCCCCCATAGAACCATTTCCCCGTATTATTCCATCACTCAATACTCAGTATCCTCCCCATGTCGATGGGCATCACCACTTATCCCCATCCTATGGTCAGCGTGCATTCTCAATCCTCTTCTTCCTCGGGTCAAACATCCACTCATAGGTCACACATCCCCCTAATCCAATAATTCCCTCACCCTATGTGCATCCACCAAGGTTGAGTATCCCCTTTTATAAGGTTGAGAGTCCCCCCTCGGTCAAGGATCCCCTCTGGTCACGTATCCCCTCCTAATATTGTGTGATTTTCTAATTCGATTCTTCTACGATCGTGAGTCTCTAATCCTTCTTCTGGTATGGGTAATTGATTCTAGTTGAGTTTGAGTTTTGTTGATTTGATTTTTATCATTTCATATTGTTTCATTAACTTTAATTTAATATATATTTTGGTTTTCTCAAAACATGAAAATAATTAATATTTTTTGTATTTTAAGATACAAATCAGTAGAACTTCACATAGACGATACCATAATAACATGATTTCATTGATATTTATTTGAACCATATATGCTATGTTTCTAGTTTCATAAAGAATATTATATTCTATTTAAAATCATTAGGACCTCATTGAAATGTTATAAATATTCAATGTGTATAATTATTATTTCAATTGATGCTATGTGGATATAGTTTTCATATGAATGGTGTGCTAAAATATGAAAATAAAAATTTTATCTATTGCATTTTTTGTAAATATGAAAATTATTTATGTGAAGGGAAATTGTTTAATGGGTAAATGTGATGTTTTTTTTGGATTCACATCCAATTGAATTTGTAACCATGTTTTATTGAATTATAAAGTGTTATCTAGATGAAAATTACCCTATAAATACAGAATTAACTCATGTGAATGGTTTAGAAACTTTTTTTGAGATTTTTAACAAGAATTTATTTTCGTAATTTCTATATGGTGATTTTTTAAATGAAATTACAACACTATATAAAGGATTAATTTTGAAACAATATTTTCCCTCAAAAATATATATATATATATATATATATATATATATGAGTGTCTGTGCTTGAAGTGTATGTAGTATGACATTTCTATTCAGCTGTTGTTTTATATTAAAATTCCTTATATATAATTACCTCTATTTAATTTGTTTGTGATAGAAAAATTCATAGAGAATAAAATCATTGAACCAACACCATGAGATAGGATACATATTATATTACTAGATCATATAATTTATGTAATTATAATTTCATATACAATATAATAATAATAAATTTTAGAGGTTACTAATATATATATATATAGATTAAACAGTATCTAATTTTGTGATATTTTAGAAATACTAATCTATAATGAAATCTCCCTTTATCAGTAATAATGAATACGTGAGCACATGGTACTCCATTCTTCTTGGAGAATTGAAAATTATAATCTTCTCTATAATTGAGAATATTTTATGGTGTTCGCAATTGTGATTATATTAGATAATCTATGATTGGTGCATATTTCTAATCATAGTAAAGAGTTTTCTAGTTTACATACAAAAGCATGTAATAATATTGTGTCCCAATTCTATTAATTTTTACGTCATCTAGTCAATGTTAAATTTTTTAAAAATTGGATTAGATCCTAATATTTCTATATTAGTCCTTTTCAATATAAAGTCCATTTTATAAAAATACAATCTTATTCAATCCCCTGCCATTTTAGTTGTGAAACACCTCTATTGGCTCGTATAATCAGACCAAGTCTTCCCATTTCCATACTATATATTTTTAGTGTTTCGTAGAAGGATTTTGATTCATGTAAATAAAATATATTTTATGATTGTATGAGGTACTATATATCACTTCATAACAAGACACTTGGTTAAAATCTAAGGTATAGATGTGATTGTAGGAGGAATCCATGACATAATAATGGATCATTAAAAAAAATTCCATTAGATTAACGACTATGAAAATAAATTCGTTTATGTTTTAAAGGATCTAAAAAAATTGATTGAATGTTATATTATAGGTAGGCATGGGATAATAAAATTATCATTCTATAGTTCAACTATAATGAAACATACCACTATATCATAGACATGGAACCTTCCTTGGTTCATTATGATTTACCTTGTTGATCATCCCTATATAGGATAGATGTAAGAGTTTTATCTTTGATAATGAAAGGGTTCAAATTGGTGACAAAAAATAAGTTATTTTCAATAAAGATGTGAATTAGATTTAACTGTTATATTTTTATGTTCTAATAGTTCTATTTTCTATAGTACTTAGCCCTTTATTAACAGTGTTTGTCATTTTTTATTAGATGATAAAATTTTCCCTTTGTTATAGAATGGATAGAAACTGGATGTATCGCAACGATTAGATTGCAACTGAGTTTCAAAATAATTTTGGGAAATTTATAGATTTTTCATTTAGAAATTCTACAGATGAAGGTTTTATACAGTGTAGAAGCTATAAATAATTTAAAATAACATGGATACGATAGGAAGATGTTATCTATCATATTACCAAATTTGGATTTCAAACAAACCATGTTATCTCATATAACCAAGGAGAGATGATTTAATCTTTTATATTCATGAATGAAATGAAATAAGTGACATGGAGAATTTTTTATTTAATCGGTGTCCATTTTTGAATAATCTTAAGAGAGAATATATGTTCGCGTAAGAAGGTAAGGATATCATTACACACAAGGAAAATAATGAAGAAGATGATATTGATATATTGAAATAGTTATTGGAAGATGCCAGAACTCTAGTATATTAGGAATGTACTAAAAAGACCATGTTTGAATTTTTTATGTGGTTATATCATGGGAAAACAATTTATGGAATTTATAATACCACCATTTATTATTTTCTTACATTTTTAATGTAATTTCATATTATTGGTGCCGATATTACCTCAAAACATTACATGAAATGGATGTAAATTTATTATCATGGATTTTATTCTAAAAATTTCCTTGATTTTACAATATATTGATGTTTATTTTTGGAGGAAACACCTGACTATAATGACGGTAAAAGATGTGATACATCTCGATGGATGGAAAATTAAAATTAAACACCTTATTGTATGAAACAAAAATTGTTGTTGAACATTTCAAGGAATAACAGGCATCAAAACCTATTCATGTCTACAGAAATATCATCCAATATGTGATGAAATAATTCTAGGAGAAAAAATGTAATGATGAGTTTGCTCATCCTGTATATTGATTATCATGGCATACATTTTATGCACCACATCTTCATTTGGAAACTGAGGTGCATAAAGTTCGGTTATTTCGGTCATGTGATGGTTTTAATCTATTTGGTTAGATGCTGACTGCTCATAGCACATGGATAATTTTTATTAATGTATATAATATTCTTCTATGGATGTGTATGAAAAAAATCTTCACTATCTTGATTATACTGATATCTATAAATTCTTATCCTTATAATGATATAAAAGTATACTTCCAACCTTTAATAAGAGTGTTGATGCCACTTTGGGATTTGCGTGTGCAAAGATTCAGTGCTTCTTCAAAAAATTGGATTCAGATGCCTTCTTCCCTTGTATAGACCATAAATAATTTCTCAACATATAAAATGATTTCTATGAGGATCACAAAGGGAAAAATATCATATCTTATTTATAAAAGTAATATTTGATCGAGAAGGCTTAAATATCATCAAAGTTTCAATATCATGGGGGCATCAATGATTCTTGCAGATGGACTGTCAATAACAGAAGAATCATCAGATGTTGGAAAATATTTTTGACATTGAAAACCATGTAAACTTATTTCTGAAATTGATGTGCTTAATGACTTGAATTATTTTAGTTTTTCATTTGGTAAAGTTCAGTTGAAATCATAATAGATGACGATTGTTGACACGATGCCACATAAAATTAGAAAAGGAGAAGTATCTTTTAGAGTTTCCATATTGGTCTACCAATTTGTTACATCATTTTTAGATATAATACATTTTGATAAAAATATGTGTGAAACGTTTCTTGTTAATATTCTTAATATCAAGGATAAGACAAAAGTTGAATTCTTACAACATCAAGACTTGTTGGGTAGTGGTATTCAACCAGAACAACATCCTTTCTGTATCTGTGAAATCAAATGGAATGTTCCTTATCCTTTTTATGTTATAAAACCATATAAGAAAGATAAAATTCTTTATATATTGTAGAATTTCAAGGTTCCTGATGGCTATTCCATAAAACATATCTAAACTAACCAACAAAAGAGATGTGAAACATATATCTCTAAAAACACAACATTATCACATCTTTCTTCATGAATTGATTCCAATAGAAATTCAGAATTTTCAATCCAATAATTTACGGGTTAAAATGATTCACTTAATACATTTTTTAGAGACCTTTTTGCTTAAATATTATCCATGTAATTTTTGAAAAAAAATGAAATAAGAGGAGCAATTAATTTTTTGTGAGAGGGAAAAAACCTCCACCCATTTTAACACGCATGATGCATTTCATTGTTCATATTAAGAATTACAAACTTCATGGGGGACTAGTTTCTTTTCAGTGGATGTATTGTATAAAAAAAAATTTGTGCACAATTAAATCATATGTCTAAAACAAGAATTATTCTGATGGTTTAATTATGAGGGGCAATCTAGCTCAGGCATGAATGGATTTTTTTTTCAATTTATTTTTCTGAAGTAACCTCGAGACATAACTAACCTATGAGGAAATAATATGCGTAGTATAGATAAATTTAGCCCTTTTTCCATCTCTTCATCAAACAGGAGTACTTTTGTGTCTTATATATTGGCTACAATGAGCCTTGATGAACAGAATATGACACATCACATAGTCCTATTTAATTATTTTTTGATTGATGACTATATCAGGATTTTAATTTAGATATTTATATATTATATAAAATTATTTAATTTCATATATACCTTACACTTTATTATTATTTTATATAGGGAACATAATTCAATTATATGGTTATTTCATAGATCTTTGACTTTGATAAATAGGGAGTCTTTTCATAGACTAAAGTTTCTTACATGGTTGAAATCAAAATTATTTCCATAATTGAAATATCATAATATATATATCCATTTAATTTTATTATTAATATATATATAATGTGAAGTTTTTGTTTGTTAAGACTATTTATCAATAATTAAGATCTTTGGATTTTTGTTAAAATTATTTGGTTCCTTGATGCAAATCATTAATAATCTATGGGTATAAATTTGTAGCAATTGATCGATCAGTGAAAATAAGAACACAACAGGATATTGTTATGTAAACTGAAAAAATGGATTGTTTTGTCATGGTGTAGGATAGTCAACCTCGATATGAAGATGTGTATTATTATTGACTTGTTGAGAAAGTATTTTTATTGCATTACTAATCCCAAGGTAGATCCACTATGTATAAATTTAAATGTTTTGATTCAATGAGATGATGTGGTACATTTATTGATGAATGTAGATTCGGAGTTGTTGACATGAGTAGATTACTACCTACCGATGAACCATAAATTTTGACATTAATGTGTAAGCAAGTTTTTTATATAAAAGATCATATGATACCTGATTATGGTGTCACTAATGACGCAATCCTAAGAAATATTTTTCCTGATGATGGTGATGAAATTTTTACCCTTGAATCCCCCATTGGTGTTGCAAAAATATATTTCATTGGATGAATCAAATTTTTCCATCATTAGAGTTGATGTTTTAACCGGTGTAGTATTTGATAATATATAAATGCAACCATATATGTTCCCTATTCATATATTTTACACTAACATGAGTTCATAATGTTAGAATTACTATAATTACATTAATTCTGTTTGAGTTTGGAATGATGTGTTTGTTTTTAGTATTTTTTGGGTCATTTTAGTAAATTTAATTTAATTTAATGTTGAAAAGATGTTTTAAATAATGTTTTTAAAAAATATATAACATGAAATTTTAATTTCAAAAACTATGTTAGTCGATTCCTTGTAATATTTTTTTCAATAAGGAATTAAAAGAATTAAAATTGGTTCCACTAATGAATATATAATATATAAAAGTTGTATGCATGATTTATAAAAAACTATTTCTAAAAAATTACATTTCATTCTTATAAATATTATTCAATATTCTGTAGAAGGTTAATGTAAGTGACTATTTTATCTCTTTCAACTAGGGAATGAGAATTCATTTCCATGTTCACTTCCATCTGCGTGTATAATAATTGTAATGTTTTACTCCTATATTACATATAACCTCATGTAAATATTCTTAATATTTTATAGGGACATTCTGTTTAACAAGATTTCACATATCATCCTAGTAGAATGTGTCAAAGTGGGGATTACCCTGTACCTAGATGGAGCACCCGTCATACCCATTCCCACACTAACCCGCCAGTAGACACCCCTTCCAACAAATCTTTCCATCCTTATCTTGAGTCTCATGTGATGTTCTTATACATTATTTCATCATCATATCGGTTACCCTCTTCCTCAAATTACATTTCATTGTTTCCTTAGGGGATGATCCCACCGATTCCTCCATCATCCCATTTTACCTCTTCTTCTTATACCTTTACTAAACAGCCTCCAAATATTTTTCCATCATTAAAATATCCATATCTGATGATGTATCCCCCATCCTATTACCCATATTATGCCATGTATAAATCACCTTCAATTCCTACTCTCCATCCATCACCTGATAATTATATTCATTCATCTTTCACTTTGGTTCATGAAGGCCACCCAAAGCATGAACATGAACATATACTTCATTTAGAGGCATATTAGACACGAAAATCTATAGATCCATCACCGTCTATTGAGTATCCTTCAGAATTTAATTCTATTATAATTGTTTTAAATTATATCACATTATTTTTTTCATGTTGTATCATAACATAATTCTTATTCTCCATTTTTTCTTATTCAGTTTGATTTTATGCTTGGATCAATGGGCACACAATGTTAAAGGAAGACATAAATTTCTAAACACAGCTAATGATATATTAAAATTGATAAGATTAGATAGTAGGTCCAAATGCAAGGCAGTGTAGAAGTTTCACAGACATGATTTCCAAGTATAATGTTATGATTCCAGGGAAACTGCTGTCCTGGAAATATATAATTAAAGAGATAAAGGAAAAATCATGGGGCAAAATAGGTACGAAAATTTTATAAAGTTATATATATATATATATATATATATTATTGTATTTTAATTAAATTAAATGTTCATTGCAGACTCAGTTTAACTTTCCCATGGCGGAAGGTTCTAATACTACATGGTAGATGGACTTTGGGGTCTTATTACACTCATGAAATCATGAGTTTTATGTTATATGGAAGTGAAGGGTTGTTACTGACTTAAAGGGGGTACCCACCATCCCATCTATAAAAAATTTTAATATGAAAAAATGATTCCAAACTGGAAAACTACTGAGTTTATGGAAATTCCTATCTTTAATGGTTTCCATAAAAACATTATTTCCAATTACTTGTATTGTAATTTTTTTGGATGTTTCAGAGAAAAACACAAAGAAAAAACATTTAATGACATATCTGCAGACATTGGGGTGCACTAAAATACTTGATCATGATAATGACATGTAATTTAATAGGTTGTTGTGATTTTATAAAAGTTGGTATAATGAAAATATTCTATAATTGACATAGGAAATATATGTGAATTTATCATATGTGGTTGTAATCTGAATTTTTGTATTTGTCTTTTGCAGCATGCTATATTAGAAATCGAAGGTCTTGTACCTTGTGCCTAATTATTTTTCACCAGTAGAAAGAAAATGGGTGGAAGTGCAGTAAATATAGAGAAATAAGAAATGATTGTAATGAATTTTATTTATATTTTAATTATTTATCTAAAATACATAATTTAATATGATTATAATTTCTATAGTCTACCTTGGAGGCCCTTGATTATAACGAATATGAAAAATTCATGCCGCATGACCATCTACGTTAGGCATTACGTGCGAAGAACTCAGATAGAATATGATGATGGCTAGGGAAAAACATCATCCAATCTAGATATTATTCTTCATAGGGCTCCTATCAAGCCTCTCAGACCTTCGAGTCGTAGGTCGCTTATGATTATGCATCTGAGGAAAAAAATAGCTTTAGAGAAGAATGAACTAACAAAAAAATAGGGTGATATAAGTTAGACAATGACTGAGAGATTCATGAAGGCTATG
Source organism: Viscum album (assembly GCA_963277665.1). Lineage (NCBI taxonomy): Eukaryota > Viridiplantae > Streptophyta > Magnoliopsida > Santalales > Viscaceae > Viscum > Viscum album. The sequence goes on along the minus strand of OY728158.1, from coordinate 1,536,033,972 downwards.
GTAGTTTTGAGTTAGTCACTTCCATCAAAGGTTTTTTCTACTTTTCAATCATATTTGGAATCAATTCACTATTTATATGATGCTATGGGTGATTCCAACAAGGGTTATAGTGGTTATGGAGGTTGTGTAAATAGATATTTTGGTGGTGAGGATGTTTCTAATGTTTCTGTTGGTGATGATGATGCCGAAGATGTTATTGATGATGATAGAGACTGCCTTGGGGATGGGGATGGGGATGTTGGTGATGGGGAGATATTAATCTCTTCATTTTTAGACTTATCAGGAAGAATTTTTCATGTACATTAAGAACATTTTTGGGTTCAATGATTCTTGGTACATCATAGGTTGTCATATCATTTGTAGGTGTATAATATATGTGATACTTTGATAATAATATCTAACATCCACTTTTCATTTTTTTCTTAAATCTAATGATTATTTGGTATTATATTTTTTTAACATACATTCTTTCTCCCCCCATTACGTTTATGTGTAGTGTCTATTGTATTTTTATTCTCAATCCATCATTGTCATCCTACACTAATGTATCTTGCATGAACAGATGGTTCATAGTTTGAGAGTGAATTTTTTGGAAAGAGTGCTACTGGAACCAACACATAGTGGAGCTCAGTTCTGTTCATTACTGATATTTCATGAGTATGAGTTAGTGAGATAATGAGCCCATTTTCTCATTTATTCATGGTTAATATTTACCATATGATGTTATTCCCTGAAATTTCATCTAAATAAATAGTGTTCAATTTCTATACTATTAGAATTATTAGACTATATTTAATGTATGTTTAATAACTATTATTTAAATTCTTGGTTTTTGTATTTTGAAATTTTCTATTGTTATGAGTTAGTATTCACAATTAATTGTGTATTCCTTGTATATGTGTGGAATTCATTATTTTCAAGAGTCACCCACCCTTGAATTCATGTATAAAGTATTACAGTTTCATTCTCGACTTAGTAATGGATTGGGTATTTTCATTGTGTTTTAGGTAATGTTAGAGTCTTTTTAGAGACACTGAATTCATAGTTAAAGAGATTGGATATTGTATTATAGAATATATAGGTCTGGGAAACATGGAGTAACTGTGATAGTTGTTCATGAGTTCATTTAACTAGGGAACTTCTGTTGTATTTACATGTATAACCTGTATAACATGTTGGAATTTTTTTCATGCCCATCATTCTTGAAATAGATATATAACATTTTCATTAATTGCCATTTCATTAATATTTCAAACAAAAAATAATATACTAAAGAAAATATAGTCTTGATATTCCATTAATTCTATTCCAAATCCAGAAAAAATTATTTAAGTGATAACTCGAGGATAGGAACCAAATTTTTTAATAAATACACCATGAGTAAAAAAGTTATAAGACTCAATCATATAAAATTTTTTGAAACTAGTATTAAAGTATGTGAACTCCAAAAGGATGATTATGTTTTATTAGTTCCCATTATAGTGTCTTCCCTTGTTCTAAGGTGAGCATGATCATAGGGAGTTAGTTAATTGGATGATGTCAGTTACATGAATTTTCACTCCAATTGGGAAACCTTCCAACGGGTTGGTCAATTTTCTTGATAAGTGTTATTCAATTATTAGAAAGTAGTTAGTTGGTGTTTATCAAACATTATAAAAACAAAGTCATTATTTCATATAAATTTTTGGATATCATGATTATGTATGATCACTACATAGATATAATTATGATGGTATAATGATCAATGTGGTTAGACCTCTATCCACACAACATAAATATACATATATAATCATTATGTATCATAGACCCAATGATGTAGTCTTAGAAAATTATTCTTGATTTATTCCATTGGTATTGGAAGATAAAGGTTTACTTTGGATACAAATTTATGATTGGATTGTGACCTAGTGAATAACCTCCTTTGATATAATTCTAGAGTCATTTTTAGAGGTAGATGTTTTTTTTGATTGTTCGTAGTCTAGTTCTTGAGTATGATTAGGATTTCAAGGATAATATTTTTGAGATGGAGTACTATTGAAAAATAAATGAATGTCATCATCATAGGTATGAGAATTATTGATATCAAAATCAGTGGCATGTGATAAAAGTATTATATATAAATTTAATCTATCATGAAAAAATCATGTAATTAATGTACTATAAGTGGTTAGATGATTTAATTCTAATCATGTTTGAATCAAATAGTCGATATGGAATATTTATGTATACACCTCTTTAAAAATGGATATATTGAGATCAACGACATCTTCATGGTGGAAATGTTTTAACTCCCATAGAAAGATATAAAAGACGTGTTAGTGGAAGAGAATTTGATGACGTTTGATAAACCAATGGTTCTTGTCCACCTCAAAACATTATACAATAAAAATATTTTCTTAGTTTTCATGGAAGAGGTCAGAATATTTTCGTAGAATACATTATTTAGGAGGTCTCTGATAAGAATTTAAAATGTGGAAAATTAACTATCAAAGGCTAGGGGTTGTAGGTTGGGAGGGGGATATAGGTTGGGATGGTTGTAGTTTTGAAGCGGTGTAGGATGGGTGGGGGCTGCAGATTGGGAGGGGGTTATAAGTTGGGAGGTGGTGAATGTTGGGATGGGGGGATGCAAGTGGCTGGCGATAAGGGGAGGGTAACTTATGGTTTTTTTAATTATCATTAAATCATCTATTTTTGTTTCATAGGTATGCCTATTTAATATATCTTTCTATCATGGAATGTGAGGTATGTTTTTGTTACTCCTAACATCGTGGTCTATCCTTATGTTATTCAAATTTAATTTAAAAAGATATATTTTAAAAACCTAATTTAATTTTACTCAACATAACTCAATTTTAAAATGAAATAGGCACACACACACATAATTGAATAGAATAATGCACAGTAGTGTTTTACACCATATCACATTAAATATTTTCTTTCATCCTAATAATTTCACTAAATCCATGTACATGATTATGGTAATAAACATGAAAATTTTATTAATTTCACTTGAGAAACCTCCTTACCTATTAAATTATAAAGGATATTCTATATGTTCAAAACTTTTGTTCATGTGATGACCTACTATTCATCTCATCATGGTTTTTATATCACCGGTTGATGTTCATTTCAAATTTTCAAACCTGAAATAAAAGATTCAATTGGGAATTTAATTTCATTTATATACATTCATAATTATTTTTTCAAAATTACTATTTTATTATCACATTTTTTACTTTTTTTATCCCATCTCATACATTTTTATTTATAATTTCATCTGTATAGTCACTTATCCCTTCCACATTGTTGTTCTCACTAGCCTTCCTTTCATCATAGAAAGTTTTCTTTGAATTTTGGATATTTTAGTAGGGTTGTTTTTATGTCTACCATAATTTTTAATATTTAATTTTCATTGAATGAAAGAAAATTTTCAGCCACTCAAATGAATTGGAAATTGAACTCACATTTATTCTTCCACTGATTCATACAAGGAATTCATTTTCTAATTTTTATGTACTTCAATTTTAGCGGCTTATAAATATCTAGTTCAATCAGTTTTTTTGATTTTCTATTTAATGGGTTTTATGAATATTATTGTAAAAAATTAGGATTGTATTTAGTTTTTTTACAGGTGAAGTATTACAATTAGGTAGGTCAGTTAGGATTGTCCTGAAGAAGTACTTATACCCACAGTTCACTGAACTGTGCATATATTTTTATTTTGTGGTAAGATGTACCCAAAATTTACTGAACAATGGGTATATTATTTATGTTTCGATAATCTATACCAATTTTTTCCAAGACCATGGGAATAGATTTGTACCTATGGATTATATAAATTGTGGGTATTATAGAATTATCCTGGGTTATACTAACAGTTTCTATAAAATAGTGGTTATATCTCGATACTGATGCCTTGGTATCACCAATTTATGGAACTATGGGTGTTGTCTATATCCACGGTTCAAGGGTCTATAACCATGGTTTTAAACTGAGGTTATATGTATTTCTTCTAGTAGATAATGATTTATTAAATACAAGATTCAATAGTTTCATCCAATGATCCGAGGTTTGCATCTCATTTCTTAAAACAATACATAATTACCTTGGTACTAAATTTACATAGAGTATGGTGTATTACCGTTAGATGGGTGAAAATTATGAAATAATGATACAATTATTGGATTTCGTTTTATGGCCTTGTTTAATGGATTTTTGTGGCACATGGGAAGAGCATGTAGCATTAGTGGATTCCTTATATAAATTTTTTTATTAAAAATCAAATAATATGGATCCTTTGATGCATTGCATGCACATCCTTAGTGGTCTTCACATTTATAGGTGGAAAGAGGTGAGACATCACTAGTTTGTCTGAGACTTGACCATGAATAAATGGAGAATTGTTAGTTGACCAGGACGAGAGTTATGATTCCTCGGAGTTTTTATAAATCTTATTTGGGTTAGTATGGCCAAATATTGTCATTTGAGATGAGTAATAATTTTTCCTGCAGATCTCTCCATGGATTAAAATTAATTTTATTTTGATATAGGGAATGTTATCTCATAGATACATAGGTGGATTTGAGATACAAAAATAGGTTGGTGAGGTGAAATATTAGTTGGCATTAAAACCATGGTTCAATGCAGTGCATAATGTGTTTTAGGTATCTTTATTGAAAATGTATTAGCCAAATCATGACCATGTTATTCTCTGAGATCACATCAACCTAGAGCTAGAAAATTCATTGGTTCACGTGCTAGTGTAGATTGCTGATATTCAAGGAAATAGCATACGTGTGAAAATAATCATTCTAGTGCAGGTTTTGTTGAACCATGATCATATTCAGGAAGTGACTTTAGAATGGGAAAAATAAATGATTGATGATTGTCCCATGTTCTTCTTGACTAATGATGGTTTTCTATAGCTGATGGATGCAAATTATAATGGTGGGAAAAATTTAGCAACCCTGGTTTCATGTATGATACACATTCTTAAGGATTTTAAATTGTGAAAAGTTTTAAGGTGATATTAGGTGGTTTGATGACTTCTAGATTTTTTTATATTTCTTAAAATATTTCACAATTTAAGCATCATTGGTGGAAGCCATGAAACTCCTATAAGAAATCATTCATAGTGAATCATCGGCTTCTACGAATGCGTACAGATAGGAAGATGGTTTAGCCAAGCCACATGTCCACCTAGTGGAAACATATAGTGTGGGATAAGGTCTTTTTCAAAGTCGACACTTGGTTTTCCTAACAGTGTTGACCAAAAATGGGAGGTTCTCCTTAAGGAAGACAATTTCACATGTTTGGCACAAATATTTCATAATTATATGAATAACAATGCATGAATTAAACATGAGATAATAAAAAATGGGTATGACTCATTTTCTCATCTAAAACCACCTTTTTCCAAATTTAATCCCTAATAACAGATTTATTCCTCCAAAAAGCTATGGAGTCTCTCCCCTAAGATCTATAAATGATTTAATTTATGTTCTTGGTGTGTTGAAGCCCGATTCCCTGTGTAGGTAGTCATTTTTTGTTGATTTCCTTACATATACACATATTTACATTCATAGATTATTATATCTACTAATATTTTAATGGGTATGAGTTTTTAATGCCAATATTGATAATATATGGTTATATTGATGTTAGGAGAATATATCTAAGGCAGGGGTGACAAGCTGAGTTTTTATAGACCTTTTTTTCTTGATTAAATTAATTTAATTTGATATATTTATTTTCACTAAGTCCAACATTCCATTAATAGTGCACCAAATTGGCATATGTTACACTCAACAATGGCTCAGTGTATGTTACACTCAACACTAACATGAGGTATGTTAAAAAAACTGACTTGGCATACATTACACACAACCCTGAGTTTTGAAAAAACATCATTTTATTATTAAAAATATTTAAATAATATATTTAAAACCCATCCATAAACATAATAACACGATAAATAAAAATAAATTTTCCTATATTTTTTATAATAGTTTTATGTAAATATAACATATTAAAAAGGAAAAGATTAATTTTTAGAAGTGTCTTTAAATGTTTAAAAATACATATTTCTCAAATTAACATCTTTTCATGTCCTTCTATAAAAAATATTAAAATTAATATTAAACACCATTATAAATTTAATATAATAAAATTAACTAAATTTTTTATTTTATAATTTTAAAATTATTTTATGGTGATGTTGTGGGATTTTTCATAAAAACATCATTTTTAGATTAATTTTCGAAAATTTTGAGTTTTAATTCAAACCTCTATTTCATATAATTTAGTAATAACAAAAAATTATATTTTTAAATTATTTAATGTTTTATTATATTAAAAAAACAATTAATTTTATTTTTGTCATTTTATCTCATTTTACAATGAAATTGGATATAAAAAACTTAGTGAACATTTGATAATTTTTATTTTAAAACCCCACAATGTCATCTCGTATATAGGCTTAATATAAAAATAAAATTTCCACTTATTTTTTTGTACATGGAACAAATAATCTCCATAATTAGAATCAAAATAATTTATAATTTATAATAATTTCACTTATTTTCAGAAAAAATTAGTGAAACTGATTGAAATTAATTACAATGATTTTGAGAAAAATCGCATTTCAAAAAAGTAAACCTTAAAAAAACAACCTATAAAATTATAAGAAAGCCATTTACTGGACATATTTTTAACGTATACTCCATTGGATAAAATTTTATACATTATTGGTTTGACTTTACTTGGAAAATTTCTCGTGGAATTCCTTTCCCAAAAGAATTACAAGACTATCGCTCATCCTCCACAATAAAAAGGCCTCCTTTACTACCACATCTTAACAAATATAATACAACCTTGGTTCAGAAAATATCATCTCACTTATCCTCCCCAAAACCCTACATTACTCATTTATCCTCCCTTGGGATTAAATCCTTCTAAGTAATCTATTTATTGCAAACTAAAATGATTTTCCCAAATTAGAGCTAACATTCTTTCTCATGCTCTTTTATTTTATTTTCTTTCTCAAAAAACTAAAATATACTAATTAAATTATTATATAATATAAATATTATCACCAATATATTATTATATTTTTAAAATAATTGTTTTACCTAAACATTCACTCACTTCCATCTAATGGGTAACGAACCTACCGTTCTCGTGTACGACAATCTACGACCTCTCGAAATAATGTAGTACATTTTACCATTATGATCATTAATAGTTATAAATTATGATTATAAAATAATTTATATATTATGAATATAATATTAATTATGAATTTATATTTTTAATTACTTTTATAAAAAAATCTCTAAAATTTGAATCTTGTGTAAAGATGATAACATCGTTTATGGACGTGTAGACTACAACATCCTCAATGCAATCTGATTCACTCACACTCTACACGTAATGTGATAAGGATGAGATTAGTGAAGTTATATGATTATATATATATATATATTATTAACAATTATATTTTAATAATGATATATATATATAAGTGTGTGTGTGTATATGTAATTCATTTACTTTCTTTCTTTCAATAAGACATCAAAACGAAAATAGTGTTCATGCATACGTACGACCAATTGCCTCTGTGAATGTTGTATTAAATTTAATATATATAACATTTAGCTATTATTATAAATAGTTATATACTTAATATATATAGTATATTATTTATTTATTACGTCGTTAAATATGTAAATAATGATCTAGTTATGGCGATCAAGAATAATATGTCTAATCATTTACAAGGAACAAAGCATATATTACATGAAACATGGAATTTTTACATATATTGTAATATAAAGTCATAATAATATCTTATGTGGTATTAAATATAATATATTATTTCATTTATATATTTATAATAAAATTATATTTATTATCCACAGGTTTTGAATGGGTACGAAGATAGTCAATAAACAAGGTAAGAGAATCTCATCTCAGGTTTTGTATCCATGAGATACATGCCATGTTCACAACTATTTTATTTGGTGTTGTATATATAGTTTCTATTAACATATTATATGATTGTTATTATAAGTTTATGGTTATTTACATAATCATTATATGAAATTTATATTATTGGTTTTATGTTTCAAAATATAACAAATCAGTAAGATAGTTTTGTCTCAATTTTTCCTTTTCGAGATTTATGTTTTATTGTAAACCAAAATTCATTTTCAAGGTTTATATAATTCCAATTTAAATGTAATATAAATAACACCATTAAATTCCTGATATTTTATGATTCATATAATTTCATTTACATACATGGATATTATGATACAAATGTATCATTTGTTAAGAGTTTGTTGAAAAAATCTCATCGTTTCATGGGATTGTTTACGATTTGGCTTCTATTAATGAAATATTAAGATCCATCATTCAGAAACACTCATGAGTTTTATTATCTAAAATATATTATTAGTTATTACTATTTTCTCATCTTTGGTACTAATGATATTTAATAAAATTCATTTCATAAAAATCATACTCTAATTCTCTCTTCGATCAGAAATATTTTCTTATCAAAAATAATGTTTTTAAAAATTTCCTAAAATAATATTCGAAGATAAATTTAATATATTAAATATATTAAAAAAAAATTTAAGACTTGAATGCTTACTTTATATAATTTATAGAAATTATATAGGAAAAATAATTTCCAAAATGACTTCTATTTTAAAAATAAAATTTCAATGCAGAAGAGAACTTTCCCACATCAAATATTTGTAGAGGATATTTAAAAAATATTTTTGATATAAAATGTTATCTAATAGAGTTTCTGATAAAATTATTGTGAAATTATTCAATGTATCCATTCCTAATATTTCTTTGAATGGTTTATGTTTTTATGGAATGCTGTTTGTGATACCTGTTTCTATATCACGTGATATATTGTATTCAAACATTCGACTATTCACAAAATATAATTTTGATAGCATGATTATGAAACCTATATATTTCATGAGGTTATGATATGTGTAAATTTTTACGATACCCATTTTATTTTATGTGTTAGGATTTTATAGTATATGATCTTTTTACACTTATATGTATGACTTCATTATAAGATGGGTGGGTCCTATCTCTACCTATAATAAATTTAGTAAGGATTTATATATCATGATATAGAATAAAATATTATTGGGAGAGAACCATGACGACTATTTTAGCCATTGGTGTGAACAAGGGCTATCGAGATGGTATAGGGAGTGAACTCATACACCTATTATTTTCCAAGGAGTGAACCATGATGACGAAGATGGTATGTTAAGTGAATACATACTACCAGGATAGACTTGTAAGTGATGCCAGGATACTATGTAAATTATTTTCTATGATTATGTATCTACCACAAGTCCATCTCTTATTCCTATATTGTACATTCATGGATTATGTTCTTTCACTATTTATTATTCATGTCTTATGAATTTCAAAGCCTTATTAAAAGATACATATTTATTTTCTTATGATATGTAGGGTATGATCATTTATTGTTATGATATCATTCTCATACCACTATGATCATTTTTATACATACTTGTCTCTGTTTTTTACCCCTACTAATCATTTGAGATCACCAATTTTTTTATATTCTACTAGGTTAGAGGATATGTATTATGTATAATGTTTATAATAATGGTTCTATTCATGAAGAACCTTGTGTGATATTATTTATTTCACTTGTGTATGAGTTTTATATTTCCATGATTCCAAAGGCACTATACTACTATAGCTTTTGAGCATCTATTTGTATAATTTTTTTAGTATTATATAAATGTGATGTAATGTTAATTTATAAAAATATAGGTCCACTATTATTGGTATCAGAGTATTGGTTTAGTTAAAAATTGGAATATATAAGTGGGATCCTTAGTGACATCCCTATGTATATGGATAAGGATAAGTCTATATGTAGAAACCATAATAGTAAAATGCACTGGAATTTCAGTAAAGGATAATGTGATTGGTTTTCAAGAAATACAACCCCATATTGATACATCCAATGGATGTGGCTATAGAAAACATGTACCTAGGGGTAACAACATTTAAAAAGTTTGTCAGGCCTAAATCTGTGTAACATAGTACATGACAGTAGATCTTGTTGCATGCCTGGTTTGACACTCCCCATGAATATGCTTGGGGAACTGGGGAAATAATCTCAAACCATAATAATGGATTTTAATAGAATATGGTTATAAATAAAAGAAGAAAAATATTATTCATTGTTGTTGTTTATTCCTAAGAATGTTAAGCTGACCAATGGTGGACTTTCATCAAGAATATGACGGGATAAGATGAAACTGAATCCATGAATTGGTTTGAGGTCAAGATCATATTTTTTTAATAAGTACATTACTCATATTATTTTTATTTTGATGGAGAAATATTTCCTCAAGTTTCAGTGAATGTTATGATGAAACTTTTGGTACCTATGAGTTTAATTTTAAAAATCATGTGAGGTAGGTTTCAAGAAATATCATCCAACCAGAAAGTAAATTTCAATGGTTCCTTAGTTGCATAATGACATGCCTTAAAAGGGGGTTTTCCATAAGTGACTTTTGAATCTATATAATTTTTTTATATAAATGATTAAATGAAGGTTGGAGTCATGTATCAATATGATTATTTAGTCATTAAATTGAAGACGGTGTTTAAATGAAAATAGAAAAACCATGAGGAGAAGAAGATGAGATTTCTTTTATGCTCTATGTGTGAAAAGAAGAATGGATTAAATTTCCCTTAGGGATCCAATTAATGTTTTATTTATGGTAGGGAAGGCCATCAATGAATTTTATAAATGATGAAATGAAATGAAGTTAACTAATGGTGATAATTGATGAAAATCTACACAGAATAAAACATCAACACTATAGTTCTACATGTGTTAGTAGAATGGGTATTATGCTAACGAGTGAAAAAATCCAAGGGGTGGTGGTAATGATTGACATCAAAAACCTATTAATCCTTGGGAAACATAGTAAATCACATTTAATCATTATATCCAAAGAGGTATGTGATAATGACATGGTCAAATGTACAGTTACCATCTACATTAGAACTTATAATTTCTTATTTTATTCTAGATGTACCCACTCTTCCATATATATTTTATTTTATAATAGTATTAAAAATACACCAGGGAGATTATATGAGGAATTTATAATTCATAACACTAATATTATGATGATTTAATCTCATGTATAAGATTCCAATTTGGTTTACATTTATTGAACTGTACGTCCTGAAATTTTTTTCATTCTTCCTATAGTTGAATTTGGTTTAATAGGAGGCATGGATTTGATTTTGTTTCAAAAATCCAAATCCAATTTTTGTATGTAGAATGATAAATTTGATAATTCAAACTAACCTATGAGAATATATTAGGGTGATTTTATAGATGAACATCCTATTGAGATTTCGAATAATGATTTGGTCTTTATTCCCATTCAGATAGACTGTTTTTCTCAAATGGTTTGGTAGAAAATTGACATCAATGATATTCCTTTTATTTAAGTATTTATTGATGAATCTATGAAATAGTTTCATATAATTCCACAAAAACATGATGTTGAGTTCTCAATAGAAATCATATCTATTCCTATGCAAATTTTAATGACTCCCTAGAAAATGGCCTCGATTGAGTAGCAAGAATGGAAGAATAAACTCCAAGAAATCCTTTATTAGAGATTCATCTGGTAATGCGTGTCACCTTTGGGTGAACCTATTTGTTTTAGGAAAATTAATAAAGGATCCTTAAAAATATTCATTGATCATTATGAGTTAAACAAGATCATTATCCTGAACAAGTATCCTCTTCCAGATATTGATGACTTGGTTGATCAAATGAACAAAGAATAATTTTTTCCATGGTTGACCTTCTTTTGAGATGTCATCAATTGAAAGTCAAGAAGAAATATATAACAAATGGGACATTTTATAGAATCTATGGACACTACAAATATATAGTGATTCCTTTTAGTCTTAATAATTCCCTTGTTATCATCACGAATTTAATGAATAGAGTCTTTATAGATTACCATGATTAGTTTTTGGTAGTATTTATGGATAATATTTTTATATTTTCAAAGATATAGTAGTATAATTCATATAAATAAATAATTGTACTATAGACTCAAATAATAGATGAAATATATGAAATATTTAAAAATATGAATTTTGACTCTAAAAGGATTCATTTTTTGGCCAATTGATCTCAAGAGAGGGTGTTACAGGGGACCCATAAAAGAAAGAGGGCATCGAATGTTTTTCTACACCAACCACAGGTAATGGGATCTATAGATTTCATGGATAAGTTGGATATTATAGATGTTCTATGGTGAATTTATCTTAACAATATAATCCTTTGACCAAGATAACATAGAGGGGTGTCATGTTTAACTAGATAGAAGAATGTAATGAAAATTTGAAGGATGGGAAGAGAAGGTTGGTCAGTGCTCCTTTTCATGTGTTACCCTATTGTGGATAAGGGTTTTAATATATAGTGATGCATCCAAGAATGGATTCAGTTGTGTTAGTATAGAGAATAACATGGTTATATATTATTCTTCATGACAATTGATGATTCATGAGAAAAATTATGCAAATCATGATTTGGTGTCATCTATTGTACTTTTCTCATTAATGGAATGGAGAAATTATCTTTTTGTAGAATAGTATGACATATATATCCATCATAAATGTCTAAAATATATATTCACATAGAAGGAGTTAAATATTCCCATGAAAATAATTTTAGTGTTTATAAATGATTATGGGTCCTTAATGTATTAACTATCTAGAAAAGCAATGAAGGTGGTCTATTATTTGAGTTAAATGGATTAGGTTATCTTATCCATGATGAGGATTAAAAAATATCCAATATTTCTGGATTTTTAATGTTTTAAACTTGAAATCATGAAGGATGGGGAAAAATATTATGTTTTGAAACATAATGTTCAACCCAAAATTTGACTATTGATTAAGGAGTTGCATAAAAAAAGATGTAGAGAATAAAAATAATGTTAGAGATGTTACTGATTTTAACCTTGATCAGGATGTAATGATAATGTTCTGAAAACATTTATGTGTTCTTTACATGCCAAATTTAAAAAAGAATCTATTTTAGGAATCTCATAGTTATTCATTCTCTATTTATCCAAGATGTATGAAGATATATAGGGATTTTAATTAATACATTTCATTAGAGGGAATGAAGAGATATATCATTGATTTTGTATCTCACTTCTTGGTATTCCATAAAGTAATGGTTTGAATATATAAGTACAAAGGTATTTTTCTTATATTAACCATACTATAATGTAAATGGGAAAAAATCAATATGGATTCTCTTTTTGGAATCCACAAAACCTATAAATAGTTTGATGATATATTGGTGGATTTCAATTTACTTAAAATGGAATCACACATCATCACTACTAGAGAATACTTTTCTCTAGATTAGCTTTCCAAGATATATATTATGGATTTGCTATTGTTTTATCTAGTAAATCATTCCATTATATCAGATAGGGATTTGAGTTTTACCTCGATGTTCTGGAAACTTCTTCAAGAATAACATGATATAGAATTGAGTTTTTTACTTATTATCATCCTCACACCGATGGTTAGTCTAAAATAAAAATTGAAACCCTATAAGGTATTTTGATATATTATTTTTCAGATTTCAATGGTTGTTCGAATCAACACCTTCTCCTAGTTTTGATTTCTTGAAATAATAGATTTACACAAGCAATAATATTTCACCTTATGATGCCCTATATGGTAGGAAATGTAGATCTCCAATGTGATGGGATGAATCTATATAATTAATGATATTAGGAATAGAGATCACTGAATAAATGGTCGAGAAGGTCAGAACCATTCATCAGCCATCAATCCCACTCAACATATGTAGAAATCATATACGGAAAACCAATGATGTGATATAGAATTTGAGGTTGGAGAGAATTTGTTTCAATGAATTTCCTCCTACAATATGGTTATGTGTTTCAAAAAGAATGTGTAACTATTCCATATGTATATCAGTTTGTTTGGAATTTTTTATCATATAATGATGGTAGAATATCTCTTGTCACTTCCTCCAAATCACTCTGATGTCCATGATTTCATCCATCTATCTCTCTTAAGGAATTACATACCTAATCAATTACATGTAAAGAACATATAATTCATACTATTGGATCAAAATATTTATTACAAAGAACAAAAAGTTGAAAAAATGTTTTTTTATAGAGAACATTCTACAAAATAGGACCACCCACCCAGTCAATATTTTCTATAGAAATCACCAGTAAGATAAAGATATGTGGGAAATTCAGGTTATAATAAAGTATAAGTATACTAATTTATTTTTACCCAAATGAGGTACTTTTATAGAAAAATTCTTTTTAAGGGGGGTATATTGTAAGAACCTGGGTTTTTATTGACCTTTTTCTCCCAAATAAATTTGTTTTTATTGATGTCATGCATTGAACTATGTACCAACAACATTTGAAATGTCACTGAATTGGTGTAATTTACACACAAAACTGACTTGGAATATGTTACACTCAATAATAAGTTGGCTTATATTACATGAAACATCGACTTGGCATACGTTATATGCAACATCGAGTTTCAAAAAAACATAAATTTATTGGTGTAATAATTTTAATGAGATTGTTATAAAATATCTATTAAACAATGTAATACGAATAGTAATAAAAAAAATTCAAATATTATTTATAATGGTTTTATATAAATCGATCACATTGATAATGCAAAATATAATTTGGTGTAGTGTTATTTTTTTTAAATACAACTCTCTCAAATGAACAACATTTCAAGTCCTTATGTGAAACATAATACAATTAATATTATACGCATTTATAAATTTAATTTGATAAAATGGAAATCATTATTGATTTTATAATGTCTGTTTTTGATTATGGTGATTTTTTTCTTGTATTTTTCTCATAAATATTATTTTTTGACAAATAGAGAAAAATAATAATTATTTTTAAGAAATAATTTTCTATTTAATTTTGTTAAAAAGATAATTTATATTATAAATTATATTTTATGTTTAATTATATTATATTTTTATCAATTAAACCAAATTATTTCATTGGTACCCATTTTACATTTAAATTCCATATAAAAAATCCCAAAATGATCGATTAAATTTACATTATACCCCCACATTATCATCCCCATTGTGAGAATAATTTTAAATTACATCCTTAAAATTATATGTTTTCAATATGGTGAAATTGATTTGAAATTTTAATTAGAATAATAGATAATGTATAATAAGTTAAATTAAGTTTTTGACCAAAAACATTTGAGAATGTGCATAAAATTAACTACAATGATTAATAGAAAGAGTAGCTTAACAATAGACTAAACCTGAAACATAATACTGAAAACGACTTGGAAAATTGTCCAAAATCCATTGGATTTCCTTATGTAAAATCTATCCTCCTTTTTCAATAATTTGGTACAATATTGTATCCACATTACTTGGAAAAAACGTGACTATGATTTCTTTTACTAAAATTTATAAGAGTGAAACTCTCCTCCAATATAAAAAGCCCTCCTCTCCTCTCAATTCCTCACACATATAAAAACACTATGTATTAGTGAAGATCTATTCAAATATCATCTATAAACCCTCAAATAAACATCAAATCCCCCATTTGAAAAAAATCATTCAAGGAATCCCTTTTGTGCAATCTAAAATGTATTCCCCAAAGAAGAGGTACCATCCATCGTTATGATCCTTTATTTTATTTTCATACTCCAACCCTTTAACTCTCATTATTAACTGATTATATAATAAAAAATTATCGTAATTATACAGATATGTTTTTATATTATGTGTTATAACTATAATTAATCCCACATCCATCAATTGGGTAATAACATTCTGTTTTCTTGTATAGAAATATACCGCCTCACAAAACAATTTTTTTGTTTTACCTTTACCAAATTTAATGGTTTGACATTATGATAGAAACACTATTTTGTTAGATAAATATAATATTTATAATTTATTTATTCTTATGTAATTATTTTACAACACATTCCTTTATACATTGTATCTTGTGTGAATGTGATATTGTCATTTGTGGATGTGTGGTATACCGCCTCCTCAATGTAATGTTATTATTTTACACTCTACATGGAATGTATTACGAACAGTTTTAGTGAATAGATATGTTATACATATGATATAATAATTATAATTTAATACTTATATGTATACATATAATTCATTTATTTTCTTTCATTCAATACAAAAACAAAAATGAATCAAATTTCATGTGTTTGTATGGGAAACCATCTCGAGGAATGGTGTATTACATTTTATATATTTATTTTTAATATATTATTATAAATAATTATATAATTAATATATAAAATATAAAAGTCAGGGTTTAAATTATTTATATAATTAAATCATGATTTATATAATATGATAAAAAATAATAATTCAAAACATGTACGAAGAATGAAGAAAATATTACCTAAAGCATAGAATTATTAATAAGAGGGTAATATAAAGTCATAATAAAATGAAATATCTTATTAAATAAAAGAATATGGTTATATGAAATATGTATAATAAAATTATATTTATTATAAAGGATGTTTTAAAAAGTATGATTAGAGTCACAACACAATGTAAGAGAGTTTCGTCACACTTTATATGTATATTAGTTACATTCCATGTTAACCACTCTTTTCTTTTTTGTGGTGTACATAAATCACATGAATGCATTATATGATAATTATTACTAAATTTATTGAAATTTAAAAAAAAATATAGGATCATTGATAAAAAAAATTTATGATTCAAAAGTTACCTAATTGGTAATATAATATTGTCTCAATTTTCATTTTTTGAGAATCATGTTTTTTATAACCATAAAATTATTTTCGAGGTGTATATACATTAAATTAAAAAGTTATATCATTAATATCCTTATTTTGATTATATTTTATTCTACATGTAATTTCTTTTTCTTACATAGAGTGTATGGTCCCACATTACTAAATGGTAAGAGTCTATTGAAATAATAACATGATTTATCATTATTGATTATGATTATACTTCTATTGATGAAATATTATGATCCATCACTCCTGAAAACTCATTAGATTCCTTATAATTTATTGTTTCATGACATAACTATGTATTATTAATATATTAAACAATTATTTATGGAATATATTTGTGAATTTGTGTTTCAGAATAATTTTTTTGTACTTCTCTCATCGGCCAGAAATATTTTTTAATTAAAAAACAATGGTTTCAAAAATGTTTTCATAAATGATCTATAAAAATGAATTTCGAGGAAAATAAATTTTAAATATTTATGTTTTTTTAGATTACTAAATTATATGTTTTAAAATATATTTTCAAGTCAAATATTTTTAAAAATGTATTATGTTTTATAAAAAGTTTTTAATACAAAATGTATATTTTCCTACAGAACTCTTTTTATTTGATCTTTTAAAATTATTTCCCACATTAAAATTAAATTAATTAGTGTTACTCATCCATTTATAAGGAAATTTTTTAATGTTTTCATTCATAGTATTTATTTGAATGTTTTATTATTTGATGTAATTAGTTTTATGATACACATTTCTCATTCATAGGTTATATTCTATTGAAACCCTCTTCCTTTCACTATTTTGGATTTTGATGAAATGATTATTAAACCAAAATATTTTTCCATAGGTTATGATAGTAGTACATGTTTATGATACCAATTTCCTTTTAAGGGTTATTATATAATAGACAGTGATCTTATGGAATTTATATGTTTGATTTAACAATGAGATGTATGAGACCTATATCTCTTTCTAATGCATTGGTTAATGATTTATATCTCATAAGATATACTAATATGGTCTTGGGAGTAAAACATGACAACTAAAAAGGGTATGTGAGTGAACCTTGACTACCAATATTATATGGTGTGTCATGTCATACAACTAGGATGGATCAGGGGTGTACCATAACTACTAATATGGTATGAGAAGTGAACAGATACAACCATGTTATCCTTGGAAGAGTTTCCCTAACTACTATGAAAGTAATTTTATATGATTCTATGTCTTCCAAAATTACATGTCTTATTACTATGTTTTGATTTAATGTATTAGGGTCATTATTTCTTTATGATTCACGTATTATGAACTTTCAATGCTCTATTCCATGATTTTGGTTTATGATTTTATGATATGTAGAGTATGTTCTTCTAATGTTATGAACTCATTCTAATACCACATTCCTCATGTTTATGCTTATATGTCTCACTTGTTTACCCATTCAGAGCATCTAAACTCAGCCCTTATTATGTTTAAATTATATATGATTTGAAGATATATATTATATATTATGTTTATAAGAAGGTTTATAGTCATAAAGAACCTAGTAAGAGATTATCATTCTCACATATATAATTTTTTCTTTATTTTCCCATGTTTCCAAACACACTAAACTAATATAATCTTTGGGGTCAATTTGAATAATGTTTTAATTATTCACAAAATGTGATTTAATGATAATGTATGAAATGTTAGTGTATTTTTTTAGAGTTTTTGTGATTATATATGGTCTTTTTAATTTTCAGGAGAATTTTCTTTATCATCACAACTCACGAGATAAGGGGTTTCCCCCTCGACTCCTCTTATTCAAAATTGAATACTTTGTTTCAAATTTTTATATTTATTGACGTTTGTTGCGGAAATTTTGTCCAATTCATTATAGAAATGTTTTTTTGATACTTTATAGATTTTTGGACCTGTGGATTTCTTGAAATTTGTTGTGAAAAGTGATATGTTTTCTTGATTTTAAAATCTTTATTTTAAAATAATGCATTTTAAAATTTATGAAAATTGAATCTTGAAAAATTTTTATATTAAATAATCATTTAATTTAAATGGTTTGAAATGATTGTATTGTTTTTTTTTGGAATATAAATATTGGTGTGACTTCATTCTTTCACTATGACCCTGAATAAGGGTTATTTACAATTGGGGTGCAAAGGAACAAGACACTAGATAAGGGGCGTGTGTCAATGTGAAACAAGTTGATTGGACACTTTCTGATGACTTGATGGATAGATGATAAAACTATCATGAGTATGGAATAGTCACTAAAGCATGCATTAATGGGGGTGTGTGTTTTAATCATATTTGGTATTCTAAAAAGGAAGGTGGAATGGTTTAATGATTTTTTTGGCTATTTTTTTGGAAAATCGTTTAAAATGGAAATTAATAAATATTTTATAGAAATATAATAAATTTTGTATAGTGTTTTATAGATACTATTTTAAATAAATGTGGTAACATTTTCTATCTTAGTGGCGTGAGTAGGGATGTCCTTTAGGAATACCTACTGACTATCATTACTCACCATTACATTGGAATGCTAGTGATTTTACTTATATTATATATCAGGATATATGTAAAGGTAAATAATCACACTTATTTTGTATTGATTCGTGATAATAGTTCATTTAAATGGGAGTTGAATGCTGGAGAATGTTGGGAGTATCTATATCGGTGTTTTTGGAGTCTTTCATTTTTTATGGTATTGACATTCTCTGTGTACTTTGATGTTAGTAGTCTTTCATTGTGGTACTATTATTATAGTTGGGATCAATATTATGTTGTCATACATTGTGTTCTATAAATATATGTAATTATTAATTTAGTGATTATTTTATTATAGTATTATTATTTGTGATGTTTTAGTTTCATAGAGAAAATTTTCCCCCAACTATTTTGAATCCATTTGAATTTATTCTGAGTCGTTTATACTTTGGGGATGTTTCTTATGGACTATTATAAATTCATCCTAGTAAAATCCAATTAGGATAGGTGATATGTTACATTTCCATGATATTTTCTAATATAATATGTTAAATAATGATAATGAAACACATATACATTTCTTCCATTAAAAAATTATGATGCTTTGTGGATAGGAAAACAACTACATATGTTTGGTTATAAATAATATTTGGGAAGATAAATGTGTTTTTTATTAAAATAATTTATCTATAGTTTTAATAGATTATATAATTATTTTAATATCCTATGAATCGATAACTCATGGATTATTTAGTCATTATTAAATAAAATTAATGATAACAAAAAAGATTAAATGTGATGTAATAGAATGAATTATTAGTTTAAATTATTATTTTAGATTAATATATCATGATACATAGCTATAAACCTAATATATTCTCATGAAATTATTATCTTTATTTTTTATGATTTAAATTTAATGGATATGGTGAAAATTTACAATAATTAAACTTTATATCGAACAATATTTTATTAATTTAATTAGATTTAATAAAAATAATATATTATTTCAAGTGAGTTTTAAATATTATTAATATAATGTATGTTCAATTCATGGATCAATTATAATTTTATAATTAATATATTAACCCCAAAATATAAAAATAATCTATTGTAGTAGTTATAGTTAAAATGATGTTTTCATGCATCACATATGCTTCTGTTAAAAATAATTTTCAACAAACATAAAATTTTTAATTTATAAATTTTTAATTTATTTTTATAATTAGTGAATCTAATGCTTCTAATTTTTATAAATATAATTTATACATAATGGATAAATTACATTTTTTAGTAAACTAATTACATTTATAAAAAATGAAACCTGAAAAACAATATAGAAACATAGATGTTATGGAACAAAATGTTTAAAATATGTGTTTTATTATGTGTTGGAGATTTTTATTTACCATTTAATCCCTCTAGAACATTAATTATCAATATTTAAAACACTTTATGTACTATTTAAATCTTACTAGTTAATAATTTTGAGTATTTTCAAGAATCCCAGTCCTCCTCGACTATTAAAATGAACTCAATATTCCCACTTTTTCATACCTATCAAGTCATTTAGATCACACAAAAAACTAACCAAATAAATTTACAACATCCCCATCATCATCATAAAGTCTTTATGTTGGGAAGGAATTAATTCTTTAATAGTTTTATGGAAAACTTAATGATGATACAAGAAGAAAAGTAGATATTTTTATAAAAGTATTTTTTATTTCCTTCTCCACCACCATCAATTATTTTTAAATTTTTATATATAATTTTATAAAAATATTATAGTTACATAGATTTATTTATGTTTCTGATATGATATAAATCCTCATACTCTTCAATAAAATGGGATATGTTATCATTGTTTTGGTGTACAACAGAATACCGCATCGTGAACCAATGTAGTTCGCTTTCCTATTTCCACTTGTAATAGTTTGTGATAATGATGTAAATACTATTTATATGTTATATTTATGGTATTTATTATTTTATTATGATTCTGGAGTTATTATATTACACATACGTTATTTAAATAATTTTTTTTAATATGATAATGTTGTTCATGTGTACAGCGGACTTCCGGCTCACGAAGTGACGTGATTCATTCATGCATTACAAAGAATTAATTAAGGATGAGTTTAGTAAAAATATGATATATATCTTACATAAAAATAATAATATTATATATATATATATATATTTCTCATTCATTCAAAACAACATTAAAATAGAAACATAATTCATCTATACGTAAAACCTTTCATGTCCATGATTAGTGTATTTCATTTACTATCACTATATTTTATGGATTATATAAATACATATATAATGAATATATATGGTATTAATAGCTTTTTTAAATTCATGTTATTCTGAAACAATGATTTAAATATGTTGACAAAAAATTGAAATCCAAAACATATTTGAAAAACAAGGTGATAATTACCTGAAAAATAACTATATCAGGGATTTTTTAATAAATGGGTAATAAATGGCCATAAGTAAATAATAAATGAAATTGAAAATATTAATATTCATCTTAATAAGTTAATAAGATATAAAAAACACTCTAAATGATTTTAAAAGACGTTCAACCAATAAAAACTTGAGGTAAGGGGTTTTCTCATTTTACTTTTATAATTCTGAGATATATTCATACTTACCATTTTTTTTCTATATTGTAACACCATAAGATTCCATGGTAAGTTTCCCTTTGAATAATGTAGTAGCTTGTATTGTATGCAACATGGAGTTTTAACACACCACGACTAATCAAACTAGCTGTTCTGAATAGTAATACACACTTTTTGAAATTTTATAAATTTTATTCTTTAAAATTGACTTAATTTTTGGATTCAAAATATAAAAATTATCATAGGTTGAATTTTTGGTATTTTTCTAAAAACACTACATATTCTTTTAAATCCAAATTTTTATTTAAATAATTAGTTATTTAATTTTAATTTATTTTATTTCAAAATACATACATAATATCTATATCGATTCAATGTATCTCATTGGAGTCATTTTATAATATGTTTAGATATATAATATTTTATTCAACATTTTACCTTCATTTACCCACATATTAGGAGCATTTGGAAATTTGCATAAAAGACAATTTTAATTCTTCTATGAGTTAAATTTTAAAAAACTGAGAGTCATAGTTAATATCATTAAGTAAAATGTGGTTCAATAAGATGATAATATTTTTGTGAATATTAACTTCTGACTTTTATTTACCATAGATAAAAGTAAATATGGTAATTAAAGGTAAAAATGATATTTTAATTACCCAAACACATGTCCTAATTCTATAAGATAAGCTTAATTCGTCCAGAAACATCCTTATCAATAAAATATGATCCTTTGGGTCCAATTATATTATATTAGGACATTTATTATTATTTTATTTAAAGAATAGTTAAAAGTGTTAAATTCAACATTTAATAACTAAATAATTTTTCATATATGGCTAAACACAATATAAAGTATAATATAAATATTAATCAGAAATCTAAAACTATTTCCTAAATGATGATATTTTATTAATAATTTTTATACAATAAATAATATAATTTATTTTTGACACAATGATGATGAAGTAATTACATTATTAATGAATTATTAAAATAATTGATATTATAAATATCCAAATAAATGTAAATTGTGACTTATGATGAATTAAACTAATTTTTTAGGCTAATAAGACATGTTAGGGTTGATTAAATAGTTTTTTTTGAATTGATAAAGTTTTTATAGCTTTCAAAAAAATCAAATACTAAATAGTGTCAAAATTGAAAATTATTGAGTTTATAAAAAATATAGTATAATATTAATTGATATATTATTCCTAAAAATATAATTTTAGAAAAAAAGACATATATAAGGTTACAAATATTAATAATTGACATCTTGGGGTTCTTATGATAGTTTATAGTATATTTATTAACCAGATAATATAGAAATACAAAGAGACATCGTAATGCCAAACTATTAAACTAAGAGTTAAATTTAAAAGACAAGGTCAATATGGTGACTTAAACTATCCATTACTTATTGTTTGAAATGTTTTCAACCCATAAACACCTTTACATTGAAATAAATCTTTTTGGTTCAATTATAAAACTAAAATGATTTAATTATAACAAAATATTTCAAGATTATCTTAAAGTGACCCTCACCTCTCTTATAAAAGGGTACTTCTTCTTCCCTTAATTTTACATCTCCAAATCAATTTGGATCATCCAAAACCAGAACAAATATCCTTCCAACATCTGTCACATAATCCTAGTGTAATTAATTCGATTGAAATACATCTTATGGATCTCTTTTAATCAACTCAAAAGAAAAAACCCGAAGAAGAGGTAATAATTTCACCACCCTTTTTCCTGTTCTTTTCTTCTTCCAGTTCCTCTTTCTTTGTTGTTTCCATAACAAAATAATAAATCCAGTAACTCATACATTCTGTGATATTATTATAAATATGTTAATACCATATTCATTATTCTATACATCCTATAAATGACAAAGTCACCATTCCTGCGTACGTAAACTTTCCATCTCAACGTCGTGGTGTAGTTCATTATTCAAACACTTCATTATTTGGATGGGTATAATAATGAGTTTAAATAATGTAAATAATAAATATAAAATTTTAATTCTTATTTATATAATATATACCATCCAATCGCATATTATTTCTCCATCAATATAATAATATTGTCGTTCATGCGTACGTACAGATTACCGTCTCTACAAATGCGATGAGATTCATTCCCCATCATAATCATTCAAGAATAATGTTCATTTTATGATTACAAATAATGTTTATGAACTTAATATTATTATGTATACGAACCAAAAACATCATATCCCTAACAAAAATGGCTTATATAACCATTAATATAAAGGAAAATGAATCAGTTAACACCTGAACCGATGATACTACTGAAATATTATTAACAGAGAAAGATTATAGGATCATATATGATATCATATTTATATATATAATTATTGAATAATTTAATAACAATGTTTTAACTATTATACAAGAGATTAACGTGCCATATACTAAGTAAAATTACAAGGTAAGGGTATATTCCACAATCTTATCATTATCCGAGGTTGTTTATACTAGGGTATCTACTTGGACATCTTTATCATCCACATCTGTGTTCCATAAAAATATATTTCAAAACATTTTTATTATTTTCAAGCCTATGAGTTAATTTCATTTATAACCTAGTATTAATTTCTATAAAATGTTTGTAAATGAATCTTTTCGTCATTTTTAAAATAAGGTCCTTTTGGACCTTTTTGACAAAATTAAAGAAAGAATGTTTTTTAACATATACGGTGGGTGTGGATATTTTTCTCCATTATAACACCTTCTAAGATTCCCTTATAAGATTATAAGAATATTTACAATATAAATTATTTCACTTATAATTAAATGACATCTAAATGATTTCAAAACATAATGATATATTTCTCTCAAAAAGTTTTGATTTTATCTATGTCAACATCCTTTGATAGATTTTAAACTTGTTTTACATTGATTTGTTATGATACAAATCACCCATATATATTGATGGTTTTGGGATATATTTGACTATGGATGTGTTGTTTTTATACCATTCATGGTTTATGGAAAAAGTATTGAAATTTCATTTTCTATTTTTAATATCAATGATTATGATATGTTTTAACCTTTTCATATGAGAAATGCATTGGACTTAGTAAGTGACGAGTGGGGCCCGATATAGCTCCTCGACGCATCGGTAGGTCTCATGAGACAAAATGGTGTCTTGAAAAAATGCTTGGAAAAAATCTTATTTTTAGTCATGGAACAAGGCCCCGACTATGTGGTTATGAAGTTTGGTATTATGCATTCCATAATTATGAAAATGACTATTGATATTGCATGTGATTATTCGAATAGTAGAATATACATGTGAATAAGTAAATATAATTATTAGATTTATATTAGACATATTATGAATAATTTTATGTTTAAAAGTCTTACGTTTTAGTCTTATACATTTCCTTAAATTTTTAGTCTTATTAATGAAAGTTTCCTTTATATTTTTACCCTTACTGAGCATCTGAGCTCACCCCTTTCTATGTTTTATTTTTTCCAGGATATGAAGAAGTAATTTAGAAATGACCTGCAGGGATAGTCTAAGGGAAATTAATTTTGTCAATGGAGACCATTTTGTTGTTGTCTTTCATTTTATAATGTAATGTAAAACTTATGAGTGTATCTAGTACTTCCAAGAATACTAAACTTATCGGACATTAAGGATTTGATCCCTTGTGATCTTGCCAATATTATGTAATAATGCATTGACTCTGGGTAACAGGGGTTAGGGTGTTATATATATTGTATCTATACCTCCCATTAGCATAAATTATGAATATTATCATTAATATTGTTGGTATTTTCATACCCATTTATTCTCTCACATTCATAGGGTCAAGGTTTTCAAGGTCAGTAAAGCATATATGAATTTTTTTCTCAGTTTTACTTATTTAAGATATAATTTATGCAACACACATACCATAATTTACAAGGATTATAATATTTGTATTTTACATTTTATATAATACGCATACTAATTTTAATGATATTTTAAATGATATTATTTCATGGGGATTGTGATTCGATTTTACCAAATTGGTAATTGTCATTTGTTGTAGTCTCATCATCTATTAGGGTTTTTTATGGTTAAGTATCGACTATTTAAATCATATAATTATTATTTAATTACTTATAATATTATTATTCATGATATTTTCATAAAATTATAAATTTATTACACTATTTGTTACATAATTTTTTTGGAGAATGTGTTTTAAAGAAAATCAAACTTCATTTTTATCTTTAGTGGGAAATTTGTCTTCTTTGAATACTTTTTTTTTCAAATAATTATATAAAATTGTAATAAAAAGTATTTTTTTATGATATGTGGTTATTTTCATAAATAAAAATTTTACATTAATATTTAAAAATACCTTTTATGTTTCTTAGTCATTTTTAAATTAAATGAAAATTCAAAATTTTTAGTTTTTTTTAATAAAAAATAATGATTTTCTGAAGAATGATTTTAATGAAACATTAATGGTATTTATATTAAAAAAATAAAAAACATACCTTGATACATATCCACAATTTTTCATATTTTTTATTAATACTATCTTAAATTCCTTCTCTAGATGGATAAGGATTATTTCAAATATTAGGTTGTGGAACACATTTCTTTTTCATGAGTTATTCATATTTAAAATAAATTAACACGAAACCCATTAATATTTGATGAATAACAAAAATTTTGAAATAATAATGATTTTTAAATTATTTATATGATGAAGTGAAGTGTAAAACCTGGATATTTTGAGAAATTTATTATAATTAATATAAACTTCTGAATATGTTTTCATTTCATGCCAGACTTCATATAGCTTCTTTTATATAGAAGAACCATGATATTCATTCTTTGTATGCAACACCGATACGATATTTCACTAAATAAAGAATATATATTAGTTTTCTATAAAATCACCAATATTTTATTTTAGTGTTATACACAAATCCATGTTCATTCAATAGCTTATGTTACAGGCATGACCTAGTGTTAAAAACTATAATTTACTATTAATATTATAATTAAAATATTATTATAATTACCACCATGAAATTGTAAGGGGTAACATAAATACGTTTAAATAATGTGTGACCATATTATTTACATAGGTTCATAAAATGAGTCCTTTTTTAGTAGGATATGAATGAAAGTAAGAACTACTTGAAAAATAAAGAAATTCATTTTGTAATAAAAATATTTATCATTGTACAAACACTATTTCTTCTCAATAAATTATGGAATAAATTTTTGTTTAAATGTTTTATTAAAATTGGTATATTATATACCCAATAAGTATTTTTGACACTCATCTAGTATATTTGATATGAATAATATAATAATTATTCTAATTGTATAAATAAAAACAAGTATTTTCATTAACGGTAATTTTACAACCTTTTAATTGTTTAAAGATTTTAAAGAGAAATTTTGACACATTTTTAATTTTTAATTTACAAAATAATCATAATTATTTAAATAGTTATATATATATATATATATTATTGGGGTTAATTTTCTTTATTTTCAAAATATGTTTCATATTTTAATGAATAGCGAACCATACTGACTATTAATTCGAAACTACTTTTTCATTTAATTTTTTAATATGGTTAAATTATATTTTAATTGAGTTTTAAATTATAATTATATCCATTATAAATAAATAGATCAAATTTATTTCATTATAAACATTTTCATGATGAAATTGGATATAAAACTATTTCAATCCTTTGGTCTTTTAACATTAAAAACTCATCGTCTCATCCTCTCGGTTGAATTCAATTAAAAATAATTTATACAAATTCTATAATTATAATTTGGAAAAATATAATCCATATTTAGAATAACAATATTTTCTAATTTTATTTATTGTAAAAATAGTTTTTTTATAAAAAAATATTATTAAATTTAAATAATATTAATTATTTTGATTATGTCAAAATGTGTTTACTTAATGGTTAACCATTAATCCTTAATGTACAAATGACATAGAAACAATTAGAAAATACAGTTTATATAACTATTTATACCAATTAACATATTGGATAAAAAATTGGACAATTAATATAAGCATTTGATATAAGGGATAACTCTCAATAGTGTTTTCCTTTTTTTATATTTACAAGAATGTTGCACCTCCCCCACTATAAAGGGAACTCACCACCCATCACTTCTCACACATCTAAATAAAAACTGTATTGTAAATACCATGACCAAAGAGGATTTTAAATTCCATCAAATCATTCAAGTTGACTCACATTGTACAAACATTTGACCAAGTTATCCATTTGGGGAAAACCAATAGGAGTTACCCAAAAGAGAGCTAACATCCTTCAACAAGCTCATTTATTTTATTTTCCTTCGTTACCACATATGTTATTATTATTCCATGATTATATAATAAAATAAGTTTTCTAAATATACATATAATTTGTTATGTTAGAGTACATACCTGCACTCACACAAAAATTCATCATACAAGACACACAATCATTATTTGTGGGTACCGAAGGCTATCACCTGGCGATCCGATATCAATTGTTCATTCATTGCCCCCATTTGAGTTTTGAAATAATGATATAAATTATATTTTTATTTTAAATATTGGATATTTATGATGCATGATTTCTTATGGAATTATTATTTAAAACATACCTTCATAATTCCCATTTTTTATAAATAAGACAATATCATTTGTGGACTTTTGGACTACTGCCTCCTCAAGTAGTTGTGATTTGTTCACACTTTTCATGGAATGTATTAAGGATGGGTTAATTAAATTAATATAATATTTATGAGAAAATAATTAAAATTTTATGATAATATATATACATATGTGTAATTTAATTTCAATATGACTGAAAAAATGGAAGAGTGTTCATGTGTACGCATGTTCTATAGTCTCCATGAATGTTGTATTCTATTTCATATTTATATCTCCTATAAATTGTTAAAAATATTTAAATTATTACTATATTTTATATTTATATTTTGTTTAGGATTTATTAAATATTTAAACAATTATATTTGTAATATGTTCAATAATATGAAGTCAAAACATACATTAAAAAACAATGTGGATTTGACCTAAAACATAACATTAAAATAGAATTTGAAATAAAAAGATAATATAAATTCATTATAAAATCCTATATGGTGTTATATATGAAGATATTTTTTTGTATAATTATTATTATATTATTTTTATTATATATCTGTTTAAATGTTTACTAAGAATGTCAAGAATTACGGTATGAGTTTTCTCGTCTCACATTTATTTTTGATAGATTTAGGTATGATTTAAAACTCATTTAATTTGGGTGTTGTATATACTAAACAAGACCAAATTCTATTATAATTTTCAACAAATTTATTGGAATTTGAATAAAAAAAATATAATATATTTTATTCATGGGTTTTTTTGTTGAAAAGTTACCAAATCGGTAAATTAATGTTTTTAATGATTTTCATTCATTGAGAAACATTCCATGTTATTCACCTATATATTTCATTGAGGTGTATTAATGAAAATTTACATGTAATATCATGAATATAATTATTTTAATGATATTTTAATCTTTATGTAATATTATTCTTTCCATTGTATTATGATATGATGTTACCAAAGTGGTAGTGGTTTATTGATATAAACAAATCATTTATTGAGATTGATTATGATTGTGCATCCATCGATAAAATATTAAGATCCATATCTCATGAAATATGAAAACTTTTAGTATCCACTTTCTATCCTTGATATATCCATATATTGGTACCATTTTCTTATTCAATGTTACATAAAATTATTACTAAAGTGTTTCTAAGAAAGGCTCACTTTATTTATCCATCCCATTGGATATTATTTTTATTTATAAAAACATTCTTTTTATAAAAATGATTTCAAAAACGATTTAATATGATGTTTAATATATATTTTTACCCTTTTTAAAAAAATTATCTAATGGTTTTAAAGGAATATCCTTTTTCTCAATCATGGAACTTTTCTTAACTTTTTACAATAAAAGAGGAATGTTCATCATGTACGTATTTGCACACCATTATGAATATAATTTCTTTGTATCTTCCATAAAATGGATAAAATCATATTTTTAATTGAAAATATATTCCTAATATTTAGTCACGTCATTTTTTTAATTGGTTTTAAAAGAAAATGGTTTTAATTATTTTTTATATTTTACAACGCATTTAAAAAGATTTTTAATTAATCCATTATATGTTTACAGAGCTATTTTCAAAGAAAAATGCTTTAAATATGATTTATATTAAAATGATTATTTTTTGAATGAGGAAATTTTATTTTCCTCATGTTATATTTTCAATTATTTGTCATGATTTCATTTAATATTTAAATATCATCTAAAATAAAAGGATTTTAAAAATGTGATATGTTTTAAAAAGATATTTCCAAAGAAATTTTCTGTCCAAGTAATATTTCAAATTTGTATCCATATAAAATGATATAATTTTATATATATTTTTATTTAATAGGTTTATAAACCATGGAAGCAATTATTATTCATTCTTTAAATGGATTATAATTATGTTCAAATGTTTATTTTGAATCCAATTTCTCTTCCATGGGTTATACAGTGATAAATGCATATGAAACATGTTTCCTTGTATAGATTTTTCTATGATGAAATTATTAGGAAAACATTATATATTATATAGGTTATGATAATATAAAATGTTTATGACACCCATTTTAATTAATCAGTTATGATATAATGTTTATGAAATCCATCTCTTTTTAATAGTTCATGATATTATGAATTTATATTTAACGTACGACACATGTATGTATGATTTCATTATGTGATGGCTGGGAACTATTTTTTCATCCATTTAATTTTTAATATATTATTATATATTATGAGATCTAAATGTATTTAATGATTAGTGAAATCAGTTTAGTATGATAGTCCCAGAATAAGAAGTGAGCAATTTCAAGTAATACAGGGTAGGAATGAGAAGTGAACCTGGTTCAATAATACATGGTTAGAAGGGGAAGAGAAACTGGTATATTAATAAATGGGTTAAATGACAATTGAACACAATTTTTTAACACCTGGATGTAAGGAGAAGATAAATCATTTCAACAATACTTGGATGGAGTGATTGGTGAACCTCGTTAAGTAATACAGGGATGCAATGTGGAGTGAACCTGGATCAATAAATGTCATTTTCAACTAATAAGGTAATGGGAATGAAACATGACTAATAAGATAAA
Source organism: Viscum album (assembly GCA_963277665.1). Taxonomy (NCBI): domain Eukaryota; kingdom Viridiplantae; phylum Streptophyta; class Magnoliopsida; order Santalales; family Viscaceae; genus Viscum; species Viscum album. The sequence goes on along the minus strand of OY728158.1, from coordinate 1,536,002,643 downwards.
TTATATAGTGAACCCATTCCACTAATAATGCCTTTTAAGAAATACATTTCCAATATAGATATCATTTTTTATGTTTTTGTGTCTCATAAAATCACTTGTCTAATGCTTATGTTATGATATCATGCATTATACTTTAGATTTTGTTATGATTAATTTTTTATAATCTACTGATATTTATTCCATGTATCTTAAATATAATCAATTACATGCATGTTATGATCTTATAATGTTAATATCATCTTCTCCTACCATTATTATTTTATTATACTTACATATATTCGTTATTTACCATTACAGAGCATATTTGCTCACCATATTCTTATGTTTCTATTACACTGGTTATGGAAAAATATTTTATGTCTGAGTACTAAATAAAAATACCTTTTGAGGATTTTTATTGTATCATTAATAAAGTAATAATATTATTTTTTTATTTTTTCAAATATATAAATCTATTATATTTCTCTCACATGAATCTTTGTTTTGTGATTAATATTTCTCTAAAATGAAGCAAAATCCATGTACAATAACAATGGGTCACAATAGTTGGTATCAATGTGAAGGTTTAGTTATCCGTGTAAACGAGGATGTGAAATCCTGAGTGAGATGCCAAGGAATATTTCTAATGATCTATCTAGGGATGTAATTAAGGATTAGTCTAAGGACGATTTAAAGTATTAGAGAATGTCATAGATTTTTTGTAATTTATATATCTTGTGGAATCCTTGTAATATATACATTTATGGATACAAAGTGTTGTTTTGGCTCTGAGATATACATTTAAAAGGGGTATAATCCATGAAAACGTTGTATTGGGTAATAATCGATTGAGAACTAGTGCATGACAACATGCCCTGATGCACACATAGTTTTACAATCCTATGGGATATGCTTTTGGAATATACATACTATTTATGAACCATAATTAATTTTTTTAATAGATTTTTACATTTAATGATCAAATATTAACCAAATTATTCATAGATTAAAATCTAGGTTTCATTATTTAGGTACCCTATAATTATGTTTTCATGATTATGTTGCTTCCCATTGTGATAAGTGATACTCAAAATATTCATTCTTGTTTTAGTTAATGTAATTAAACTAAAGTAACACATTAATGTGGAATTTAGTGTAAAATAAAATGATGGAGCTCTTGAAAAACCTAATTTTAGGGAATATAGTGTCAAAAAACACATTATTATGACCACATAACCTCATCAAGCTATAAATCATGATTAGATTCCAAAATTCAAAATTAGTGAACATCATTTTCTTGAATAATTTTCTAAAAACATCTATTTTATATTAGTGGAATGATATATTTATTGGTTGATGAAAAAATTATTTAGACCACTAAAAAGATATTTTTCATTATATATTGTTCTGAATATGAAAAATTTATATTGGGCCCTTATTTAAAGTATGTTGAAGAGAATCTATGGTGGAACATTATCAATAATTCAAGGGAACTAGAAAAATTTGACTCCATGGATTGGGATTAGTTCATGAACATATATATCAAAATGTAACTTCCTTGTATTACTATTTAAAAATGCTAGGTTTATTTTTTAAATTATTGACATGGTTATGATAATAAAAGATGAATATAATTCCAAGTAATCTCTAAAAACTATTCAGAGAAGAAGAGTAAATTTACTTATTTCTCATAGTGTTGAATGAAACAAGGAGGGAATCGTCTTAGGGTAACTGATAAATGTTTTACATGTAGAGATAAATCTCATTAATTAGCGTAATTACTTGGTAATTGGACTAAACAGAAAACACTGAAGAATTCAACTCCTGCAACTCATTATTTCAAATGTAAAGAGTATGGTAATTTTTTGGTAATATGCTTAAAACCAATGTTTAATGATTCTGATAAACATGAGAAGTCACTTAATTTGAGGGATAATGGTAATGATTATGTAGTAATAATAGATGTATTAAATTTTGATAATTATAGTACACTTATCCTCCCCTTCTATGTTTGTAATTTGATGTTTGATTTTGAATGAATAATCTATATAAAAATATTATTTTTCATCCTCTAATGCTTTTTTATTTGATTACATTCCATAGCATGGATTCTTGAACAAGTAATTATCATTTTATATAATGTTGGTAAAAGGATGTACCCATGTTTCTAATGAAATGGTTTTGGTGCAATATAATGACTTATTTATTTAATAAAGGGAGAATAATATTTAAGAATGGTTATAAGGTTGACCATTTGTGGGATGGTTTACATTAATCTTCAGATGAGGTTTTATTTATTTTATGTTATCTCTTCATATGAGTTATTATTCATTTTAGATTATATTTCATAACCATTTTTCGTTGATTTAAAAAATTCAGATGGAGAGAGTTGTAATTATTCTTAAGGATCTAATGATCCGTTAGTACTTTACGCCTAAATAATTCATCTTCATTTGTTAGTGTAAGACATGAGAAGGAAATTGATCGTGTAGAAATTTTCTAAGGAACGACCACCGAGTGAGATTATGTATACCAAATAGAATTAAATCATGTACATACATCCTACTATGTATATTATTCAAATTTTTTAAAAGGGTCTTGAAATAATTTTTTGTTCTATTATCATTATTTTATGACATCAATAACTTTTTATCAAACATATATATGTTATGGGTTGTGATTGTTAATTTTATCCTAACCATGTTCCCTATCACTCTCTATCGGAACATTATGGTCACATTTTTCATCCATAACCATGTTTTAACTATGAACCTAGGTCCTCATATATGAAAACATAGAAATTATTTAATTTTGATAATCATTATGTTTCAAACTTCACAATGTTAATGAAAGTATTAGTATTCATTTTTATTATTTGGGATTTTATCAAATGAAGGATAATGTATTAAAACATTGATTTCCCAATTAAATTTTTTGGTAGAAATTTATTTTATTTGGGGGGTATAATGTAACACCATGGGTTTTTTTGATTTTTTTGGAATTAATTTAAAATTTTCTATATTTTTCATTTCACACCCAACTAAATATACGATATATAATATTGAATAAACATGTTATTGTAGAATTTTATGCAACACCATGTTGATATTTACCTACATAGAGAATATAGATGAGATTGATGTATTTGTAGCATTATGTTTGGTTTACATTATAGAAAATCTTGAGTTCATCTAATCACATTACTGACACCTAAGACCTATTTCTACTAAACTACAGTGTAATGTTAATATTATTATCAATGAATCAATTTATAAATTTTTATTTATTGCTTAAAAAGGAAATTTAGAGGTCAAACATAACAAGTAGATCGTCTTAAGGCTGCCTATAATATTTAAACTATAGGGAATATCCCATAACAAATTCCATTCCCTCAGAGTGAAACAAGTTAATGCGAGAGAAGAAGGTAATACTTGAACCCATAAACACTAAAGAGGAAAAGTAGTCCATGTCCTGATGACCTCCCCACAATGTGTGAAGCATTTATAACTAGGGGTATATCATGAAAATGCACCATTGGATGCTGTAAGTGATAGACTGTGTGGGTTCTCACACCATAGTGGCAGTCACAGAGAATGAGAGAGACCATCTCTATGTCATTTAGAATAAGGTAGTTTTTCTTGAAAATATATAGACTAGTGAGAAAGTATATAACTTTAGTTTGGAGGGAATAACCATGGACAAATAATACAATGATTGAAACACTGACAGACCCCAGGAGTCTCACACCACACCACCACCGCACATTACCCCTAAAAATGATCTATTTTAGTTAAGCTTAAGGAACAGACATGGAGGAATCCAGCACACCAAATGAACATGAGAGGTGACCAAGACCCAAGATTACAGTGAAAATCCAAACCAAAATACTAAATTTTATTCAATTATTTTTTTATCATCTTCATTATTTAGACTGTTAAATTAAATTTTAATTTTTTTTAAATTAAAAATATATCAATTAAACATGCATTAATCCAAATTATGTCATTTTATTTAAGATAATATTAATATTTTATATAAAAAATTAAATATTTTGGAATTTTACACTTTAATAACTAATGGTATCATGTTTCAAAAAAGGTAAATTTTAAATTAATTCACGCCAAAAATTATTTTAAAATTTAGAAAAATGGATTAAAATTTTTGAATCAGAAAATTTATAATATCTTGTATTTTGAATATATATTTTTTAAAAAAAATTATTAGTCATTATAATTGAAATTAATTACATCTATTAAGGTAAAAATGTGTTTACATAATGGTTAAAAATTAATGATTAAATGCTAAATGGCCAAGAGAAATTTCCAAAAAACATTAAAATTAACTATTTAATCCATCTATCTTCACAGATATAAAATAGAAATGTATTTAAGGAACTATAAGTATGAGATACCTCTCAATAGTGTTTCTATTTTCATATTTACAAGAATTCCACTCTTCCACTATAAGATGGAACTCACCCCCACCCACTGACTTCCTAACACATCTAAAGACACATTTTATCTACCCAAATCTACCAAAGTAGAGTTAAATTTCCTTAACATAAACATATAAGCCTCAATTTAGTCATAAATGATTATAGGGAAGTAGTTTGGTGTAATCCAAAAGGTGTTATTCAAAGAAGAGGTAACATTCTCCCTCACGTTCTTTAATATTATTTTTAGTATCCTCCCCAAAAATTATTCTTATTGAATTATTATATAATAACAATATAATTATAAATTTTATAAGATGGTTTTATTTTAATGTTTTGACATACAATAACACACATTTCCATCAAATGGGATATATTTTCATCATTCTTGTGTATGGAAAACTACATCCTTATAAAACGATGTCGGTCATTCTTCCATTACCAACCTCCAACTTTATAAATAATGATAGAATTTTTATTTTATATTATATATAGTATATTTATGATTTATTTGTTCTTCTGTATTTATTTTATTAAACATACCTTCATGATTTACATTTTTGAAATATGATAACTTCATGTGTGGATTTATAGATTACCGCCTCGTCAAAGTGATTTGATTCGTTCATACATTACATGGAATGTATTAGGAATGAATTTATTAAATTTATATTATAAGTATAAAATAATAATTCTAATTGGATTATAGTATATATATACATATATATGTCATTTAAATTCTATACTACAACAAAATAGACACAATTTTCATGCATATGTATGGCCTACCATCTCCCAGAATGGTGTATTCCATCTCATATTTATATAGTTTATGGTATATTATTAATATTAATATACTGAATATATATTTTACTTTTATCATGTTTTAGATTATTTATATATGTAAATGATGATCATTGAAATCGGATGAAGATTAATAAGTCAAAACCAAAAGAAAAAATAGATATTACCTTACACATAACATGACCATGAAATTATTAATTATCAGGTAATATATAGTTATATTCACATAATATATGGTATCAGATGAAATAATATTTTTCATTAGTATATTTACATTAAAAATATATTTATTATACAATTGTTTTGAATGGGTGTTAAAAACTTCGGGACTTATGGTAGGGGTTTTCACATATCACTTTTATTTAGGATAGATTTATGCCTTATTGACCAATTGTTTTGTGGTGTATATGAATACCAAGAAAATATTATATGATTATTATCAATAAAAATATATTTATTTAAATATTAATTGGGTATCTCTATTTCATGGAGTTTTTTGTTTAAAATTAACAAATGAGTAATCTAAATTTGTCAAAATTTTCCTTCTTTGACACACATGCCATGTTATGCACCAATATTTTCTATAAGATATATATACTACCATTTGAAATGATATATCAGGAATATCTATATTTTAATTATATTTTATGTTTTATGTAGTATAATTATTTCCATATTATGATGATTTAATGTTAACAAAGTGTTAATAGATTATTTCTTAAATCTCCTCATTTATTGATATTATTTATGATTATGCTTCTACTGAGGAATCATTATGGTCCATAACTCATGAAATATCATAAATTATTTTATCCTATGCTAAACCATGATATTTAAATGTGTTTGTACTACTTTTTATCTATTTATAAGTTACAATAATTAAGAAAGTGTTTTTATATAAATCCGCCTTTATTTCCCACTTCAGTCATAAAAATGTTTTATTCACAAAAAAATGACTTATAGATATATTTTATAAAATTATTTAATTTGATGTAAAAAAAAATTTCCCCATTTTTTAGTTTTTTATTAAAAATGGTTTCAAATAATTCTCTTTATTTTTGAAAAATTTAATTTATTATTCTTTTTATATTTGAAAAGAAATATTTAGTATATATAGATTTACCCACCATCATGACCGTAATTTCCCTCAATCATCTTTTGAACGTTTAAAAGGATGTTTTTTTAAATTATTTACAAAATATTTGAAAAAAATAACATTTTTTCCAACGAGAATAGATTTTTAAAATGTTTTATCTTTCAAAAAGTGATTAAAATGGGTTTCAATTATTATTTAATATGTTTTAAAGGTTATTTTGAAATGAAATTTTTTTGAAAATGTTTTATATTTTAAAGATATTTTATTATATTTGAAATAATATTTTACACAAGACTCATTTTAAATGAGTTTTCATGATTTCTTCCTATTTTTTATAGTGGTTTCATGGAAATTGATTTTTAAAAAGTGAACTATTTTAAAAATATATTTTCAATGAAAAGTAATGTTCTGAGTGATATTTCAAAATACATATACATATAATATGACATCCATTGATGTAGATTATGGATTAATAGGATAATAAACCAAGGACACCACTACTATTCACTATTTCAATGACTAATGATTAAGATTACAATTTGTTTATGAAACCCATTTCTCTTTCATGGGTTATACGACGATAAAACACTAATGAAACCAGCTTTCTTTAAAAGTTTCTTCTATGATGAGACGATTTAGAAATATGTATCTTTTCTATAGGTTATCATAAGATTAAATTTTTTGAATACCCATTTCATTTCACAGGTTATGATATTTTATTCACGAAACCCATCTCTTTTTTTCCTAGGTCATGATATAATGAATGTTTTATTATATTTTGGAATATATATTAATAATTTAATTATATGAGGGGTGTAACCTATATTTCACTCCCATTCATTTGGTTTATATATATATATTTTACTTGAAACACAAAGTTGTTGAATAAGTAGTGAAATTGGTTTAGTATGACATGGATGGAATTGGATGTGATCCTGGTTTACTGATATAGGGCTGGTATGGGAAGTTAAACTAGTTCATTAGTATAGAGATTGAATAGTAAGGGAACATGACACCATAATATATGAATATAATGAAAATTGAATATAGTTTATTAATACATTGATCGAATGAGGAGTGAACATTGTTCAGTAATAAAGAGAAATAATGGGAAGTGAACATATTTCAGCAATACATGACTAAAACGAGGAGTGAAACTAGTGAAGTAAAGGTCATTTTCCAGTAAGATGACCTTAGAAGTGAACCTTGAAAAGTAATATGGATTTGGGATTTAAATGTTCCAACAATGATGAAATTGGAATTATCCCTTAGCTACTATAGAAATAATTTTTTATGTTTATGTGTCTTACACAATCAAGTTTTTATGCTTATATTAAGATCTCATGTATTATTCTCTTGATTTCCTTATGAATGATATAATATAAACTTCTAATATTTATGCCACAAATATTTGTTATGATATTTGATATGCATGTTACGATTTTATAATGTTATTTTTATGTTCTCTTACCCTTATTATCATGTTATCTTAACATATCTTCCTTGTTTACTCTTACTATGTTGAGCCTCCCTATTTTTTATTTTTATTTTCCCATTATTATAAATAGAGGTTTTTAGAGGTATTACCAAATGGGAATATAATTAAGGGATATGTTGAAGATCGTCTTCCAAGATAAAATATTATGTTTCAGTGTTTCCAAAGACACAAAGTTATTATGCTCATGAGACATATTTTTTATGGTGATAATATTCATCTCAAATGATGTAAATACAATGTAAGAAAAAGCATGGGTTTCTATATGATATATACATGTACTTTATTCATGTTTTGGATCTTTAATATTTTGGATAAAACATGGTATGTCCATGATAGCACCTGGTAGGCCTATTGTAGCTTAAACGTTGGGTGGCTCAGATAGAGATGGGTAAACCCATGTCTACTTAATAGGAGGTGGCCAATGTATTTCTAGGTAAACCTTATATATATTAATCGATGTGTGTGCTTATATATCTATCCAATTCATTGAGTAATGATTATATTGGATGTCAGTCATATGGTAATTCCAATTAAAATTGTTTGGAAATACTTTTATGAAAATGGTTACCCACATTAACAAAATGTTTTTAATTTATTTTTATGGGTTTATAATGTTTCCCATGATCAATATTCATATCACATAGATTATGATGATGGATTATGATTACTCTTTTTGATTAAATGATTTGATAATTGATGATCTATGTATTTTTTGGTGTGATTTATTTTATGTTTCTTTCATGAACTATGATTCAATCATCATACCCATACGAACATCATATTCTCATTGATTTAATTAAATTTATCATGAATTTTATACCCTTAATAAAAATATATCTCACCCTTCCTATGATTCCTATTCCCTTGGTTCTAACATATGATATGGAATGAGTTATCTCTAGAAGGGATTTCATATGAGAGGTGATGGTATATTAACTATATAAATAAAATATGGGTTATGTTTGAGAAATTATCATTTAATTTAATCTGAATTTTTTATATATGTTATTTTCTTAATTCTTTAAAAATCTAAACCTAATAATTACTTGAGGATATAAGTGATCAAATTTTTCCTTTTGATTTTTCAAATTTTTAGAGGAAAAAATTTGGGTAAAATTATCGAAATCAATTATATAAATACCAAGATAATTTTTTCATCGTAAGATATTGGAGTAAGAGTCCATGGATTTTATATATTTTCTATCTTGAATTATTATGAGAGGGAATAATTAAAATTAGGATTGACAGGGTCTATATGTGAGGGATAAATTCTCTAAAACATATCTAGGTAGTTTCGATATATTCAGAAGAAGCTACATAACCCTCTCTCTAGTATATAGTATGAAAATAATCTAATGGCATTGTTATTGTTTTTTTTATGTTTATATGCGAGTATTTTATTTTACATGTAGATTTACCCCTACATAATAGATATAGGTGTATTGTAATTGATAATTACGAAACAGGGATGGACCTGTATTGAAATAGATTGTTTTGTAATATCATTGAAAATTTCAAGTCTCATAAACAATTGAAAGTGAATAAGAAATACATATAGGGGTATAGGTGACTTAAATTATTTAGAATCTCTCTCAATAACCATAAGGAATAAAAATACCATGAAATTTATTCACTTTAAAATCGGATGTTTCATCCCAGCTTCCAATGATATAAGGGAATCATATAGACTCCCCATCCACAAGGAGAAGTCATAAACTTTTACTCTAATCCTTGATAATTACTTATATATAGAGGATTTGTGGGAGATAGATACATGTAATTAAGGATTATCTATTTTTGGAGGAATAATTTTTATGCTCGGTGATAGATATTATTCCATATTGGTTCAATGATGTCACAGATCACCTTATTATCATTTATGAACATCATCTAATGGAATTTGATGCAAACATCCTAGATATAGAGGCTAAAATTTATTTAATAGAGGGGTTGAAACCTAAAATTAATAATTGGATGGGATTAATGTGGTAATATGAATGTAATGATGATGATGAAAATGAATGATGGTCATCTCTATTGGAGGTGAGATGAAATTTCCTCCTTGAATTTAATTTTTTGTTTTTTTTTTCATTGTATCAATGAACATTTCATTAGTCCTCATGTGGTTTTAAAAATTATTTATCTTATATTGTGTACCATATATAACGTACTAGAGAAATAATATATATCTAAAGTTCTCATTTATATTCCAATAATGTTAGAGGGATGTCCTCCCCTAATCTGGAAACACACATATAGGTGATAATCTTCAATTGGTTCATTTTTTTGATACATTCAACTATAACCAATAATCGATGTTTTAAATTTTAAGAACAATTAAAATATATAGAGGTTAAATTATTCAAATTATGGATTTTCCAATGATATTTATGTACATGTTACATTTATACCGACAAATTGTTTCTTAAGAAAGATTAATTAACATCAAATTTACAAAGGATGTTACCAAAAAAACATCTATAAATATGGGGATTATTTCCCCTTAGGATTTAAAAGATCTTGAACCCCTCAATTTTTTATATATTTAATGAACAATATATAAATAAGAGTATAGTTTGGAATTATATGTGAAGACCCAGACCCCCCTTGGTCCCTTCCTTTGCCAAAAATCCGGTTTCCTTGCGGGGTACCGATCGGCGAGACCGATCGGTGAGACCGATCGGTGAGACCGATCGGCGAGACCGATCGGTGAGACCGATCGGTGAGACCGATCGGTGGGACCGATCGGTGAGACCGATCGGTGGGACCGATCGGTGAGACCGATCGGTGACACCGATCGGTGAGACCGGCCCTGCCAAGTTGTTCCAGTAATGTTCCTTTTTCGCAAATAGGGTTTTAAACCCTATTCTTCCTTGCTAAAAATATCTTGGAAATCCGAAACGCGCGCAAAGGTCTTAATTAAATGCTTCATTAATTCATGGGTCAGTTAAAACCACCCAGCGCCATTAATGATGAGTCAAGCCACGTGGTCAACCCACGACTCCCTCGTCTTCCGTGGTTTTGTGTTTTCATCTCAACCGTCCCCAGCCCTTATAATTAAGGGTTAGGCCGTGGTTTTCCCCCTTCTTCGATCGTGGCCCTTCTGGTGCATCGGGACCGCCGCGTCGTTATCCGTAAAGTTCCGCGCCCCCGGCCTAAACGTCGATCATCCATCAACAAGTAGGGAATTTCTCTCGTCTCTCACCTTTGTGTATCATGCGGGGTGGGCGTTACTTTTGTTACTATGGAATTGGTTGAACCAAACCCTAATGAAGATACTAAACGAAGTTCTAAAGAAAGAAGGGGAAGGGGTCGTGATCGTTGTTTATGCTTTATCTTGTGATCATCCCTTTTGTTGTACTGGTCTATGTTTTCTGAAAATTGAGGCCGTTGGTGGTCGTGTGTGTGCACTTGAATCCCCTCGTGATGTTTTAAATGGGTTGCTGAAATTGTGAACTCCTGCTGTGAAATTGGTTAATCACGTATACCCGGCTGAATAATTGAAAGCACCAGGATCAACCCTTCTGTGATAACTAACGGATAGAACACATGGAATTTTGAAATCATGGAGTGTGTTAAGTCGTTTAAATCTGAAAATCCCTGACTCGTGTTGGTAGTGGTTGTTGGTTGTTTTCCCTTCGGGCCGTTTGCTGGAAATGTGGGAGGGGATGGGATCCCCCGTTCTTTTATACTCTCGGTGGCTGTGTGAATTTGGGGGATGGGATCTCCTGTTGGCATGGTTTCAGTGGTTGTGGGTTTTTATCACAAACTGGGGAGAGATCCTCTGTTGGCAGAACCGGGTGTGAGTGTTTTGGTTGATCTATGCTTGACGTTTTCCTTGGTTATGCTTATGGTAGTTGCCCAGTAGTGCTTAAAATTAATTGAACATTTGACTGAACGTGAAACAAGAATGGGACAAATGGTTTTGTGGGCAAGGGTCGTGAATTGTGACTCGGGCGTTGTGGTATTGTGTTCTGTAGGTTGGCTAGGAAAACCTATGTTTTGGGTGAGTGTTTGTTACCTATATCTATACTTGTAGCTTTGTGTTTCTTATTCGCGCCCCACCCCAGTTGAGCACTTAGTGCCGAACACCCCCATTTATGGGGGAAGGGTGTTTTTCCCAACACTATACTTAGTGGCTGGTTATTAGCTCCTTTTCTGCTCCCTTTCCCGGATAGCCCAAGTACCTTCGGGCAGGCTGTGATGGCCTGAAGTCCATTATTAGCCCAAGAACCATCGGGCAGGGTGTTGTGGTGGTTGGTCAGGTGTGTGCGGCAGGTGGTTTCCCAAGTGTCTTCGGGATGAGGCCCAGGTGTTTTCGGGTGTGGCAGTGGATTCTTTAGCCCAGGTGTCTTCGGGCGTAGCGGTGGTTGTTCTGGCCTAGGTGTTTGCAGGCATGGTTACTTGTGACAGTTGAGGCCCAGGTGTGTGCGGGCGGGATTTGGCAGTGGGACTGCGTGTGGTTGTGGCCCAGGTGTGTGCGGGCGGGTGTGGCAGTGGGACTGCGGTGAGAATGGCGGGATTGGTCCGATGCGTAGGATGTCTCAATAACCAGTGGGAAAGTGGCGCAGGGTACCCAAACATCGATGTGCTCTTATATATATATTACTTGACTTGCGTTATTTGGGGAGCGAACCTTGGTGAGGCTTGGGATGGATAGTTGCCTTGTTAGGTGTTTGGTTTACTCTTTCTCATGGGACTTTAGTACGTTTCCCCCACTTGTGCACGAGAGTCTTGGTTTTCCCTACTGAGTGTACTTGTATGCTCACCCTACGTTTACATTCAGGTTTCCAGGAGGACTACCAGGGCTGCGCGGGACCCTATTAGTCGGACAGTTGGAGTTGTCGCTGTTGTCGTACCTTTGTTTTCTTTTGGTATTGTACTTGAGAGCTTCTTTTTCTTTTGTACTTGTACCTTGTTGTAAACTGTTTAAACATGCATGTGGGAATGGTTTACTTTTGGCTTTACTTTTCTTTCTATCTTGGTGTTGTTGGGTTTTCTCCTCCTTATCTTTCGATCCTATAAAATAAAAAGGGTAATGCCTTCCATTTGCGAGAACTTCCTATACCCTTGGTGCTAGTCGCCACTCCGGGACCTATTGAAGGCGGGTTTCGGGGGTCATTATCTCTCCTTCAACTCAAAGAAGGAAGGGCCTGGCAATCTGCTGACCCTTCCCTCCTTTTGGTGAAGGCGGGTCGTGACAGAATGGTATCAGAGGCGAGGTTGAGAGATAGGACGGAGTCTGGAGTTAGGCACAGTAAGGATTTCATGGGATGGTAAGGCAACAGCGTTGGGTGACCTTGGTGCGTGAAATAGGCCAGGGAGGACCGGCTAGGACACGGGATTTTAGGGCCCCCCGTGATCTGATGCAAGGACTCTGGACCTACCGAACGACCAAGTGAAGCCACACTGATTGCAGGCTAGAGACCCTAGGAAAGGTACATGCATCATAAATGACTTGTGTTCTTGTGTTTCTGAGATGTCTTGGGAAATTAAGAATAAATTAAATCTTAATAAGTTTCGAGAACGGTTTTCTTTGCACTACTGGGCTTAGGTATTCCTTGTTTACCTTGCAGCTATGGCACCTGGAAGGCGACCACGTGTGGTACAGGCGATCGAGACTCCTGAGACTACCTTGGCCAATCAGCAGAGAGCTGATCGGGAGGAAGAGGACGACCGGTGGCAGAAGACTCTTCGAGCCTTTCAGCGACAGGCCCTCGAGAAATATGAGGGCAGCACCTCCGACATGAAGACGGAAGGCTGGCTGGAGGAGCTAGTCATAGCCTTCGGCCTGATTCGGGCCCCGACAGAGTACTGGGTTCCTCTGGCTGTTAGCCAGATGCGAGGAGCGTCACGTCAGTGGTGGATGCTTCACCTGGGGAGTAGGAAAGAGTCTGAGGTTGCTTGGGCGGAATTCGAGAAGGAGTTCCGGGCGGAGTTTCTCTCCTCGACAATGAAGGCGGAGAAGAGACAGGAGCTACTCTCCCTCCAGCAGGGGAGCATGTCCGTGAGGGAACTTGGAATCAAGTTCAAGGACCTCCTGCGTTTTGCTCCAGACCTCTTTCCCGATGAGGAGTCTCGGGCAAGACGTTTGGAGGAGGCGCTCCGACCCTCCCTCCAGTATGCTGTTACTCCCTTTACCCTTCCGACATACTTAGAGGTTCAGAAGAAGGCCGAAGTGGTGGAAAGGATGCACACTCTAGGCGGACTGTCACGAGAAGGGATCCAGCTGGGACCATCGAAGGGGAAGGCCGTCAGCACCAGGCCCCCAGCATCGGGACCCTCCAGGTTCCGACCCGCAGGGAGCAGGCCGCAGCAGTTTCAGTTTCGATCCCCTGGCCCACGTTCTTTTCCTTCGGGCTCGGGACCACGGTGCTTCATCTGCGGGAGCCCTGGACATCTTCGGAGTCAGTGCCCCGATCGGGTGCAGTACAGCAGTGGCAGTCATCCCCAGCATCCGCCACAGCAGCAGTTCCCAGCCAGACCCTTCCAGCAGCAGCAGCAGGGACAGCGAGCTCCCGCTCCTCCGCAGACAGACATAGGAGGGGGAGGCCGACCTCAGGGCGCTCCCCAGGGACCTCGACCAGGGCGTGGTCGGGGAGGTGGCCGACAGCCGAGGGGTAGGGGAGCTGGGCGTGGACAGTTACACGCCGCAGAAGCAACAGTTCCAGCAGGGCCAGAGGTTGTTCGAGGTACGATCAGTGTGTTTAGCACTCTTGCTTATGCTTTGTTCGATACCGGAGCTTCGCACTCCTTTGTTGCACCCAGTCTAGCCCGCGCCTTGGGTCTAGATGCCGAGGGACTTCCAGTGCCCCTGGTGTTGAGCACACCAGTTGGAGGTCAGACCGACTTGCTGTTCGTTTGTCGGGGATGTAGACTGATGTTGGGGCCACATCAGTCGGTTAAGGATCTCCTTCTGCTACAGATTCGGCCGTACGATGTCATCCTAGGCATCGACTGGCTATTTTCTGTGTGCGCCGTCATCGACTGTTTCCAAAGGAGGGTGGTGTTCTCCGGTTTGGACGGCCAGCGTGTTACTTTCACCGGCAAGCGGAGCTGTCCGAAGGGAAACAGGAGGGAGGAACCTCTCCTCTCCTTGTTGACCGAACTGACGATAGAATCAACAGATGCGGAAATGGTGGAAGTACCAGAGATCGTTCGTGAATTTATGGACGTCTTTCCTGAGGAGGTGACGACTCTACACCCTCGACGTGATATCGAGTTCGGGATAGACCTACAGCCCGGCTCTCGACCAATCTCGATGGCTCCTTACCGGATGGCACCTTCGGAGCTACGGGAGTTGCGGATACAGATTGACGATCAGATGAAGAGGGGTTATGTTCGTCCAAGTACATCACCGTGGGGTGCCCCAGTCTTGTTTGCGAAGAAGGCAGATGGTGGCCTCAGGTTATGCATAGATTACAGGAGGCTGAATCAGGTAACAATCAAGAACCGCTACCCTCTTCCGAGGATAGATGATCTTTTCGACCAGCTGAAGGGGGCAGGATGGTTCTCGAAGATCGACCTGCGATCCGGGTACCACCAGCTGAGGGTGAAGGATAGCGACGTCCCGAAGACGGCGTTCAGGTGCAGGTATGGGCACTTCGAGTTCGTGGTCATGCCCTTTGGTGTTACGAACGCCCCGGCCGTGTTCATGGGGCTTATGAACTCCATCTTTCGGGAGTACCTGGATCGGTTTGTGGTGGTGTTCATCGACGATATCCTGATCTATTCAAAGTCAGAAGAGGACCATGCAGAGCACCTGAGGACAGTTTTGGAGGTCCTACGATAGCACCAGCTCTATGGGAAGTTGTCAAAGTGCAAGTTCTGGGCGCGAGAAGTGCACTTCCTTGGACATGTAGTGTCTGAGCGGGGAGTAGCAGTCGACCCATCAAAGGTTGAGGCAATTGTTTCTTGGGCAGCACCCAAGAATGTGGCGGAAGTTCGGAGTTTCCTTGGACTGGCAGGCTACTACCGGAGATTCGTACCCAACTTCTCCCGGGTAGCAGCCCCTTTGACGGCTTTGACCAAGAAGGACCAAGTTTTCATGTGGAGCGAGCAATGTGAGTCGTCCTTCAGCTACCTAAAAGAAAAACTGGTTAGTGCCCCAGTGTTGAGGTTGCCAGAAGAAGGGATGGCCTATGAGGTATTCTGTGATGCTTCAGGACAGGGCCTGGGGTGCGTATTGATGCAGCGACAAGGGGTGATCTCTTACAGGTCCAGGCAGCTACGCCCCCATGAGCGGAACTATGCCACCCATGACCTGGAGCTTGCAGCGGTGGTGTTCGCATTAAAGCTGTGGCGACATTACCTCTTTGGGGAGCGCTTTGTGGTCTTCACCGACCACAAAAGCTTGCGCTATATCTTCTCCCAGCGTGACTTGAACTTGCGACAGCGGAGGTGGGTCGAGTTTCTCCAGGACTACGACTTTGAGATCTCATACACTGAAGGTAAGGGAAACTTTGTGGCTGATGCCCTGAGCAGGAAGCCGCATCAGGAGGTGGTTCGGGAATCTGCTGATGCTTGGAAGGCAATGGGGGAGTTGGCTGCCTTGCACTTGGATGCAAGGGTGGAAGGTACTAGAGGTTGTTTGTTTCAGATGACGGTACAGTCCTCCTTGTTGCAGCAAGTGGAAGAGTCTCAGTGGGGAGATCCTGAGGTAGAAGTGTTGCGGGATCGTGTCGATCAGGGGAACGCCCCTGAAGGATGGTCGGAGGACAGCCGACATCGGATGCTCTTTCATCGGAGGTTATTTGTTCCAGAGGTGATGCGTGATGAAGTCCTTCATGAGTTCCATAGCTCAGCCTTGGCGGTACATCCGGGTGTTTCGAAAATGTACCAAGGCCTGAGGGGACAGTTTTGGTGGCCCGGGGTGAAACAGGCAGTGGCAGAGTTCGTGGCTAAATGCCTGGTGTGTCAGCAGGTGAAGGCTGAACACCGTGTTCCTGGTGGTCTGTTGCATCCTCTAGATGTTCCCGAGTGGAAGTGGGACGACGTCTCAATGGACTTCGTCACGGGACTACCCAGAGCTCAGGGCGGGCATGATGCTATCTGGGTAGTGGTGGATCGATTGACAAAATCTGCTCACTTCTTGGCTATCAAGGAGTCGGGACCCGTGAGTACCTTAGCACAGAGGTACGTGGATGAGGTGGTGCGTTTGCATGGAGTTCCGAAAACGATCGTCTCGGATCGGGACACTCGATTCACCTCACGAGTCTGGAAGGGGTTACAGCATGCTTTTGGCACCCAACTACGCCTTAGCACTGTTTTTCACCCTCAGACTGATGGGCAGACAGAGCGGACTATCCAGACTTTGGAGGACATGCTGCGAGCATGTGTTCTGGATTTCGGAGGATCATGGGTACGACACTTGCCTTTAGTAGAGTTTGCCTACAACAACAGTTTTCACTCTACTATCGGCATGGCTCCTTTTGAGGCTTTGTATGGAAGACCATTTCGTTCACCCTTATGCTGGGCAGAGGTTGGTGAGACTGGTACTCTTGGAACAGAAGTAGTGCAGAGCACCACGGAGAAAGTCCAGCTAGTGCGGGAGAGGATGAAAGCAGCTCAGGATCGGCAGAAATCTTATGCTGATCGTCGGAGGAGGCCCCTGAAGTTCGAGGTGGGAGATCATGTGTTTTTGAAGGTTTCCCCTCGACGGGGGCAGCGGAGGTTCGGAAAGGGGAGTAAGCTCTCCCCTAGGTTCATCGGACCTTTCGAGGTGCTGAGGCGAGTTGGCGAGGTGGCATATCAGCTGGCCCTACCACCTCAGTTGGAGAGGGTCCATGACGTCTTCCATGTCTCCCAACTTCGTCAGTACTTACATGATGACTCTCATGTCATCAACTGGGGAGAGCTAGACGTGGGAGGAGACGCGACCTTCGAGGAACGGCCAGTCAGAATCGAGGATCGCAAGGAGAAAGTGCTCCGTGGACGAACCGTCGGCCTGGTTCGTGTGTTGTGGAGACATGGCGGCCTCGAAGAGAGTACGTGGGAGAGGGAAGCACAGATGCGTGCCCAATACCCCGAGTTGTCCTGAGCTTTGAACCTTTGGTGCCTGTTGTGACGGAACGTTTGACCTTTTTGGCTATGAAATGTGCTAGGTTCCTTTCCTCTGTTATGTGTGGGAAGCCCCGGCTGAAGGGAAGGGGAAACCCGACCCCTAATCAGGACACATTAAGGTGGATGCGATTAAACCCGTGCGGGCGAGTCAGTGCCGCCCAAAGCGGATAATATCTTGACATGGGGGAGGGGGACTCCCCAAACCCACATGACCGGGCGGTTTGGCGTGATATGATGCTTGGTTCTTGACAGGGAGTATTTTCAATTAGCGGGGGTCCACTCCTAAGAGGTATCTTCGAAGATGGTTGTTCGGATCCTCTCTTTCCTTCTAGTTTGTTTTGATTCTCGGGGACGAGAATCGTTTAAGAGGTATCTGATGTGAAGACCCAGACCCCCCTTGGTCCCTTCCTTTTCCAAAAATCCGGTTTCCTTGCGGGGTACCGATCGGTGAGACCGATCGGCGAGACCGATCGGTGAGACCGATCGGTGAGACCGATCGGTGAGACCGATCGGCGAGACCGATCGGTGAGACCGATCGGTGACACCGATCGGTGAGACCGATCGGGGAGACCGATCGGCGAGACCGATCGGTGAGACCGATCGGTGACACCGATCGGTGGGACCGATCGGTGAGACCGGCCCAGCCAAGTTGTTCCAGTAATGTTCCTTTTTCGCAAATAGGGTTTTAAACCCTATTCTTCCTTGCTAAAAATATCTTGGAAATCCGAAACGCGCGCAAAGGTCTTAATTAAATGCTTCATTAATTCATGGGTCAGTTAAAACCACCCAGCGCCATTAATGATGAGTCAAGCCACGTGGTCAACCCACGACTCCCTCGTCTTCCGTGGTTTTGTGTTTTCATCTCAACCGTCCCCAGCCCTTATAATTAAGGGTTAGGCCGTGGTTTTCCCCCTTCTTCGATCGTGGCCCTTATGGTGCATCGGGACCGCCGCGTCGTTATCCGTAAAGTTCCGCGCCCCCGGCCTAAACGTCGATCATCCATCAACAAGTAGGGAATTTCTCTCGTCTCTCACCTTTGTGTATCATGCGGGGTGGGCGTTACTTTTGTTCCTATGGAATTGGTTGAACCAAACCCTAATGAAGATACTAAACGAAGTTCTAAAGAAAGAAGGGGAAGGGGTCGTGATCGTTGTTTATGCTTTATCTTGTGATCATCCCTTTTGTTGTATTGGTCTATGTTTTCTGAAAATTGAGGCCGTTGGTGGTCGTGTGTGTGCACTTGAATCCCCTCGTGATGTTTTAAATGGGTTGCTGAAATTGTGAACTCCTGCTGTGAAATTGGTTAATCACGTATACCCGGCTGAATAATTGAAAGCACCAGGATCAACCCTTCTGTGATAACTAACGGATAGAACACATGGAATTTTGAAATCATGGAGTGTGTTAAGTCGTTTAAATCTGAAAATCCCTGACTCGTGTTGGTAGTGGTTGTTGGTTGTTTTCCCTTCGGGCCGTTTGCTGGAAATGTGGGAGGGGATGGGATCCCCCGTTCTTTTATACTCTCGGTGGCTGTGTGAATTTGGGGGATGGGATCTCCTGTTGGCATGGTTTCAGTGGTTGTGGGTTTTTATCACAAACTGGGGAGAGATCCTCTGTTGGCAGAACCGGGTGTGAGTGTTTTGGTTGATCTATGCTTGACGTTTTCCTTGGTTATGCTTATGGTAGTTGCCCAGTAGTGCTTAAAATTAATTGAACATTTGACTGAACGTGAAACAAGAATGGGACAAATGGTTTTGTGGGCAAGGGTCGTGAATTGTGACTCGGGCGTTGTGGTATTGTGTTCTGTAGGTTGGCTAAGAAAACCTAAGTTTTGGGTGAGTGTTTGTTACCTATATCTATACTTGTAGCTTTGTGTTTCTTATTCGCGCCCCACCCCAGTTGAGCACTTAGTGCCGAACACCCCCATTTATGGGGGAAGGGTGTTTTTCCCAACACTATACTTAGTGGCTGGTTATTAGCTCCTTTTCTGCTCCCTTTCCCGGATAGCCCAAGTACCTTCGGGCAGGCTGTGATGGCCTGAAGTCCATTATTAGCCCAAGAACCATCGGGCAGGGTGTTGTGGTGGTTGGAAAGGTGTGTGCGGCAGGTGGTTTCCCAAGTGTCTTCGGGATGAGGCCCAGGTGTTTTCGGGTGTGGCAGTGGATTCTTTAGCCCAGGTGTCTTCGGGCGTAGCGGTGGTTGTTCTGGCCTAGGTGTTTGCAGGCATGGTTACTTGTGACAGTTGAGGCCCAGGTGTGTGCGGGCGGGATTTGGCAGTGGGACTGCGTGTGGTTGTGGCCCAGGTGTGTGCGGGCGGGTGTGGCAGTGGGACTGCGGTGAGAATGGCGGGATTGGTCCGATGCGTAGGATGTCTCAATAACCAGTGGGAAAGTGGCGCGGGGTACCCAAACATCGATGTGCTCTTATATATATATTACTTGACTTGCGTTATTTGGGGAGCGAACCTTGGTGAGGCTTGGGATGGATAGTTGCCTTGTTAGGTGTTTGGTTTACTCTTTCTCACGGGACTTTAGTACGTTTCCCCCACTTGTGCACGAGAGTCTTGGTTTTCCCTACTGAGTGTACTTGTATGCTCACCCTACGTTTACTTTCAGGTTTCCAGGAGGACTACCAGGGCTGCGCGGGACCCTATTAGTCGGACAGTTGGAGTTGTCGCTGTTGTCGTACCTTTGTTTTCTTTTGGTATTGTACTTGAGAGCTTCTTTTTCTTTTGTACTTGTACCTTGTTGTAAACTGTTTAAACATGCATGTGGGAATGGTTTACTTTTGGCTTTACTTTTCTTTCTATCTTGGTGTTGTTGGGTTTTCTCCTCCTTATCTTTCGATCCTATAAAATAAAAAGGGTAATGCCTTCCATTTGCGAGAACTTCCTATACCCTTGGTGCTAGTCGCCACTCCGGGACCTATTGAAGGCGGGTTTCGGGGGTCATTATCTCTCCTTCAACTCAAAGAAGGAAGGGCCTGGCAATCTGCTGACCCTTCCCTCCTTTTGGTGAAGGCGGGTCGTGACATTATATATTTATTTTATTTATGATATCACTACTCTTACTAATTTATGGATGTTTTTTGAATGATAAATTAACTTGATAGTAATTAATACTTTCATATACCGACCACTACTTATGTAATGGTACCTATTAAGTAGTATGAGGCCTTAGAAATAATTTTCTATCTATTTCCATACATTTATTCCCATAAAATCCTTGAATATTTTAGAAATTTAAATATTGATATTGAAGGTAAAATTTATCACTTTTTATGATTTACGTTGTTTATAAAATAATGGTATCTGGATTTGGATTCACAACATATAAAACTCTATCTATGGAGAATATTTCCTAAAAAATTCTTATGTAAATGACGAAGATCCTCCTGGTACATTCATTTTGGGAATCACTATATGATGTCTCGGAAAGAGATTCTCTCCCTAGGATAAATGAGGTACATCTGTATGGTTTTGGAGACTGTGTGTTTCCTCAAGAATCTTTTACTTCAAAGGTCTTTGGTGCTGGATATATGGTGTATATTTTGACACAATAATTTTATTTGAACATAATGGGGGAGAAATATTATACTTTAGTTATTAATTTAGTTATATCATTGTGGTTTTCATATCCATCACAATATAATTGGAGGGATAAAACTAGAGTACATTTCTTGGATAATTATTTTCCAAAAGTTGATGTTACTTGAGACACCCGAACCATAATAGTTTCAGAGTATCCAAAGATTCATCAATTTTACTTTTTTGCATCATAAAACTGGAGTCATATATTGTTTTATACTTTTATTCTTATTATTATGAGCCATAATAATAGACCATAATAAAATATCCACTACTCTAGTAATGAAATTTTCATACAATTAGTGCTTAAGCTAACTTGGGAAAAAGTTATTTGAGTCTAATAAAATTATCCCCAGATAATTAATTCATTGGAAATTAAATTTTATCCTAATAATGTAGATGCAAACATAACACACGTAGTTCTCCATAAGTTATTCACCACAAGAAAAGTCCCATGGGAAGACATATATAAGATAATATTTCATATAACTATAAGATAAAATCGAGGAAAACATCACAATATTATTTGTATAATTATAATGCCTTCATATGAAATGTTTTACTACCACTTTTCCAAAATAAAATTATAATAATCATTTTGATATTTGAGAAATTGAATGTCTCAAAATAGATAATTATCAGGGGAAATTTAATTTTAGAATCCTAAAGTCTCTAGGATGAAACATCAAATGAAGATTCCAATAATATATAGATGGAAATCATGAATCAACAATTGGGTAATAAAAGAAAGTACTATATAATGCATGTAATGTGAAATAAATCCATCATTAAAGGTAACTAGTCGAACAAAATTGTATATTTGAAGAATCAAAGGCCAAAAAAGAATATCACACTTATATGGGTTATGATATTCTTCTTGGTAATGAAATTATTTTTGTGGAGCTACTTAATGTTTTAAATAATTCTAATGATTCTAAAAAATGAACCATTAAAGTATTAACTAATGTTAAAGATTTTTTAATGATTGTTTATTATGAAGAGAGTTTATATTTTTTTGGTGGTCCCATTCCCAATTTTTTACAATGAATGAAAAAATGTATTCTGATTCATTTTTAGTTATTTGGATTCTATATAATATCAATTATTCCTATAAAAAACTTTAATATGTTTTATATTATAATGAAATTTAATCAAATAATTTTACCATTGAGTTTAAAATGGATAAAATCAATCATTATTATCATGAACTCTGTTGAGAATGATATCTTCATAAGTGTTGTTAAAGGATGGGTATAATCACAAATACACTCACCAAAACACTAGAGATTTTATATTTATATAAATCATTTCCCAGTGAGTGTGGCTCATAATTATTTAACTAAAAGAATTCACCATAATTATAGATATAGTTCATTTAAATGAATGATTTTATCCTGGATGTGTTTTATGTATGGGTATAGGAAAAAATATAACCACTATAACACTATAGTTATTCTATTTGGATGAAATATTTTTTCCAAGTCATGGATTATATAAATGTATAGTCAAAATTACCATCTCTATAACAATAAATATAGTATTTTGGGATATTTAATATGATGAATTGATGTGCCATGGGTCACAATGGATAATTTAGAATTATAATTCCATTATTCAAGTGAGTTTGGCTTCCCAAAGATTGAGTATTTAAGAATTTTATGATGATCTTCTTGAATTATATTCCATTGAAGTGGGGATGGATTAATTATATATGCTTTCTTATTTCATGTTCTTTATGATAATATATTGACGTATATGGGAATACATATTGTGTTCCCTATAATATATCTGTCTTTTTTTTGTAATATTTTCCCAATGTACTTTTTGTGTAAATATTGTGGAAATTTACATGAATTTTGACTATGCTTCCATTTTTGGGGTTTATAAGAAACAATATATCTTCCTTTATTAAGATAAAATCTTCATTATTCCCTAAATCATGAATGGTGTGTTTTGAGTAAAGAGAGTAGAATTTTTCCTAGGACTCCCTTAGTAGACATTAATGACGAAAGTTTAATTTAAATTTAATTTTATGTATTAGTATATGTATGATAGAATTTAGCTGATTTTCAAGGTCAGATAACATTGTCCAAATAATGAGGTGGTATTTAAAATAACATAATTAATACAGAACAGATGTGAATTACAAAGTACATAAGGTAATGAACATCTAAAAAATAGTGAGCATCACATTAATGATGTTAAAATGGATCTCTATAAAATATTCCAAGTGAATTTTTTGGGTTTTCATATTATTTTATTATTGAATGAAATGAGATGAAAAGGGTATCCATGCATTAGAATTATTAATGGGGAGTAGATAATTTTTTCCAATTTATTTTTTCAAATGAATGTGGATTTATATATAATAATGATTAGTAATAACTAGTTGTGATATTGGTTATTTACCATTATAGAACACCAAAATGAAGCTGGAATCTGGTTTATGTTCAGGATTCTTAGATCATCATGACATTTTAATTAGGGTCACATGACGTGGACCATTGAAAACATTTAATGTAATAACATCAAATCCTCACTCTAAATGTGAGGATGATACAAAAGTCTGTAATGTCAATATTATCAAATAAAATTGTATAATTACATTCGGATATTTTATAAACATATCTCTAAAGTTTTTACTCAAGGATGATGATGTAAGATATTTATGTTTTGGTAATCCAATGTCTAAATTTGAATGATGATTTTTACAGCAACAATGTTTTTGTATATGGAGACTTGTGGATATAACCCTTATAAAATAGATTTCCTTGATTAATATTCTATATATAATGTGATTATATGCTGATCCATAATAGATGTATGTTTAAAAAATTGATATTGTCCTTATGATTAATATACACTCATTTTTTATAGTTAAGGATATTTTAGAGGATTAAAATATTTATGGAATGAATTAGTTTTCTGAACGGAATAAATAATCATGATGCGTATTGAAGTATGTAACGATTACACTATCATTTATAGAACATATAATAATTTTTAGTAGACATGATAAATCAATTATCAAACATTTTTCTAATGTTATAGGACTAGCGATCATGAAACTGATTTATTAGGGTTATATATTAGAACCGAGAATCATTATTCCATTCTTATTTTTTCATAATTATAACCTAACCTAGAAATTTATTGGATAAGCATTTAAAGGATTAAATTATTCTCTAGATTCAGAATATTTTTAAAAATTTCTCCAATAGAATTTTTTCATATACCCATGAAAAAAGATTAATTTGTTTTATGGATATATATATTTATGTCATAAGCACTAAATTCAAGGTAATGTATTTAAAAATAAATAATAAATCATTGATATAAATATAGTACCTTGAAATTGTAAGTCATCTAGAAAATGTTAGTATTACATTTAATTTGATGATTCTTGGACAAATTAGAGGTTGTAATAATGTTTTTTCGATGGTCATGTAACAACCAATATGAATGAAGAGCCAAATATTTTCATATATAATCTCTTAGGGGAAGTAAATACAGTTTACAATTGTTCATATTAGGAAAAAATAGATACTCCTCTAATTAATGGAATGGAAATGTTTTACATGGGTGAAGTCGTAGTGATTTTACAGATTGTCTCAGAATGATTGTATATAGTGTATTATCCAGATTCATAGGCAATAAATTTTTTGATGAAAATTTTAATGAATAATAAAGTATAATATTATATTTTAGAAGATCCTAAAATGATATTGATGAGGTCATCAATCAAAGATCTATATTAATGGATCAATATCATGGATTTCTAACATGTATGCGATAGTTAACACCTATTAATAATCAAATAATGGGTTATATTGTAATGTGTTATGAACATACAATATAAATAATGGTCCCTGTTAATTATTCTGATACCCCACCTTAACATTGTCACTGTGTCTTGGCCGATGAGGTAACACGAGTTTCCCTACAAACATGTGGTCCCTAATATATAGCTGACCCACACGCCTTAATGGGTTATCGGACTAGTGATTATCCCTATATGTCAACACATGTTTTTTCTTATATGATTTTCATTTACTCATGCACACCCTAAGAAAAATTTAACCCCTATCCATAATCAAATAATGGGTATTGTATTAATGTTTCATGGACATATAATGTAATAACATAGACCTAGTAATGGAAAAAAATCACTATGTCATAGCATGGACACCAGGTCCTAGCCATCTAAGTACCACCTGTTACCCCGAATACACATTATCCCCTTCATAGGCCCGACCTACACTCCCAAAGAGGTCATCTGACTAATAACTGTCACTTTATGCGAACAAAAATTCTTTCCAATGCATTTTTTCTCACTCGCAAACACCCTAGGAAACATCCCAATTGGTTAAACATCTTGTCCACTACTCCAGTCCAAGAACACCCATCTTTTGAGTTCTAACCTGGTAGCCTCTGAAGAATAAAGGATCATATTGTGAGAATGAGTCATATCCTTTATCCATTTAGATTTTTATCATTTTAGGATGTTATATTAACCACCATCCCATTAAATCAAAATGTTATACTTGTGGACCCTAAATATCAATATATGAAGTTCCACCCCACATAAGGACGAGTTCCTTATATGATGTCAATGTAACAGCTGGGCCCCAAGGATATCATAGACAGGTCTCTTTAACATGTTCATCAGGTCCTAGCCCTCTAAGTACCACAAATTTTTCTAAAGACATGTGGTCCCATATCTGAGGACAACACACATTTTCGGACGTTCCATCTACATAATAATTGTCCTCATAGGACAACACATCTTGTTTTCACTTTGATTTTTTCTCACTCACACACACCCTAGGAAACATACCATACAGTCACCATCTTGTTCACTACTATGGTAAAATAACACATAATTGTGGAAATCATATTATTTAGGCTCTTGAAAAAAATAGTCACCTTATGGACTTGAATCATAACATTTATCCATCTATTCCATTATCAATATGGCTGGTTATATACAATGATTTTTTTGATTTCCCATATATGATTCATAGGCATCTAGTTGAAATTAAATACTGTTGGAACATTTGTGGATTTGTATTAGAGGATGGTATATATAGTTCAATATTGGTGTCCCTTAGGTTCACAAATACCCAACACTAATATCAATTAAAATATATGTAAATATGAAAATAAATGAATAATCATGGTTATATTGTTTAGATTTTTTTAATAATTAATATAACATGTAACAACTAGGCCCTAAAAACTATAAAATAACCCCATCATTAAATTTTAAATGGGCCCTATACCACCAGGTTCCACCTGTTTACATATAGTTAATATAATCCTTTTCCTAGGGCTCACCCACTTTCTTGATTAGATAAATATTCAAAGGACTATTATCATAGGTAAACATATTAATTTTAGAGTTTTTTATCCTCAAAAAAATCACTTGAAACATTCTATGGGGGAAATGCTAACAATACACCAATAAATACCTCCCATATCTATGGTGTTAAAATTAGCATCGCTCTAATAAAGAAAGCACCAAATTTCTGACTTTGGTGGTGAATGATTTTGTTTTAACCCATTAACATTATGTGGTGTTATATAGTCTCCCAAGTGAATACATTCCATGTTGTAGACCTTATATATCTACCCTGGTAGTTACACTTATCTTTTTTTTAGGTACCTCCCCTAATATAATGGGTAAAATTGGGCCCCACTGAAAGCAATGTCACCCCAGCTTAGCATGGTCATTCAGTGCTGGCCATTTAGGTGACACTATTTTAGACATAGATAAATGTGGTCAATGATTTGTGGTCAAAACACTTTTCCTTAATAGAGCAATATACTATTAATTGTCCCCAGATGACATAACCTATTTTTTCAGCTTTCATCATCCCTACATACAAAAATACAGTAAGAAACATCCCAATATGTCACATATCTAAAAAATATTATAGAAAAATCCTCACATGATTATAGAGTTCCCATAATGTAGTCTCCCAAAAATTAATTTACATATTTTTTACTTCTATGGGAAAACTTATTCTTTTTGAACATCATATTTCTTATTTTTTATCTAATATCCATATATGAATATTTATTATAACATTTAATGAAAATATATATTGTGATCAAGAATTATTTATTGAATGAATATTTCTTTTTGAATCTCTTACATTTATCTATGTCATTTTATCATAAATGGTTTTCTATATATTTTAATATAAAATTTAATAGATGGAATCTAAAAATGATTAAAAAAATTATATCATACACCATGAAATCTAGATCCTTCCTTTTCATGTTTATAAAGACTAATAATAACGACACATCTTCTATTTGATAGATTATAATATACTTCACTAGTTTGACAATAATGTTTAAATTAATGCACAAAATAGATGAATTTTTATTATATATTATATGAATAAGCTATTAAAAGTTTATTCAACTATTGAAAAGGATAGGTAGTGTGGGATCTCTGTTGAAATGTAAACTCATGTGTGAGTTACTTTTGTAGACCGAATGATACATGTACCCTTGTTGTTGTTCTAAAACCAAAACACCCAAACATTTATTTAATTATATAACTTATAAATTGCGTTGTTTTGTGGAGTTTTTATGAATTTTTTGTATAAGGGTGCCTTCTATTAATACAACCTAACAATTTTTAATAAGTAAGTGATTTCCCGAATATATCATAAAGATGGTCATCCTATCTCACTTCAACTATATTTTTCATTAATTTAGTGCTTTTAATCTTTTTGAATCTACAATATAACATTGATGTTTCTCTCATAGACCAAATTTAATTTTCTTCTTCAGGTTGTAAAAAATAATTGCATTTGAGATTGGGTAATACTCAGTCACTCATTTTATTACTCATATAGTCTCCATAATAACATATCCACCAATGAAATCATAATTATTTTTATATTTGATATCATTTTGAGATCCACAATTTTTTTTAAACCATATAATTAAAATAATAAATATATTTATTCTATATTAGAATTATATGTTATGTTTAAATAAATCAAACTATTAGAATATTGACCATGAGGTCATGCCTATTTAAATCATCAGAGAGTCCCTTAAATTTATCAAATATAATAAATATGTGATTCATCCACATAGTTCGCATAAAATACAAATTCTCAATATATTCACATTTCATGACATTAATTTATATCCTTATTTTCCACAAATTACAAGATAGCCTTGTGATAAAGGTGACATGAAATGAAATTAATAATTTATAGTAGTGTTTATGGATATGTTTCCTTTTATGCATATATGTGATAACAATTCAAATAACCATTAATTAATGTTTTTAATCATTAAGGACAATGATTAAAAAATAATTAATGTTCAGTTATATCGACCATAATCATTGATATTGTTTTTTCCAATATAATTGTTTTAATATTAGATTAATTTTGTTTTAAAATAACTCAATAGAAACTCTACCTATTTTATTTTACATTTTATTTGTTTTATATAACTATTTGAACACATATGTGTAATTTTCATTCACTTCCTACTCAAGATATATAAACTAAGACATGCTTTATTCTATACATTGTAAAAATCAAAAATACATTGAGGGAACATTCTACAACTTTCATCAACACTCAAGGAATGATATGTGATTTATGAAAAGATATGATCAAGAAGTGTGATAAAGGAATTTTAAATATAATAATTCAATTAATATGATATTAATATGTGTTTTAATGGTATTTAAAGGTATTTTGACACAATTATGGTTCTCAAATATATGTTCTATACATCCCTATGTATCCTTTCATACTATAAATCAATCCATATATAGTTCTTATCTTATAGGGTATTCTCAAATATTAATGATATAATATTGAGAAAGTGGTATTTTATCCTAATGTATGATACAGAAAAAATATATTTCAAATATTCCTTAATAGGTTTTTTATCACATATATGGGAATTGGATGGTTTAAATTTAACCATCTAATTTTTTTAAGTCGATACATGGAAGAGAAAACCTCATGCAATTAAATTTCATGTTATAAGGTCTCATATGACATATAGTTTAATTCCATATGATAAGAATATTTATATAGAGTATCTGTATAGATAATTCTTGTGAGAAAAGATATATGGATTTGTTCTTTTTTTGAAACCTTGGGAGTAATACCTAATGTGAATAATATACCGTAAATATTTAGACAATGTGTGGTTATTATTGGAATTTTTTACTACATGCGAGATGTGGGATATAGGTATCATTAAATATCCGTTGATAACATGAATAATGAAACACATATTTCTATCATAGTATGGGAAATATTATTTCTTACGTTAGGTGAAACATGTTTTCTTGGTCAGATAGTTCATCTTGAACCATAGAATCCCCAATGGATTGAGAACAAACCCATGTATAGATCACCTCTTTTATTGGGGGTCATTTTATTTAGCATTGATTTTTAGATGAATAAATCCATGATGAAGTCTCCCACATATGTTGTTATCATACATATAATAGTATCCAATCATGTTAATATATTTCCATACGAAATGTTTACTAAGTTTATGTATTTAAATATAGAATTTATATAGGTCGAATTATTTTTTCCATGTTATACACAGTTCTTGTGAGACATATTCTGAAAAAAATATATATTTTTTCTATGTAATGAAAGAATTGATTCACTTAAGTGTAGTTACAAATACTAAGGGGTGATATATATATAATGAAATCCATGTCTATTAACAAAATTGGGGAAATTATCATCAACTCATGTACTATTATTACCATAATCATGACTAAAATATTTCATAAATTGAACTTCATTTCATTTATCTATATCACATATATGTAAAGGAGGATTTTTATTTCAATTTTATATTCATTAATATATGGGATTATTATTGGATATTTTTAGATCACAATGTGTCTTATGAGGATATAAATCAAGCCACATATTATCCTTTAGTGGTTTACTATGTAGTTTCAGATATTGTGTCGGTATGGGGTGATTAATAACCAATTTTATGGGAATATGTAACTGCATTTAATCCCATAAAAATAGGCTTTTCTATTTGTTAATAAGATAATAAAATGAAACCCTATATATGTTTTTTATGTCATAGAGTGTTGAATCGATTGTTCCCCACCATCATTCATGAATACGTTAAAAAAATATAAATTGATAGATCAACCATTAACTATAATACCACAATATTCATAAAGATACCCAAACCATATGAACATAACATTACATTATTTTTATCATTCTTTTCCTAAAAAATAGTATTGATTTTTATAATGTAATTATATGGTTTCAAAAACAAATACATCATCATAATGATAAACAACATAAAAAGTCATTAAACTCCACTTAGTTCCCCTAAATCCTATGTATATTCTAGAACATCCTAGGTTACCCATGAAAAAATAATAATTAAAATGATGAGCTGAAAATACATGTAAGGGGATAAACATTGAAAAACATCGAAGCCTAAGGTAATGATATGAGGTATGATATCATAAATAGGATGAACAAAATAATGTAACTACTGAATATGGAAATGATATCATAAGATAAAAAACATATAGAAACAATATTTAATATTAAATCAAAACCATAAGTCAAGGGTCACCCCCCAAGAGAATCATCATAATTTGGAAAATATCTCGTGGTGTATGTGTTACCCTACTTAATAAATTATGTGACATCCAATAAGATATAAATAATTACAAAATGCATTATAGGTTTATATAATTTCAATCAGGCCCATAACATAAAATTAAATAATTCAAATACATGTCACATGAAGATAATAAACCATACAAAATTCATATGCATTGTATAACCTATAATAAGGAAGTGCGGTTAAAAATTATAACTCAAGGTAGAAAATGGATAAATAATAAGGTTTCCTAATAAAAGAAAGAATTATATAATTTAGATATTCGTATTTCAATACAAAATATAGTTATTGATCCATGAATTACAATATAGATATTTTTGTAGAAGGATATTGTGGGGAAAAACTAATAATGTATAATATAAGTAAAGCATTATGAAATAAGTAAAAGTAATTTTTAATGATAGAAATCACTTGTTATTTCCTATTAAAATATAACTTGACTAATTGAGGTCAATGTAAATTAATGAGGGTTTTAAATAGATATTCATGTTTTGAAACAATTTATTGGGTGATGGTCAACATTGGACAATAAAAAAGAATTTTCCCTTAAATATTTTGTTCCTAAAAGTGAAAATTTTGAAAGGAAATAATAACATGAATAACTAACAAATGTAAATGATATTTAACGTGATATATATTTTGGATATATATTTGAAAAAGTATAAGAATTTAATTAGTTGAATATTGTTTAAATAGTAGAATAATAAAGAGATAGTGTAATTAACAACTAATGATTGTGATACGGGAGATTCCTTACTTTATGTATAAACATTTTCTAAAATCATGCATAAAATGATAAAAAATAATAATGTTTATTAAATACTTACATCAAAACATTTTTTTATAATATTTCATATATATTATTCCATTTTATATTAAATTTTTTCATTTTTTTAATATTTTCTTCCTTTTCCTATTTGTAACATGAGTTCTTATGTAAAATTTTTAGTAACAACATAAGTATGTCATCCCTCATTGAATGCATTGTTACATACAGTTATAAAATCCTTAATATTAAATGTGTTCATTAGATAATCTATATATATTAAATTTTATTTTATATACATCCATGGTGGGTGGTTATAAAAAATTAAATTCACTGTTTGTGGAGTCGGTAGTTTGTGTGTATGCATGATTACTATTACAATTTCCAAATGAATTTGAGAGAATGAGTATAAAGGATAATTATGAAATTTTAAAAGTATATTTTTATATATCATATTTATTTATCTATTATAATCATTTTAACTTCCATGAATCATGGTGATGAAAAACAAAATAAATCTCTTTGTGGAAGGGGTGTTTTTTGTTACACACGGACAATGCTAATTTTTATTCTTAGTATATGATGATGAATAAATAATGATTGTTAAATTGATGTAATAAAATATTTGTATTATTATTAACATAATTATATTATATTTATTTGGGTAGTGGACATTTTTATGTTGAATATTTAGAAAATATGATATGAGGAGGGTAGTATATATATATATTTGAGACTTGATCATAACTTGTAAATATTTATTGAAAAAAAGGATTTATGCTCAAATATCAAGAACATGGGAATATTGATTATTAAAGGTAATATAGTCGTGTAATTTTTAATAGAATGTAAATAAGAAATACAATTGGATTTTTATCTATTAAAGGGTGTAAATGATCCCCATTTATATGTGAAGACCATGGACATTATTTTAATACCCTTTAGTGTTTCATGATATCATTACAGTACTCCATGTTCAATGACTAAGAAATTTATTCATAATGAAAGCTGGTTTAGGATTTTTTGATCAATTTTCATTCAAGACCTTCCATGACTATTTAGAACCTATATTATGTCCTTTACTATAGGTCTTTACATTTCAGTATTTATATTTTGACCATGTTAACTAGTTTTAACTAAATAATTTATATATTATTTAAAAATAGGAGGTAACCCCAATTGTAATATTTTTATTTTTTGAAGCAATTTTTCTCCATTTAGTATAATTAAATTTGAAAATATGAGGAAATAAAATATGAGTTAAAAATGTATCTCATATGTAAAAATATTTTATAGAAAATTTACATTTTAATCGCTATGTGTTATTAATAGTATATAGTTTTGATTAAAAATTGAATGGATATTAATATATTTTAATATTTCATTATATTAAATATTATGTTTATATTTTATATTAAATTATTTTATATTAATAGATTATAATTACAAGATACAATTAAAACAATTCATTTAAAGAAAAAATCTCACTATTATCAGGGTAATTAAAATTATTCCTAATTACATTAACA
Source organism: Viscum album (assembly GCA_963277665.1). Lineage (NCBI taxonomy): Eukaryota > Viridiplantae > Streptophyta > Magnoliopsida > Santalales > Viscaceae > Viscum > Viscum album. The sequence continues at coordinate 1,535,969,216 of OY728158.1, read as the reverse complement.
TTATGACTAAAAATGAAAAAAAAATCAACTAATATAGAATTATTTAAAAAAATATACATTATATTTTTAATATTTAGTTTCTAAATGTGATATTTTCAAATTTCTAAAATTAATCTTTATAAACATTTATTTGGTCAAAAATATTACATGAGGTTCAAAATATTTAAAAAGGTGTTTTAAAAATTCATTATAGTATGTTTAAATGGATTATTTTAATTACTAAACATGCGGCCGAATTTGCAGTCATGGGGTGACAAAAAAAGATGCATCACGCATCCATGTAGGGTGTGGGCCGCCCAATGGGTCGAACCCACCATAGTGGTCTTGGTCGGACCATCGTCTCAATGGCCAGTCCTGGCCGGACCCTGGCTGGGTCTAGGTCATGTCAGGACCCAACCGACCCCCTTTTGAAAAAATGCTAATGTCCTTCAAACTCGGCATCTGTTTCACGCTTCATTTGTGATTTTGGAACCTTAGTGAAGAGGAAGATCTTTTGGAATAATCTATGAAGGATTTAATGAATGTTGAAATAGGATGAATTTCTTGGGGAGTAGTTTTCCCAAGATCAAGCATACTACGTGTGGAAACCCTACGGTTTCCTGAGACATAATGTCTGCTGAGAAGTGACGTATTGTGGATTGGCTACTATGGTACATTGAAAAGTGTCTTCTGTGTGACCCAGCAGGCCCATGGTTGGGAGAAGCTTCTGTGTGACCTAGAATACCCATGCTACATAACTAGAGGAGTACCTCAGTATGGCCATGGTGTGAAGCAGTTTCTGTGTGAACCTATATTCCCACAGTGAGGAGCGGATTCTATGTGACCTATCATTCCCATGATACTCATTAGAGCCGAGTACCACAACAGTCCATGGTTATTGGGATGTGGCTTATGTGTTACCCATTAGAACCATTTTACTCATTGAGGAGGATTTCTCCAACAGCCCAAGGTGTTCCATGATATAACTAGTGGACCTACATTCCTACTCTAAATTATATCGGGTGTGAGATGTCTTTCTTTTTTTATCATCATTCATGGTTTTTCTGTGGATTGCTTTGTGGTATTTCCATGTTATTTTTGGGTACCTACTAAGTATTTTTCACTCATCCTTACACGGTCCCCACCCACACATGTTGTGTATGGTGAAGACGGTCACCGCCTTGATGGAGGACATGGTGGCCTAGAACTCTATGGTTACCAGTGAGGCTTGTTAAGTGGGGAGTACTTCAATAGATTCTATTAGCTACTCTGTACTTAACCATCAGGTGGGGATTTCCACAAGTTTTCTTTCTGATTCTTCCTTGTACATTCTTATTTTTAGTTTACCTTTTGTGGGGTTTGAATTCTGGCCTATTTGACCTACAATTTGTACTTTTACTCTGTGTTCTTTAGTGGCATGCTTGTTTAATTTTATAGCATTGGTATATGGTTTTTTTGCATGCATACATGTACTCTGGAATATAATTCCCACTTTCCTACTGAAGCCTTCAATGCAAGTCTCCAACCCCTGGACATTGAGAGGTAGGATTGTGGTATGTCACGGAATGGGCCCTGAGGGTAGGTCATGACATAAGGGGTCCGACATCCACACTTTTACAAATTCAATGAGCTAATTGTACTCTAATATCTAGTCAACTAAGTTCAAAAACATTATTGGGTATGTACATTGTTATAATGTATGAAAACTACAATACTGTAGGCACATACTCTAACTTGACAGGGCCTTACTCCACCATCTCCAGGATTATATGATACTTTATTTCAATGTTCATTTTCCTATAGTGATGGACTAGATTTGTTCCTCAAATTTATAGTACTTGAATTATCACAATTGATTCAGATCAAAGACTAAACTGAAAATACCAAAGCATCAAGATGTTACTTTGTCCAAAATAACTACAATTAATATGGATAGGATGCAATATGTTCATCTTCTATGGTGCTCAATGAAATTAAATCTTGTTTCTTTTTTTGCTAATAAATAATAAAACCTTGGTAGAATACCATGAATGATGTTTGTTATTTATCATCAATTATACATGCTCAATCTATATCATTATATCCTAATAAATCTTACCGGAATTTGAAATTATATTGGAAATATAAATCCATAATCCCCTTTATATAACATTGAATTATTTTTAATTAATGTTTTTTTCTTTATTTTTTATTTCTTTGATACTGTGTTTCTTATCATATGGAAATGGCGTTATCAGGTCTTTTCATTGTCAACTATATAAGACTGTCAATGAATTTCTTATATTCTATGAAATTAATTGTATTAAATTCATAATCTCATGATAATTTCTTCAAAGTATCATGTAACCCAAGAAAAGACCCATGATCAACAATCATAGAAATTTAAAACTCACATTTCATGATATCTATGAACTAATTAAATTATGCCTAATTTGATCAACTAAATATTATTCCATCATTATATACCAGCACCATTATCTATTTATTTAACTAAATTTCAAAATATATATTATAATCTACTCCACCATGTAGAAATCAAAGAATCATTAGAAACTGATCTAGTCTTGAATACTAGAATCTTGGTGCATAATTAAATCCTTATAATACATTATTCAGGAAAAAAAATATATTATCAAATTCTTTAATTACATAACCATTTGTTTTATCAATATAAACATCTTCCTCTAAAACTCCATTCAGAAATGATGACTTGATATCCATCTGTAAAACAATGAACCAAATTCTCACTACTATATTGTAGAATAAAATTATTATCTATACCCTCTCAATTTGTTCAAAAGTTTCATCAACCACTATAGCCTATATTTAGAGTACCCTTTGCACACTAATCATGATATCCATTAAATTAGTTTACCTTATTAATTAGTCTTATTTCAAAAGATCCATTTTGTCTGATTTAATTATTATTATTAGGTCATGAAATAATCTCCCCTACCTAATTATTCTCAGTCTGGTCAAACTCAATATTCATATCTTGAACCTATATGTCATCTCCAAAAACGTTCTCAAAAAATTTAAGATATACATAGGATCAGAATGATTCTTTATGTGATGTCTTCATTATATATTCACTAGCACTGTATGATAACTTATCATGTTCTATCAATCAATTTTTTCTCTTTTATTTTTTTTGGCAGATATTGTATTTTGATCATCATTTTCATTATCTAAATCTTATTATGAATCAGATTCTAAAACAGATACATCCCCTAATCTACTTTTCTCTTTATCACTATCTTCCCAATACCAATTAGGTATTTTCTAATGATTCCAATCATTATCTAATATTATCACATCATTGCTTTGGACTACCATTGTCAACAACTTATTGTGGAATTTATATTATTTTATTTTATTTTAGTAGACAATAAATATTACTTTATATCCATATGATTCATACTTCTTGTGTTTTTTATTATTATTTATGAAACACTAACTTCCGAAGACTTGAAAACATATCATTATTGGACTATTTCAATACCAATGCTCACATTAATACCTATCTTAACTTGAAAAAACAATGATCAATTTGATGTGAATAATAATGTTATCACTACTTATTTCCTAAATTCCTCAGTGATATCATTCTCAATTGGAATTTTCCAATGCATATTATAGATATTTTGATTTTCTTTCTCAACTAGTATATTATTTTATAGATTTTTTCCTCAAGAATCATGGTTTCTTATCCCATGTTTCATAATATAATACTCTACAAGAATATATGTGAAAAATATTCCATTATATGTTTATATATTCTTCTTTTTTTGACTTTGAATCTTTCCATATTCCCTTTGATATGTTTTTATGTAACTGAACACCTCATACTAGTGATTTGTGGTTGAACCCCATTCTTTTATGCTAAAATATTCAATTAAGTGAATTAAATATCTCTAACATCAATAGTTATTATTTATATAGGGCCACAAACATCAATACTGACCAACTCAAGCTCTTTTTATAACTTATTCCTTTTATCCTTTATGTCTTTTGATTGATAAAACATTATTGATAAGAATCACACATATGAGTATGATCATGTGATAACCTAGGTAGGTAATGATAAGTGTCCCATTTCTCCAAATCATCCATGGATGTTTTCTGGAAGTGACCAAGATATTTATTCCATAATTGGTTCTCTTCTTCCTAGAACAGAAATAACATATCTTCTTATTGACTCAGGGGGTATATAATCCATTTTTTACATTTCGATATAAAAAAACACTCCATATTTTTGTGTAATGATAGTTAGTTTATTGGAAAATAATAACTCACGTACTAAATCATATAATTACCTAACAATCAATATGTTTTCGATGATGTCGTCTGTAACCATGAAATCCGCACTTCTTATGTTTTTTCCTCTAGACATTTATTTTCCTATGAAAATACTTTACAGGCCTTCATCATTACTAAATCTCAAAGTACCTTCACTTTCTTGTCAGATTCATGTATCTAGTTAATTATATCCTATCATATGGGAGGTACATCCACTACCAATTATCCATATTACAAAATGATCTGATTCATTGGAAGCATTTTCTACAACCTCTTCATGTCCATCTCCTTTTTTATCTATGTTTTTTACTTCATACCCGTTATTGATTGATAATATTTATCTTCCTCAATGTATGATGGTAAAACTAAATCTTATATAGATGTGAATCAATTTTTTATTTTTACCTCATTTGATGATACGCTTTTCTACTTCATAAGATCACATTCACTAAACATTGGAATATTCCTTTTCATTATTCCTTTTCATTATTTATGAAGAATATCATGCATTATTCTGAATCCTCCACCTCTGAAAAAAATTCCATAAAATTATATCAAGGAATATTGCAATCTGTAGGGATGCCTCTATTATTTTAACCCCCTTCAATGCATCCTGGGAGAGGAACAAACATTTTTTCAGTGTCACATCTTTCCACAACAATAACATATAATTTAGGGTGCATTCATTTGTATCAGTGCTATATTACACATTTTCCAATGTGTTCATCGAATCTTAGGAATTTTATTTTTACCCAAATTAATCATCAATCTTAGAGCATGTGCCTACTGTTTAACTTAAACCATTACGACATTATTTTTTTCTATCATTCACAATTCTAGTTTTAATTTTTGGATATATCATTTTTCTATTCTAAATTTAGATTTTCTGTTTCAGTGACTCATTGAACTATAATTTTATATTTTCTATTTTCATTGCGAGAAACATTATTGGTGTAAATAGTTTCTCTTAATCATTCATTGTCCTTTCAAGGATGAAAAACTCCTCCTCAATATTCTCAAGTATTTGGTCTAAATATTTTTTTATATTTTTAAAATAATAAATCCTTATTTTTTATCCATCTTTGATATTTTATTCATTTATCATATTTTATTTCTTTGTATTATAAGTATTATTCCTTTTTATTTCATTTACCATCTCACACATCTCTTATTTCTTGTCATGAATAATTATTTTTACATCACAGACCCCACATGTTTGTTTTTTCACTATCTAAAAATCTAACCCATAAAGTGAAGCATATAATTTGACTTGAACTTAAACTATTCATTCAACTTATACTTCTTTAATTAATTATTCCTTCTGTTTTTTTGGGAATTTTTGAAAAATTCATCCATAAAATCTTCTTCATGATCTTTGTAGTCCTCCAAATCTTATAACCCAGATTTATTTTATTTTTCACCTTATTTTGAATGATGAATCTTCTTTTTGAAAAATAATCATAAAATTCATCCTACCATTCAGGTATGCTGAATAATTAATTTTGGGAATATTCAATTCGTACATATCATCATCTTGAATCATCATATGGAAGCTTGTAGAAATATGTCCAACCATTCATCATCATAAGAATGCAAGTGGGAGTTTCCCTTTACACATTTCTTTTCCACTTCATAAATTTGTTTAACCGAATGATAAGATATCATCAGTGTCTTATTATACCTGCAAATACTCAATAGTGGTATTCCCTATGAACATGAATTCAAATTATTTAAACATACACTTTTTCACAAACTCATTATCATCATTTCTCATCTCATATACAACAATAATATTTTTCAAGCTATTAAATATGAACTCATTTTGATCATTATCATACAATGTATAATCATTTGAATTAAACGGAGGTGGAAGTCTTCTCATGATGTGCTCAAAAATATTTAAATCTTCAATAATATCTCCATGAACACACACTAATACAAATACCCCCATTATCAGCACTAAAACCCCCCTTTTATTAGTGCTAGAAAAGGACTATTAAATCCGGAAAAGATAAAGGGGGTCCCCTTTATCAGTGTTTCTAATGGCCCCTTTTATTAGTGCTAAAAAAGCACTGATAAAAGGGGTCTTTTATCAGTTCTAAAACAAAGCGCTGATAAAATGGTCCTTTATCAGCGCTCACTTTTTAGTGCTGAAAATGGACCCCTTTTATCATCTCTTTTCCAAAAGTGCTGATAAAAGTTAAGAAAAATTAAAAAAAATTAAAAAAAATTAAAAAAAACATGCCTATTGGGGGGATTTTATAGAGATTGAGCCTCCCCCCCCCCTTTTACAGAACGTTTCTTCCACCCTCCAGTACCCCCCACACACCCCCTCAACCCTTTATCAATGATAGCTCCCATATTCCCCCATGCACGCACACCCCTGCCTCCACCAGGTTTTGAACTCGAGACCCCCCCCCCCCCATGCGCACCTATGCTCTTACCACTCCTCTATTTTGATTTGTTTTACATTTCATGATATATATATATATATTTAGTTATATTTATTCGTATAGTAATATATATTTATATCAATATATATATATAGTCGTATTAATATAAATATATAGTTATATTAATATATATCTCTATTTATATATATATATTTAGTTATATTTATTTGTATAGTAATATATATTTATATTAATATATATATAGTTATATTAATATATATATTTATAGTGATATTAATATATATATTTATAGTGATATTAATATATATATTTATAGTAATATTAATATATATATATAGTTATATTAATATATATATATAGTTAGATTAATATATATATATAGTTAGATAAATATATAGGTATATAAAGATTAATATATTTTTATTTTAAATAAAATGGATTTTAATTATTTTTTAGATAAAGCTAATGTATTTTATATGTAAATATATTATATTATTTATATTTATAATTAAATTTTTATGTGTTAATATATAAAAAATATGTACATACTGTTATATATTTGATTATAAATAGCAGTGCATTATAAAAAAGGATAATATTTCAAAGACATAATATCAATATTAATGTAATACATTGGAATAAATTCAGTCCCCACCAAAAAATCCAATAATACACCCTTAAACGAGGCTAGAAATCCACAAAATGTTAAAAAATTTGGGTACCTCGACTAAAAAATTAGTTTTGGTGGAATTATGAGCCTTTTTTGGAATATAAAAGACGCTTACTAGGGCTTCCCCTAGTCAAAGAAATGTAGAGCTCGTCGCAGGCTTCGATTTGATTTTTGGTAGTGCTCAAACGGACACCTGGATCAAAAGTTATGGCCATTTGAAGTTCGAGTTGTGTTTTCAACATATTTGGGCTCTTTTATTAATTTTTTTAATTTTTTAGTCATCAAATTGTTATTAAATGACATTTACTCCATAATAATTAGCAAATTATTAATTAAAAATATTTTTAAAATTTTTGATAACTCATTTTCACTAAATATCTCATATATTAAGTGTAATTGTATATTTATACTTATCTAAAATATATTTAAAATTATATTTAAAAATATATATTATATTTATATCAATAAAACTATATCAATATATGTAAATATTAATATATTTTTTGTAATGATTTTTTTTGGAAGTAGACCCTTTATCAGCGCTTTAAAAAAAACCCTGATAAAGACCCCCTTTATCAGTGCTAACGTTAAAGCGCTGATAAAGGGGGGTACCTTTAACAATGCTTTTTTTGTGAGTGATGATAAAAGTGTGGTGCTTGGAAAAATAGTGTTTTCAGTAGTGACATATGTCTTTCATAATAAAATTCACCAAGATAAAGAATGACGCAGCATACTCATTAGGGTTCATTCTAAGATCCTTAATCTTGTTCCAAAGAACATAAATCTTTGCTTCACTAACTTTTGAGTCACCCTCACAAATATTTTATATCTTTTACCAAATATAATGTAATAAATTACCTAAAATACCCATAATATAGATTCCATTATATAGGTATCCCCCTTAAGCAGGGATTTCATTGATGTTAGCATCCAACTCCATTTGGCCAGCTTCTGATAAATCACCACTAGTTATACTTTCTGAAATTTCATGAATCAGTGATTTAAATACATCCATTCATAATGATATGAAGTACTAACACATATGATTCATCCATTATTGAAAATTCATTCCATTAAAGATCATAATCTCTTTTTGATTTACAACCATCATTTCCTCTACTGAGAGAGAACCATTGTATTTCAATCATTAGCTCTGATACCAATTTATTATCTCTTCTATGTTAAATACCCTGATAGGGTTTGAATATGGATATTATAGAATAAAAGAACCGCCCCTTCATAGTATGATTCATCAAGAAACAAAAAACTCTACCCACCCTTTCCCATATAAATCTATTTATAGAAAAGAGAGAATACATAAGACAAAAAATAATTTACATGGTTCAGCCACACTGAGCTACATCCAAGGAGCATACAATAACAATGTGTCGATGATCTAAATACACTAAGGCTCACTTCCAATATACAATATTGGGCTATGTCACACCCAGACATTGAAATACGTTTTGTGTCTAATTTTTTTTTGTCTTATAATTTTATCTACTTATAAAATTATTTTGTTGAGAATTCAGCCATATCCGACTGGGGTTTTGTGCTGATAAATGTGTGCTTTTCCTACAAAATTCCCATCACGCGGGTAGGGAACCGATGAAGTGGCTTCGCCAATTTAACGTGTGGAATACCCAATGTACAAGATATAAATTAACCAAATGATAAAAAAGAACAGTTAAAAGCATGGAACCGATTATAATAATAATAATATTGATATTACTATTCTCATCATTAATAATAATATTATTATTATTATTATAATTATTAATACCTAATTTTATTTTTTGATACTAAATTATAACATTTTTAAAATTTTAATATTATTATTTTATGTAGGTTATATTTATTAATGTTATAATATTTTATGGTTAGTTTCAGTTTTTTTTGTTTTTATCAATTTTTATTTTTCCATTTTTTTTATTTTTTTACTTTTCTTTTCTTTTTCTTCTAATCTATCCATCACATTTCCTCTCTCTTGGGTGTGTTTTTTACTCCCTGGTGCACTGTTGGTTACCCACAAAGTCACACCCTCCTCTTCCCATCGACCTCCTACTCTCATCTAGCATCACCCTTGCTGCCCTCATCACTAGAAAACACATCCACTTCAGGCCCCCTCTCCAACCCACTCACCCTCCTCCCTCTCCTCTAATATGGTGATCACCAATGCTAACCTCCCCCTCTCCCATTGCGAACCCTCTGACCTCCTCCTCTGGTGAGTACGACCTCACCTCCATTCCCACTACCTCCGGTAAAACCTTTTTTTAAGGGTTTTGATTTACATTTAGGGTTTCCCTATGTTTGGGGTCTGATTTTAATCTTTAAAATTTTCCTAGATTCTATATATTTGATTATTGTTATTTATCACCTCCTCTTGGTGAGAATGAGGTGAAGATGTGGTTTTGTGTCGTTTTCTTGAATATTATCAGTTCCATGTTTTTAGTTACAGATTTAAATATTATTAAATAAATTAACAAGATTTTTAATTAATTTTTATTATCTTTTAATGTATTTATTTGGAGAAAATTTGGTTTTGTAATAAAATTTCACAAGTTTGACTTTTAGTAGCGTTCTCATGTGGTATGGGTTACTTTTTCTGGAAATTTATATTTTGTTAATTTTTTGCATTTAAATAAACTATTTATTTGGTTGTTAATATGTACAGGTCATTTGAACTATGTTTTTTACATCACGTCGTGTGTTTTTGGTCATAAGGAATGGTGATTTGTCGGTTAAGTGGGTAAATCTATGTGATTTCTTTTTAAAATATCATTATATTTTTATTTATTGTTTTTTGAGTTTCATGAACAATGAAAAAGAGTTTTATAAATTGAGAAATAGTTTTTCCAAAATGATTATATGGATCATGTCTCACTTCAGAAATTTTGTTTGAGTGTGTTTGATGTTGAAATATGTTTTGGGTGTGTGAATGGTGATTTTGGAATTTGTACTATAGTTTTGGATTTCATGTGTGCTTAAGAATGTCTTATGGTTTGATTATGGGGTGATAAAATATATTTTAGAACTTTTGGAAATACATATATGATGAGGTGAAATTTATAAAGGATAATGGTTATGTTTTGAATATGCCTTATTAGGGTGTTTATCAAATGTGTTTTATACCCAATGTTGAATGTGAAAGATGAGATTTCAAAGGAATTTCAAAATGAAAATTAGTTGTTTAATAAAATTTATATTGGTTTTCTTAATGATGAAATTTTTTTCTTTCAATTATGTAGTTGGTTTATTTGATTTTATATATGATGCATATTGTGTTATAAAATGATTTCTATGTATGTATTATTTCAAATTGGAATCTCTGAGTGTGGAAGTGTGTTATTGGGTGTTGAAAGAACCATGTTTTTTATCATATTGTGACATGTGATGTGAATATGTAATTTTAATGAGAACAAAGAAGGGAACATGGAGTATTAGATAGGGGAATATAGACTTGTGGGATAGTGTTATGGAGGTGTCTTGGCCCAGTTTCACTGGCATGATTGAAGATTTCAACACTAACTAAACATATGAATGTCTGAGGGTCTTGGTTTCTAAGCCACAGTTGCTTATGGTCCTGGTTTCAATGTCACTTTTTTCGAGGGATGTGGTTTCTATGCCCACTTTTCTAAGGGTTGTGGTTTCTAAGATAGGTTTCACTAAGACACAACTTTCTATGGGTCCACAGGTTTCTAGTACATATATGGCATCTCTCACTTTTTGTGATCCGATACTACATTACACTCACACCTGGAAAAAATTGTATCATTGGTCTTTCTTAAATTTTTTGGTTTTCTAAAAGGATTAGGTTTTTTTAATGGATTGGGGTTTCTTAAAGGTTTTTTGTTTTCTTAAAGTTAAGGGTGTACTCTTAATTTATGTTGTTTCCTTGGAATCTGTTTTTTTATACAATTTCTTTATGTTTTCATGATTTTGCGTCTCTTCATTTATTAAAAATACATGTGTATTAGGCAGTTAATATTTATACCTGTAATATTTTCTTTCGGTGACATTTTATTGGGATCTTGGATCACACCTTACAGACACCTCTAATGGTATCTAGTTTTTGATCCTCGTGTTTTTTAGGATGAGGCATTGTGTTTAGTGATGGTGGTTCAGGTTGTCGATGGTTACCCCATGGAGGGTTGATAGTGGTGGTTTGAGGAGGTGGCCCCTCATGATCCATGAAGGTTTAAGTAGATGTTTTAGGTTTCTCTTTGTTGCATTTTTCTTTTCCTTTTGGATTCTATTGTGAACATTAAATATGGTCTTATGTTAAGGCCTTTTTGGGTTTTGTTTTATCATATTTGGTTTAATTATTCATTGGTTATTTTTGTGTCTCATTTTTCAGGTAAATTTTTCTCATGTATTATTATGATACTCGGGAACTTTTTCCAGCACGTGTGGATCAGAAACCACCCTCAGGCCTTTCAGTGGATCGAGTCGGGTGCCGGGTCGAATGGAGACCCTGCTTGGTTTATGAAAAAATGGTATTAGAGCTGGTTTTTTCTCTTGGGTCATTTTATATTTGGGTAGAGTTTGGGAGTACCAATTTTTAGGGTGTCTTAACTCGACATTCTAGATTTGACTAAGGTTCTTAGCCAACACACCTCATGGCGGGACTCATGTTACTAGGGTATGTTGTGGTTTTTCTTGGTCGTTGGTCATTTTGGTTAGTGTTTTTTATAGAAAATGAAAAGGGAGTAGGTTCAACACTTCCAGTGAGCTCACAGGGTCTAGAAATCCATGTAGATCCAAGGATGTTGTCCTAGAATACTCTCAGTTGATGTGGTATGATTGGCATATGGCTACTAACCATATATCTCGGTCACCCGCTGAAAGTAGTTTCATCTTGCATTTTTCCTCGTCTCTTTGTTTTCGATTTGTGTAAATCGATTTTTCAATTAAAAATAATTTGGTCTTGGAATATATTTTTAAATAATTCACTTAAAAAAGAAAATGATGACTTTGATTTGAAAAGTGTGGGTAAAATATTTTGGTTTTCAAAAATGAATTGTTTTGGTTTTTATCCTTGGTGTTCTCATGTGAATCCACATGAATGGGCATATATGGAAGTAATAATGGTAAAAGGTACAAGTGGGTTAGTTCTTATATGGACAAGTGGTGGGTGTCTATGTAGCATGGGAATAAGAATGTATGAGGCCCATGGGACACCATTGGGGTTTGTGAAACCAACAAGCTTTGTTTATTTTCAGAAAGTACTTTTACAAGAATGTTTGGTGTTTTAGTAACCGATGATTATGTGGTGTTTCCTAATGTTTTAGAAATGTCTTATATGAGGAATTTCAAGCTGAAAATCATTTTTGTTGATTTTTTTCTTGAATTAGAGTTCTAATTTGTATATTGGTGTAAAATTATGTGGTTAGTGGTTTCTTTTGAAAATTTATTTGAGAATCCCTTGTAGTGGTTACCCTTGCACATTTAGTGTTTTCTTGTGTTATGTCATGGCCTTTTGACCTATTTTATTAGGTACATGGTTATATTTTTGACCAGTGTAAACAACCAAAAAGCGTTAACATACGATTGAAGTGTGGCCCCGAGAAATTCACCATTGGCAGGTCCTCATGTTGATTAAAGTAAGGAACCTCCCTTTTGATTGATAGTGCTAAGTCTATCCCTTTTTATTTTCGAATAAGTAGATCCTCTCGCCTGATGATAGAAGTGAGGGGAGTTGAAAGGTGTTTTGGTCTCTCTGAGTTATCTAAGTTGTTGGGTATTATTTTTGACATTGTTGTGTTTGAAGTTCCCCCAAGAAATGGTGAATGTAATTCCAATAGAGAAGGGTGAAGTTGGTTCAGAGTTATCAATGTTAACTGGTGTCTTGAAGGGATTTTTAGTACATTCATCGGATGCGAGGGTCATGTTTGATGTCATATTATTGTGTGAGTTCTCTTCAAAGTGAAAAGGTAGATTTCATAGAACCCTCTTAGACTCCCTGATTTCATAAGAATGTGTCCACCTCATAGAGAGTTCTAATTTTTATTTTCAAAGGTGAGTGTTTTTTGTGCACCATTCATTATTAAGTTCCTTGTTTAAGATGATTATTTGATGTATTTTTATCATCTAAACCCCTGTTCTGGTAGATGTTCCATGATAGAGTAGTTGGATGTCATGGTGTGTTGTTTTTGTTGATGTTGTATTAGTTGCGGTGTGGTTGTGTGTGGCACTACAAGGAGGGATCTGTTAGGGAGTCATCAATACCTAACTGTAAGGAAGGAGATGCTTCAAACATCAGGACTCCAACCATAGGCCTCAGAGTAAAGCTAGCACGTGGTCAGGAACCCCGAGTGTGTATTGGACCTGACCTTATTTATGTCATCGATGTTATAGGTTAAAGTAGTTTGAATTGATTCCTATAGTTGTTCCTTTATAAATGATCTATCTAGGTGCATGAGGTTTCCCATGGCTACGTGGAGGAGTGGTTGTCTCTTACCTCAACATCTCAGTGGATGTGTCCCACCGGTATAATCTCTTTTAGTGGTCCTTATGGGTTTTGTTTGGGTAACTCAGTGTCAATTTTGATTATTTCTCATCCAAGGATGTGGAGATTTGTATATTTCTTTGGTTGTGGTTTTGACACCCTGGTAGTTGTGCACTCCCCTCTCCACCCCTTATGGTGGGGTGTTAGGTCACTATCAGGAAATTTTGGATTTGGTGTACCTTATGGGTATTCTAATGGTGGGATGACACAATTTTGGTCTCCCTCTGATGTGTTCAGAATTAATCTATAATGGCCTTTTTCATGATGGTGGGGAGTCTAGTCATGTCACGACCCATCCCTCGGGGTCCATTCTATGACTACCCCAAGCATGCCTTTCATAGGCCAAGGCCTAGCGAATAGCCTCGAAAGGCGTATTCCCAAAAATGGGAGGTCATTTCATTAATAACCTGTAAACTCACACAAAAGAAGTACACAATAATATACAAACACGAGTAAATTATATATTAAAATTAGTGTGTACAATAAGTAAAAGTGTCCAGAATACAAGCCCAACTAGAAATTACAAGGAAAACTGAAAAGTACAAGTAAAATTGAAAACAGCTCCTGTGAACACCCACCAAGGATCATACATGAAGGCTAGGTATAGCTCTCGAATGGTTATCTCTATGGTACGCCTCGTCTAATGTCCACCTCCAAGCTACATTCAGTCCTCGTACCCTCGTCCTCCATCAAGGCTATAAATTGACTGCATCAAACACAATAAGGTGTGGGCATAGCCCGTGCAGGGGTGTGAACAATGATACTCAGTAGGGACCCTGATACCCTCAAAGGTCTCTCAAAATCCAAAAACGATAAACCACAATGCATGAAAACAAATGACTACACTACTTAGGTATATGCCCATACATATACCTAAGTTACCATGTATACCCATCTCATTCATGAGGAAACACAAGGCCCAAATCTTTAAGCCAAAAGCCCAACTGTTCAACAGAGGAAATATTACCACGAAGGTAACACCCCAATGGTATGTTCCACCAAGGAGAATCCATAGAGAATTATAACACAAAGGTATCACCACGAATGTATATACCACAAAATTAATGCCACACAGAAGAATATCACAAAGTTAAGACTTAGCTCACACCAGTTATAACTTAGGTATGGTAATAAAGATTATTAGATGTAACTACTGAATCATCTTACTCTGTTGAGAGGCAGACCCACTTAGGATCCTAAATCATCAGACCCACGTAAGATCATAGTACATCAGACCCAGGTAGGATCCTAGAGTATTCCCACTTGGATTACTAGAGCGGATCCAAGTAGTATACTAGAACACTGATCCACATAAGATCCCAAGGCACTGATCCACATGGGATAACTTTCTCCTATCACGGGAAGCCACAAGGTTTCTACACTAAGATCAATTTATTTTGGGAGGTTCCACTCCTCAAGACACAATTTTTTCTCCAATATCCACGAACTCCCAAAAATATGTATCCCATAGGACCTCCATGTAATAAGGGTCTTAATGAAATAGACATAGAATTAATCGGATGCTCGGTCGGTATGTTATTGGCCTTTTAATCATGAGGGCCCGGTTGGATTTGTGTTCGATCCAACCCGTCCATCCCCCAAACATTATCCAAATATTATGTGGGGTATAACCAAAGGATCTTCATGATCCATGTTTTTCGACGCCATAGACGGTTTGTCGAACGGATGCATGTAGTTCATGTTATGGACAAAAGAGTAAAAAAGGGTCGAAGCTGGTTCGGGTCCCTTCTGACCTGGTCGGACCGACCCAGCCTGACCCGACCCACTGGGGTCCAGCCCTGCCTGCACTGGCCCACAGTTGGGTGTCACCATAGTGGGGTCCACCCTAGCTTCCAACCAAGGGGTATGCTCCCTCTGGGTACCCCGAACAGCCAGGCTGTTTGGGTTTGGTAGCCGACCAGCCAATGTCATGTGGCACTGGTAGCTGGCATGCGGGACTCGGTGTCACGCTCTGCTCCCCGACAGGACGGAAGGCCCCCCACCTGCATGTTGTATTTGTGTTCCGTGACTCCACTGATGGCTGGAAACAATTCGGCCGCACCTCATTCACCATCGCGGCATCGGGCCACGGCCCCTATATGCCCAGCGGTGCAGATGCACACTACCACTCTCTTCATGTGGCCAATTATGAGTCGGTCTCTGCCCTTTCTCCACTATAGACGATAGGTCACGAACCTTCTCTGGAAGTGCGTTCGGGTGTCTTTTGTCGTCGGGGCCAGCCGAAGTGACGACCGCCACTCTCGAGCCCCACTGGTGTCAGTCGCCGTCATGGTCGCAATCAAGATCGTCGACGACGTTCCTTGGGTCACCGGTTGTGCCCCGGTGGCATGATCTTCATTCCGAAGACTCTGGCACTCATATGAGGATGTCGGCATCAATTCAAGACCAAAAAAATCTATAATGTATGCGGAGAGTTCGGGTCGTCTTTGTTTGGGCCACACCCTCTGCGTTAGAATGGTAGCAAGCGGTATTGTTGTTCTTGTTTCAAGAAGGACGACAAAAAAAAGGTAAGGGGTATACAAAACAAAAATCCCTACCTTGAAGATTCATTGAGATCGGTAAGGAGAGGGAAGGATGGTCTTCAGATCACTACTGTTGAAGACGTTCCATGTTGGAGATCCTTCGGCAAAGTTTTTCGTTGGAGAAAGTGTTCTTCATTGGAGAGAGTGTTTATTTAAAATTCTCACTAGATTCTCCTTTGCCAGCAAATCCTCCAACCAATAGATGAAATGAAAAATTAAAAAATTTAAGTTTATTAAATAACATAAATGAGTTGTCACATCAATGTGAGGGTAAAAAAAAGTTACCTCCCATTAAAGGGGGAGTTCAAGGGTTGGGTGGTCCCCACCATTGAAATCAAATTTGGTGTTCTCAAGCATGGGTGGTCCCCACCACCAAAACAATTGGGAGGATTAAATTACATATATAAAATAAATCTAGTTTAATTTATTTTCCCCCACACAATGCACAAAAACAAACATTCACACTCGACCTACTATGGTTGAGGTGAAGGTCTCTTTGAGGGAATATTGGCACTGTGTGTTCAACGGTGCCCTCAGATTTCAATTCCGAGCACTGGTTCAAAAGATGGAGAATCCAGCTTGCACGTTTAATGAACATTCCAAAAAAATCAGAAATTCATTCTTGGCACTCTGGGCCTCAGAATCACATGCCTTCAATTTTTGCAGACTCGTAATATTCCAATATAATTAAAAATAATTACATGAAAAAATCCAGGCCTTTACATTGTCCCAACTGCAGTGCTTTGCATCCATGTAAGCCACAACTGAAACTAAGGGAAGAAGTGGGGGTAATGGGCACGTATATGAGCCTCCTACTCCCATGTGCTATCCTGGAGGTTCCCGTGCTTCCAGCAAATGGACACCATAGGTATCGACCACCCATGAAGGACCCGCTCTTGTTGATCCTCAATCTATTTTAAACTCTTGTAAACTGGTGAATAATATATTTATTATTTGATAATGTGTATTTAGCCTTAAATTATTTATCAAATAAATTGTATTAATTAGTTACATAGTATATTAAACAATATATTTTTGTTTATCCCCTTGGTTAACTATTTTAAATCCTATATATGCTAATGAATTATTTAAAATAATTGGGAATAATTAAAAGTATAAGATAAATATTAGATTAAAAATGACCATTCTAGGTAATCATAGTCCATTTAGAATCAAGTTTCCATATTTTACAAAATTTAATATTTCTTAAATATTTTAATGAAATATTTTTATCAAAAAAATATAATTAGTATCATTTTTAGAAATATTTATAAAAAATAGATTGAGAACATGATTATAATTAAATTATAATATATCCTTTCAATCATCTCTAATATTTTGTTATCTAAAAAATTATGGAGAAAATTAAATCACCATAATTTTATTATAATTAATTTGTTTTAAAATAAATTATTTCATCTTTATATTATTTGAGTAAATACTATATCTGCATTGTAAATATTTGATTTTAATTAAAATATAAAAATAATATAAAATAATTATCGATGGATAAATTTTTAATTTAATATTGTTATATAAAATTATAAAAAAATTCACTCTTTTTATTCTTATGTAAATTATTTAGAGATATTAATTTCAAGAGAGTGATGTTTTTAATTAATTGGTTAATTAAATTAATATAGAGGTCATAATATTATTAAAAATTATCTAGTTAGACATAATTAAAGATATTTATAAAAATGGAAAAATAAAATAATCAAAATATGATAAATTTCTATTTTTTTTTGAGTTTGAGAACTTATCAAATGATTTTAAACATAATTTACCCATTTTACCCTTACTGAGTTGTCATGTATTTTACAAGGCCACTATTCATATTGAAAATTTGAAACTATAAAAAACAATCTCATAGATTAAATACGTTGATTTTGTTTTTTATGAATCAATTCGCATATATATATATATATATATCAGAATTTCATTTAATATTAATTATTTCAAATAAGACAAAATGTAGTTTCCCAAATAAGTATTTTTTGAAGATTAATTTTTTTCATAGAAAAATAAATTATGAAATTAATTATTATGGAATTAATCATATTATTCATAATATATTTTATCAAAGTTTAAATTTTTAATGTTTTAAAATGAAATTCAGCACTATATATGCTTTAAACGGAGAGACAATTGTCAAAAAATTTATTAATTTTAAAAATTATCCAAAAAATATATTTTTTCGAAATCTCTGAAAAAATGAATAAAATATTATTATGAAGAGATTATTTTAAAAATTAATGTTAATTTTCTGAAATAAATTTTCTATATGGGAAAAATTATATGTATTATTTTCTCACAAAATAAAATTCAAATTATTTTTGGAAAAAAGTATTTTGAAGAATAAAAAAACATAACTAACAAAGTGACTTCTAATATCATAATAAATAACCAATAAAATTGTAATGATTATATTTTGTATATATATATATCAGAATGTGGATAATCCTATTCCGATGTAAAAAAATTCATTCCAATGTTATAACATTCATTTTTTAATAATAATACATCGTGATTCATTTATGCTATTTGTTTCATGTTGTATATATTTTCAAATATATTGTTCTTTTAGAATATCATGGTGTACCATTATACCACCTGAAATAAATTGTTCTCTTATAATCTTATATAAATGATAAAGTATTCAACCATTAATGAAAACCCACATGATACATCAGGATAATAAAATTTAATTTGATTAAAAAAGTGAAAAAACCAAAGTTTACCTAAAATATCACATATTTGGGTTCCCATATAAGGAGAACATTGTTGTAATAACAAATTGTCGACCCATATAAGGAATATAAGGTTCATGTACTAATATATACAGATATATAACATTATCATGTAAAATTATATAAACAGAAAACCATTAATTAGTATCTTATTAAAATTCTATTAGTTAATCGATAGTGATAGTAGAAGGAAATCATTTTTACTTCATGATATTTTTCCTCATGTGGAAAGATACCTTTTCAAAAAAGGCAGTTATCTTGAGAAAATTGTATCACAAGTTTTTTTCTAATATATTGTGTTCAATTACTTTATTGGGTATTTATTTAATGAATTTCCACTTTATCCCTTACTCATTAAATGAATATCTGCAATGAATTTCTCATGATGGAGACACTAAAATTAGCATCTAACATATCATAAGATCCCTAATTCATTAAATTTATTTCTATTTTTTACCAAAACAGAAAATGGTTAGAACATTTCAATCATTAGTGTATAGAACTTCAACAATATCACCCAATAATCAAATTACCATGTTCCACAATAACATTTTCATATCAATCATAGAAAATTATGTCTGACCAAATTCAAAAACTAATTCAATGAAATATTAAATAACTTTTTTTAAATAAACCTAACAATTATATCTAAATATGAATCACACATAAGGTCAAACACCAAAAATATGTTTATCCAAATGATATACTAAACAAAATATACTTTTTATTTATAAAAATATCATGAATCATAATAAATTCGTAACATAATACCAAATAATTCCATAAATTAACTCAATAATCATTCCTAAAATTATGTTTACCTTAATCATTTTGATTTACAAATATATTTAATTTATTAATAAATAATAATATTAACTTAGTCATAAAATCACTATTCAATCCCATAGATATCTATAAAAAAAATTATTCCTGAAATCTATTAAATGTTTCTTCTCAATCAAACATAATTACCTCAATATCATTGATCATATTAACCCTAAAATATTTCTACACCATTATACATATTTCAGAAAAATATATAAAATTTATTCCTCAAAATAATTTTACCAAAAGCCTACTCTAAATCAATTTTTTCTCCCAAATTCAATTCTAATTATACCATTAAACATATTAAACCAATAGTACCTAATATCTCTATTATCATATCTATTCTACCAAAATTGTGTCCAAACATAGAGTTATAAACCCATGACCATTTGGGTTTATCCCATATCAGAATGAAATATCAAAGGATTATGTAGGATCCATTCCCTAAATCAACATAACGGGACATAATCAAATTTTAAATTAACCAAAAAATCACCCCCATGATGGTCAGATATTGTGTGAAGATAGGGAACACTCACCATGTAGTAGACTAATGGTTATAATATATCTGACTAAATATTTTAGGGGTTATTACCCATAGATGCATATATTTCAAACCACATTCACATATTATATAATATGAAGAATTTATTAATAGAAAAACCACATAATCAATAACATACCAATGATTTAATGTTATTATCCTACAATTTTATATATCATTAAATTAATTTACAGGGATATGTTCCCAAATATTTGATGTATTAAATCGAGTTTCCATTGTTTTTACTAAACTATCTATAATAAAAACGTGATGACCCCAACACTAGTATCTGGTAGTCAGTGGTAACATTATTATAGTGGCAGTAGATCTATGTGATCCTATCCTAATTAATCAGGTGATCTATTATTATTTTTAAACTTGATACCTAATTTAATCTCACATTACAATTGAAACAAAAAAATACAACACATTATTTCATTTAAAAAATTATTACTCCATCTATCATATCCTTCCATATAAATCATACAAAACATCATGGGATCACGGGGAAGAGGAAATCATAATAAATGAGAGAACTAAAATGAACACTAAGGGATATTTATGACAAAATAAACAATTATTAAAAATGAATAATGAATTGAAATGTAAATAACTGAAATAACATTCTACATAATCAATAAGTGTATAAAAATGAATTATTTGGATGTTATAAATGATTATAAAATAATTAATTATTATTTCCCATATAATCATGTTAATTATCCATTGATATCAAATCTGTTACATTAATAACATAAAACATAAGAATTGATATTGTAATTATGTAAATGAAATGGTGGACATCTTATACATAACCATGTAGTCTTCTTCTAATAAACATACACAGAAAGGTATGTTGTTTGCCAAATTTCCAAGATACATTGTATAATGAGACATAAAAAGGCATCTATGAGCTATAACGAGCCTCATCCATCACATAATAACTCTAATTAATTCATCATATGAATAAATAGTAAAATATAATTAGTATTGCTTTGTAGTCAAATAACAGTCCATAAAGGTAGAACTATTATATTGAATATCAATACTTTCTATAGTAAAACCCATAACAGAACATATGTAGAATGATTATATATGGTATCATTAAAATATATCCCAAGTGGTGTATAGGTAAATAACAGGTTGTTTTCATTGATTCTTACAAATAACATAAAAATCATTAGAAATATTCATGAATAAAATACCATTTTCACATTGAAAATTAAAAATAATTACTAAAAATTGAAGGAATATTAAGAAAAAAATATTATTGAATGTTTTAATACCATTATATTTTATGAAAAAAATTTATCAAATAAATTTAAATATTTTTATATCTTGTGATATATAAACCACCAAGTTTTAACAAACCATGATATATAGTTTTAATATTATTATTTAATGTGACTATTGTAATATGGAATTTTATTTCATGGGTATGAATATAAATATGTAAATTAATAAAATAAAATGGTTTAAAACATGAAGAAAAATCCATCAGTTATCAATTTATTATAAATGTATATTAAAATCAAATAAAATTAAATGAAATATTTTTTTTGATAAAATTTATTTATGTGTGAAGTGTATTTTTATATTAATACCATATATCAATCACTATTTGAGTATGATTTTAATGAAATTTTATTATATAAAATTAATTATTTTATAATTCGTCTAATATGTTGTTATAATAATTGGATAAACAGAAATCTATTTTCATGCTTCAAAATTGAATATTTCTTAAAAAAAGTGTCAGTTCATTTTGCAAACATATTATATAATTGTTTTTTTTTCATTTAGAACATTTATCTAAAAATATGAAATTAAATTTTTTAAATAATATATTATTATTATAATTATTATAATTTTTTTATAATTTTATGAATATATTCTTGTCTTGATTAATATTAAAAATATTTATTTTTACTAATATCTGCCTTTTAATTTTTAAAATTAACAAATATTAACTTATTTAAATCAATTAAAAATTATAAATAGTTCAATTATTCTATTATTCATCTTATTTAATATATTTAAATACACTTTATAATCAAATTTTATATACAATAATTTCATAATTCTGAAGACATTTCTTCAAAACAACTTTTTTGTCACGTTTCTAGGTTTAATTCTAAATGATATTCTACATCTTAAGTGAATTGAATTTCATAAAATTTATACCATATTTTTTTCAATAAAGTAATATAATTTAATATGTTAAAATCATTTTTTGTTCATAGTGAATAGTTGAAATAGTTAAAATTGTTTACCGACATTTAGTTTAAAATGGGTTTATCGGGGTGAGGGTGAACCAAGTTATAAATGTATGTTTTCCAATTTTACTTGTGAAAATTAAATTTTTTTTGAAATATATAGACATTATCCATTAAAAATTTTAAATATATATCTATTTTAAAACATGTTCTTTGAGAACACATTTATTGTATTAAAATTGTTTAAGGAAATTTCCACATTAGTCACAACCACCCCAACTACTAAGATATAACCTGATATCCACTACACTGCACAATTAAATACCAATTTATTTACGAAAATAAATTAATAAACCTTCCATTAATCCTTTAAAGTTAGTTATAGTCCTTGGTATGATTATGAAACCCTCCTATTATTAATTATGGTGAAAACCAAAATTTGTTTCTTGAAGAAGATGTATCATTAATAAAAGTGTGTTTTTTGTTTTAATTATTCATCATACTCTTGGAAATATTCTCAAAAAAAATTTAAAAAAAATTAAACAAATCATATAATTATATTTTACTATGTTAATGTAATAACTTATATCCAAATCCTCTTACATAAAGTGATAAATGAAATTGTCAAATGTGTGTTCGGAAAACTACAACATACTGAACCAGTGTAATCTATTTTCCATTATCACCTCTAATGAAAAAAATTTATAATGCATTTAATTTATATATATATATATATATATTATGTATGAAATAATTATATATATATAACTATAATATTACATCTACCTTCATTTCTTCCAATCTGCTGAACAATGATAATGACACTTGTGTGTCTGTGCGAACTACCACCTCCCCGAGGGATGTGATACTTTTTCATTTTTTTAACCTGGAAGATCAAAAGGGATAATTTAGTCATTATTTATGATAAATATGATTTAAAAATTATTCGTTATTAGTCAATTACTTTATATAATTTTTCATTTTATTTTTCCAAAAATGGAATCAAAGTTTAAGCGTACCTATGAACCAAGATCTTAGTAAATTTTGTATTTTTTTTATATATAAAAAATATGTGTGAATAAAATATGGATACATTATATATATATTTATAAGAAATTTATATCTTGATTAATATTTTCAAAAATATTTATCCTCAATTACATTAGATGTAACAAAAGTACAAAATCAAAAAATATACGGAAAACAGAGTTATCACGTCAAAAAATGATGTTAATAATGAACTGTTAATATATTGGTGTTGAAATGGAAAAAGTAAATATTATATGGTATTATATACATTATTATGGTTCCTTAATAGAAATATAATAAATATATATTAGTTTTACAAGATTTTTTTACATGTTTGATGGATGTTAGACCTGAGGTAATATATTTTTATCTCACATTAATATCTATGGGACTCCTATGATATTCACCAGTAGTTTCTTTTTTTTTGTTCATAAAATTATCAGGATTTAATTTTGTAATTCATATAATGAATATTTGTGGATATTAAAATATATATATAAGATTTTTTATTTCATGATTTTTTGGACTAAAAGGGTACCAAACTAGTAATATTTTTATGTTAAAATATAATTTTCTTATTAGTATTGTATATTAATAAGTTTCTAATGATGAAATATTATGATTTAATAATAAAAAAATCTTGAATGTTCATATCATATTTTTATCTCATGAAATTAATTATCCCATTTAATTTTTTTCTTTATGTTCTTAGGTGTCTAATAGATGTTTTTATGGAATATTGAATTTATTTTTCTCTTCAGTTGAAATATGTTTTTCATACAAATCTATTAGTTATAAACAAATAAATATATTTTTTTGAATATTATTCAAGTATTTGTATGTGTACTTTCTATTGTAGTGTTATTCTTATTTTTTTTTTGTTGGTTTTTTTTATCTACCCATGTATTAATAAAATCATTATTGAATGTTAATAATTTATAATGGGAATATTTAGTGTAGATATTGATGATTATTTGTGTTGATTAGATGGATAATGTTTATATATAAAATAATGGGTTTTCAAATGAAGGTTGTTTATGAAAATCACCGTCGCCGATAAAGTGGAATTTATTGATAGAACTTGAAAACTATAAACTATTTTATAGAATAAAATGTGAATTGTGGCTTGTGTTTTTTTTTGTGTTTTATTAAATTTTGTGGTGGATGAGATTTGGTGGATTCTTTGAGATCATCTGTTCTTGTTATGAATAGAAAGGATGTTCTTTTTTACTGTATCTGTACATGTATATACACCGTATGTTATTATTATTTCTCTATAAACCCCACTCTTGTTGAGAACTATATGCTAACACCCACATAGTCATGTAGGTTTGAATCTTTACAAAATTTCTTGATTAGAGGATGGATGGCTGACCACCTACTCTTCCTCATTCCCTCATCTGGAAAAGGTATTTATTGGACATACGATGTTGTTTAGATTTTTTTAGTGCAGTAGATTTAGGTTTTGATGGTGAATATATCTTATAGATTGTTGTGATTTGTAGTCTCTGATGTCTTTAGGATGATATGTGGTGTCATATCCTATATGTTTTCTTTATGAGTTGTGATATATGGTACCAGTTGTCTTCAAGATTAGAAGGGTTGTGATGGATCGGGAGTTTGGGGGAAACATGAGAAGTGTTTTTATTGCATGGGTGTGTGTGGGAAGAATGTGATGTGTTGTGATGGTCCAGGTGTGTGCATGTTGGTAATGAGGCAATGGTATTTAGAAAAGGTTGAAGTGTGATAATTTTTTCAGTTGAGGTGTCAGAGAATATAATCAGTGATATATTGGTGTTGGGTACCCTATAATAGACAATATATATATTAGATTATATTATGTGGCTCCATTTATTTGGTGAGAATTCCATGGTGTTGTTGGGAAATGGTTAGTCTATCTGTTTGTAATAGTTTGGTTCTTCTACATTCACATAGGTACATTAGTAT
The DNA here is from genome assembly GCA_963277665.1 of Viscum album. Classification (NCBI taxonomy): domain Eukaryota; kingdom Viridiplantae; phylum Streptophyta; class Magnoliopsida; order Santalales; family Viscaceae; genus Viscum; species Viscum album. Next base: position 1,535,943,489 of record OY728158.1, on the reverse strand, counting down.
GGTCATTTCAAATTTGCTAGAGAGACATTGGTTTTCCTATTGAGCAGACTGGTATGCTCGCCCTATACATGTAAATACAATTTCCTGGTTTCTATGAGGAATACATGGACACAGATGGACATTAAAAACTCAAATATTTGGATTGTTTCTTTGTTGATACATTATCATTCATTATTTTGGGATTTATTTTAAAAAAAAAATATGTATTGTTTTTTTAATCATACATTCATTATGGTATTTTTTGGATATATTTTATTTCTTCTCATGTAGTTGACTGTGTTTGATTCATTATATCTTCAAATATTGTTCTATTATAAAGGTTAATGCCTACCATATTTTTAGAAAATTATACCCTCAGTGCTAGTATCCAACCCATGGCACATTAGAGGTGGGAGTAGGGTGTAATTATCTCCCTTGTATCATTTCCATCCAAAGATGGGGATATTTTGGAAGGATGGGGTTACAAAAATGTCCTTATAAATCATTTGGAAAATTTTAAATCTCATTAGATAAAAAATGAATGGATTTAGGATTTAACACAACATAGTAATGTAATTTTCCAATATGATATTCAATGGAGTTACCATGGAAAAGTATTATTGTAAGGGTATTTTACAATTTCCACTATGACTATCTTTTAAATTTGATGTGACTAATATGGAAATTAATTTCTACCATTATATGTATTCCAAAAATCTAAGTCTTAAGACAATGCTATGATATAATGGATTATTTTATTTGATTATTATGTGATTATTAACTTATAAGTATCCAACATTTTTTAATTGAGATAATATTATCATATAGGAAATAGATGGAATGGTTTTCAAATGTTATTCTCATATTCTCATACCCATGTACAAATGTTTTGGTGATATCCCCTTTTTTAACACTTATTGAGAATATTATCTCATACATTCTTATATTTAATTTTTCTAGTTAATGAAAAATTATATTATTTATGATATGAAGAATAATATTGTTTTTTATTATGAAGTTACTGAGAGATTATGTAGTTTTCATATCAACTGGTTGGCCATGTATAAAAGTTTTAAAATATACATGGTCTATACAATTCGATTATGGATCTATATATTATGAAATAAATATTAATCTAATAATATGTCATATCAATGTATGAAAAATATTTGAGTATTTTAAAATAAATACGAAAATTTACTAATAATGATTAAAATCATTGAGTCTACAGGATTGTAGGAACTTTCAATCACACAGAGTAACTTAAAAAATTTATTTCTTCCATATTTTTTGTAAAATTCATACATCTAACACTTTTAGAAATTGAAAATAATATTCCCTTTAATTTTTTAATGAAATTAAATCATGGGAAAAATTACATTAGATATTATATTAGTATAATTAAAATAGTATTGAATTTTTTTAAATGTGACTGAGGAAATTAATGAAAAAAATAATGACTCCTTAGAAAACAAAGTCAATTTTCATAAAAAAAAATTATAGACTCTTGATTACATAAAAGAAAAAATGAATGGAAGAATAATAATATTTGGAAATAACTAGATCAGAATAAAAAAATTATTTATGGTAGAAGAATCATATAATTTCACAAATGAGAATTAAGCATTAACTATCTTGAAAAATGATTAGATTTTGAAATTATCCTTAACAAAGATTCTATCATAGATATGGGAATTAATTAATGAGGTGATTTTCTGTTGCAATATTAAATCCCCAAAAAATAATAAATTATATATATTTTAATCATATTTTATTTAATACATAATCACCGAATAATATTGTCAATAATGTATAAATATTACCCAATAAATGGAACATGAAATTAAAATTGCATTACAACTTGATAACATTCTAGTAAAATCTCATTGGTTGAAATAACATTACATGTATTATAAAATACTATTAATTATGAATTATTCATGGAAAAAAACTAAAATGGTTATACATACACTATATAAAATAAATAAGGTTCATAAATTTAAAATATTCCTCAATGATTGAAATTGAGATGAATTCCCTTGCCTCACACTAATTTTTTTTAACATTAAATAATTTCCTATAAAATTGATATAAAAATGTAATTTATTTACTATAGGGACATTAAAATATTTATAATTTCATATATTATTAAATTATATAATATTATCACCTAATCGATGTCAATATTTCATTATTTTTCTAGTTTTTCATGTTAACTGCTTAGTTTTCTTATGTATGTTTCATCACAGATGGTCTAGTTAAGGATCATTGGTTATATAATAATATTATTATTAATGATAATATTTTTATAAACAAAATAATTATTTAATAGTTACATTTTTAAAATTGTTCCATTAAAAAGGAGATACAAAAACTAAATGAAATTGTTCATAAAGATGGTACGACATACGTATTAAAGAACTTTTTTCTCACATTTCAACGAACAGAATTAAAGAAATGTAAAAAATAGAATAATTTATAGAATAATTATTATTTAATATATAACATATATTTTAATTAAATATATCATTATTATAAATCATTTAATGTTTAAATGAAAAATGAATTACATCACTTCGTGGAGGGGGTAGTTTACAAATACGCACAAGGGATAATTACTTTTTTCCAATGGATATACGTTTAAGTGGGTAAGTTAAATAATATACCTATAAAACAAAAATTTATTAATAAATAACATATAAAAACATTAGACAAATCATTATTAGTATTCAAGTCAATTTGTGATTAAAAATGAATGACACCACTATGTGGAAGTGGTAAGTCACATGTATGCATGAGGGTTTGTTAAACTTTCTATAGGATGAAGGAGAGGTGTAAAATGGTTTTATAAAAATCATAATAACATATAATTATATTGGAAAACTAGATATACGATTTTGTTGTTATTATAGAGAATTTTAGAGTAATTATTTGAATATGTAAACCTGAATGATTTGATAAAGATGATTACCTCTTCTTTCGTTGGATTTTTCTAGATCCATGTAAATGTATCATTAGAATAGACTTTTAAGAAGAACGAAAATACTTCTTAATATCTATGGATTTTTAAAATATTTTTTTGATGGTTTGGTTGAGTTGATTTTCTCAAGGTTCTATAAATAGAATATTGAATGTGGGTCCTTTTATATTTGAGGGTAGGGGGACTTGTTATTACTAAATGTATTAAATTAATATAAATTAATTTTTATTGTAAAATGGACTAAATTAATATAATTCAAATATATGATGACTATGAGTTGAAATAATCATACTGAATAAATCTTGAAAATGTTTTGGTTTGGTTTCACCCTTATATACTCATTTTATATGCATTAAACCTTTTTAAAATTATAGTAGTATCAAACATTTCTACTATCTGTAGGTTAAAAATGTTTCCATAAAATTAAAGGTGACTAGAAAATAGACCATGGATGATATTTTTAATCATACACCATTCCATATCTTGATATTATTTTATTATGAATTAAAAATTCCTTAATAAAATATTATTTATTACAAAATAAAATTAATAAAATTTTTTGAAATAAATAAAATATTATATTATAATTTGTGCCTAAATCAAGTAAAATGATTCAAAAAGGACATGGATTATATTATAAATAGGGAATAATATTAATTGAATCTTCTAATAAAATATTTACAGGTTTAAATATTATTTTAATTGTTTAATTTTTGGTTTAAGCATTTAGATAAAAATTCTAATGTGAACAATGGTAGTGACTTTTCAATAATAGAGAGTTATAAATTTATTTATATAGTAAAAAATGGTTTATAAATATCAATGTTCTGAGTTTTAGGTGTATTTGTAATCATAGTTTTCAACTTTTTATATTTTAAAAAATTTAAAATATTTAATAAAATATTTATAACATAATATACTATTAATTTCATTTTAAGAACTATTGTAGTAATTTTTTTCTCAAATAAATTATGAATATAATAGAATTATAATTTAAAAATTAAAATACTCCATAATATTTTATTTTTATATATGATACTTTTCTATCAAGAACAATAATCAAAATTTAAATTAAATTTGATATTTTTAAAATAATTAAAATTATTTAATATAAATTGAATAAATAACATATCTTCATTAAATTGGAATTTAAGGTAGTTATTTAATGACCAAAAAACTATAAATTTATTACCTTGAGGTAAAATAATAATTTATATTTATATGAAACCTTTAGAACTAAATTCTTATATTTTTATCTCTTTATATGAAATTAATGATATAAAATTAAAGAGTGTTCCATTTTAAACAACTTCATTCCATATATTTAAATAAATGTATTAGTCAAATAAAAATGACACCAATTGTTCATATATTCAATACTTTTTTGTAAATTTAATAGTTACACTAATTTGAAAGGATATAGTAATCTATTTTGTTTATTTTGAGTCCTTAACTAATTATTTTAACATAATTTTACCTATTTTATGCTTATCATTGTGAAAAACAGTAAAAATGGTAAATATTTTTAGTGAACTAAAATAAAACTGAAATTATTACCTAATTTAAGCATCCCAATTAAAAATGTGGGATTTATTTTTTAATATTCAATTCACATAATTAATACAATTTCATTCAAAAATAATCTCAAAAAATTGATAGAAATAATTTTTTAAGAAACGTTTTTTCTACAGTATGAACTATTTTCCGTCAGAAATTCAACCAAATAATTAATATAATTATATTATTTATAAGCTAAATGATCAAAATTTAAATTAAATATCATTTAAAATAGTTATCTTTATTAATTATTTTTAAAAATAGTAATTTGTCTGTGAAAGTCAATATCTTTCACTGTTAAATGTAAAATCAAACATTTCAAAAAAAAATATCAAAATTTCACTATGAAATTATTAACAAATTATTTTTTGAAAAATTATTTTCATTTTTTGAAATATATTTTTGAAAAGTGGATTCAATTATTCTATAATATTATCATAAAATGATATAAAAATCATGATCAAATAAAATGTATTCGGTAGAATAAAATATATTAGAAATAATTTATAGAAAATTCCTGAAGATCAAATGAGTGCATATGTATTGACATTTTCTTATATATATAAAAATATATCATAATAATGATTATCTTAATCATATGAACCAATTCAATTTTTGGGTGATAATGGTTATATTTAAATCATAGGATTTTATGGTTTTTTTATGGACAATGTTTCATACTTCATTCATTATACGACATAGTGTTATTTTAATATATCATAGTGTAATAATCAAGATATTCTTAAATGGTTTCTCCACTACCATCTGTGCATTTTGGAAACATTTCTAGTGGATAATAATGATATAGATATTATTTCTTCTTTCTACCAAATTATGTGGGAAAAATTATTTTTTTAGGAGGGGATATGAGATCTCTATATGTGATATTTTGTTAACCATCCCTATAAAGGCCTCTAAGATTCTCATATTAGATATATCAGATGAGAAACTTCCTTGGTGGAATCATTAGTATGTTTTTGATGGGTTTATTCGGCATGACCTTGATGATGTCTGTGATAGAAAGGAGTCATCATAGGTGACTCCTGAATAGCATTGGGGGTAAAATAGACCTCGCAATTCACATCCCTAACTTATGGGAGGTTTTTTTTCTTAACACTGGGGAGAGGAACCTAAAGCAGTTCAATGTGGTGAAAATTTCAGACTACCTCATCATTTTCAGTTAGAGAATATATTATTATTGAGGCTTCATGCCCAATATATATTTTCCTTTGACATACATCATAAATATAATACAATTAAAATGGTACCCCATGAAATATGTTTTTAACTTTTGGTTGGAGACATAAAATTTGGGATAGCGCCTTATAGTTCTAAATATTCATATTTTTAATACCCAATTAATCATATGTATTCTTTCAATGTGATTCCAATGTTTTAGATTATAGGGAGTTTTGAGAGTGTGGAAAAATCAATAATCACATATATTTAAACCCATTATTATAACATGAATGGTAAAAAAAAATTGTTCATCCACTCCCTCCACAATTATAGGATTCACATTAGGTTTACTATTATTGATTTCAAAATAAAAATTATAACTCATGATCCACTCCATGATTGGATTTGGGTTTTGAGTTATGGGTAGACTTTTTCTCATTGGTAAGTAGTAAGAAGGACTCTTTTAGATAAAATATAGTATTCGAACTTGTAATTAATTTTGGTGAGAAGGCTCATCATACCATTTTTTTGATTTTATTTCTACCTCGTTGACACTCTTATAAATTTATATCATAGACTTAATCATAATGAAATACCAATGTTGGACATGTTAACCATTTATAGTTTTTTATTGTTGACATATGTTGACATGAAAATTATTATGTTTTTGTAGTTCTATGTTTTTTTAAATATCATATTAGAGAAGATTAATCTAACAGTCCTATGTCTTAAAGAAACATAGATGATAACTACATTGGTTTTCACCATATCTGAAATAATTAATTATTATTTGTAAATAGGTGTGACCCATGAATATGGATTCTTATTTATTATTAAGAATGGAATTATATCCCATGTATTTTATTGTCACTTAATTGGACACATCATACTTTTTATTTTTATGTGACATAAACCAATCCATATTGTTTACCATTGTAAAATAAAGATGATTAATATATAGATATATACAAATTATTTTCTTGATGTTATAAAAAAGATGAATGTTCTTCTTGAACACAAAGAGTTTATATTGAAATAAGGTAAGGCTATTTTTATAAGTAATATAATATTTTGATGGGTGGTTTCGATTTAACAGGAAGGAAAATATTCCACTATGTTGAATATGATTTTATTATGAATATGTAGTAACAAATTAAATATGTTAATGTCAGAATAGAATATGGACTACAAATTGTAAGATAGTTTCATAGAGAATATCTGTCAATGAGGAGGGTTATCTGGGAATAGAGAATTGGGGAAAGGGATGTTTGATCTCATAAAAAATATACTTGTGTTGAATGGTTTAATTATAATCATGAGTAATATGGATAATTGTGGTAAAAAATAGAAAACTTATTAATGTTGGGATTGAATATCAATGAAGTATACTACATATAGTAATTTATAAGAATCAAATACCACATTTCTTGTTATGTAATCTTTATTTTTTTGTTTAAGAGACCTACAATATAGTGACCCAGACATAAAATACAAGGATATTACATCATTTTAGATGAATATTCAGCACATTATAAATGTACATTCTCGATGACCATAATAGTTCATTGTATTTGGAAACATGGAAGTTAAATATTCAATCCTTGTGAAATATCCTCTTAATCAATTAAAATGATCTCCACTTTTAGTACTTCTACCTAAAACCATTGTTCATAACCAAGGGACCAGACATATAAGAATGTGGTGTGTTCAAATTCTCAGTAATGTTAAATAAGTGATATAAATATAAGCATAATTACAAGAAAAAGGGGTATGATAACATGATCATGATAATAAAATATCATACCCTACATATCAAAGATCATATACCTAAATCATGTCATTAATAATGTAGGTTCATAACAAAATAATCATGAGAAAATATAGCACATAGGCCATGAAATCATAACATACAAATAAAATATGTAATTTTTACAGAAACATAATCATATAATTTGATATCAATAGTATCCAATGGATAACTTCCAATATCATCTTGGTAGTATGAGATCACTCCCCAAACCATATTAGCAGTAATGGTTCACTCCCACAACTATCTTAGTAACATGAGTTCACTACTTATATCATCATGGTAGACTTTATTGACCCCCTTGTTTATATTAGAAACATGACTTCACTCCTCATACCAAATGGGTATTCATCATTTACTACCATGGAAATATTAATAGCATGAGTTCACTCATCATACCACATTTGGAGTCTTGGTTAACTCCCATAGCCATATTAATAGTGTGAGTTCACTTCGTATACTATATTGGTAGAAATGGTTCACTCCCATGGCCATTTAGTAGTCATAATTAATTCCCAATACCATATTAATATATCTCATGAGATATAAATCTCTACCCAATTAATTGAATGGAAATATAAGTCCGAAAATTATCATAATGAAATCATATATACATGTTCAACAATATCAAAAATAATAATATCATAACCCTAGAAATTAAATGGTTATTATAAATATGTAATCATATTACAACCTATGGAAAAAGACAAGTGTCTTAACCATTTCATCTAAAACACATACCATGAAAATGAAGTAGGTTTCAAAAGATATAACCCATAAAAGATAAATGATTTTCATAATGACCATAAAATAAAGCATAACCCATTCATAAAATAATATTAATGGAAGAATTATATCATTTTTTAAAATCTAATGACTATCATCAAGAAGATTAATCTTAGATAGAAAATAATTTTGAAATATCATTTAAAATATTATTGAGGATTATATTATATCTTCTTTGAAAAAGATTTTTAAAATTAAAATCTATTTGAATATAATTTTCATTCAAAATATCATTTAAAAATATAAATAATAGATGAAATTATTTGAAATTATTTTTCCTTAAAATATCATAAATTACTTTTTAAACCTTTTTTAAGATATATTTGTATTTAAAAATGCTTTTAAATATCATAATAAAATCTTGAAAAAAAAATTGAATACAATTTCCATGAAAATTCTTTTAAATCATATAAAAAATATTGAAATTTATTTGAAAGCCATTTATTTTAAAAAAAATTGAATACTAATAAATAAATCCTGAAAAAAAAATTAGAAAACCATTTTCCATGAAAAAATATAAATAATCCTCAAATCACATTGAAAATAATTTTTCTGGAAAACATATAAAAGGATCTTGAAAACCTTTTAAAAACTATTTCCCTGAAAATAATTTTAAAACTCTTAAATAAATCTTAAAAACAGTTTAAAAACCATTTTCCTTGAAAACTTATGAATGAATCTTAAAGACATTTCAAAAACCATTTTCCATTAAAACTTAATAAAAGTGATTGAACATATTTTGAAAACCATTTAATTTTAAATAAATTTAAATCATTTAAATAATGCCTCAAAACGTTTTGAAAACCATATTCCAAGAAAACATTTAAAATAATCATAAAAACGTTTTGGGAAACAATTTTGAAAACTTATATATGAACATTGAAAATGTTTTGAAAATCATTATTCATGAAAACATATTAAAGAATAATATAATATATTTGAAAAACATTTCATTGATAATACTTTCAAAACATATAAAAACTCTTTAAAAACATTTTGAAAATAGTTTTCCTTGAAAAAATATAAAAAAAGCATGAAAATACTTTAAAAACATCATTCATTTAAAACATATTAAAACATTATAATGAAATATTAAAAATGTTTTGAAAATAACTGTTATATAAAATTACATCTAAAAATATTTTCCTAAAAATTAACCAAAAATTATTAAAAGGAAACTTCAATAAAATAACTGTGGGTACATCCTTATATTTTGTATGAAGTAAAAAATAACATTTCATTTTCATGGTAAAAAGGTGAGAAAAATTATCCGTGTAGAAAGTGAAAAAAATATTCATTTCATGTAATTGGTAAATGAAAAATATGTAAAAATGTCTCTTAATGATCATAATACATTATTTTAATATACTTGGAAACCCTTTTTTGAGAACATGGTTTCATAACAAAAGAGAGGGTAATGTTCTTCTTTCATAATTACAATTTCATAGCTATATTATATACCAAATAGTACAACTATAGTTACAATACATGAGTACATAATTAATAACCAGAGGGTAATGTATGACATTAAATTCATTTGATATGGGTTGTATGATTTATTCAAAGGACGCATTGACATAAACTATCTTGATAAGAAATGAGATTTTGTTAATAAGCTCTTATAACATGGAAACATGGGATAATAATCTATATATCGGTAAATGGATTTAAATGAATCTTAAATATCATGGAAATAAGCAACTTCATTATTTATCATGTAAAATTTAATTCTATACGCCTCAAAATATAATTAAGTATCATAACAAAACATGAGTATCAAATAAGGTAAATTGAGAAAATAATATTTTAGTGATTCGGTAATTTTTGAAACATAAACCCAAAAAAAATATCATAAATTTTATATTTAAATACACATAAATTTATTTATAATTTACATATAATGGAATCGTAGTCAGTATATACACCACACAAAATGAATGGTAGTGAATATACTATGTATCTCATAGAAATAAAAAGTGAGATGAAATCACATTACCCTGTATCTTGAATCTTGTTGTAATCAATCATAAAATCTTTAAAAAACCTAAATAATTATATTAATATATCTAATATCATATAAGGTTTTATTATGACCATATATCACCCATTTTATAACCATCCTATGTTAATGCTTCACATAGAGTAATATTGCCTTTGTTTTCATATTTTTCTTAATTTGTTAAATTTTTCTTCCTTATAATTATATCATGATACCAGAATGTAACCCATGATATAAATATCATGAATATATAGTATATTTTTAGTTTAATAATCTATATAATATATAATTATCAAACTAAATACATCATTCATGGTGATAGCAGGCCGTACATACAAAATAGTGTTGTTCCTGTTTAAATATGATGTTGAGAGAATGGAAGTAATATAATTATATATATATATATATATAATTTTTCAAATAGACTAATTATGTTAGATATATCATATATATTCACCAATTCCATCCTTAAAACATTCCATGTTGTGTGTGAACAAATCACGTCTCTTTTAGTAGGCGTACTCCACACTTCCTTGAAAGAAATTATCATATTAATATCAAATAGAATGTAAAAAAGATATGAATTGAAAATGTAGTAAATAATATTAAAAAAATATAAAATATAAAATATATAAATAGGGTGTCCATCATAATTTCCACCATGAGAGGAAATAAAGAAAATTAAATGATCATCGTTTAGTGATGAAGTAGTTTTGCGTTCACATAAACAATATTTCTATTATCCATTAGATGGATGTGCATATAAGTTTATGTTGAAACAATAAAATAAAAAACCTAATATTTTTATTATAGTTTTTTTAATATAATAATATATTAAATATAGTTTTATGGGGTGAGTAAGGAAAATAAATGAAAGGATATGAGAGAAGATGTCACCTCTTAATCAGGTAACTCCTTTTTGTTTTCACCAAAATAATTCCTTGTATTGAATTATTCCCATCGGAAGGATTCTAATAAGAATGGATAATTTTTTGGAATATTATTTTCTAGATTAGGGTGGAACAAATGTTTTTTAATAGGTTTGAGGATGTGGGAGAGGCGGTGGACTTTTATAGGGAAGGAAAAAGAGTCACTTAGAATATTTGAAAACAAGTTAGGAGTAAACATGATCCTACCTAAAAATAGTCATATCAATGAAAAGTAAATTACTAATTTAATGTATATGGAGGAATAATGAATATAAATTGGGGTTTTTATTGATTTCTTGGTCATTTTGAATCATAAGGTTATGGTTTAGTTCATAATTAAGCTTAACATGACCTTAATCGTTGTGATTAATTTTTAATAGTTTTACTAATCTATTCAAAAAATAACTTGACCTAATTAGAATAGAAATATTACACTAATTAAAATGAATTATTATTATTTTTTAATTAATTTAATATAATGGGGGAATTTATGGTTAATTCTAACCACACAGATGTGATGAAATTAAGTATTTTAAAAGTTGAGTGAAATTCAAAATTTTATTACGTTTTTATATTCGATTTATAAGTTAAATTAATTCTAATTAACTAAATTGTATTGATTGTTTTATTATTTATAAAATTTCAACAAATATATATATATATATATATAATTTTCAAATAATAATTATTTAAACGAAAAGGCAGTTCTTATTGAAAATGCAGAATTTTTCACTATTCATCAAAAAATGATGCTTTATAGAAAAATCAAAAAAATTAACCTTAATATAATATTGAATTTAAAAATTCAAAACTTATGTTTATTTTATAAAATTAAATATCCAAATTTTTCTAAAATCAATATTATTATTCAAATCGGTCAATTCGAGAAATCCATAATTTTTAATATAAAATGGAATTTACCGAAAATTGTATCTATCATTGCCAATATGTTTTATATATATAAACACTATAAAATATATTTTAAATGTATTAATTAATATTTATGTCACTATGTTTAAAAACTATGTTATGATAATATTATTTCAAAAATAATAATAAAATTATGCTTCTTAAAAACATGGTGTTGCATGTATCATATGCCAAGTAAGTGTTGCAGGTTGCTCAAGCCAAGTCTGTTTGGCATGTAACGCAGGCCATGCTAGTGCCATTTGAAATGAATTTTTTACATTATATTTTAATATATATATATATATATATATATATATATTTATGTGTTTTTGTGTGAGTAATGTATGATTTATAATGTTATATGAAAAGAAAAATATCAAAATGATAAATTAATTTGAAAAAAATAACTCACAAAGTCTTAGGGTGTTACATTCTACCCCACATAAAATAAATTTCTCCATGAAAATTCATATATTATATTGAATGATTAATTCTTGAATTTTTCATTCATTGAAATCCACATCGTTAAAATTAATACTAAAACATCCCTTAAAACGAAATGTATAAACCTTAACGGTTACCCAAAATAACATATAATTGGGATTTCACATAGGATAATATAAGTTGGGAGTGACTATTGGAAAATGAGGAAATGGGTAAATATTTATAGTGATTGATTCAGGTCATAAATCAAAAATAAGATAATGATCATTGAAAATTTTAGTGCCTCAAATTGATAAATTTTTCATGATTTAAAAGGACATCGGTTCATCAAAATTAAGGTATTAGGACAAAACATTTTCATTTGATCATTATCCAAATGTTGAGTAATTATATTATTGACTATGAATATAAGGTAAAATATATATTTGATACATTTCAATAAATAAAATAAATCATTAGTTGTGATTTTCTCTACTTCTAATTCATCTATTACATCTTGTATTAGATATTCAGAAATTATATTTTTAGACTAAAGTGCTAAAATACAATTTTAAAAAATCATAAGGCTCTTAAAAGTATGAAATGTAAAACTATTTCTCTATAACTATTCATAAAAATTAATATTAAAAAGTAACACTATTATTTAATCATAAATATTTTTTTCATAAAAAATAAATATACAGTAATCAATAAATTATATAGGCCAATGTTAGGCGTGAAACACTCATCATCCTTCAGTCATGGGTTCAGGACCCAATTCCTTGATGGTGTTGATTGGTTGTCACCATACTTACATGGAGTTCTTTTATAAAACCATAATAATATAATATCAATAATATTTTGGGCATACATTAAATAAGGTTAATCAATAAATAGCCTTTTTACCACGTTTTTCAATAAAATATAAATACATAAATACTTTCTCTAATGTTCAGCATAAAATGTTCATGAATGGATAACCTTATAACACTTTTTAATTTTGAAAATAAAAAAAACATATAAGGAACATAAATAAACTATCATAACATAAATCTCCCTTATAAAAAATGTATCTCTTGGTAGTCACATTCAAAACAAGTGAATACCCTCATCATATGTTCTCTTGAATCATGTTAATAACTTGAATTACCATAAATCCTTTATAAGGCATGCATACATCTTAATTTGAACGATCACTAGATATATTATTTACATCTAATAAGTTTAAATATTTATTCTTTATGACATTGGAAATTTTGAAAATAATGAGTTCTAGGGTAATCTTGACCATCCAATTTTGATATTCATATGTAACATATATTTATCCAAAAACATTATCACGACATGGGTAACATATTAAGGGTTATCATTAGCTAAATAATTTATTTTCAATTGAAAAGGCTTTTCCATTATCTCGCGTTTCTATTCCATCGGAACCATTTAACATGATCTTGTATATTCATATAAAAAAACTGAAACTAAAAAACAATAATATATTTCACCTTTCATATAACATACATCATGAATCCAAATACCGAAAATCATTTATTATCCCATAAAATATTTACTCCATTAACAAGGGTACCTCACCCTATTACAAAATACCTCTTCCATTAACATTTCATCTGTAGTCACTTTATCATCTTCATTATAATGGTTACTCATAAAACTTTGATGATACTTTTTAGGATAATTTTTATATGGACATTGAGTTTCATAAAGACAATTTTACTCAGTCTTAAAACACTAAATGTTAGATGAATTATGTAATGCCCTAACCCCTCTAGACTGGAGCCGGTGCACTGATTGTTATATTGGCATGGTTAGAAAGAATGAAAATCTCAAAGGAACGATCAGTTTATTAGTCTTTAAGAAACTAGATACATTGATGTTAATCAAATTACATTGGAAAAGTTTAAAAAATACATTACGTTGAAAAAAAATAAAAACTACATCCATAAGAACTCAGTAAATGATCTCCTCTTTATCACCTTTTGAATGTAAACAATGACATGGGTGAGTTCAAATGCTCAGTAAGGGTTTAAAATAGTAGAATAACGAATACAATAATAAGTGAATCATAATCAATATAACATAATCAATATGTCTTGGTGAATATATGAAAAACTCACTCCATTAATAAACTTAGAATGAAACTGCATACATAGATTTTTTTCATAGTGAAACCCCCTTGGATAGTAATAAATAATAATGAATAAAGTGAATTATTATTATTTGGGTGTCATGTAACTATCACATGAATCCATAATATGGTAAAAATTTCTTAGTTCAATTGAATGAAACCCGTCTGACTGTTTGAAACAAACTCGAAGGGTTTGTCACTAATAGATTTGTCTCATTAGACATACCAATGCATCGAGGGGATATAGAGGGCCCCACCTTCCACATAATTTTGAAATAATTATTTATACATTTATTCATTAAAAGATAAATATTTCTTTTCAATATCCATATAGATTAGAGTATACAAATTCATCAATATTTCTGTAATTTAAATAACTTTCGAAATAAACACCGTATGTAAAATTGTATATGGTTTAGACAAAAAACTTGTCCATGATATGAGATTATGGATATTTAATATAATTAAAAATGAACAGTGATCTTAAATGGCATGTAGGTATGCCACATAATGATTATTAGGTGCAGAATACAAATTTAGTCACAACAAAATTGTAGTTGAGACAAAGTCTCTTACCACAATGTAATTGGTTGAATCATATCACCTGAACATAATAAACCTCAAATGAATCATTTAATAAAATTAATATAAAAATAATCATGTTATTATATATCAAATGGCAGTACACATATACCACATACATGAAATAAGTGGCGAATAATGAAAATCTCACAGAAATGAATGTGAGATGAGAAACCCATTACAAACATTTCGGCTTGGTAATGAGTGTTATTGCAAGGGATTAATGAGTGGTGAATGGGTATTAAATTTTTTATATGTCACAATGGCAGTATGGGGGAGGGGAGAAAACATACCCCATCATTAGTAATTAAAAATAAAATGGCACAACATAGAATAGATTCTTGAACAAATGTGTGAGAGAGGATCCCTTACCTTATGCTCCAAAGTGTTTTTGATTGTTCTTAACGACCTGAATAATAAAATTTAGATTCGTTAATTAATAAGTCCTGAACCTCATAAAAATATAATTGATATTCTATGACCTTATTAGGATCATTAATGGAAATTTTGATGGGTTTAAGAGATTCACTTGTATTGCTTTGGTAACATTTTCTTCTTTTGTTTTCATGATCTGTATACTTGTGTTCATGAATGGATTTTTGTTTGAAATATGGTTTAAGATCCAGAATTATTAATATAAATTATTAGTGAAATTAAAGAGATATAAATGATCTTATAAGGATTCTGGTTATATACCATGAGGATGACTCATTTGATGAGTTAAAAACAAACACTTGGATTTGGCATGGCGATTTTGTGCACAATAAACATGTTTTGTATTATTATTCCATATTATGAAAGTGTATAGATTCTAGAACATTAATAAATATAAAATACATAAATTATAACCTAGTTAAATAGTTTAAAGGGTTTCATGAACATTATTAAAGGTAGTAATGAAAATTAAAAACCCGTCATTTTTAAGTGTGATAAATTTACACATCTCGGACAGTGTTTGCACTTATTATATAAAAGGAAGGGCAAAAGAGTAATTGTGATGAAATATTCCATTAGCACAATTAAAATCATGTATGTTTAAGGTAATAGAATTATCATGGAATTTGGATGAGGTGAGTTGAGAGTGGATAACAAAATAATGGACCTTTGTAAAATAAATTGAACGAAAAGAGAAGGAAGGCTCACCTCTTGAGGACTTCTCCTT
Organism: Viscum album; assembly: GCA_963277665.1. Taxonomy (NCBI): domain Eukaryota; kingdom Viridiplantae; phylum Streptophyta; class Magnoliopsida; order Santalales; family Viscaceae; genus Viscum; species Viscum album. The sequence continues at coordinate 1,535,927,054 of OY728158.1, read as the reverse complement.
GAGAATCTCCATAAGGCCTTTGTTTTTGGCCTTTTGATGAGACCAGAAGGTCTTGGACGTGGGTAGAGGGCTTGGGGATATTATTTGTCATAATTTAGGCAAGTCTTGAAGCTTGAGTGGTGTGGGAGGAAGAGGGGGTGAGGGGTGGTTTATATAGTGGAGGGGAGAAGAGTTTTCTTAATATTATAATCATTAATTTATTATGACCTCTCAAGACAAAAAAATTGTGAGTATTCCAAGAAAAATAATAGTAATATAGGCATGTGAATTATAACCAATTGGTATTACATCAGCATATCATCATCAAGGAATCAATAAATTCTTTATTTAGCATTTATTGTAAATTATAACATTTTACTATTCATCAAAATCTTAAGTATTTATAAAAAATCTAAAATATTCAACGTAACCATTTTCTGACATGTAGAATCAAAAACTGAAGTCCAATTTTCAAAAATAATTTTCTATATGTTATTAATTAAATATTTAATTGAAATAATAATTTAATCAAAAAATATGAACACTTAGAATATTCATCTTCATTTTTAACAACAATAAATTAATTTATACATTCAAGTGAATGGATACCTTTCATAAGATTCATATTAAAATTCATAAGGGTATGTTACTATTCATAAGGGTAGGTTATTATTCATCTAAAATTATGTTAAGTTTATCAGACTATAATTATCATATTGATCACTGTCGTGTATGTTAGATTTTTAAAATTCAAATCACAAAGATGAAAAATTTTAGTTTTATGGATAGGTTATATCTATCTTTTATAAGTAACCATGGTTTGTTCTATAGAGGCTCAATTATTCATGAAATATTTTCTATAACTAGAATTAATTTATGTGAAACATACCATAAAATTCTTGGGGTGCTACATTATTCCCTCTTTCGTAAATTTCATCCTTGAAATTTTTCATTTAGAAATCCCACCAAAAATATATGGGATGTTCTTTTTAATAACATCCTTAGGTTCCCATGTTTCATACCCTATATTCTAGTTTTCTCAAAGAACCTTTACTAGACATGTTTGTGATTTATCAATGCCTTTTCTTTTGTGTTAAGAATCCCGATAGGAACTTCATAGAATGATAAATCAGGTTCTAGTCCTATTTCTTCATGTGTGAGTACATGCATTGGGGATTTCATGTATTTCTTCAGCAATGACACATGGAAAACCTCATGAAATTTGGATTGACTTGGAGGCTTTTCTAAATGGTAATCTAAAAATTCCATTTTTTCCAAAATTTTAAATTATCCAATGTACCTGGGGCTCTGTTTCCCTTTCTGACTAAACTATAAGACACTCTTACATGGAGATACTTTTAGAAATAAATAATCACCAACTCAGAATTCCAAATACATTCTCCGGTTGGAAGCATAAATATTCTTCCTACTTTGTTATGATTTTATATTGGCTTTTATTCTTTTCACCTTTTCTACGGACTATTCAAAAGTTCTAGGCCTATAAGATTTCTCTCACAAACTTCATCCAAACAAGTTGGAGTTTGACAACTATTTCCATATAATGCTACATATGGAGCAATTTGAATATTAGAATGGAAATTATTATTTTATGAAAGATCAATTAAAGTCAAGTATTAATCACTCATTCCTTGAAATTCGTGAGGGCATGATCTTTTCACGTCTTCTAGAGTTTGAATAGTCCATTCAGACATTCTGTCATTTTGGGGGTGATAAGAAGTAGTCATAAGAAGCTCAGTATTCAATGCCATCTAGATAAATTTCCAAAATATTGATGTAAACCAGGGATCTCGATCGGAAACAATCAATAGAGGTGCACCATGATGTCTTACAACATCATTAATATAAATTCTTGCAAGGCACTCAAGTGGAAAATCCTCTCTTATTAGAATAAAATGTGTTGATTTTGAGAGAATACAAAAAATTACCCATATTGAATAATTCCTTCTAGGTGCACCCGGTAGTCTAGTGAAAAAATCCATTGTAATGTTATCCCACTTCCACATAGGAATATTTAGAGGTTGCATCACTCCTTTGGGATGTTGTCTCTCTACCATCACTTGTTGAAAAACTAGACACCTTAACATGTAGTCAGCAATTTCTCACTTCATATTATCCCACCAAAAATTTTCCTTCATATCTCTATACATCTTTGTGCTCCCCAGGTGTATATAAATATTTGATCTATGAGTTTCATCTAATAGTTCCCTTTTTAGTTCGGGTATTAATGTGACACATAACCTCTTCCCAAATTTCATAACTCCTTCCTCATACACAAAGTCTGCCAATCTCTCATTCTTCACAACATTAATTTTCTCCTGCATATTCACATCATAAGATTGAGATATTTTTATCTTCTCTATTAAAGATGGTTTAACAATCATTTGAAAGATGAAATATGTTTCCCCTTCCTTAATAATTCGCATATCCATCTTTAGTAGATTCTTGAATATTGGATCTCTATCAATCCTCATTTGATTTAGAAGTCCATGATCCTTCCTACATAATGCATCTTCCACCTTATTTCCCTTTCCCGGGAGGTAGTGTATTGAACAATCTTAATCTTTGAGTAACTCAAGCCATCTCTTTGGCCTCATGCTGAGATCTTTCTATGTTAAAATGTTTTTCAAACTCTTTTGGTTCGTATAAACCTCAAAATTTTATCCGTAGAGATAATTTCACCATATTTTTAGAGAAAAGATTATGAATTCTAGTTCAAGATCATAATTTGGATAATTTTTATCATGAGTCTTTAACTGTCTTGATGCATAATCAATAACTCTATCGTTTTTCATAAGGACACAACCCATTCTATTCTTTGATGCATCGTTGTATATTACAAATCCATCACCTCCAAATTAAATTTTCAAAATTGGATCATTGACCAATATTCTTTTCAATTACCCAAAACATTATGTACATTCTTTTTTCGACACAAACCTAACTCTTTTACATGAGATCTTGGTTAGCGGGTAAGATAGTCAGGAAAAATTATAAACGAAACGCCGATAGTAACCTGCTAAACCAAAAAACTGCCTACCTCGAGTTTTTTTTTGGAATGGGCCATTCATGGATTACCCTTGTCTTTGAAGGATCAACAAGGATTCCATCCTTAGAGAAAATATAGACTAAAAAATAAACTGATTGAATCCAGAATCCACACTTGCTAAACTTCCCATATAATTTGTTTCTTCTAGGAGTTTTCAGAATAATATTCAAGTGGTCTCATGGTCTTCATATATTTTTGAGTGTACCAGGAAATCATCGATTAATAAAACAAAAAATTAATCAAGATATTCCTTTAAAACTCTATTCATTAAATCAATTAAAACATCATGTGCATTTTTTAATCCAAAAGGAATCACTTTAAACTCATAATGCCCATACATAGGTTGAAATGATATCTTAGGAATATCTTCCTTCTTTACATGTAGCTGATGATATCCAAATCAAAGGTCGATCTTCAAAAATTATTGATCTCCATGAAGTTGATCAAATAAATCATCAATACAGGGTAGAGGATACTTATTCGTTATCATAATAGAATTTGTTTCCCTGTAATCAATGCATATCCTCATTGATCTGTCTTTATTTTTGACAAAGAGGACATGCTCTCCCCATGGAGAAACACTAGGTCGAATAAATCCATTTTCACTCAATTTATCTAGTTTTTTCTTTAGCTCCACTAATTCCATGGTGGCTATTCTATAAGTATTCATTGATATAGGTCTTGAACCAAGAATTAAATCAATAAAGAACTCAACTTCATGTTGTAAAGGATGTCTCGGTAAATCCTATAGAAATACATTAATGTATTCTTGCACAATGTGTACATATTCAATTTGAATATTTCCTTCCTCACACATAGATATTGTGTTCTCTTCCTCTCAAAGAATTACATTTATCAGATCTACTAGGGGCAGGTCTAGATAAGAATTAGATGGGGAGGTCTCTTCTCTAATGATAAGAGATTCTACACCATTTTAAAAAATTGTAACTTACTTTTTCATGCAATATATATTCCCATCATAACATGACAATCAATTAATACAAAGAATTATATCAAATTCAGTCATCAGTATGATGATATGGTTAGCAAATAAAGAACGTTTTTTAACATGAGGGGGGAAAAGTCGACATGACTTTGATGCAATGATGAATCCCCTAATAGTTTTAACTGATATCTCATTTATTAAATCAAATTGTAAATGTATAATTTCTGTGGAAAAATTGGAAGATATTAATGAATGCGATGATCCAGAATCGAATAAAGTGTTGGATAAGTTTGAGGAAACAATTAAAGTACCTACAACCGCATAATTAGGAACTTTAACTTCTGCATTTGTAATCTCATATGCTCTACCTGTCTTTCTTAGATTTTTCTGAGGCATGCTTCATTTGTTATTGGGATAGTCATTTTCATAGTGTCCCCTCTCTCTAAATTTATATCATGGTACATCTTAAAATTGTTTCTTCCCCTTACATTAATGAGATAGATGAACCTTTTCACAACACTCATAGCAGTCACCCATGCCTTTCAATCATTTCACGAGATTATTCTTTCCACAGTTCTCGCATAATGATAATTTCTTCATTCCTTTGTTCTACATTGTGCCTCTTATTTCCATATGTTATCAGATTACTGTTTTTTTTTCTTGGTTTCCCTGGAAAAACAATTTATCTAGAAAATTCCATCTTTGTTTTGATGGCACTTGATACAATTTCATCATATGATGAAATTTTTTGAGAATCTTGTTCCCTTAAAAGTCTTGGCATAAGACCTTCGATGAAATGATCAATCTTGTCTGCTGAGTCACGTATATAATCTATGACATACATGGATATCCTTGTGAAGTTAGCCTCATACTCTAAAGCACTATCTTTTTCCCTTTTCCTTAAACTAAGTAATTTCCTCTTCATTTCAGTTCGTTTCTCATGAGAGAAATATTTTTCAAAGAATATTTCTTTAAAAGTAATCCATTCCATATCTTCTATTTCTTCTTTCTCTATGGTATTCTGAATCAAGGACCACCATTGACTAGTGTCTCCTTTGAGACAATATACTACTAGTACTACCATTTCATTTTCATTTCATCTTAATTCTTTGAATATCATTTCAAGAGACTTGATCCATTGCTCGGAAACCACGGGATTATTAGTCATGCTAAAAGATGGGGACTTTTGCCACATGAAACGATCCAACATAGGTGGGGAAAGGTTATTAGTTACAACAATAGTATGTTGTCCCAATATGGTCATCATCTGATCTGCTCCAACATTAGTTGTGTTGACATGTTCAGTTGGTAGATACCTACATTGCTAATGAGTATTGATTCTCATTCTCCCATTAGATTCCATTTCAAAATAATGAATCACACTAGATTAGGGTATGGTTCATAATGTATAATCATAACTTAACAAAATAATTAGCATAAATTGAGATCCTACGCATGGCTAATACTATAATAATAATAAACAATTGAGGAATAATTTACATTTCAATCCTTTATAATGGCTTTAAAATAAAACATGAATTATCCTAAGAATATCTTAAAGGACTATCATAACCATGAGAGCATCAAGGCCCGTTTTCCTGTACTAGTGTATCCCAGGTCAAGTCTGAAACTCCTTATCGGAGCTTTCACTCCTAGGTACATATATGCTAGATAAACCTATACCTACTCGTATCCTGAAAGGGATGTATTTTCTTGAATGATTCACATAATCTATTCCATAACAAAATTCCAGGATGTTCTTGTAAATTCAAATTCAAATACTACCTTAGGGCATTCTTCCTAATTTATATTTTCTAATCTAGTTTCCATGTTTGCTTCTTAACCTCCACCGATACCAACTGTAATTCCCTAACCCCTCTAGACTGAAGTCGGTTCACTTATTGTTATATTGGTGTGGTTATAAGAATAAAAATCCCAAAGGAATAACTAGTTTAGTAGTCTTGAAGAAACTAGATAAATAAATATTACTCAAATTAAATTGGAAAAGTTTACATAATACAATACATAATGAAAACTAAAAACTGCATCGAATAGAACTCACTAAATGATATCCTCTTTGCCACCTATTAAAAGTAAACAATGAAATGGGTGAGGAAAAATTCTCAGTAAGGGTTACAAATAGTGGAAGCATTAATACAATAATAAGTGAATCATAATCAATCTGACATAATTAATATGGCATGGTGAATGGATGACAAACTCACGCCATTATTAAATTGAGAATGAAACTACCTCCATAGATTTTGTCATAGTGAAATCATCCTAGATAATAACAGCTGATAATGAATAAGGAAAATTTTTATTATTTTGATGTCATGTATCGGGCACATGGAACCATAAAACTGTAAAAACAGTTTAGTTCTATGTGTAGAAACTCGTCTAATTTTTGGAAATAAGCATGAAGGGTTTGTCGCCAACTGATTTGTATCATGAGACCTATTGATTCATAGAGGGGCTATAACAGGCCACACCCGCCACTTCATGGAAAAATCATTATTTATACATTGATTCTATACAAGATCAATTTTCCTTTTCAATATTCGTATAGAGATGAGTATACAGATTCATCAATATTTCCGTAATTAAAATAACTATCTAAATAAACACTATATGTAAAATGGTATACAGGTTAGATAAAAAAACATATACATAACATGAGCTTATGGATATTTAATATAATTTAATATTAAATGTGATCTAAAATGGGAAGTTGGTACACCACATAAGGATTATTTGGAGAACAATACAAAGTTATTCATAACAAAATTGTAGTTGAGATAAGTCTCTTACCCCAATGTAATAGGTCGAATCATATGACCAGAACATAATAACCCACAAATAAATCATATAATATCATGAATATAAAAAAATCATGTTATTATATATCAAATGGAAGTACACATATACCACATACAAGAAATAAGTGGCGAACAATGAAAATCTCACCGAAATGAAAGTGAGATAAGAAACCCCTTTCAAACATTTCAGCTTGTTAACGAGTGTATTTGTATAAGCTTAATTAAAATTAAAAGGGAACTCAATTATTTATATGTCGCAAGGGAAGTATGGGGGAGGTTTGAAAACATACCCCATCATTAGGAATTTAAAATAAAAGGGCACAACATAGGGGATATTATTGAAAAAATTTGAGAGAGAGGATACCTTACCGTATGCTCGAAGGTGTTCTTGATTGCTCTTAATGACCTAAATAATCAAATTTAGATTCATTAATTATTAATTAAATAACCTCATAAACATTTAATTGATATTTTTTTACATTATTAGGTTCACTAATGTCCTTTTTGATTGTTTTATGAGATTCAACTTTATTGTTTTAGTAGCATTTTCTTCTTGTGTTTTCATGATCCGTTTAATTATGTTCATGAATGGGTGTTTGTTTGAAATATGGTTAAATATCCCAAATTTTTTATATAAATTATTAGTGACAATGAAGATATATAAATGATCTTATAATGATTTTGGTTATATACCATGAGGATGACTCATTCTATGAGTTAAAAATAAATGCTAGGATTTGGCTTGGCGGTTTTGTGCACAATAAAATTGTTTTGTTTTTTTATTCCATATTATGAATGTGTAACGATTTCAGAACATTAATCAAGATAAATTAAATATATTTTGACCAGGTTCGTCCATTTAAAAGGTTTTATGACCAGTATTGAAGATATTAATGCATATTGAAACACTTCTTCCTTGAGTGTGATAAATTTACACATCTTAGACGGTGTTTGCATTTATTGTATTAAAGAAGGGGAAAAAGATTTATTATGATGTAATATTCCATTAGCACAATTATAATCTAGTACAAATTTGGTACTAGAATTATCATGACTTTTGTATGAGGGGAGTTGAGAAAAGAGAACAAAATAATTGAAATTTTTAAACGAAATTAAAAGAGAATAGAATGAAGGTTCACCTCTTGAGTAATCCTCCTTGAGAATCTCTTTAAGGGATCTGTTTTTGCCCTTTTGGTTAGACCAGTAGGTCATGAACGTTGGTAGAGGGCTTTGATAGGGTATTTGGCCGAATATAGTAAAGTTTTGCAGCTTTAGTGTTGTGGGAGGAAGAGGGGGTGAGGGTTGATTTATATAATGGAGGGGAGATGAGATTTCTTAATATTATAATAATTAATTTATTATTTCCTCTCAAGACAACCAATAATGTGTATTCCATGACCAAGAACAGTAATATATTCATGTGAATTTGAATCAATTTTTCTTACATAAGCAGATCATCATCAATGACTCACTAAATACCTTATTTAGCATTTATAGTAAATTATTGCATTTTACTATTCATAAATAATTTAATTATTTCAGAAAAATCCCAAAAATTCACACAGACCATTCTTTGACGTGTAGAATCCAAAAATTATTTCCATTTTACAAAAATAATTTACTATATATGGTTAATTGAATATTTAATTAAAATAATTTTTAATCGAAAAATATTAAAACTTAAAATATTTATCTTTATTTTTAAGGTCCCTAAATTTATTTATACCTTCAAGGGCATGGATACCATTCATAAGAGTCATATTACTATTCATAAGTGTATGTTAATATTCATAAGGGAAGGTTATTATCCACATAAAATTAAGTTAATTCTATCATACTCTAATTATAATCTTGATCACCCCCATGTATGTTAGATTTTTAAAATTCAAATCACAGAGCTGAAAAATATAAGTTTTATGGCTAATTTATGGCTATCTCATATAAGTAACCAAGTTTTGTACTATTGAGGCTCAATGATTCATGAAATATACGCTATAACTAGAATGTATTTATGAGAAACATTCCATAAAATTTTTGGGGTGCTACAAATACTTATGTAGGCCAATCATCTAATCTATTTTGTTAATACGACACTTTATTTTACCTTGAAGTCACTTTGTGTCAATATTTTCCACAATCAAAACAGTTGCATGCCCCTATTTAACATTCACTTAGGTGATTCTTTAAACATTCTTGAAAAATGTATCCTTTTCTTCTTTCCATCATGGTCTTTATTACAATAAATCTCAATGAAATTCTTAGTAATCTTCCATTGTGAGTTAGAGAGTTTATTAAGGTACATTTTTTCAGTCAGGTTCAATGAAAACTAATTATCAATGATCACAAAATATTTAACTCAATTGATCATTCCACTTACCCTATCATCAGTAAATCTTCCATCAGATTAGAAATTAATAAATTTCCTTCAAATTATTAACATTGACTAAAACTAGATGCATAGTGTGATCATTACATATATAAGAAAATAATAACATAGTTGGGAAAATAATTACTTATAAGATATCTAAATATTTACACCATCCATTATCTATGACAATATAGGTTTATCCTAGGTTAATAATAGAAAACATATATTTAAATATTTCATTATGGTTCATGAAGAGAGTGTGAATTTAGAAAGAAAATCACCAGGGAGTGTCAAACCAAGTGTGAATCAAGGCCCATTGTTGTGCACCATATTACCCCAAGTCAAGCCCAGAACAACTTGTCATAGTTTTTACCCATAGGTTAATATGTGCCAGAGGCACGTAAACTTGTAATACCTCGAAATTTATGTATTTCTATGAAACCACTCACTCTATCAATATCCAAAATTCTAAGACATTTTCTTAATGTTATGTCATCCCTAGAGACATATATAGATATATCCTTTGAAAAAAAACCTAGGGATCTCACTAATGTTTTATCATCCTTATTTAAAAATGTTGACTAATCCTTTAATTTTATACCAAAAATAAAAACCCTGGCTTAACATACATGGATATTACCTCATTTTAGAAGACTATTCAGTACATTAGACAAATGCATTCCCGATCACTGAAAAAGATTAATGTCTTTGTAAACATAGAAATAAGATCATCTATCCTGGTGATAAATCGTCAACATATTCAATAAGTATCTTTACATTTAGTAATTCTACCTAAAATATTGAATCATTATGTTGGGAAATGAAACCTAAGATAGGGGTGATCTCAAATTCTCAATAAGGCTAAATAAGGGAGATATGTCAGCATAATTATGTGCATAATGTTATTGGAATATGATCACAAAAATAGAAGATCATACCCTTTATATCAATGATAATATACATGAATCATAGAATAAAGATTGATAGTTCATAAGACATGAATCATAATGAAATAATGAACAAATGTCATGAAACCATTATATAAGAATAAAACAATTAATCTTGGAAGACACATAAGAATATAAATTTTTTTACATATTATCTAAGGAATCACTTCCAAGACACTGTTGGTAGTATAGGTTCAATCCCCACACTATCATGGTAGTCATAGATCACTCCCATGGCTATAGTAGTAGCACGAGTTTACTCCTCCTACATACTTAATTGTCAGGGTCCACCACCATAAACTTTTTTGTATCATGAGTTAACACCTATTTCCAAATTGGTAGACATATTTCACTCCCATAGACATATTAATAGCAACATTTCATTAATAATATAGTCTTAATATATCTCATTATATTTAAATCTTTACCAAAAGCCATGGAGGGAGATATAGGTCTCACCCATATCAGAATCAAAATAAAAAATGCATGTGATACAAGTTCATAAATATTAATATAATAATATAATTAATGAAAAGTATATTATAAACATGTAATCTCATTATAATTTTTGTAAAAATACTTGTTTCATAATCATTTTATCATAAACCTAACCAGTGAAAAGGAAGTGGGTTTTTAAATCATATAACACGTGAAAGAGAAACATATTTTATAAGGAAAATATAATTAAGTGTAACCAATTCATATGTATAATACAAATAGAACCACTAGATAATTTCATAAAAGGGCACGAGTGACATCAATTGGTGACATCTTAATTTTAAAATAATTTTGAAAAATATTTAATGAACATTTCCTGAGAAAAATATCTTTTATTCTTAAATGAACTATTTTTAAAAAATAAAACTATTTGAAAATATTTTTATTAATAAATACCCCCAAACATATAAGGAATCCTAAAAATAATTTTAAAAACTCATTATTCTATATCTTATAAAAAATCTTAAATTAATTAAAAACATTTTTCTTTTAAAAGAATTTGAATGCTTATAAAGAACGCTTGAAAATGTTTTGAAAACCATATCCTTGAATGTAATTTGAAATCTGATAAATAATTATTTTAAAAGTTTAGAAAAAAATTTCTTTGAAAATAATTTTGAGACATAAAAATAATGCTTGATTTTTTTTGAAAAAACTTTTCCTTCAAAAGATATAAAATATGTTTGCAAATGTTTTGAAAACCATTTTTTGGAAAATATATAAAAGGATCTTTAGAAATTTTTTAAAAAAACTTCTTTAGAATACATTGAAAACTTCTTAATGAATATTAACTTTTTTTAAACTTTTATTCCTTGAAAACTTATAAAAGAAGCCTAAAAACGTTTTGTAAACAACTTTTCCAAATAACTTATAAAAGGGTCTAGAAAACATTTTGAAACCCATTTTCATGAAAATGATTTGAAAATATATAAATAAAAATTGAATACATATTAAAAAAAACATTATTTTTAAAATAAATTTAAAACTTTTCAATAAATCATGAAAACATTTTGAAAACCATTTTCCTTGAAAAAATATAAAATAATTCTAAAATAATTTTGTAAAACATTTTTCTAAAAAACATTTAAAATAGGGTGAAATCGGTTTCTAACCAATTTTTCGTGAGAACTTATAAAAGGAGCTTGAAAAATTTTTGAAATATAATTTATTGAAAATAATATTAATACATATATATAAGGCATGAACTCATTTTGAAAATAATTTCCTTGAAAACATTTACTAAAAGATTTATAATATATAAAATACATTTTCTAGAAAAAAATTTCAAAACCTATAATGAAATCAATAAAAAATTTTGAATAAAATTTCTCTTAAAAATTACATTTTAAAACACATACATAATAATTACCCTAAAAATGTATAGGAAGATTCAAGGAAATGACAACGAGTAAATCCGTACATGTAATACAAGGTAAAAATAACATTCTTTTTTGATTTTAATAAAGGTTAGAGAAATGAAAACATTAGATATTGACAAAATGATTCTATTGAAATCATTGGTAAAATAAATATGAGTTAATTTTTTTAATGATAATAGGTTATTATTATAATATTCTTGGAAACCCTTTTTAGATAATATGGTATTCTGACAAAAGAGAGGATAATGGTGGAATTTTATAAAACACATTCTAAAATATATTTTTTAAAAAAGTGTATAAATTTAGTACTAATTCATGATTATAAAATTGATAACATTAGGGGAAGATAAGTAATCAATGTATTGAGATATGGGTTGTAATTATTCATCAATGGAGTCATAAACATAAACATTCTTGAAAAGCGATGATATTGTTTCAATACACTCTTAAAACATGGTAACTTGGGATCATAATACCAATGTTAGAAAAATAAATCAAACTAATTATATAATATCATGAAAATATATTGGTTCAAGAAATAATAGGTAAAATGTAAGTATATACACCTGAAAATAGAATTTAAGAGTATAAAAAATGTGTCTTAAATAAGGAAAATTGAGACAAAACTATTTTACAAATTTAGTAACTTCTAAAACATAAAACCTATTGAACGATGATCATAAAATGGATAAATGAATACAAATAAATTTAAGTATATGATTCATAGAATAATATTATTGGCTGTACCTACACCACCCAAATGGAAATAGTGGCGAACATAGCATGTATCAAATAGAAATAAAAATTGAATGAAATCCATATACCTTGTGTCTTGACTATCATCATACTCATTCAAAGAAACACTATAATAAATATAAAATTATTATAAATCTTTCATATAACAAAATTTTTATATAAAATACCATATATGTTTTTATTGTGACCTTTTGTTACCTTCTTGTTAACTATCTTATGTTAGGGTTTCCCTTCTAGTAATAATTACTTTGTTTTTCATATGTGTTATAATTTGTTATATTGTTGTCCTTATACATATTTAATATTAAAAAAAATTAAAAATGATAAAAATATCATGTATATAAAGTATATACAATATATCATTATTATAATAATCTATATAATATATAATTATGAAATGAAATCTACCATTCATGGAGACGGTAGGATGTACGTATGCATGAATGTTATTTCTATTTAATTGTCTTGTTAAGAGAGAGAAAGTAAACAATATGTATATATATATAATTACTAAATTAGATTTATTATATCACATATATCATATATATTCACTAAATCCATCCTTTATACATTCCATGTAGTTTGTGAATGAATAAAATCTCTTTTATGGGCAGTAATCGAAACATTATCAAACAAAAATTATAGAATTAAATCTAAATAGAAGGTAAAAAAGGTTTTTTCTTCTAAAAAGAATATATAATATTAATGAAATAATAAATATAATATAAAATATATATAAAAATAGTGTCCATAAAAATTTCCACAATGTGGGGTGGTATGGAAAATTAAACAATCATTGTTTAGTGGGGGAGTAATTCGTTGAACACAGAAACAATATGTTCTTTATTCATTTGATGGATTTGTGTGGAAGTGTAAGTTGAAACCATTGAAAAAAAACATACTAGTATATTTTTGATACAATTGTTCTATATATTAATAAAATAAATATAGTTTAATGTGTGGAGAAGAAAAAATGAATTAATGGACTTTAGAGAAGATGCCACCTCTTAATCGGGTAATTCCTTTTAGTTTGTTTCAAAACTATTCTTTAAGTTCCTTCTTCCAATGGTAATTATTATAAAAGTAAGGGAGTATATATAGAAAGTGAATTGGGTATATGTTTCTCAATACAAATAGGTTATTTAGTTGTGAGGATTTGGGAGAGGTGGTGTCCTTTTATTGGGAAGGAAAATAACTCACTTAGAAGTTTGAAAACATGTTATGTGTACACATGTCCCTACCAAAAAAATTCATAAAAAATTATGGAAGGTTAATTTCAAAAATATGAACATAAAATAGGTTTTTGAAAAGTTTAATGGTCATTTTGATTCCTAAGATTAATGCTTAGTCCTTAATTATGCTTAATTTGATATTAAATGTTGTGACAAATTTTAATCACTTTTAAAAATCATTTCATCCAAAAAATGATATAATAAAAATATAATAATTATAATAATTTATATGGTGTATTTTTTTTAGAAATTCAATTCATAGAATCCAAAATATTAAGATTAATATAGATCCCACAGACGTTATGAAATAACTGGTTTCGGAAGTACAGAGAAGTTTCAAATTTTATTAAGTTTTTATAATCAATTTCAAAGGGAAATATATTATAATGACCTAAATATTACTAATATACATATAATTGATATTATTTGACCTTAAAAACAAATATAATTTATCATTAATAATTATTTAAATTAAAGGATGTTTTGAAATAAAAAGATGTATTTTCACTATTTAACAAAAAATGATTTTTTTCAGAAAAATCCCAAAAAATGACTATAATCTAATATAGTTATTATAAATTAAGAAAATAAAATTACTTTATAAAATTAAATTTTAGTCTGTATAAAATTAATATGATTATTAATTTTTGGTTTATTCGAGAAGACAATATTTTTAAACATAAAAAGGAATTTTCAAAAAAAAATAATTATTTATTAATATGTTTTTTATATTAAAAAATTAGAAAAACAATATATGAAAATTTGTTAATAATATTCATGATAATATGTCTAAAGGATATGTTTCTGTTTTATTATTAAAAAATAATAAAACATGACGATTCTTAGAAAATTGATGTTGACTGTAACATACACCAAGTTAGTGCTGCGAGTAACGCAAGACAAGTAGGTATTATGTCTAGTGAAATCCATGTTAGTATTTCTATAGCATAAAAAAATTAAGTATCATGTTGAAGTAATGGTTGAATTAGTGTTATAATATATATATATATATATATATAAAGAGAAATTCTTAGTGTCAAGTTAAATGAAAAATATCAAAAAGATAAATTAAATTGAAAAAAATAATTTACAAATTCATAGGGTGTTACATACAATCCAGTTCAATGTCATGTGTTCATAAAAATGTATTTCAGATTTATATCATGCCACTAGTATATTGGACACATTTTTTAGAATTATTATTTGAGGAAATATTTTTCATGAAAAACATGACAATATTGGATTGATATGGTCATATATATAAGAGGATACCATATATAATGTTATTTAATAGATAAGTGTATTGCAAGATGTCATGGTGTATTGACCACAACTATAGTAGAATAGAGATAATTTCTAATTTATTATATTTTCATAAGATATAATGAATAAAATCCTCGGAGATATAATATTTTAGTATTCTTGGTAAAAGTGATACACACATGACACCTATATTACTTTTAAATGTATTAATTACATGAAAAATTGTATTCGGGGATATCATCATTCAGTCAAGCATGTCCTATCATACAATCCATAATAAACATCATAGATTCATGCTAATATAAAAAAAACAATAGGGAGCCCAAATGCCCAGCAATAGTTACATAAAAATGAAACTAACATGAGTAAATAAAGAATAAGCAAACTGAAACTAACAATACTGAAATGTAATAATTTGAAAACATATTCCATTTAATCAATAACATGAATATTATGATCAGAGAAGGAATAATTAATTGTAAATGGTAAAAACTAAACACACATTCAATATAAATGACTATAATATAATTAATAGGAAATTTATTATAAGTATGGAATGGTAAATGACTAAAAATAGATTTCTTTTAATCACTAACTAGGAATGAAATGCATCAAAGTAAAATATCAATGTGAAAATATCATAGAAAATAATAAATAAATTATTAATGAATAAAATTATTAATTATTAGAGAGTATAATCTTAGGCATCCTGATACCATCTCCATTAAATAATTTCATAAGATAATTTAATACTACAAGAATAAATTCATTTAATGATAGCTTATTGATTCTCCTCATAACACTACTGATGGAACCAGGATCTATATAATTCAAATCCCCAATTGTAAAATGCATGTACAAAGTATTCCATATATATCAAATAATTGATTTATATTTGGAATAATGTTACATATCATTAAATATATGTATTGAGTGAAAAAAATATGTTTATTAATATTTCACCAGATAAAAAAACAAATTTCAATGTAGAACACATTATGTTGATATTATATATATTTTAATAAATAAAAACATTCTTGATAAAAAATATGGATAAATAGTGTAACTTTACATATAATGATACATCAAAGTGAATACTTCATTGGAAAGTTAATGGCTACAAAAAAAATCAACAAACTGAATATCAAATCATTATGTAGTCAAAATGAACAAGAATCTTCCATAGAAATAATAATTATGGAATAAATACATCATATCCCCATTTTATTATAACAAATATAATGGGGTGTCTATAATTTTTTAATTGGAATACCATAAAAATATTAGTAAAAACATTCTTTAGGAAAATATATTTTCACATTGACAATATATTTTAGAAAAATAAATAGTATCAAAATATTTTGAAAATAAATTTCTATAAAAATAAAATTTTGAAGATATAAAGTATTCCATAAAAATTTACTGTTTGTTATGGAAATAAATATCATAAATTATTTACATGTTTAAACAATAATTTTAATCAAATTGTTTGTAAAAGATATACGAGACGTGTTTTAAGACAAAATGAATATTCCTTTAAAAATTTAAAATATCAAACATGTATAAAACATATATATCAATTCTAAAGGTGGGTTGTTTATCGATTACATGAATGTTCCTACTTTCACCATATCCCTATATTATCTTCTTTGGAATCTAATCTGTTACATTTTACCCTTCCTGCTCGTGAAATTATTCTCTTCTCCTATGGTTCCCCCTCAAGTCCCTCCATTTCGTCCTTCTACTACTCCATATGATCCACCTCTACCTACTCCACATCTCACTTCTCTATCTCCTACTAGTATCCTCTTTTTGATTCATAAGTTCTTCATTATTTGACACCCTTCCCTATACCAACCCTAGCTATTAGTATCAACATTAGTCAGAATCTCAAATCATTGAAAACTCACAATTGCATTAATAGTTTTTCAGATCTAGATGGGACACAAGATTTAATCAAGGAATTTCCATTCGAATGGTGTCTATAATTTTTTACTCATTAAGCAACATCAACAGTCTGGTGAAGCTATAAATAATTAATAACAGATCTGTATAAAAAATTATACTGGTTCGACTCATATGGCTTTCATCAATTTCAATCACACGGATTGGATTTGGTCCACTGTCATCTTATTTCTAACACATCCCACCAAAGGTGTTTCATCATTAATATCTACATTTTGATATTTTTCTCCATCTTTATATTTTTTCATTCACTCTATTCATGTGAAATTTATATATTATAATACAATACATCTTTTTTTATGTGTTTCACATTATTCTTCCGGCCACAATTTATGTAAGTAAATGTTACTTTATTACAGTAAATACATTAGTGCATATATAAGACATGTATGCAGCCATTGAATACTTATATATTAATCACACTATCTTCTAATAATGATTTATATATTTTAATGGTATCAACACTTTTCTTAATGGAACCATAATTACAACTCATCTCCATACACATTATATTTATTTTGTGACTAATATTGTTTTTTCTCTATTCCTCTATAGTTATTTATAATTCAATTGAGTTTTTAAAGAAATATTATCTGATTATCATTATTAAACTATAAATAAATCACATAAAACCTTTTCAATTAACCCATTGTAGGTAGTACCCGGAAGCTATAGTTATCAAATAAGGGTATGTTCTTAAGGTAATTTAGAATGTCCGAACTCAATCGATGGTTAATTTCTTAGGTGTCCATGATGAATTCGATTTATTCTTAATTTTTAAATTAAAAATTACTAAACATTATGAATTATAATATAATTTAGATTATGTGAATATTTTGAGTGATAATATCTAATTTTTTTACCTAAGAGTAATAACAAGCAATTTTCCCTAAAATAATAGAGGATGGAGGTAAATTTTATCAAAGATAATATTTTGACACTCTCTAATTTCAATTCATATTGACAAAAAAACATTAAAACCAACATTAAAAACAAATATATTTTTTTAATATGTTCATCATGTTAACATCGATTACCGCACTCACAAGGCCACCTATTTGATGTCAATGATTTCTAGATGATCCTGTGAAGTTCTATAGTAGGTTAAATTTTGGTTTTGAATTATTATTTTTTGTTCCTCCAAAAATAAATTCATGAAAGGGGTGTATACTAGGAATTGGGGGAGAAATATATTTAAAATCAATAAGATAAAATTTTATCTCCCTCCATCCCCATTCCCTCATAATATTAAACTATCATAGTCCATGTATGTACATATATATGTTCAATATTTTTTTCAATGATTTACTATTTCATATGATTATGATTTTCATCGTATATCATTGGATTCAGATAGTGATACAATTATAGAAGGATTTTACTATTCTATTATTATGCACAACACATTAACTGGTATTTTTATCCCCTGCTTTTTTTGCATCATATTTTGACTAAATTATGAACACAAAATTTATGATAGGGGCCCCACTACAGCAAATAGTTACACCATTTCTTGAAGGATTTTACTAATATTGACGTATGTAGACACAATCTCCCCTAAGAACACACAAAACACTGTTAAAAACCAGAAGCTTCTATTACATCACTCAGCCAATATTTTATATAGAAATCATTCTATGTAAACATATTATAATGGTTTATTGTTTTGAAAATATTTCTCTTATGTTGACATTGACATTTTCAATTCTCAAATTTCACTATTGATTATTACTTATAGTTATAAAAAATTTATGTAAATGCATGTATTTTATTTCTTCATGGTAAAAATAAATTTTCATTACTTTTAATTTAATCATCTATGTTTTCTACTATTATGATGATGTCATAGAAGGTTCTTTTAAATGATTTCACCTTATCAGGTCCATTATATTTTTTTCAGAAGATATTTATTTATATCATATGAATCTTAATAAACCACATGAATTTTTCTTATTACATATTTCATTGAGACTACCTGAATATAGCAAAACATCTATTTGTTTGATGATTTGACATTATTGTTTGATGGTTGTGAAGTGGATCCCATGGATAAACTTGATTTTAGTTCTATTTATTTAGATTTTTAAATAATGAAAAATATTAATTCTTTTGGTTATTTTAAACCAATCAATTTATAATGTGATCATTATGTTAGAGACATGGCCTAATATGCCAAAAAAGTATTTTTTTTTACTGAAGATGAGATAATGGTTCAAACTACCTTAGTTTGAAATCTAAAATTTGGTAGATAATAGTGAAATTTTATATTTATTATTATATATTCTTCTTTCATTAATCATGTAATGTGATTGTAATGATTTAAGTTTTAGTGAAATATATTTTTCAAATATTCCATAACTTCTCTAATTTTTTTGAATTTTCCTTTATAGTAACCACATTATTCTTTAATAGAAAAAACTTTATTCAAGTGACTGGCCTAGTAATTTTATATATAAGGTTTTATTTTAAAAAAAAACTCATTTAATGATTTCTTTTCTACTATAAAATGGTATTTTTTCAGGACCTCATTTTTTGTTGAAATATAATACATTTTAATATCAAAAATAATATTTTGATTCTAAATTATTATTTTAGTCCATTATTTGGATATGAATGTTGTTTAACTGAATTTTACAAGATGTATTTACTTGACATTAAAAAAATGTTTTAAATGATATATAATATTGTATAATATTTAGATAATGTATGAAATTGAAGGGGTTAGTTTTATAGAAGGATTCTTATTCCATATTTTCTTTAGAAACTTGTATGAAATACTTTTCATTTTTATCAGTCATTGTTTGTCATTAAAAAACAATGTGGATGTGGTGTATGTAATGTGCTACCCACATTATGTGTCATGTTATTTTTGAAATAATGATATTTGTATTTTTTTTATCTAGACTGTTTTATTATTAAAATTCATATCAAATTCTCTCTGATTTTTTTTAAATTCCATTAAGAATTATATTTTTTACTCTATTTTTTTCAAATGGATATAGTATATATAGAATTTTTGTCCAAGGTTTACACCAAGGATATGTATTTTTATAATAGTATTATATAATTGATATTCATTATAGATTATAATTCTATATTTATGTTTTGATTTATGTGTTAACCATTCATTTTACATTTTAACATGTTCCATTGTATTTATTTTTCCCAATTTTATCTATCATACCTTTTAGACACCCTATGTTTCATCATTAATAGAATGATAAAGGAATTTTTGATGGTCTGCGTTACCAGATAAGTTATCGCATAGTTTTATATATTATATATCTTGATTAGTGGTCTAAAAATATATGCTTTCATTTATATTGGTATATCAATATATTCATGCATTTGATTCTAAATTATGGTAGAAAAATATTGTTTACTATAAACTTATGCAATTTTTGTGATTTTTAATTTATAAATTAATTTTTGAGGTATTAGTTAATAAAACTAACACAATAGAATTATAATAAAAACACCATTGGTATTTGTGGATTATTCAGATTTATTCATATTCTAAATGAACCACACATAAACTCAAACTATTAGTTTTAATTTTTTTTTTGAATGATGTTTTGTAGCTTTTGTATACTAGAATACAATACAATAATTCTTTTATAACTTCCATATTTATAGTAGTATAACACAAAAACCAAAAATAGAATTAATCCCTTATTTTTATCCAAGTACGTAATTATTTCATTCTGTAGATGTACGTATTGTATTATAATATTTTATCTATTCACAATTAATTTAAATGATTTAATATTTAAATTTCATTAAAAAAAATTATGGGTTCTTATGTGTAACTTTTGGAAAAATGATGATTTTTCTTAACAGTTTTCTAAAATTACATCACAAATCATCACCATATGTTTAAATAGAGTTTCATATTTCTAATCATATTGAAGATTACTCATATGTTAGGGATTAAAAAACGATTTTATCCATATGGATTCTCAATATTAATAACTATGATACTCATTATTATAATAAAAATCAATAAGTATATATTTAGAAACACATTAATTGTGAAACAATATCATAAAAATATTTTCCAGAAAAATATTTAGTTTTTCAAAACACAATTATAATTTTTATACATGATTTAAAAAGTGATACTAATGTGTATTCGAATGTGAAGATTTTATTTCAGATTCCCCATTTTATTATTGGGAAATACACTATAAACATAATAAAGGTTATTCTAATATATTTTCTATTTTCTCATAGGATTTTATTACAGTACATTAATAAGAAATGGTCTCCTCAATTTGAAAGATTTTTTTATTGATTTTTGTTTTATCTCACTAATTTAGATGACATTATTTTGAAACCTTCATATAATTATTAATATATTTACCGATTTTAATAAGTAAAACCATTCATTCAACGTAAAATAATGTATTCAAACATTGAATTATCATTTCATTGTCTAAATTTGTCTCTTTTTATTATGTATTTCTTTTGCACAATTGTTTCTATATTGATTATGATACTATTTCCATATATCTTTGAATCACTATAGTCGATTGTGATGGATAGTATATTATTCAGTATTAGGATGTACTAAATGAATCCTGATAGTATTTGAGGCTTGACTACTTAATATAACAAAGGAATTCTTCATTAGTTTGTATTCAAACTTATAAACATTCATGAATTTATTGAAATTATCTTGGATGAATTTTTAGGTGATGAGATGATGAATTATTAGCTATTACTACATCATTATAACTCATTCAGACAAATAAAAATGTAAGTACAACAACATCTATATTTTGGTGATATGTTTTCATATTAGTTATCTATAATTTAACATCATAATGTTATTAGATACTTTTACTTCCAATAATCATTTCTTGACATTTATTAGAGAAGTGGTACATTTTTTACAATATTGGATCTTATATTTTATTTAAATAGAATATAATGTATTTTTATTTAGTATTGGATTATTTTATATAGTAGGGGAATAATTTTTTTATTTGGGTGGTGGATCAAGCATTTTGTATGGGTAGTGAATCATATAATTTGTTTATGTATGGATATTGTGTTTTATTTGATCAACGAATCATTTTTTAGAGTAGTGTATCATATATTTTAGAGGAGAAGATCGTGTATTAGAGTAGTGGATAATAATATTAGTAAAAATAAATATGAATTTACAATTTTTTGTTTGGGTGGATCATTTTATTCTATATTATTTCATTCATTTGTTTCTTTTAAAGTATTGGATCGTTTTTTAGTATATTTTTTACCTCTAAAAATCATATTTTTTATGTTTTCATACTTCAAGGATTATACCATATTCATGATGTATCCTAATTTTATAGTAGTGGATCATTTTTTCCTTGATATATTTTTCTTATGTGGGTTTATTTGGTGACTTACTTGCACCACCATGGTCATAATGAAAATCATCCTTGGTACTGCAGTAGGGCTTGTCATTCAAATAATTACAGCACTTTCTATCATAAATAATATTTCTATCATAAAAAATTATGATAATTTATTTCATAATGGAAACATGCTATATAATTTTTTTTAAATTGAAACAATCAAGTTTTTAACAAGTGTTGAAAATAAGTTCATTTGAATAAGTTTTCTTTTATATTCTTCCTTTATCATTAGTTTAGAAAAGCATCAAATGGTTTTGGATGAATGGGTTGGATAACATGTTTTGATTGAACAAATTTTGCCTAAAATAATGTAATTAGAAGTAAAATCATGGCCATAATTTCCTCACCCACTACTCCTATCATCGGTTCATTACTGTTTGGACATGAATGAAGTTATCTTTGGGGGGGGACTCACTGATTGTGAATTTGGAATGATCGACAACATCAACCATGATATTGGAACTCCTGTCATTTATCATATTTTTCCTAAAAATCATCACTACCATTTCATATATAATTGAGAATAAATATTTTTATTCACCATCTAATAGAATTAGGCCCAGTTACTAAAAAAATATTATAATAGTTATAACATAAAATAAGAAGATAGAAACAATAATGTATTTTAATATATTGATTATAACCTTGTAGAAAAAGTCGCCTAAAATGATGATCAATAAATATTACCATGAAATGGAGAAATCATGTCCCCTTTGATGGTACCTGTTTGGATATTTGATTAGAAGATTTTAGCAAGACCAATATGTTTGTGATGATGGAGATGTGGTGTACTATGATGAAAATATTGAAATATGTTGATCAATGATGATTTTTCAATGTTTATTTGATAGAGAAATTGATGGTTCTATGGGAGGAAGAGAATACTAGAAATGATCTATAGAAGTTAAAATTTCTATAAACTAGAAAAACAATCAATTTGTGGGTTCTAGTACATCTTATTGCAGATGATGCTGATGAATTTTAAAATGTATGATAGCTCTTTCATTAATATATAATGATTCTTTATGGATTGGAAGACCACTCCCACCATTTCTATAACTTCTATCAATTCATTACGTTTTTTTCAATTTTGTTTTAAATATTTTAAATATTATTTTGAATTATTATTTTTGATAAATGTTATTTTTCTTACTGATAATAAGAATGGATTTATTATTTCAAGAAAATTCATTGTCAGAGTAAATATTATTTGAAAAAAGTAATTTTGAAAATATTAATAACAATATAGAAAACCATTTTCATTAAAAAATAATTTTTTCAGAAAAATGACTTTTACCCAAAGAGAGAAATAATGACATATTTTATTCAAAACATATTATTCATTATTTTATGTACCAATGAGTGAAAAAATAAAACAATTGCATGAAATGTTTATAAATAATATGGGTGAAATAATTGAAATGGTTTTATTATACAATGATATGAAAAAAAAAGAATTAATGTAAATTCATGCATAAATAATACTGATTAAAAGTAAATATTGATATAAAGCCCTTAAAAATATCATATCATTGAATAATAAATTAACCAAGTAATTTATTACATGTATAATTTACAAATACACCATTAAAATTTGGTTACCAAAACATGAAATATTAAAAATTCATAAAAACAAAAAATCATATAACATTATAAACAATGATTAAATAATATAACCCAATGAAAAGAAATTGAGTTATAGACTTCTTTACAAATTGGTAATTTTTAATCCAAATGAACATGGATGAAATAATTCATATTTAAAATTTAAATATAGTTAATTATTAATGGATCATGATATTATATTAAAAAATGTAATTCTATGAAACATATATAATATGTTATGGGAAATACAATAAATTATTCTTTAATAAAGAGAATGTGAGATTAATACAATTATCTTTTGATTCTTTTTGGTTGAAAATTATTTAAAATTAAGTATAATAGTTTTAATAATGTTTTTAATTTACTATAGAATCATATATATCTTTATAATAAGATATATTAACCTATTATAACATTAAACCTCAAATGTTTTAATAATATATCATTATTTTCATTGTATTAGGTGTTAATTTCCATGTTATCTCGTGAATGTTTTATTATGAATGTTATTTTTTAAGAGAATACTATACAGTAACATCCTATCAATAATTTTATTAATTTTAAGAGTATCACTTTTTTTATCAAAAACAACTCTAGAGTCATTATTTTTATTTGAACATCATGAATTGATCAAATCGATTCATGGAGATGGTAAGTCGTATATACGCACAAGTGAAGTTTTGGTTTCATCAAAGGGTGAAAGGATAATTATGTATATAAAATATAAATTTTATTTATTAAATATCATTTCATATATATAATTTATATTTTTTAACATTATTTTTATTACATTTCATGTAAATTGTATGTAAAAAATTAATCACATCACTTTGGGAGGAGGTAGTCTATCAGAAACAAGAGTGGCGTTATCGTAATTGAAATAAAAGTAATTGTAAGAAGGTATATGAGATATTATAAACTAAAAGTATAATAATATCACAAATATCATATATTTTTGTTTAATCCATCATTATATCCATCGTTGAATGTTGGTGAAGAAAACTAGTTACATCGCTTCCTAAGTCGATTATCCTCTATACAAATGATCGATAGTTCCATTTACCATTTTATGGATGGATATATTTATATAATTAATTATATTATTTATATAACATAAAATTAAATGTATTGTATAATTTTATTATATAAAAAATTTTAAAAATATTTTAAGGCGGCAGAATAAGATATAAAATAAAAAATGCTAGGTTATGAATTATAACTCTTCTTTATATAACTTATTTAGGATATCCCCAAAAGTATTTGTAGGATATATTGATGATAAAAAGGTATATAGGACGTTTTTATGTGATAATGTATATTATTTGTTTAGTTATTAGAGACAAAAATCGATTTTAATTATGAGGAGTGGAGGAGAGGGTCAGACTTTTATAAGTGGGGGAGAGGACAAACAAGTAATTTTTGAAATGATTCAATTAGAAAAATAATTTTATCATTCCAAATGCCTCAAAAATTGATCATTATAAAACATTATAAGTTTTAAAGTTTAAATATTTCCATAAAATGTGTTTTGGACTTATTTTTTTCATTTTGATCCTTATCTTCTTAGTTTATCCCCTGGTAAATCTTTTTATCTTAAATGATGAAATTAAATTATACTCTTTTTTTATTCATGATGATATAAAATTAATTTAAAATTATTAGTTAATATACTCTTTTATTCAAAATATTAAAAAAATCTAAATTATATTTATAGTAGTGGATGAATACAATTTAAAATTATACCCACCAATGTGATGAACTAACGAGGTTCCAAAGAGAAATCACTCATAAGTATAAATGGTTTTAATATCACTATTCAATTGGAAATTTGTTACAATGACCTAAATTAGTTAAATTGTAAAATAATTGAATAATGATTAAATCAAAATAAATTGACATTATTATTTTACATTGTAAATAATTTAAATGAAAAGTTATTTTTTCAATAAAAAATAATTCCTTTCACAATTCATCCAGATATAAATATTTTTAGAAAAATCCCACTAATTTATAATAAGATATTTATAATATTATGGTTTCAAAATTATAGAAAATTCTATAAAATAAATATTCTAAAATTAGTAAAATATCATTTTAAATTAGTTCTGAAAATAATGATTAAACTGACTTATTGAAAAAATAATTATTTAAAAAACATTTTTTTGTTTAAATAAATTTTTTTATATTCAATAGAAAACTATGATTTTTGGTAATTTATTTATTACTATTAATATCGTAATATTTAAAAACATTGTGTCAATGATATAATACATTATTATCCATTTAGGTTTATTGTTTCATGTTCCACAATATATGTCAAGGATTAAATTTAAAAAATATATATTTGGTTGGTTGTTTATGCTTGGTGTTGTGTGTCAAATATGCTTCCATTTTTTTTTGAAAAATATCATGTTGTTTAATTCTTACAGCTTCATTAAATTTTGACCTATAAATTTAAACTCAATCATGGAGATAAATGGATTATCATTTAGAAATACCTTTATAAAAAAACCCACATTATAAAATTCTAAATAAAGAATCCTCTTAATGAAGGGAAAAATGAAGGGCATTAGAAATAGAAAAAACTAGACTTCTAAACAGGGAAATGTTGGTGGTAATTGAATAAATAGACATGGAAAATTATCATAAATCATTTTAGGAGGTGATAATGATCATTTATTAAATGAAGGTGGTTGATAAATTGAAGGGTAATGATATTAAAACTGTTATCCTGTAATGATTTAAAGAACCATTTGAATCATCAGATAAAATTGTAATAAGATAAAACTTTTGTTTGAATTTATTATTCATAATTACAAATAATTATTTTAGTATTCTAAAATATAAGGTAATTTACATACTTTATATTTATTTATTTCAAAAAATATATCTCATCCTTTGTTTTTTCCTCTATCAATTTCTAATTCTTTAATTACTCCCGGAAATAAATATCAAATAATTAATTTTTTACACTTGATGCACTTAATGTAACATTTTGTATATCATAAGATCACAATAGAGTGAAAATTCCTTCCATATGTCTCTAACTTTTTTTCATATAAATATTATGACAACGAGTTATCTAAAAAATATAATTATCTCTAAACCATGACAGTAACACCACTGGTTCATAAATAAAATTTATGCATAAAAATTTAATTTAAATGTAATGAAATATTAACAAGAACATCATGTATGCTAGTAGTAAGGATTAAACCCTTATCACCCCTCAATATGGGTATATTCCTAGTATCCTTACAAGATATGATGGGTTGTCATCTGACATGCATTTTATTTGTAAAACCATATTAATATAATTCCAATAACATTACCAATGTTTTGTAACCCATAATAACATAAAAAAATTTAATATAAACCTAACTTTTTCCAATACCATTAAATATATTCCTATAATGGTAAGGGAATTTTTCCTTAATTGCTTTCACTAAAACCTATAATATGAATATGGGTTGAATTTCCCAATAATGTCTCGAAAAATATCCTTAATCATATTATACACTTGTAATGTAAAAAAAGGGGGGGTGATTATGCTTTAAAAATTTGATCAAATTTTCTCTAGACAACCTAAAATCCTTCCGGTTTAACTAGGGTTATTCATGGTCATATTCTCTTTAAATCTATCATAATTGTTTGTATGGAATATGTGGACTATAAAAAGAAGGTTTCCAATGAATATTAAAACATTTATATAAAGGCCCATTATCGTGCACCTAGTATTTCACCAATCAAGAAAGATGCACCATTTTAGGGTTTAATACCCTTAGTACATTAGTTTGAGAAGAACATAAAAGTGTAGTATAAAAATGAGGATTTATTTTCTAGAAAACCAATTAATATATACCTTACCAAAACATTATGATTATTATTTATACATATCCTCAAATTTTATCATAGAGTTATGTTCAATATTCAATTATTTCCCAAATCACGTCCCATAGATTATATTAAACTTCCTTGGAGTCTAACAATATGTTCCAAAACTCTAGTAACCTGATATTAGTGTTTAATTTATTACATTATAATTACATATGTGGAACAATATAGTGAATGAACAAATAGTGTATTGATATATGGTAAACTAGGTAAAGACATTATTCCCATATTATATTTACATATAAATATTACAATAAATTTATTTTCAATAATATGATTATTACATATGAAATAATAATTAATTCCAGTCATAGTACACTTCCAGGACTCCTAGGAAATAAAAAATGGATGACTTCAAATGATCAATAAGAGTAATGTAATATAGATGTTATCAAGTGTAAATGAAGAATAATTGATATAATATAATCAATATAGAATCTAAAATATTTAAACTTACATTGAAATTATTAATTAACATGAAATTCATGATTAAAATAGAAATAATTAATTGGAAATGTAAATATATGAACACACATTCTACAAAAATAGCATTAATAGCATTAATTGACAGGTCATAATCAATATTGAAATTTAAATAACTTAATAAAATTATATTTAATCATTATCCAAGAATAAATTCCATTAGGAGATATTATCATTGAGAAAATGTTATGTATAATAATAAGTGGATTTTTAATGAAATAAATTCTTAATTATTTGACATCATGATCTCAAGAATTATAATACCTCTACCATCAAACCCTTTTTAAGGCAGTTTAAAAATAGGCAGAATCCCATTAAATGTAGAAAACTACATGAAGAAATGATATATAATATACCAATTAAAATATCCATAATAATTAATATGGATATTAAGTGGAAAGTAAATTCAAAATGATCACAAAAAAGTAAATATTTCATGGAAAAGTTAAAGATTAAAAAAATTATTCAAAAAAGTGAATGTGAATACAGTCCATAGTCAATTTGACCATAATCTATCTATAGATATAATAATTATCTTATCAATTCAATATATCCCTATTGGAGTATATGTAATACAATGGGTTTTTTTCATTGATAAATATAAATACCATAAAATGACATTTAAAAACATTTTTTTGTAAAATATCCATTTCACTTTAAAAATATATTTTTAAGACGAAACATTCACACAATATTATAAGAATACATTTCATTGAATATTAAATTTTAAATCCATAATTTAAATAAAAATCATTGAACATTCGTGAATTCATGTAATTATGTACATGTTATACCTGCTATAAAATATTTCTTTTCAAATTTTTTATAAAATCCAAATGAGATTTTTTTAGAATATGAAAATAATTTTATTTTAAAATAATTTTGCAAAAAATAATGAATGGATAAAAATTTATTTAATAACTCACTTGGTAAATGTCAAAAACCTTTTCAAAAAACTTTTTTACAATATGGTTTTTCATGACAAATGATTTTTTACCAACGATTGAAATGAAGGCCTATTTAATTAAAAATATTTTGTTGATCATTTTAATTACCGAAGAGTGAAACAATAGTATTATTAATAATAATTTTTTAAAATAACCAAGGGATAAGAAAATTAAAAGGGTTTAATAGACAATGATACAGTAATTTATGTCAAAGAAATTTTTAAAAAATCTATATTAAAATGAGATTGTGAATGTACCATTAAAAATAACAAAATGCTAATCTATCAACCTAACCATATTAACACAAATTTGATGTCTACATTATTACAATGGAATAGATATAATGGTTCAAATCCTGATGGACTGATTAGTATAATAGTTTTAGTGATCTAGATATATAAAATATATACCATTTAAAATGGAAATAGAAATTAAAACAATATACAAAACAATAGAAAATGAACTGCTCTATTAAAAAATAATTCAAAGATTTATTCTTTATATACCGAGGAAGGAAAAACGTGTAATCTAAAATACTTGGTAAGGGTTGTGTACAATAGAATATATCATTATAAACAAGTTTAATCATTATTTATTGTTAAAAAACTAAAAAATTATTCAAGTTAAATAACATAAATATCATGGAATGAAAATGAGTACTGGATTTAGAATGATTATTAACTAAAAAATTCCATATAATTAGTAATTAAAAATAGAAATTAATCCAGAGATAAAATCATGGTGAAAATATCATTAATTAAAAGATAGATATATTTTCAATTAAAAAATGATTAATCATTCGATGTCATGTCTTAGGCACATGATACTTTTACTAACAAGATCTATCCACAAGAATGTTAAAAAATATTAGGTTAAAAGCCGTTTGATTTAGCCTCCTTGATTGTTTTATAAAGAATGTTGATGCATCGAGTGGCTATCAATAATTTGTTACAAGTAATATCTCAATGACCAAATAATTCCTCATTTATCAAATACTCAATTTACATAATGGAACAACATTCTATATCATTAAATACCTGTATTGTGTAATGGTTTCCTATTTATAAATATTTCCCCAGGTAATCAATAATCATGAATGTTGACAAAATATGTAAATATTTTTATATGGTTTAGGAAATAATAATGTCCATTTTACAAGAATATTTAAATTTAATTTAATTTAATTTAGAATAACAAATCATCAAAAGAAAGTTATTTTTTCAAGATAATGTCAACAATCAGAAAAGCATATGAGATTGTACAAAAACATATTTTACTTGGTAATTTTCAAAACATAACCCCTTGGGAAAAATATTTTAAATTGAAAATAAAAATACTTTGAATTATGGATGAATGAGTATATTACATGTCTATGAAATATTATATACTCTAAACCAAATAAATTTGGGATTAATAATACAATATGACTCAATGAAGGGGATTTTAGTAGAATCTCTCAACAACACAATTTTTTTCATTGAATGTTATTTAAACAATTGTATATTGGTTTCGAACAAGTTATTATATTATTCCAAAAAAATATTAATATTAATAATATCATATATGAATCAATTAGAACATCTTATCACCCATTAGTTAATAATTTATCACTGTTTTAAATTTTTCAGTTGTTAGTTTCCTTGATTTCTCATTTGTGATTTGTTATAAAAATTATGGTTCTTATTCAAACTATATACTCCCATTATCTATGAATAATAATAAGTTAATAATTATATTATTTTTAATTTTTTTAATACTAATAATGAAAAGTTGTTTTTTAGATATGGTATACCTTATAATCATGGAGATGGTCGATAGTACATATGCATAAGTAACATTTCCATTGTTGAATGACCATTGTAGAAAAGAAATATGTAATATATTACCTTTAAAAAATTATAATAAAATCATAAATACCATATTATTTATTTAATGATACTTTTATATATGATATGCATGGTGTGGTGATGAAATTAGACTAAGATCTCTTCATGAAGAAGGATATCCATACGTACAAGAACGTTGTTATCACCTTTATGTGAGTAAAAATGTTACAAACAAATGAAATATAATATTTTCAGAATTCTAAATATTTCATTAATATCATATTTATGTTAGGTAAATAAGACATATTCATTAATATTATACTGATAAATTTCCTTGTTATGTGTTATTTAACAAATAATATTATTATTTCGTGAGCCATCAGTCCTCAATACACTTGAGCGACATTATTATTTCAACAATGAAATTGAATGTAAAAGGGTCTATATAATATAATAAATAGAGAGGTATAATTATTTTTGAAATAAAATATATATATATATATATTATATATACATGATCACACCCAACCACTAGAGGTGATAATGGAAAAACAAGTAAGATCAATTGGAGAGGTGTTAGTATGTCGTATACACAAATGTGGATTTTGTAACCCATTTATTGGAAGTGGATACTATTTTAAATCATATATAATGAATAAAAAAATCTAGTAATTTCAAATATATTGTTTTCATTATATCATAATGGTTTAATTATAATTTAAGGAGTCTAAGGAAGAAATAATTTAAATATGCTTATTGACGAATGTTACCTCTTCTTTGAGTAACGTCTTTAGTTTTGCACCAAAATCCTTCCTAAGATATATTTCCCCCTTAAGTAAGTATTATAGTACTAGGGGATTGAATTTGGTATTCGAAATAATATAGCATTGGATGAATCAAATGGGTGTGAATTTATGTAGATGAGAGGATACATGAATCCATTTATAATTGAGGTGAGGGGTAATTGATAAAAATAAATAGGTGTACCCATGTTTTTCTCATGAAAAATGCTTCTAAAATAAATTAGTATAGATAATTAGACATTATAGGTTAAAAATAGTTTCGTCCAATATATTTTTTATAATTATGTATATATTTAAACCCTTTTATTTTTATTTTACCCCACAAATAAATCCATTTTTTACATTAAACATAGTAAATATTTTTTCCACTATTCATATTGGAAAAAATTTATGATGAATTTATTTGATAAAATAAATAAATTTTTAAAAAATAATTAATACATTCTGAAACAATTATATTATTTTCATTGGGATTTTATTAATATTCTTCATTTAGATTTGATGAAAAATCAGGGATTTAATTGGAAAATGTTAAAATATTTAGAATGTTTTTTATATCCAAAAGCATCATTATAATTATTCTAATAAACTAAATATAATTAATAGATATAAATTTGTACTAATTATTTGTTAAAAAATCTTATAAATAAATACTAAAATTATAAATTATTTAAATTAAATGACTCTCTTCAATTAAAATTCAGTATTTTAAAATATTCATTAAAACATGAAACGTTTGAAAAAAGTTCCAAAATTTTTAATTAGGATAATTTTAATATTCTAGTTAAAAATTGATGTTTATTTTTCTAATTAAATTTTATAAAAGTGGTAATACATAATTTTAACTTATTTATACATAGTGTAATTAAACTATCTTTAATAAAATTATAAATTTTTTTTGAAAACATTTTTTCCTATTAAATGATTTTTATATTTCTAAATATTAGATAACCAAAATAATAATAATATAGTTAGTAATATTCATAAAAATAAATTTAATATCTATTTTATAATAGGTCTTTATAAAATGGTATATTTTTATGTGGGGTTTCATGTTATACAAGATGTCGAAGAGATAAAATTAAAATAATGACATTTCATGGGTTTTTAGGTTCAGTTTTCTATTTAACATATGATATATAATACAATGTTATTATTTTATAATTTTGTGCTATTAAATTCTCCATAAATTAAATAAATTTTATATTCACAATTAATAATGATCTCTATAATATGTGTTTGACATTTGGAAATACCATTGATGAAAAACCACATCAAAAAATGAGTTAATAAAACATTCACATTATAAGAGAGAAATGAAAGTAAATGTGGTCATATTAAAGAACACATAATGTGTTTTAAAATAGGATAACATAGGTTTTAATTGGAATTGAGTAAATATAATTGAAAACACACACAAAAATAATGATTGGTAGTGATAAAGAACATGTCTTGGATGATATTATTGAACACACGACCAGAAACCAAATGTGTGAAAACATTTATTAATATAAAAAATGAAGGTAATAGAATAAAGTTTTTTCAAGGGACTATTCCAAGATCTTAGTAATTATTTCACACTCTGAAAATATAAGGAAATATAATTTATATATTTTAATTTCATAGGATTAATTTTCATCTTTTGGATTTTCTTAGATAAATATACATTTTATATCTTATTCTACGTCATGAATATCTAAACATGTATTTTTTATGCCTGGAGAATATAAATTAGATTTTAATTGTTTTTAGAAACCATAAAATACTACCGTTACATTCAATTCATCTTTACTAAAAATAAAATGTCTAGAAAATGTTATCCATTTAAACCTAAAGTATAAATTAATCCCTTCTATAAATATTTACCCTTAAGACTCATCTAGAATATTTCCGAATACATTTTGATGGAATGTTAGAAATCAACATTGTATTCCGTAAAAAATATAATGTGTATATTTATTTCACAGTAATTATATATGAATTTCTCGATCACCGTAAAAAGATAATGAAAACATTCATTCCTCCAAATTTAAAATCATGGGTTTTTTAATATTTTCCAAAAAACCTAAAAACCAAATAATTTATAGAAATTATATCATAAACCATAAAATCTCTATCCAATTTCATAGTCACCAATACTATACTACAAATATAAGATTTTCAATATTATCTTGGAATAGAGTAAATATTATAGTTTATCTTCCTTTAATATTTTATTTCCCAAAAGTTAAATATTCCACTAAATCACTTTTCATGGTACCACTTAAAAATTGATTTCAAATACATTATGAAATGGTATTATAGTAAAATCCTTATATGTTCGATTATTATTAAAATTAGAATATAATAAATAAACTCATTTTAAAAAATATTTATTTGATCCAAAGAGAAAATAAAATTAATCACCCTACCTAGGTTGTTTTAATAAAATAAGGATCAACTTGATCCAATAGATTTTCCTAATGTATACATTGATAACTCTAAGGGAATTAATTTTCATAATGACCAATGTCCTTATTATGGAAGCATTTCGGATTAAATATTTCTTTTTTTATAATGAAATCACAATCATGGTGTCCATTCTCAGCACACGTTTATAAATCTATAATTCCATTTAAGCAATTAAAATGTGATTTTTTCAAAAGTATCACTTGATAGAAAATTATTCTTTCCTTCCTTCCCATTAACATTTTTTTCTACCATTTTTTTCATCGATTTATTCCCATATATTTTATAAGAAAAATATTATTCATTCTATATATTTATAGAAAATATAATAATTTAAACATTTGAGTAAATATTTACAGAGACTATCTCCCTTTAGAGACTTGTATTATTCCCTTAAATAAAATTTCTAATCTTCCCCTCCATGTTGCAGATATAATTTTTATCATACGAAGTTAACCTTGTAAATCTGTATCAAAACACTTTAAAACATTATTATTCATTTTCCTATATAGAAAAGAAAATTTTCATTATCTTAGTTTGTTTCACATGAGGTAAATATTTTTCAAAAAATCTGTCCTTAAAATAATTTAATTTCATTGATTCTATTTCCTCTTCCCCCATTTTATTCTGGATCAATTACAATTATTGATCAAAAACACATTTTTGGAAATATTATATTTTAACATTTTTATTTTTAGAGAATCCCTATACATAAAAAAATTATAGTGAATTAACCCATTAGATGGGGTATAATATCACATAATGAAATCCATTATAGGTGTATCTCTCCATGGAATATGGTGATCCATCTTGGAAAGGTAATTTTTAAAACCTAATTATGATTATTTAATGTTTCCATAATTCTACCAATCTCATTACTAGTTTCTTTGGATTCCTCCATAAGAAAATCTCTACATTGGAAACATGTATTGATTTACTTCACCCATCCATGTTTCAATTCCATAAAATAGAACATACTGAACTATAATAAAAAATTATTAATTCTAATTCATAATTTATAATTCAATATATGTTTTGAAAATTACAATAAAATTAATATATATAAATTCGTTATCTCAAAATCATATACTAGGTTTCTTCATTGTTATATTTATTTTCCAAACCATTATAATAGTTTTTAATTAAATGCTATTTATCCCAATAATATCCACTATGTGTTCCACTCTAGGTACAATGTAAGGCCAGATTTAATTCAATAGATGATGATATTTTCTAGAGAAATGCTCATTTTTTCCGAGTTTATACCCCCTAGGTACCACTATGCCACAAATTGTTCCACATGTAGAGTCCAGACATGGATGTACTCCAATGAATAAAAACTCAATCTCCCTGTACAAAATCATTACGATGTTTTTATATAGTTGAAAATAAATTAAGTTATAGTATTATGTTCTTTAATTTATGTTTTCCATAACCATTTTAGAAATTTTTATATTGACAATAATTAGATAGAAGCATTAGTGACCCCAAACATGGTAACATATAGTGGGTGTATGCTTTATTAAATTTTATTAGATTAAAAGGTTGTAATCCATAAGGAATGATTAGTTTAATAGTGTTTTAGAATAAGATAAATAGGATATAATCATTTTACAAACAGAATATAAATATAAACATAATAATTAGCAATATAAAATGAAATGCATATAAGAACAAAATATGAATATATTTATTCATCATATCCTACGGAAAGGAAACAAATCAATGGGGAGATCAAATGATCATTAAGGGATATATATTTCAAAATATACCCTGAAAATATAATATTAATGAACATAAAATGTTATATAACTAAACATATATTGCATTTAAATAACATTATACTCATTGTAGGATAATTATTAGTCAATATTGAAATTAAAATAATAAATAACAATTTCCATTTTATTAATGAAATGAGAATTAAATGTATCCAGATATAATACCATGGAAAATCACACAGATAATACCATTAATAAATTTTCAATGATATTTTTTGTATTTCATGACCAAAAAAACAATCCATATTAAATTAATATATACCCATAAGAATGTTTAAAACAATAGTGTAGAAAGCCATCTGATTTGGCAAACTTGTTTCGCTCATGAGTCCTATTGATGCACAATGTGGATATTTATAACTGGGACCTATCCAAATCATTCCTTATATATTGAATTATCTTATTTTCTCATGAATAAATATTCATTATCATCTACTATCTATTTTGAGTGGAGGATAGAGATTTAGAAATATTTCACTACTTTATCAATAATATTTAATGTGAAAACGGTACGTAAAAATTGTATATGACTTAGGAAATAATAATATCCATTATATTAAAAATTTTATATTTAATATTAATTTTATTTATAATGAATTATGATCAAAATAAATTTAATTTTTTAAGGTAATGTTAACAATCATTAAATAAAGTCTTATTGTAAAATATCTTTTACCACTTGGTAATTTTTGTATCAAATAATTTTATATAAAATAATTAAAAATTGATATTAAAATATTAATAATTATGAATGATTAATGTTATAAAATTTAAAATGGTTAGTATATACACCATATAAAAGCAATTATATCCATAACATTTCAATATTCCACAATAAATGGGAATTGAGACGAAGTACCTTACATCATTGTTCCTTTTATTTAAACATGATTTGACTTCATATATAGTGGGATTAAAAATATTATTATCTTATTCCAACACCATATTGAAATTTATATGATCATATATGGCCATTTTTATAATTTCTGTTCGTGCATTAGTTAATATTCTTTCATTATTTTCACTGTTTTCAATCTTAATTGCATTGTTTAGTCATTCGTTCCTTCTTATGAGTGATCCAGTTATTGATCATATTATTTATTCCCTCCATATAAAAAATAATAATACTGACCAAATTGCCTTATTTTTACACAAATAATACTTTTATGACTAATCATGAATGATGTTTTTGGGAAATGAAGTATGATATCATCATGTAGAGGGTAGGCCATAAGTACGTATGACTAGTGATTAAATTTTTAATCGATAATTCTGGAAAATAAGAAAGTAATATTTTATCATTCAAGTATAATAATAATTTTATAAATACTATAATATTTATTTGAATATAATTTTATATTTAATCAATTTGGTGTTGTTATGAAAAGAGAGTCACACCACTTCGTGAAGGCGGTTTCCCACAAACACAAAAACTATGATAACAACATTGCATGAGTGAAAAGGTAATAAAAAAAATGATGTATTATGAATTTAGAATGAAAATTATGTCAATAATATCATAATAATGACATGTATATCAAAAATATTCATTAATTGTTTCCTTATCAAATTAAATTTCATGAGTTGGTGAAATTCAAATCACATCTCTTTGTCAGGTGGTAGTCATCTGGACACTTGAGTGATGTTATCATATCACATAAAAATGGAATATATATATATATATATGATATTGTTGCAGAATATGCATAATTTTGTTTTAAATATCATATATTTATATTATTCTCAATAACATAAACAACCATGAGGGGTGGTAATGGAAAAAACAAATTACATCAGTTTATAAGGCGATAATCCACTATAGACATGAATGTTGATTTCATAACCCATTTGATGGAATCCAATATGATTTTAGATTATGACCTTAGAATGAAAATATATAATTTTTTGATATAATGAAGTTACTATATCATTATGGTGTAATGATAATTCAAGGATGTGGATGAATAAATAAAGAAAGACGCTCGTTGAAAGATGTTTCCTCTTCTTCGGGTAACCTTTATAGGATTACACCAAAATACATTCAATGATGGATATATGAAAAAACTAATGCCTCTAGGATGAAGAGAGATTTTAAAATTTTATTTTTACATTAACTTACGGACTAAAAATGGTGTGATGGTTTGAATAAGATATGATATGTGGTTTATATTTATTAATAAGATTTATGAAACACTTGTTATTTTTGAAATAAAAAAGGAATACCCACATTTTTCACATGAAAAAAGAATAAAATAATTATAAATATATAGACTTATACATTATTGTGTTTAAATATTTTCATAAAATAGATTTTAGAAAAGTTTTTATTCTATTTTAATATTTTTATTTTTATTTTAAGCCCAGGTAAATAAATTTTTACCTTCTCGATGGTAAATAAATTTTTCAACTTTCATTATTAATAATGGTAAAAATTAAGATTGACTTATTAGATAATTTAAATTATTATCATTCCAAATTTGCAATATCATTTTCAAAATATATTATAAATAATGGTAAAATTTTAATTCAAAATTAATCAGGTAGACCCAATGAGAATGATGGATTTTAAAGAGAAAATGTTCAAAAGATAACATGTTTTTTATTTTAAAGATCAACTTGAAAATTATTACAATGAAATTAATTTGATTAATTTATATATAATTTAAATAATTTTTAATTAAACCCTATTATAAATGTAATTTTATATTATATATTATTTAAATTGAAATTATGTTTTAAATTGAAATTTAGTATTTCTCACAATTCTTCAATAATGAATCATCTCTAAAAAATCAAAAAAATCAGTATATAATAATTTATATATTCAATCATAAAAAGATGTTTATTTTATAGAATATATTTTATAAAACTGGTAAAACATTAATTTACATTATGATTTCAATGTGATATTATACCATATTTTATAATAAATATGGTTTTGAGAAAATATTCATTTTTTCATTAAAAATAATTTTTTTTTTATAATCAATAGATCACCATAATTTCTATAATTTTGTAGTACTATTCATTCCGATTAATTTAGTTATAATGTGGTAATGATAATATATATCATGGTTCTTTTAGACCTTAGTTTCTATGTTCAACAGTCTATCAAAAATATTAAATTGAATAAAATACATTCTGTAGGTTTTTAACATTTGGTGTTTTGTGTCAGATACACTATCAAATAAAATATTCATATTTTATGATTTTATGATTTTACAGTTGAAGTGATAATTATAAAATTAGTTTATTATGCATATAAAATGAAATTCCACAAATAATAAGTCTTAGTACAACATAATATAGTTAAATTTAAACACACATACAACTGTAGAATATCAAATACATATAATAAGCAAAATATCCAAGTGAAATAAATTGAGTTATTCAATTTTTTACCACTTAGTAATTTTCAAGTAAAGTAACCTTGGATGACATAACTAAAATCAAGACATTAAATACAATGAATTACTAATTATTCATGATATTTATTTTTATAGGGGATGTGTATAAAACATATAAAATAAATTAGGTATATAATAATAATATATGCATCAGTTGATAAAAATTTATATAAATTCCCTTACCCCCTTCTTCCTTTTTATTGAACATAATTTAAAGGATTTTATAATGATGTTTAGAGTGATATTGATATATTACATTACCATAACCATATTTATAATATCATATAATATCCCCTAATTATATTTTACCACACTTCTTTGTTATTATTTATTATTTTGATTAATTACATTGTTTTCTCAATACAATTTTAATGGAAATGTTCTTCTTATTTTTAATATTATATATTTCTACCATCTTCATGATTCTATTAATGGTTAAAATTTCCTTTTTCATTATCAAAAATAATTTAATCATTAATGAAATTTGAACAAGGAGAATGCATCACATCTCTAATCGGAGAGACTGGGTTTTACGTATGAATCAGTGACATTATCATTTACTTAATGTGTAGTCCCCCATCCCCAGTAATGTTTGACAAGGTATATGATTCTATAAATTTTTAATATGATACATGTAAATAAAATATTAATATTGGAATATATTATTAGTCCTACTAAATTAGATACATACATGAGTACTTTTCCCATTTACTTCCTTGTGTGGACATTCAAACCTTTATGACCATGTACTTTGTCACTCTATAGCAAGAATTATGGCCCAATATTTTCTTTCTCACTATAAATTATTAGAACCATGAAACCAGCACTCAAGTAAATCCACACACATAATCTCCCGTAGAGTCCACCAGGGTAATCTCCCAAAGGCAATCAAAACCACCTTTAACTAGTCACATTCCAAAATTAAGTGGCTGATTGACTCATTTTTTTTCACCTTAAAGTAGTGGAACATGGAATCCAATCATAATTCAGATCATATAATTTTTTCCTTTATTGGAAACAAATTATTCATAATATTCTATACAAAGAAATTTTATTTCATTGGGATCTCCTTGCACCATACTATCTCCCACCACATATCTTCATCATTAACATCCACATGAACACTGGGGAAATATCTATTTGAGAATACAGCTGGGGAGGAACAAATAAATACACATTTTTATATATCTTTCCTAAGCTGAATACTCTCATAAATATCACAGTGGATATCAACAGTGGTAGCTTGAACAGATCTTGGGTTTTCTCATTCCCCATTAAAGATAAATCTATTGCGGGATAGGCCCAAAACATAGGATTGTTCCAACCTATTTCAACTTCCATTACCTTATTTCCACATGTCCAACATTCTGATAGGAATTATTCCATATATATTCAACATAGGGCATGTCTATTTTTTGAATAAGAGAGTTTAATTCTTTATTTATGGATTAAATCGCATATTTCAGCTATAAATCTTTATCCCAAAATGTCTTCCTTATATTATATCCCATTCTGGTTTAGTATGAAGCCCTCTAAACATACCAGACACACTCTTGATATTAATACCCCCTCCACTAAGTGTTTAACCAACCTCTTCCATGATTCCAAATGACATTTCCCATTCATTTAGTTATCCCATGAGAATGAGGCCACCATTTTCATCATTTTGGAAATTAACTTATTTAGAACATTTAGGGCTGAGAAGAAATTCATTTATATAGATGAAAGGATACTGTTTACAAGGGTTATACACCGACTAATGGAAAAGACCATGTTCCACCAATTCTATATAGGACCCAAGATCAATTGAATTACGTTTTTAATGTGATGAATAAGATGTTTCCTTAGGGATGATGGATTACCCTTGTAATCGTATGGAAAAACATCTATGTTCATGCATAGGCTAATTCCTATAGAACATACCCTCATGTCCGACTATTTACTAACTATGATTGAAAAACTCATTTCTTTATTTACAAGTTTCCCACTCCATCTATAGTACTCCTCCAAGACCTCATTTATCCCCTAAATAGATCTTATACTTCCATTAAAAAATATGATACTATTATCAACAAAACTCTGTTGGGAAATTCCACTATCCATGTATCGACTGTGATAAATTTGGATCCAACCAATGTAAATATAAAAATTAATGTACATACTCAATACATATTTAGATATAATAACTAAGGTTAAAGAGAGATGATCCCTTTGTATTAGACTGTAAAATACTATAAAAAGGAAAAATTGTTTTCCCATGAAGGATATTGATGCTAATAAGAGAATAAACATTGAATCATGAGGTCAATCACCTAGTGCATGAACCCCATGATATAATGAACTATTAACATGAATCTCCATTCGATCATATCAAAATACTTGTTAATATAAAGTTGTATAAAAATGTATCTCCAATAGGTTCTCTAATTAATATCACTAATCACCTATGGGACCAATGCAATTCAGCATTGAATATTTCTTTCTTTGATAAAATTGTGATGTTCCTATACAATCCAACCCAAGAAAAAATACACCATTATCTTATTGATTATTCATTCTAATACCTTATATGGGACATTAAAAATACATATGGGGAGGTACATATTAAATGATTGAGGTTCCTTAACCTTCAACACCATAACAATCATCATGGCATAAGAAATCTATGGTAGACACCCACCATTGAATATTTCCTATACAGCATGCTCTAGATCCTTCTCCCCCACAACCAATGTGATCCTTCAGAAATATCTAAAGAAACCATCATGTCCTGAGGTTCATTCTATGTGGCGTTATAAGACTACATCATGGAACCCATGCCCATCCATCATGATTTTTAGACATTCATTATCTTCCTCAAACACCCAAGTTTGAATGGCATAAATATCTCTACTAAGCAGCTAGGATATCCTATTTGTCAATGAGAATCAGTACCGACAATAAAAGAATTGAATTTCACATCCACAATAGACACAAAAATTCCACTATCATTTTAAAATAATCTATTCTCCATATGAATATTGGGTCTCGTAATGTTCCTTTTTATTTGATGAAAACATGGGAAAAAATGAGTTTTATGATCTCCCTCTCAGATCCACTTAGCCCTAAACTATTCTCGAGCTACACATTACTGGTTCAGAAGCGTATCCACCAAGAGATTATTATTACTCTTTAGTTCATTGAATAAACCATCATATCATTCATCTTCCAAACTAATATTTAACATATCTATATCTTTGTTGACCACCTCAAAGTCATGATAATAGAGGGGTATGCTCTTAAACCAAGAATTCAGTTTACCAATAATCCTCATGAGTTTTTAATGGATTATATTTAAAGGGTTACCCTAGGTGGAAATGTTCTAAATCTCTTTTAGTACATCAATAATTTCTAATTCAACAACCCAAGACTGTGACTGCTGGAAAAAGTCATCCATTTTGATCCCAGATGACAAATTGGTAGGGAAAAGGGAATGATTTGACAGAATTCAAGGAATATGAGAAAGTTTTATATATAGAAAGACAACTATATCCATCCAATTCACCATAAATCCATCCTCCTAACACCAGGTTTGATGGAACACTTTATGGTTATTACAGCTTATAAATAGATCTCTAGTAATCCCAGAATCACGTAATCCACTGCTAACCAGGAATGATACAATGTAATGTCTTATCATCCTGGGAAATGAACCGCTACATTTTTCACCTCTTGGTCCTCAATAATTTTGAAGTCTCCTCCTACTATCCAAATTAAATATCATGAGTGGAAGGTTTTAAGGTCATTCCAATGTTTCTCCCAAGACAGAGCATGGAATTTAGCATACACAATGAAAATAAGAAACTT
Source organism: Viscum album (assembly GCA_963277665.1). NCBI lineage: Eukaryota > Viridiplantae > Streptophyta > Magnoliopsida > Santalales > Viscaceae > Viscum > Viscum album. The sequence goes on along the minus strand of OY728158.1, from coordinate 1,535,883,393 downwards.
CTAGTACCCAATTTTATTTTTGTAGTGAATAACTCATATCAAGAGGATATCAATTCACCTATAATTGAGTAATTCCAAAAAATTCTTATATGAGATTAAATAGTTTAGGAATTCATATAACCATGAACCCTTATCTACTCGGAATACTCATTGATCTTTGAAGTGACTTTTTTAGGTTCATGAATAGCGACCACTAAAATTGAATCATGGTGGAGTTAATTTCATACAAAATTTGATTTCACTAGGGTTCCTGATCCATCGGCATTCCATAACACTAGACATAAAATTTCACACTATATCATCTAACTTTTTCGATAGAACTATGGCCCTAAATATTTTTGAAACACCACTTTATCTGAATTCAATCTAGAATGTGACATAATATATACACTCTCCCACATCATCAGCCAAAAGGCCACTATAGTCTGCTCATTGAGGCAATCCTCCACCTTAAAACCAAAGGATTCCATTAGGAGCTTTAATTTCTCCCTCAGAGAGGTAGAACTAATCAGTGGATCAGAGGAGGAAACCTGTAGAAGGTCCATGGTACCATATTTTTTTGCACGTAGTTCACAAATGGAAATTCAGGGGGGCATAAAGAGCATACACTACTAAACTATTACCCTCAAGGGTGGGGGAGAATGATATATACTAAAGTGATCTAAATCATTCTAGGAAGACACCACAATCCTCGGTTAATCAACACTATATCAGGGCACATTTAATCCATCATTACTTTTTGATCAAATTTCGGATAAGCTGGAGCCGATGTCTCTAGAGAGGGAGTGGTGACAATTTTCACCTTCCATCAATCATACACTACCAGATCTAATTGATCATGAAAAGAGAACTAGCCCTTGAAATCTTTCAAAACTACATTACGGAAGGAGACTATAGATGAATTACTCACATCCTTCTCTTGATGGTATTTCTAACAAACTAGATCTGTGTGTCCTTGGATGAAACAATGAGAGAAGAACCATGGGGGAATAGGATAAACTAGGATCTGAGACCACTCAACTATAACCTCTGTCTTAAGTTGAATATTATTCTAGAATATAATCCCAATATACATCTCAACACATATATTTTCCTATATTTCTTTCTATATGCACACTTTTTTCTCATCGATGCAATGGAATGATCTCAAAGAATCTCCAACTCTGCAAAAAAATAAATCATTCATGAAGGGAAGTAGTAAGACAGAATGGTAAATCCATTTTTACTCAATAAAAGAATCCTTTCGAGAATGAACATCCATCGACCAAATAAATTGGTTGAACCACCAACATAACATAGATTTGGGACTCATTCATTATGCTATAAGAAAATATTCCATGGATCCCAGTGCAAGGTTGAAAGACTTTCAATTTATCATGGAAACCCTACCTTGGAAGGATAATCCCCATGAGTTAAAAAAATTATGAAACATCGGAAACGGGGGATTATAATCCCAAACAATCGCTATTATGTTCCATTGAATATGGGCTGCTGCTTCACCAAACACCATCGCAGAGCTAGAAAGAACCAAAGATCCACCTTCCAAAGAGGATGAAGACTCCAGGTGGACCACTGGAAAGAAACCCTCATTTTAAATTAAAGAAATAGGACCCTAAAAATATAATCTATTATTATATCCCTATAATCCCCCAGAACTAGGGTATTATATAGTACCCTATCAAGGATACTAGCCTTTGGAGGATACCCCCACCTGCCATCCACCGCTGTAGAACATTGAACCGATGGTGAGTAAGGGCCCACAGACAATGGAGAAACTATTGAAAATTATTGGGAAATATACAATGTGTGACACACATTATATATAAGAGCTAACGAAGATAGAATCAATTGGTATATTTTTTAATCCATACATTTTACTGATATTCATAAATAAACAATATCAGTAAGAATGTTTTTTTAAAATGTACCTTGAACAAAAGGCCAAGGATAAACATCATAAATGAATATAATGTTACAAGAGATGAAAACATGGTGTCTTATTACAATCAGCCTCATAATGAGGGAGCAGGAACACGGGAAGCGAATCTGACCAGGTAAGAGGCTTACCAAATCCCATATTAGCAAGACCATATGCCACCATATTCGCCTCCCAATAAACATGAGTTTTGATGATGTTAAGACTCAAAATGATCATCATGAATTCCTTCAACTTTGAAACAAGCCTCCAAGAGATATGAAGTCCACAATTTTTAATGGCCTTAATAAGAATTCTTGAGTCACTTTCCAACAATATATTAGTCCTCCCATTCATTATAGAAAATGTGTCAACATGAATTATTCAAAGCATCTCTGTCTCGAGTGAACTATTTATGCCACAAGTTCCTTAGAAACATCCCTTAACAGAATCGTCATGCGTCCTAAAAACTGCACCACACCCTGCTGGCCCTAAATTTATCTTTGACGCACCATCCGTATTGACCTTTATCTAATGAAGGAGAGGATGAAATCAAATCACATAAAAATTACCCAATTTTGGTCATAAATTACATTTAACTCTAATGTTTTTCACCACAATAAAATCATGTATACTGTGTTGCAATCCATAATGCCAGCGTTTCATATTTATCTTATAGAGAAAAATATGCTTCTTGAAAAGCTTCATGTAATAGCCTTTTCCAAAGTAAATTGTTACATTTTGGTGCCTCCGTATATCATGAAAACATTCAGGTACAACCACAAAAATTATAAAACATACCTGGATAGATAACTGGATGACCGAACAACACCGAAAGAGGGCTTGCAAACCTAGAAGTTTAAGACCAGCAAGCTCAAAACCTTCTAGGGAAACCTTCCAAATGGCTGAGGTCATTTCACAACTGATAATGACATGCTCTGCATCCTCTCTATATAGTTGACACATAGCACACCTATTATCAATGATGAATACCAAACATTTTAAGTACCTCAACATAGGGTAACCTTTTGTAAGCCATCCCTCAAAAAAGGGAAAAACAGGACTGTGTAATCCATTTTGTATTGAATGCAGTTATCCAATTGATGTTAGTATGACTTCCCATGTTGACATGCTGATAGAAGACATTTCTAGTAATAATTACATTCTTAGAAGGTTCCCATACTCGAATATCAGGGCTGCAAAAAAAAATTCATAATGTTCGACTAAAGCATGAAGTTCTTCCGAGAGCGCCAAGGGAGGAGCATCAAAAATATCTTTAATAGTGACCCACTCATTTGATTCAAGGACATCCAGCTAGAAATTATCAAATAGAATGGCACCGGTCCAATTATCAACCCAAAATCTGAGAGTCGAGTCCTATTCACAATCCATCAAGAGCTCATCAAAATATCATGAAATTGAGATGTAATTAATTTCCATAAAGAAGATTCAATGTAATAATTCCTTACTTGCCTCAATTTACCATCAAAACGAGCATTGAGAAAACCCTTTGATTCAGAATTATTGTGGTGAATCTTCTAGAAAATGTTGGCTTGAAGGGAATCAATGAAAATAGAAATATTTTATATTCCCATGCCACCATTATGTAGAGGGAGACAACAAACCGTACAAGGAATTGTTACTATTTTACTCATGTTTATATTACCACTCAAAATAATTATACTGATAGAGGTATTAAGATGCTTGATATGTCCACTTGGCCACATATTGACCATGAACTAGTACACTAATTTATAAACTTTAACTGACATCACCAAGCTTAAACGCCCAACCATGGATAGACTCTTCCCTTTCCAAGTTGATGGTTATCCATTAACCGTATCAATTATTTCAAAAAATAAAGACTCTCTAGGAAACCCCCAAAATAATGGAACTCTACGATAGTGAAAAGGTAGTACCCCTTCTCTTATTCCTAACTCTGTAGTAATCCAATGATTCATAGAGATAGAATACGCCTTCCCAAAATGTATGGAGGATTTATTCCAACTCATAAATTGGCCACAAACACCCTTATAATGATATACAACTTTCTTCACGACTCGAATATACTTTTTTCTACCGTATATGAAGATGATAATATCATCAGCATATAAAAGATGAGATGGAGAGATAAGGGACCTGGATGCCTACATCATCTTGTGCTGACCCATGAGACCATTTGAGAGATGAGTCTACTAAGATAATCTTCAGCAATAGCAAAAAAGCAGGGTTGAGAGAGGATCGCCATGATAAACACCTCTAGGGAAAACAAAGCTCCATTTTAGGGAACCATTTATCTAAACCGATGTGTTAAGAGATCCAAAAAGAGTGGCAATACAACTAATAAAGATTTCATTGAAACCAAAACATCCAAGAACCTTATAAGGGATCGTCCAATCTAGAGTGTCAAAGGACTTTTTGATGTCAGTCTTGATAGTAATTCTGCCCTCCCTTGCAAGTTTCCTAAGCATATTCAAGCATTCTGATACTAAGAGAATACATTCCTGATGAAATATTCTATTAATAAATACAAATTGATTCCATGAAACAATCTTATATTCAATGCTTGAGATCCTGTTATAAATAATCATCCTTATGATCTTGTTACTAGTGTTGACCAAGGTAATGGGTCAAAAAAGGATAATCCCAAAAAAATAACATTATGAATTAAGGAGGTAAACTGAGCATTGATACCCTGAAGAAGAGCTCTAGAGGAAAAGAAAGTGGAGAAAACATTACAAACATCACCTTTAATAATTCCCCAATACTTCTGAAAAAAGAAATTGTTGAACCATCTAGACCAAAGGATTTGGAAGAAATAAAACTAAAAACAACATCCTTAATCTCATATTTTAAAGGGGAACTAGTGAGAAGGTGATTATCAAAAATAGAAACCAAAGAAGGTATAATTCCATCCATCAAGGATCCCCCAAAGCAGTCCCATAGTAAATACCGGTGAAATAAACAACAATATAGTCAGAAATGTTTTATTTGATGTCTAAAACATGATTACCAACATTATGATATTAAAAGAGATGATTGTCCCACTTAATTCATTGGAGGGATAAGAAAAATTTTGTGTTTGGATCCCCTTCTTTAATTCATATTGTTTTGACGGTTTCCTTAATAATATTCTCCTTCATTTCAAGGAGTGAGTTCAATTTATAGGCCATAATAGCTTCCCAATAAAAATCTGGATTGATATCCACTTTCGAGGCTTCATCGTGATGTTTCTAGAAAGAGGATTCAAGACATAATATTTCTTTTTCCGTCTCACTATAAGTCTCCCTGCTCCATGATTTTGAAGTGAAAAATATAATCGTCAATTTGAAGAGAAAATATGCACATTGCATACTGTTCTAAATTTTTTTAATCAACCTACCACAATCACTATGAAGAGCCCAAGCATTGTTGAAATGAAAAGGAAAAGTCTTGTGGTATTATGTACCCTTAAAACTAAATAGAATCAGATAATGGTTAGAATCAAATTTAGTTAGAGTGGTACTAGAAATGGAATCCCATTTTTTCAGGGCTATATTATTCACAATGGACCGATCTACTTACTAGCCATCATACAGTTGAGATATCTTCTGTACCAAGTGTATTTTGCACCACCCAGACTAACCTCAGTTAGATCATTATGATCAACACAACCGTTGAATTCCCTAAGATAAATATATGTGTGAATGGGTCCCATTTATTCACTAGAATAGATAATCGTTTTAAAATCGCCAATAATGAACAAAGGGGAAAAAATTCCCCTAATGTTGTCAAGTTCTTGGCACAAACTCCTACAATCTTAATAACTTCTTTCAGAATAAAAAATAGAGCCAACCATCCTCTCATACTGACACTACAAAGAGAAAGAATCCACATGCTCATTGATGGACATGTTTTCAACATTACCAATGGAGGAATGAGAAAAAAACCCATAAGCTCTCAAACTGTCCAGTTGAACCATTTGTAGCAATCAAGTGAAATCAAAACATATTAAGTCTTGAAAACCCCAAATAAAAGGAGGATTTTGGTTCAGAGATACTTATTAACATTATCTTGTTAATATGAATATGCCTATGAAAAAACATTAATAGTAGAGGAATTAGTGAGACCCTCAAAATTGCAATAGAGAACATAAATTTTGAATCTAATTTATAATATAAATTTCCTTTCTTATTTTTCTTCTTGGCCTTATTCTTTCCTGATGAATTTTAAGAGCTATTATAATTCTTGGAAATGATTCTAGTTTTCATTATATGAGCCGATCTCCCAGTAAAATCCATTGTAGGTTAAGGATTTATTCCATATATGGAGGATACGTTCACCTCCAAAGAGTATGGGGGTACTTTTTTCCACCAATTCTTCATCCACCTCAACCATGTCACACAATATTTTCATAGTGGGGAATGAAGAATTTTGCAAATTAACAACTCCTGGTTAACCCATCTCATTCCCATCCCTTGGAGCACTAAAATCTAAAGGAGAAACATAGCTGTTAGGAACAACTTTTCCATATCCTTTGTACTCATCCTCTACAAAGGTAAGAGCCAAAGCAATAGTTATAGATACCAGATTAACAACTTGGCGATTAATGTCTGAATCATTAGCATCAACATTATTTTGAGGAGGAATGGGTGAGACATTCCAAACCTACTCCTCGTTCTGTTTACATATATAATGATCCTTACCAGAATGTTCTCACTTTTATGTAGGGACCGTGGCCTTATATTTTCTGCTAGCCTCTATCCATGGGTTAGCTTTTTCAATAGTGGAGGCCTTCCATAACCACTACTTCTTCTTAATATTACTACAATTCAAGACATCATGTCCAACTATTTTTTCAATAATCACAAAAAAGGTGTCTTCTGTTCATATTCAATTTTGATGTCAAACTTCTTATCATTATCAGTCAAATTAACCATCTCAGGAAGATTTGAGTTCATGTTAGCTTCCACCAGAGCACGCGCATAAAATCCAACCTCTCCATCAATTTAGTTATATTAATGAGTGGAAATTGAGTTATGGAATACCATAACATAAACTTTCTTTTTTATTGAACGTGCATTAACCCCATTTATAATGGTTTTAAAAATGTTTTAAGCTTATTTTATAACACAATTAATATGTTTTATATCATATATATTCCTTTGATAATATATTTTACTTAATCATTAGTAAACTATAATTATTTTTATCTTTTTGAGGGATAACATGTTTTATATTTTGAGTAGTTTGTGTACTATTATTTATTCTTATTAATAATTATATTATGATTTAATAATATAGAATATGAAAACCATACGTAAATATCATACATATTCTATATATATATATATATCTAGATATATCAATAATATATGGTGATTCGAAATGAAATGCACCATTCATAGAAATAATCAGTTATACGTACACGTGAAAGTTCTTTCCATTTTATAATTGTATTGATAGAAATATAATTAAATGAAACATATATATATTATTAATAATGTATAATTATTAGGTCATATATATAACATATTTTTCTTACAAACATACTTAATAAATTTCATGTAAAAAATGAATGAATCATATTTCATCATGAGGTGGTAGTCCTCTGTACACATGAACGACGTCATTGTTTTCCCAAAAAAATAGAATGTATGAAGATATGTTTAATATATTAATAAACACATCACAAAAAATAACTATATTACATATAAACTATTAAAAATCATTATTCCATACCATGATATATGGTAATCGAAAATTAAATGACATCGGTTCGCAAGGCGGTTGTTCGTCATACAAACGAACAACTATCTAACAACTCATTCGATTGATGATTGTGGAAATTTATGTAATATCCTTTACATTAAAATATTAAAATATATTTTACATAATTATATTATTATGTAATCAATGTATAATAATTATTTTAGTGGGTGGAGATAAAAATAAAATAAAAATGATTTTAAAAGAATATTACCTCTCCTTTGGGTATCCTCTGTAGGTTATCACTAATGACTTACTAAGTAGGATTTACACCAAAGATAATTCATATAAGATGATATTTTAGAAATTGTTGAGTTAATAGGTATGGTTTTGGAATAAATAAATTCCATGGGTGGTGTGAATAAGTGACAAGAATAAGTACCCTTTTATAGTGAAGGAGGAGTGGAATTCTTGTAAATACCAAAAAAAACTATTTACTACTCTCCCTTACTGAAGGTGAATTCATAAATGTAAAAACACATCCTAAGATTGGATATGGCTTCAATGTGGACATACAATGTGTTTTTAAAATTTTTTTGGTCATTTTCACACCATATCTTTTAATAATGACAACTAAGTAAACTCATTTTTACCTTAATCGTTGAGATTAACATTAAATATTTTCAAAAATATCATTGGTCAAAACTTATGTTTAACATATTATAATTTATAAATTAATACTATTAAAAATAATTAATACATTTTTCTAAATATAACTGAGGGATGCGGAAGGATTTAAATTTAAACTTATCTTGCTTGAGTGACGATAATGATGAATTTTAAAGATAAAATATTCAATTGGTTGAATTTTTTTATATCAAAATTCAATATAAAATTTTTTAAAAGGTATAAATTGTATTAATATTAGAATAATTTAACTAATTTATCATTAAAACTTATTTTAAATGTAATTTAACTCTAGAACTGTTTTAAAAGTAAAGGTAGTTTTCAATTAAAATCCAGAATTTTTAAATATTTATAAAAAAAGCATCATTGAAAAATACCAAAAATTATTCCTAATATATTATTGAACATTATATTTTAAAAATTAATTTTATTTTTTCAAATAAAATTTAATAAATTGTAAGGATTTATTTTCAAAAGTAGTGATCCATTAAAATGATGGAAAATTACTTTTGAATGAATATCGCTTTTTATGTTTAAAATTGGATTATTTATTATCGTATTTATATCAAGTCCACTGAATTAATATTAAAAAAATATTGAATATATAATATTTAAATTTCATTAAGATAATCCATTATTTAATTTTTAACTGATGGAACTCCTTTAGTCCATAAAAAAGTTTCATTATAAATAAATTCTATTATATTCCATTGGTTTTTTGTATTAATTTATAACTAATTATTAAAAAATGATTTCAAACTTATATTTTCATAATTTAATTAATCCTATACATATTAAGGAATTTATTTTCTAGGAGAGAAATTTCATCTAAAATAATAATTATAATAGTATTCAGTAAAACTTAGTTTTGTGTGTAATGAAATAAAAGTCAACATTCTCTTTTGAGAAAGATCATTTGTTATTACATCAAATGAAATAAAAATATACTATTTTAATTAATATTATATGTTAGAGTGAATGGTTTTATGTAAATAAATTAAATTATATATGTATATCGTAAATTTTCATAATTTTATAGTACATTCTACGATTTATGTCTCACCTCACAAATTTGGTTCACTAAAATGTCATTATTCTAGAACTTTGTGGAGTTAAATTATCCCTTCTATAAAAAAATAATTGACTCACAATTTAAACTAGATATTGGAAACCAATAGTAAATATTATAAAAATATTTTTTCAAAAAACCTTTATCTTTAAAGAGACAATGAAACACCCTAAGAATTCATAGTATGTTATTTCTTCAATGTAAGTCAATAACATGCGCTACACACATCACCGAGTTCGAGCCCACAACGATTTACAAAACATTCTGTAAAAAGAATTTTTGAATTTTATTATCTGAATTTTGAATTTTATATATTCCATATAAATTTTAACATACAAATTATGTGTTTCATAGACATAATATAAGAAGAAATTCATTTATTTATATAAAGGAGGTTTTTTTTCAGAAAATGAAATTTTACAGCCTTTTAATGGGGAACCCCTTTTTAAATCCAATATTTTGAGGTTTTATATATTAAATTTGACAAAATAAACATCTTCAGTATAATTGAGACATAAAATGTTTTTTCTGATATATTTTTGGTGTTTTTATGATAACTTTCATATTTGGGTGAATAGTGAAAAATAATAAATTTTAATTGAAAAAAAACATTTTTAATAAAAAAAACTTATAGAGTTAAATTATACATTTGAATTGTTTTGAAGTATAATTATATTATATTTTTATCATTTATTAAAATTTAGGTCATTATAAGTAAGTTCACATTAAAATTTGATATAAACACATGCCAATATTTTGATTGTTTTACTTTTAAAAAACCCATTTTTGGTTTTCACAATGGGAATTAATTTAAATTTAATAAATTAAACTTCTATGTTTTGAATTTGGTAAAATGGACTTCATTTTTTATTTCAAAATTTTAAAATTACATTAGGGTGAATTTTTTGGTATTTTTCTGATAACTTTCAATTTATGATGAATAGGAAAAATATTGCGTTATTATTTAAACGTGAATTTTTATTTAAATAATTACTTATTTTATTTAAATTTATTTAAAGTAAAAATAGTTACATAATACCTACATAAGTTCAAGTTAATTTATATTATTCTTTTTTTAATTAAATTAGATGTATAAAATTATATTGAACTTTTTAATGTTTCTCTACCCACCTTCTAGAAGCATTTGAAAATTTTCATAAAGCATAATTTTACCACTTCTATAAGTTGAATTTCAAAAATCTGAGAGACATTGTTGAAATCATTAAGTAAAATTTGTATCAATAATATGAAAATAATTTTTGGTTAATAGTATCTTTTGGCTTTTATTTACCACTATTAAAAGTAGATAAGGTAGTTAAAGGTAAAATCATATTATAATTACCATAACATATATCCTAATTCTATTGGATAAGTTTAATTCAACCAAAAACAACCTTATGAATACAATATTATCCTTTAGGATCACTTATATTATATTAGGACATTTATTATTATTTTATTTAAAGAAGAGTTAAAAGTCTTAAATTCAATGTTTATTAAACAAACCATTTTCAATATTTTGTTATACATAATATAAATTAAATATAAATATTAGTTAGAGAGATAAAAATATTTCCCAAATAATGGTATTTTATTTATAATTTTTATAGATTAAATAATTAAATTTATTTATGACATAGTGATGATGCATTAATTACCTTCTAAATGAAATATTAAAATAGTTTATATTATAAATATTAAAATAAATATAATTTAAAATTTTTGATGCCAAACACTAATTTTCAAGGTTAATATGACATTTTGGGGTTTATTATATAAATTATTTTCTAAGTTATAAGGTTGTTATGACTTTCTCAAAAACAAAATACCAAATAGTGTCAAAATTGACAAAAATTAATTTCCAAAACAAATACTATATTATTGGTTGATATAATATTGTTAAAAATATAAGGATGGGCCAAAGGGCTTATATAATATTATATATGTAATTATTGAACCACATTATGTTATATTGGAAGTTTATAGTAAGTTTATTTACCATATAGTCTAATAATATTAGAATACATTGTAAATGTTAAACTATTTAAAAAGAGTTAAATCTAAAAGATAATAATAAAACGGTAACTAAAACATGTCTAAAACCTATAGTTTTATAGGAAAAAGACTCATAACCACCTAATTATCTAATTAAATTCATTGGGAGCCATTATAACCAGAATATGATTTTGTAATAAATAAATATTTTAAACATCTCCTAAAGTGACCCCCACCCCTCTTATAAAAGGGAACGTACTCTTCTCTCAAAATAACACCTCCATCATCATTTGGATCGGGCAAAAACTACCCAAATATCCTCAAAACATCCCTCACATCAACCTAGATTCCTTACATTGATGATAAAGCCAACCTATGGAGCCCATTTGATCAACTCAAAACGAAACACCCGAAAAAGAAGTAATGATTTCACCACCATCTTTCAAGTTATTTTCTTCTTCCATTTCATCTTTCTTTGTTGGTTCCATGACAAAATAATAACTCTAGTACCTATTACATAATTTTATGTCATTATTAATATGATACAACCATATTCGTTATTATATATATACTATAAATGAAAAATTCACCATATATGTGTACGTATGGCTTACAGTCTCCACGTTGTGGTGTAGTTTTTTATTAAAACAGTTCATTATTTGGATGGGAATAATAATGAGTATAAATGATTTAAAAAATAAATATAACATGTTAATTATTATTTATAAAATAAATACCATCGAATTAACTATGTTTTCACCATCATTATAATGATATTATCGCTCGTGCATACGTACATTTTACTATCACCATGAACGAGATGAGATTCATTCCCCATCGTAATCATTCAAGAATGATATTAATTTTATGATTAAATATATTGTTTAATAAATTAATATCATTCTGGATATGAATCAAGTAAATCATATGCATAACAAACATGGAATACGTAACCAAGAATATAATGGAAAACGAATCAGTTAACACCAGAAACGATGATACTAATAAAATATTATTAATAATGAAATATTAGAAGATCATATATGATATAATATTTATTTATGTTGTTCTTGTATAATTTAATAATTATTATTTAACTATTTTACATGAGGTTAACATACCCTCGACCATGGAAATGTACATGGTATGGGTTAATTCTATAATCTCTTTACTTATCTGAGGTTATTAATACGTAAGTTTTTACTAGGACCTCTTTATCATCCACATCCATGTTTTCCTAACCATGTAATTAATAACATTTTTTCTATTCACTAGACTATGGGATAAAGTCATTTATTCCATTATTTGACAATATATTTTTTAAATGGAATCATTCCATCATTTTCCAATCAAGGTACTTTATGACCATTTGGACAAAATTAATGTAAAAATGCATTTTTAACTTATATGGTGGGTGCAACTATTTTCCTCCGTTATAACATCGTCGAATATTCTTATACAAGCTTATAATAATTATTTCAAAATAAATTTTTTCTTTTATAATTATGTGACTTTTAAATGGTTTTAAAAGGGGAATAAGTATTTCTTAAAAATAATTTTCATTTCATCTATGTCAACATCCTTTGATGTATTTTAAAAAAATTTGAATATGATTTATTATGATAAAAATATTCTATATTTTATTGAATACTTTGTGATATGATAGACTATGTATGAGTTATTTTTTTACAATTCATGGTTTATGGATAAAGTACTGACATTTTGTATCCTAGTTTAAATATGAATCGTTGTGTTTTGTTTAAATCCTTTCATATGTGGAATGTATTGGACATAGTATGTGACGGTGGGATCCCACTATAGCTCATAGTTGCATCGGTAGGTCTCATGAGACATACTAGTGTCTTGGCACAAGGTCTTGATAGAATCATATTTTTAGTCTTGGCATGAGACCTTGACTATGTGGTTATGATGTTAGGTATTATGCAATCCATCATTATGAAATTGGATATCGATATTAATGTAATTATTCGACTACTAGAATATCCATGTGAACAAGTAAATGACATTATTTGATTTTTCTTTGTCGTATTATGATGAATTTTATGTCTATGTTTAAAAGTCTTGTGTTTTATTCTAATACATTGCCATAAATATTAAAGCTTATTTTTGAAAGTTTCTTCTATATTGTTATCCTTAATATTCCTCTGAGCTCACCCATTTATTATGTTCTATTTTCCCAGGATTCCAAAAAGTGTATTAGAATTTATAAGTAGGGTTAATCTAAGGGATTAATGGCATTCACAAATTATCATTTATGTTTTGTTTTATTTTCTAAAGTGTAATTTAACTTTCATGTATGTAATCTATTTTCCAAGACTACTAAAATGATCGGTCTTTTGGAACATGATTCCTTGTAATCATGCCAATGTATTGAAATAATTTACTGACTCTGGGATTCTGGGGTCAGGTCTTTACAGTTGGTATTAGAGGATGTTTCGAAACAACATTGAAAATAGGGTTAGATAAACTCTGATTAGAGAACATTTCCCTAAGATAGGCTTTAAGGATTAAAATAGAAGAAAATCCTATAAATTTGATAGTGTATAGATTTTTTGTGTTTTACATGAAATGCATCCCTGTTATGATATGATCAGGTGGAGGCAACTCTGTCACAAATGTACCTAGGATTGAAGACTCTAACAAGGAGTTTTGGACTTGAACCGTGGTATCCAGGTACATGACAACGGGCCTTACTGCACTTTTTCCTATGAAACTCCTGGGGGATATGGTCAGGATAATTAAAATTTTAATTACAAGACATTATGAAGGATTTAAGAGTAAATACTTCCTCAAAAAACATTTTATGATTATAGATTATATGAATAATATTTTCAATTTACATTCGGTGTTTTTCATGTTTGGAATTATTCATTTCAATTCATAAACTAACATAATGTATTCCATTGTTTATAATTGGATCCTAGAAGAATTAATGTTAATTCCAGCAATACACATGATCGAAAGATTAAGAATAATCATATCATTCAGGGTATTAATAAAACATTTAATAAGAAAATAGTCACCCCTATATTCTCATCATATGAAGAAATAGTATCATGTGTTAATAAGATATATAAAGAATTTACTGAGTCATATGTCTTGAAGGGAAGCAAGAGAAGAAAATGTTGGAAGAGAGACATCTGGATAAAGGGAAGAGAGGAAAGAAGGAATTTAACATATGTGATAAATGTAGAAAGAATCACCTTGGAAAATGATTTAAGGGAATGTGAGTTTGTTATAAGTGTGGAGAAAAAGGAAACCATGTACGTGATTTCAAGGGTAAGAAAAATGTTTCAAATGTACAATAATTCAACTTCAAGAAGTTGGGACTCTACTCAAATCAATTTCAAAATCATTAGAGTATACCCCAAATGCTGCTATTTGATAATAATCAAGTTATGATACTACTAAAGATGAGTAGGAATGATTACTGTTCTTATGTTGTTATTAATGTATTGTATCATTTGAGTATTGTATTAATGATGTACATGTTATATGAATTATAGAGTATACAAGGATTGTGCTGCAGTACTATTTCATTAAGTACTTGAGATTGTGTGGAACTAGGAAAAGTGACTGAATAAGAGGTTAATTTTTTTAGAAAATATATGGTTGAGATAAATATATACCATAATATGGTTCTGATACTATGGTAGTGACTTTGGAATAATATAGTATTGATTTGCGTAAATTATATTGGATACTCTAGACTTATTTGAAACTGATTAATGACTTTTATATTCCATAATTGTTTGACTTTAAATCATTTTTGGATAGAAGGAGTATATCCAGTATTCTATAACGAATAAGGGAGCATGAATGTAATAAATAATGTTTTTTTGGTAAATTAGGGTGTTATAGTATTTTAAATGAATACATGATGAATCTATTCACATGTTATTGCCTAGAAAAAAATATTCATTGTGATTACCTTCCTTGTAAATATGGGACTGTGAGTTTGGACAGATGTATTTTCGTAAATTCTAAAGGTTGGAATGAATTAATTTTGACTTTGGATACTATTGTTAATGTTAAATCATATCTTGAGATTATTTTTGGATTGTCATAAAAATGACAACCCGGAGTTCGGGTGACAACCCATCGCGTCCGGCAAGGCCGTGAGACTTAAACCCACAACTGAAGGGTGACAAGGGTGGATTACCTACCACTGTTATATGTGATGTCCTTTTTGGTATAATGTAGTTTTTTTAAATAGTCTTAGAAATGAATTATAAATTCATTATTTTTGGAACCCTATACGATTAAGATAAATAAAATATTTTGGAATTCTATTATCTTTTTGGAGTGAATGATAAGTTTTCGGTAGGAATTAGTTGAAGTATGAAACTCTACTTGTCAATTATATATATTTTTCCTCTAATTATATGAATAAATTAATTCTTAAACATTAGTGAAGGTATATTCAACCAAAAAAATTTTATCCTAATACCTTCTGTTTTTTGAATATACGATATTTTAAATCATAATAGATTGATTGCTTTAAAGACCTCAATTTTACACATGTTTGTGATTGATGATTTCAATCAGTCCCTATAAATATTTACATTTTTCTTCCAATTATGTGTCTCTAATTTTTCCAATGTTATCCTAATTGATATCATAATTTGGTGGTGACTTTTTCATTTCTCTTTCCCAGTTATTAAGACTAAATTTTATTAACCCAATTTCTCATGTGGGTTTTACACATAGGTATTTTTCTAATTTTATCCATTTATTTTTGAATAAAAATTTCAAATTGTGAGGATTCAATTTATTAAAGTAGGGGAGAATGTTACACCCCATGATTTCATAGTATGTTATTTCTTTAAAATAATTCAATGACTTGCGCTACATGCCACACCGAGTTCGAGCACACCACGACTTACCAAACTAATTGTTCAAAAGTGGTTATGAATATTATTATATTCATTTTGAATTTTATATATTCCATATAAATTTTAACATCCTTTTTTTATGTTTCTTATACATAATATAAGAACAAATTAATTTTTTTAGATAAAGGAAGTATTTTTCAGAAAATGCAATTTTACCGCCTTTTAATGGAGAACCATTTCAAATATAAAATTTGACACATTTATATATTAAATTTGACAAAATAAACTTCTTCTTTAAAATAGGGACATACAAAATTAGTTTTGATAAATTTTGGGTGTTTTCGGATAACTTTCATACTTGGGTGAATTGTGAAAGAAACTAAATATTGATTAAAAACAACATTTTTAATCATAATAATTTTTTCTGTTAAATTAAAAATTTCAATGGTATGGAAGTATAATTAGATTATATTTTTTCATTTAATACAATTTAGGTCATTATAATTAATTTCACATTTACATTTGACATATACACATGTCAATATTTGGATAGTTTTTACTTTTTAAAAAACACGTTTTTTGGTTTTGACTAGAGGAATTAATTTTAAATTAATAAATGAAACTTATATGTTCTAAATTTCATAAATATAATTTATTTTTTAATTCAGAATATCCATATTATCTTACGGTGAGTTTTTGGTTTTTTTTTTTGAAAACATTCAATTTTTATTGAATAGGGAAAACAATACGTTATTATTTAAAACCAACTTTTTTTTAATTTTATTATTCATTTTATTTAAATATTTTTAAGTCAATATAGATATATAATACCTATATAAGTTTAATTTAATTCATTGAAGTCATTTTATAGTAAAATTAGATGTATACAAGTTTATTGAAAATTTTAACGTTTTTTACCCTCCTAGGAGCATTTGGAAATTTTCATAAAACAAAATTTTACCTCTTCTGTGAGTTGAATTAATAAAATACAATTAACACAATTTAAATCATTAAGTAAAATTTTGATCAATAATATGAAAATAATTTTTGGTGAATATAAACTTTTGACTTTTAGATACCACAGTTAAAAGTAAATAGGGTAATTAAAGGTAAAAATGATATTATAATTACCCTAACACATGTACTAATTATATTGGAAAAGTTTAATTAGACCACAAAAAACCTTATAAAAAATGATCCTTTATGTCCTCTTGGATTATATTAGGACATTTAGTATTATTATTATTTAAGAAGAGTTTAAAGTGTTAAATTTGAAGATTATTAAATTGAGCATTTTTAATATAGGTTTATACATTAGATAAATTAGACTATAAATATTAATTAGAATGATATAAAGTTTTCCTACATAATGGTATTTTATATATAATTTTTAGATATTATATAATTAAATTTATTTATGACACAATAATGATGCATTAATTACCTTCTTAATTAAATATTAAAATAGATTATATTATAAATAGTAAAATAAATAGATTTTCAAGGTCTTAATGTCATACAAAAATTTTATAGGTTAATATGACATGTTAATGTTTATTGGATAAAAAATTCAATGTTATAAGTTTGATATGAGATTCAAAAAAAACCAATTATCAAATAGTGTCAAAATTGACATAAATTAATTTTAAAAAAACTATATTATAGATATTCATAAAAAAATATGGTTCAGAAAAAGGGATTAAATAATATTATATATGTCATTAATTAACCACTTGAGGTTCTATTTGAAGTTTATAGTATGTTTATTAACCATATAGTGTAATAATACAAGAGGACACGGTAAAAGTTAAACTGTTTAACTAAGAGTTAAATCTAAAAGACAAGGTTATAATGATATCCTAAACATTTCTAAAACCTAATGGATGAGAGGATTTCGACCCATTACCACCTAAGTCTTGAAATAAAATCATTTAGAGAAATTATAAACATAATATTATTGGATAATAAATTAATATTTTAATCTTATCCTAAAGTGGCCCTCACCCCTCTTATAAAAGGGCACATCCCCTTCTCTCAAAATCACACCTCCAACGCCATTTGGCTCGGCTGACCCATACCCATAAATCCTCTCAAATTCTATCACACCATCCTTGATTACTTACATTGATATGAAATTCAACCTATATAGCCCTTTTGATCAACTCAAAAGGAATCACCCGTAGAAGAGATAATAATAATTTCACCACCATCATTCAAGTTATTTTATTCTTCCACTTCCTCATTATTTGTTAAGTCCATTACAAAATAATAACTCTAGTACATCCTGCATATTTTGTTGTTATTATAAATATTTTAAGACCATATTCATTATTCAATCCATCCTATAAATGACAATGTCACCATACATGCATACGTACAACTTACCGTCTCCATGTTGTGGTGTAGTTAATTATTCAAACATGTCATTATTTGGATTGGTATAATAATGAGAATATCTAATGTAAATAATATATATAATATGTTAATTATTCTTCATGTATGATATAATATCCAATTATATACGATTTCACCATCAATATATTGATATTGTCGCTCATGTGTACGTATGGATTATCGTATCCATGAACATAATGGGATTTATTCCCCATCGTAATCTTTCAAGAATAATTTTATTTTTATGATTGAAAATAATATTTAATAACTTAATATCATTCTGTATATGAGTCAAATACGTCCTATTCATAAAAATATTGTATGGTGTAACAAAGAATATAATGGAAAACAAATCAGTTAACACCCTAAACAATAACACTACTAAAATATTATTAAGAAAGAAATATTATAAGATCAGATGTGATATCATATTTATGTATGTGGTTATTTTAAAATTTAATAACAGTGATTTAACTATTATACAGAAGGTTAGCATACCCTCGACCAAGGAAAAGAACTAGGTAAGGGTTAATTCTTCAATCTATTTACATATCTGAGGTTGTTAATACGTAAATATCTACTAGGACTTATTTATCATCCACATCCGTATTTTCTAAAAAATATAATTCAAAACATTTTTACTATTTACTGAACTATGGGTTAAATTTATTTATACTGTTATTTTTCCATATATGTTTTTTACGGAATCATTTTTTTGTTTTCCAAATAAGATACTTTATGACATTTTTGTAAAAATGAAGGTAAGAGTGCCTTTTTTAATTCATATGGAAGATGTGGCTATTTTCCAGCATTATACCATTGTCGAAGCTTCCCATATATGCTTATAAAACTACTTTCAAAATAAATCTTTACTTTTAAAATTATGTGACTTTTAAATGGTTTCAAAATAGAAAGAGGTATTTTTTTCAAATGGTTTTCATTTCGTCTATGTCTACATCCTTTGATGGATTTAAAAATTATTTGAAGTTTATTTATTATGATAAAACTCTTCCATATTTTATTGAAGGTTTTGTGATATGTTTGACTCTGGATGTGTTATTTTGGTACCATAATGGTTAATGGATAAAATATTTACATTTCTTATGCTAGTTTTAGTACGAATGTTTATGTTATGTTTAAACATTTTCATATGAAGAATGTATTGGACATTGTATGTGACGGGTGAAGCACGTTATGGCTCCTCGATGCATCGGAAGGTCAAACGAGACAATCTAGTGTCTTGGTCCAATGCCTTGACAAAATCATATTTTTAGTCTTGGCATGAGTCTTTGACTATGTTGTTATCATGTTTGGCATTATGAATTCCATCACTATGAAATTGGTTATTGATATTACATGTGATTATTAAACTAGTAGAATATCCATGTGAATATGTAAATGGGATTATATAATTTATCTATTCCATATAATTATGGAGTTTATTTTTAAAATTCATGTGTTTTAGTGTTATACATTTCCTTAAATGTTTATGCTTATTTCAGAAAGTTTCCTCTGTATTGCAATCCTTATGGAAAATCTGATCTCTCCCTTTTCATATGTTTTATTTTCCTAGGATTCCAAGAAGTATATTTTGATTGATAAGAAGGGTTAAACTAGGGGATTAATGGTCTTTTCAAAAGATCGTGTATGTTGTGTTTTATTTTCTAATGTGTAATGTAATGTTCATCTATGTAATCTATTTTCCAAGACTATTAAACTGGTCGATCTTTCTGGAATTGAATACATATAATCATGTCAATGTATTAAAATAATGCACGGACTCTGGACTTCTATGTTCAAGGTGTTACGGTCAATAAAATATACTTTTAATAATAGAGAACATGAATTATAAAAGTCATCTGCAATAATCACGTAACATGGTTACTAGATAAAACATCATTTGTGAGAAATTAAAACATGGACATGGGAGTGAAAAATAACACACAAAATATGAGGGAAAGTGATAGGGAACATTTTTAAGAGAATGATAATCAACAGGAATCCATAAAATAGATGTGTGAAAAAGGACATTGATATGAAAATAGATGATGATTATATGACAACATATTTGTTTCAAAACACACTTTACAGGAGTTGAGGAATTATTTAACTCTCAAGAAATAAAATGTAATATAATTAACTAATTTTTTTATATTTAACAACTAAAATCATATCATTTGATTATGCAACAAACTATTTTCACTTTTTCTCTTAGAACATGTTTCATCTTATAGTGAAGAAATACATTAATCTATAAAACATTATATAAAGATAAAATTATAAATTTTAGTAAATAGTTTACCTAATGTTTTATCAAAAATTTCAAAATCCAAAAATTTATAAGGTTTATTAACTTTCTAAATAAATATATCATTTGTAAAGACCCAGAATTCCAATAGAATTTTTTTTAATACATGGGAATTTCACGAGTTCATGAAAATTTACGGTGCATGATTCCGAGGCCCGGTGTGCCCGGAATCAATTTCTGAAATTTTGTTTGGATACGTTTAGTAAACGTAGGAGCGGGTTTTTATAACTTTTGAACCAGTGCTCAGAATTGAAATATGAGGGAACCATTGAACTTGCAGCACCGATGTTCTCTTAAGAAGGCTTTCACATCGACGATATTGAGTCGAGAATAGAAGTCCGTTTTTGAGTTTTCGTGGAAAGTAATAAAATAAAGTGAGTTTTCACCTTATTTTATGAGATCCACCATGTGGGATTTTGGTGGTTAAAACCTCCTCATGGGGGTTTGAGGTGGGACCACCGCACCTTAATCTCCCATGAGAGGTTATGGTGGTGGGGCCTACTAGAACATAACCTCCTGCGAGAGGTTATGGCATGGGGACCACAAGGGCCTCAACCCCCCTATTGATGGAGGAGAGTAAAACCTCTCAACTCTCCCTCATTAATGAGGTAGAGGCTATTCACCTCTGATAATTAATTATTTGTGCCAACTCTCATAGATTAATTTAGGGGATCCATGTAATTAATTCTCCATTTTTGAATTTTGTGCCAACACCAAAAATAATATATCTATTATTATTTTTGGGTTGGCATTGTTAATTGTGGTGGAAACCATGGGTGTTTTGAGGAGAGGATTATTGGGAGAAGACCCCAACCAAGAACTCTCACCAATGAAGATCGAAGAACACCAACGGTCCCGTTCGATCTTCTTCCCCAGACACCTACCCATGTGGAACCACTTCCACAACAGTCGTGCGAATTCGGGAGTGGAGGAATGTGGTGGATGCGACGAACGAAAACTTCATCTTCTTCTCGTGACTTCACCATCGAATACTGACGATTAAAGGTAGGGGAAATTATTTGAGTTTGTTTTATTTTCAGAATGATGTGGGGTTAATTGATTGATCTTTCTTCCCTTTTCTATTCTTGAGTAATTCTTTGAAAACTCAAGAATATTTGAACCGCTTGGTACCACCCTAAATGTGGAGGGTGCAGCCCAAACAAACATGGGCCGAACCCTCTAGCGTTCATTTGTGATGATCTTCGGCCTCGCGAAGCGTTGATGAAGGTGACTAAGGCATCATGAAAAGGCCACATATCCCGCGGCCTCCAAAAATCATGCCACCCCCACGGTGTTTTGGTGCCCTGGCTGAATCGGCTTCGCTGGCTGAGCCACCTCGGCCTGCACCACCGATGGCGTACCACACGCCCCGGTCGAACCCTCTAGGCCTATGTCATCCTAAGCCGTTCCAACCCACGCTGGCCCAAGCTGCGCCCAACCGCGCTGTTTCGGGCCACGCCGACTCGCGCCGGCCCGACCTCTTGGCCTGCCCGGCCCGCCCGACTGCCGGCACGCCTGGCCGTGCCCCGCCAGCTAGCCAGCGGCCTCCCGTGCACCCTGCCCTGCCAAACCGTGGCCTCCCGCACACCCCACCGGCCTGCCCGACCACCCCGCCAGCCTACCCGGGCTGCACCCTAGCTCCCTTCTGAACCGGTTGAGCCTCACTGGCCTCCTAAGCCTACATGATGCATTGTTGGCTGAACTAGCTCGGCCTTCCGGGCAGAGTTTCACGAGCCGCACCCCTCGCAGCTTTGGCTGAACTGGCCCCGGCCTCTGGGTCGAGCCGCCTATGTCGCGACCTTCGGGCCGAGCCGCCTACGCTACGACGTCCATGTCGAACCGTACCTGTAGTCTAATGGGATAGGCCTAGCGGACCGGGCTGAACCTAGTAGGCTGACCGAGTCAAACCAGACCGGGTCGTCCCAGATGAGGTCGGGTCGAGTCGGTCCGACCGGGTCGGACCGGACACGGGCCCACTACCGACCATTTATTTCTTTGGTCATATCTTTGGCACCAGACGTCTGTTTGACGAACCGACAGTGGCGCTGGTATTCTTGGAACGTGATGGTCCAATTGAGACTATCCCACTAGATTTTGGGGTATATTTAAGATACAATCAGGTTGGATCATACATGAATCAAACTGGGCCTCCAAGACTAAAAGGCTAATAACTCACAGACTGGGCGTCTGATCGACGCACCATCTATTGTGTTGAGACCCCTATGACAAGGTGGACCTCTGAGATAATTTTTCATGGGATGTTGTGTTAGTTTAAGTATCAAATCTTGTCTTGAGGAGTAGACCATTCTATAATCAAGCATCATTTGTGGAAACCATGTGGTTGGCTGTGCTCTGACGACTATACCTGGATCATGTGTGCATCCGACAGCTCTGAATACTATTCTTGGATCCTATGTGGCTCCGAAAGTTTTGACTTCTATTATTGGATCCTGTGTGGGTTTGACAGAAGAGATGGTCCTAGATCCTGTGTGGGTATGACTACTCTGACTACTGTTTTTGGATCCTGTGTGGGTCTGACAGTTCTGACATCTATTCCTGGATCCTATGTGGGTTCGACAGAATAGCTGGTCCTGGATCCTCTGTGGGTCAGACAGCTCCAACTACTTTTCCTAGATCCTATGTGGGTCTGACAGTTCTAACTGCTCATCCTGTATCCTGTGTGGGTCCGACAGCTTAGATGATTTAGCAGCTATATTTTATCATCTTTATCTCTCTAAATAAGTTGTATACATGTGTGAGCTGAGTCAGTAAAT
This sequence comes from Viscum album, assembly GCA_963277665.1. Taxonomy (NCBI): domain Eukaryota; kingdom Viridiplantae; phylum Streptophyta; class Magnoliopsida; order Santalales; family Viscaceae; genus Viscum; species Viscum album. The sequence continues at coordinate 1,535,859,707 of OY728158.1, read as the reverse complement.
CTATTTTTTCATCATGTTTGAGATGGAATTCATGATAATGTAGTTATATCTATGGTAATATACCTAAGTAATGTCTATCCATTGATTTCATACTTTTTGGTTTATCCTTGTTGGATTTTTTGAGACCATGAGGGACTCGGAGTCCCTAATGAGTATCGTTATACTCACCCCTACACGGGCTATGCCCATACATCGTTGTATTGGTTGTAGATGATGGACAGCACTGACCGAGGCTGAGTGTACTGGGACTGGATGGAACCAAGAGGTATACCACACGGCGTGACGGTACACGAAGGATATGGAAGGACGTGGAGTTCTTTGGAGGCTATCTGTACCTACACTTCAAGTAGGATTTCCTGGTGGATGATCTAGGAGTTGTTTTCCCTTTTTCCAGTACTTGTACTTTAATTTTATTGTACATTATAGTTCGTCTTGTATTACCAGCCCCTTCTACATTCAGCACTCATTTGTTACACTGTTTACTTGGTGTTTTGTATCCATCTGTGTGCTCTGTTGTGTTTGTTTATAGTTTATAAAGGTAACACCTTCCCATTTTTAGGGAATTATGCCTTTAGTACTAATCGTCAGCCCATGGCCTATGTAAGGAGGGCTTAGGGTAGTCACAGTATGGGCCCGGGGGGACGGTCCATGACAAATTGGTATCAGAGGAGTCAGTTTTACTGCAGAACTTAGGACTCTGATATTTTACATGAAGAAATAGTGTTAAGGGTACGGATTGTGGTTTCAATTTAGGGATTCCAGTGTTGGTGCGGTGGCCAATGTATCTGTACACCAGGACCCTAACTTCGGATTTCCGACTTAGTGCACGAAAAAATGATTGTGTGTTTGTTTCAAGAGTTTTCTTTTTGATCACTTTGATTCAGTTCACCTGGTATAACTTATTGACCATGGGGAAAAATTTCCTTATCTGGATGCCACTGCATAGACAACCAGCTAGGGTTTCAAAGAGAGTACACGATTATGGCCCACTGAGCAACGAGGCTCTGGTGCAAGGCCCACTTACTATGTTGGCACCTTCGGGTGGTGATGAGTAGAACCACCACCCGTTGGGAAGCATATTCCACTTGTCTCACTAGCAGACGGTGAACGCCGACTAAGCGTGTTTCACGAGTTCTAGTGGAAGAGGCCTCTGAGGTTTCAAGGAGAGGCAGAATCCCAGGCAGAAGAGGACTGGATGGAGGCGATTACAAGAGTTTTCTTCCTAATTGAGATACTAGTAGAAAAGATGGTGATCCTAGCTACTAGTTTTTTCCATTGAGTGACCAAGAGGTTGGTCCACATAGTGATGAGGCTTCGGTACGTGGATCGTAGCCCAATATTGTACCTTTAGGTAGTGTGTCAGCAATAACACTGCCTGTTGGTCAGTAGTTATAACTGGCGGTACCGGTAGATGACACATGTAGGCTTAGTGCCTTACATGTGTTTCCGCATCAGATACCCCTCAGGTTCTGAGGTGATCCCTACTCACAGGTGGATAAGGACTAGCCTAAAGAGGTGGCTGAGAGTTCTCTAGATCTTGTACAGCTTCATAGGGATTTCATATTGGTATCTGAGTATTCATCAAGGCATAACGATCATTCCCAGTACTCAATGAATATGATACGATCAGTGATTTTTGGCTCATACTATTGAGCGATGTGTGTTTTAGGACATCTGATCCATCACCATTTCTCTAGATTCAAGAGAGAGACTTTGTGTTTGAATGTTATTTGGATGATTTGATACAGCCAGTGAATGTTAGCAGTGGGAAAGCATGAAACTGGTTCCAGTCTTAGAGACATGAGTGTGTAAAAGTTTTCAAGAATAGGAAGTGTTAAGGACATATGAATCTACAGGGCAGCAGACCTGGAAGAAGATCTAGGAGAGCAGCATGAGGTGGTGTACATTTCAACATGTTACAACCACCGACCTTTGTAGTCCCCTACAGCATCAGGGAGATATTGGGAAGGGGAAGATAGTTGATACATGAAGTCAAGGAGTGTGACTCAATGGCTCTATGAATGATTCGAGGTATGGTCTGTGTCTACTACAAGATGTCGTATCAATAGACATAGGTACCAGTCATTCATTCTTCCAAAAATATTTTCCCAAACCTAGAGTTTCCGGTTAAATCATTTACTTGACCCTCACATCTAGAGATACCTTTGGGAGGATACTTGATAATCACACTTACAGTGACGGTGTGATCTGACCCTTGAGGTGAGAGTTCTGGTTGGAACCTCTTGGTGGCAGCATTGAGACATTATGATGTTAGTTTGGGTATGGACTGGGAAACCATAGTTCAAACATAGATTGACTATATTAGGAAAAAAAATTGTGTTTTATCTACAACATTGGTATGAGGTTTTACTTAGTCATTGAAAAAGGAAACCCAAGCGGCACAGGTTAAACTCTTGTGTAGGAGGGTGCAGCTAATTACTTTTGAGTCGGCCAGCCTTTCCCCCATGGAAGTAAAAGTTTTGAGTTTTCAATTCCAAATAGGAGTGATAGAACATGGGGACATCTTTTCCAAAGATATTTCCAGGATTACCCCCCCCCCCCAAGTAGGATGGACTTCTACTTTGGATAGATACTATTGGAGGTTTGTTCCGGACTTCTCTGTAGTCGTAGCACCACTATCCGCCTTGACAAGGATAGAGAAACCCTTTATGTAGTCAGAGAGATGCCAGAAGACATTTCAAGATCTGAGGCAGAGGCTGACTAGTGCCCCCATCTTGAGGCATACAGAGGAAGACGTAGGGTACGTAGTCTACTGCGACGCATCAGGGACCAGACTCGGGTGTTTCCTGATGCATAATCAAGTATTGATCGCATATGGTTCTCGGAAGCGGAGACAGCATGAGAAGAACTATGCTACCCATGACCTGGAGTTAGCAGAAGTGGTCTTCGCCTTAAAGATGTTGTGGCACTATCTTATGGGATTACTTTTTACCATTTAATCGATTCACAATAGTCTCAGGTATATCTTATCTTAGAAGGAACTGAACCTAAGACAACGACGATGGCTTGAGTTCTTCCTGGACTATGACTTCGAGATAGTCTATACTCATTGTAAGGGGGACGTTATTGCAGATGAATTTAGAAAGAGGTCTGGTATACAGATTCTAGGTGATATATCATTTGTGGATAAGGATAGATCAGTCTTCCTTCAGTCTCTTACAGTTACTCCCCACTTTGTCAGTGAGTCAGGGAGGCACAATGTGGAGACACTGACTGCGAGACACGATGTGATCAGATATCCATAGGGTATGAACTTGATTGATTTTCTGAAGGTGGAGAGCACATAATCCTCTTATGAAGACGTACCATGGTACCAATGTCACTTCAAGAGGAAGTGTTGATGTAGTTTCACACATCCCCTCTAGTGGTACATCCAGAAGTGGTCAAGATGTATCAGGAAATTCGACGACAAAATTGGTGGCCAAGAATGAAGAAGGAAGTTGCAGAGTTTATCTATCAATGCCTCACTTGTCAGCAAGTGAAGGTAGAGCTTCATGTACCTGTAGGCTTGGTACAGCCTTTATAGGTTCCAGAGTGTATGTGGGATGGGATATCCATGGATTTTGTGACGGGGCTTCCATGTACATCCAAGAGTCATAATTCGATATGGGTGATCATCGACCGACTCTCCAAGTCATCCCACTTCCTACCAATCAGAAGCAAGTTTTAGTAGAGAGATTGGGACGCCTCTATGTGCATGAGATTGTGCGTTTACATGGTGTACCTTTGAGGATTTCTTCCGATCCAGATGCATGATTTACTTCCCAGCTATGGAAGGGGTTGTAGGAGGCTTCCGGGACATAGCTTCACTTGAGCACTGTCATCCATCCTCAGAAGGATGGTCAGACTAAGCAGACCATTCAGACCCTCGAGGACATACTATGTGCTTGTTTCATCGACTTCAGTCACAGCTGGGAGGATTACTTGCCTTTGGTGGAGTTGTCATACAACAGCAGCTATCACTCCACCATAGGGATGGCACCTTTTGTGGCATTATATGAGCAACCTTGCATATCACCCTTGTGTTGGACTGACCCAGGGGAGTCAGCACTGGTGGGACCAGAGACGGTATGGGCTACCATGGAGAAGGTGTAGATCATCCAGAAGCGGGTGAAGACTGCATAGAGTAGGAAGAAGTTGTATGCTGACAGGAGATGAAGGCCTTTGGAGTTCAAGGATATTGACCATGTATTTCTACGGGTCTCACCTTGATGAGGTTAATGGAGATCTAGACGAGGCGGCAAGTTATCTCTGAGATTCATTGGACCATTCCAGTTCATCATCAGGTTTGGCAAGGTGTAATACCTCTTAGATCTTCCACCTAAGTTGCATCAGGTGCACGATGTCTTCCACGTATCCCAACTAAGGAGATAGGTGAACGACCCTTATCACACCATCGACCATTGAGAGTTTGACATCGACTATGGGGTGACTTTATTGGAGGATCCAGTGGAGATTGAGGATCGAAAAAATCAGGTCCTACGTGGATGGTCGATACCTCTAGTGCATGTTTTTTGGAAGCACAAGAATCTCCATGAGAGCACATGGGAGCCGAAGGTTTATATGCGTGCTCAGAACACCCATATGTTCCCTTAGTTTGAGTTATATCTTATGGGGATGTAAAGCCCTGAGCTGGGTAGAATGTAATGACCTGAAATTTCTGTGGAATTTTTATTTGTTAAATACATGGGAATTTTACGTGTCTACAAAAAATTATGGCGCATGATTCTGTGACCCGGTGCGCCCGGAATCAATTTCTGAAGTTTTGTTCGGGTACGTTCAGTAAGCGTGCAAGTGGGTTTTTATAACTTATAAACTTGTGCTCGGAATTGAAATATGATGGCACCGATAAACTCATGGAGCTATTATTCACTTAATAATACTTTCACTACGATGGCAGTGAGTCGCGAATAGAAGTTAGTTTTTGGGTTTTTTTGGGAATTAATAAAATAATTTGAGTTTTCACTTTATATTATTAGAGCCTCCATGTGGGTGTTTGGTGGTTAAAACATCATCATGGGAGTTGGAGGTGGTACCAACACACCTTAACCTCCCATGAGACCATAACCTCCCAAAATAGGTTACTACGTGGGGACCACATGGGACTTAACCTCTCTATTGATGGAGGAGAGTAAAACCTCTCAACTCTCCCTCATTAATGAGGGAGAGCCTCTTCCCCTCCCCTAATTAATTCTTTGTGCCAACTCTCATGTATTAATTAAGGGGAGCCATGTAATTAATTCTCCATTTTTGAATTTTGTTCCAACACCTAAAATAATAGATCTATTATTATTTTCAGGTTGGCATTGTTCAATATGGTGGAAACCTTGGGTTTTTTGAGGAGAGGATTATTGGGAGAAGGCCCCAAAAAAGAACTCTCGCTAATGAAGAATGATGAACGTCGATGGTCCCCTTTGATATTCTTCCCCGAACACTTACCGATGTGGAACCACTTTCAAAACCATCATGCGAATTTGGGAGTGGAAGAGTGCGGAAAACGCAATGAACAACAACTCCATCTTCTTCCCAGAACTTCACCGTCGACGACCAACGATTAAAGGTATGGGAAATTATTTGAGTTTTTTTTGTTTTCGGGATGGTTTCTGGTGAATTGTTTGATCGTTTTTCCCTTTTCAATTCTTGAGTAATTCATTGAAAACGCATGAAAGTTTGAACCGCTTGATACCGCCCTAAACTCGGAGGGTGCGGGCCAAACCAACATAGCCTGACCCCTTCGCCATTCCTTTGTGATGATCTTCAGCATGGCGAAGCAGCGTTAAAGATGAAGAATTAAATAGGCAAATGTCGCGCTTCCCGCAGCCTCCAAAAACCACGTCGCCCCCACGGTGTTCTGGTGCCCCGGCCAAACCGGTTCCACTGGCCGAGCCACCCCGGCCCACACCGCCGCAGGCATCTCGCCTGCCCCAGTCGAACCTCGTCGGCCTGCGCCGGACCGCGCCAAATCGGGCCCTTCCAAACCGCGCCGGCCTGGCCTCTTGGTTTTCCCTGTCATCCCGGCCACCTCCCAGCCACCGGCATAGCCGTGGCCTCCCGAACGCCCTGCCCGGCCTGCCCGTGCCCCCGGTCGGCCTGCCCGCGGCCCGCCCATGCCCCGTCGGCCTGCCTGCGCTCCGCCGGCCTGCCCAAGCTGCCACATGGCTCCTGGACGAACAGGCTGAGCCACGCCGGCCACCAGTGTCGGCCCGCGGTGTTCCTCGTGGCATCGCTGGCCAAACCGGCTCAACCATCTGGGTCGAGTCACCTGATCCAAGCCCCTCGCAGTGTTGGCCGAACCGGCCCCGGCCTCTAGCCTGAGCCACCTACGTGGCGACCTCCGAGCCGATCAGCCTACGCGGTGACCTCTGGGCCGAAACGCCACTACAGTCTGCTGAGACAGGCCCAGCGGACCAAGTCGAACCTAGCGGGCTGACCAGGTCGGCCTAGACTGGGTTGGGTTAAGTCAATCCGACCGGGTCGGACCGAACCCGGGTCCACTACCGACCCTTTACTTTCTTTGGTCATATCTCTGGCACCGGACGTCCGTTTGACGTACCGTCAGCGGCACTAGAATTCTTGGAATGCGACAGTCCATTTGAGAAGACCCCACTATAGTTCAGGTTTTATTTGACAAACGGTCAGGTTGCATCGTACAAGAATCAAACAGGGCCCTCGGTACTAAAAGTCTAATAACTCACATACCGGGCGTCTGGTCGACGTGCCATTTGTTGCTTTGGGACCCTTATTGCGATTTCAATCTCTAAGATACTTCTTCGTGGGACTTTGTGGCAGTTGATGTATCAACTCTTGGCTTGAGAAGCAGACCCTCCTAGAATCAAGCAAGCTTTATCAAAACCCTATGGCTGGCTGCACTCTGATGACTGTTCTTGGATCTTATGTGGGTCCGACATCTCTGACTACTATTCATGGATCATGTGTGGGAACGAAAATTGGGACTTCTATTCCTGGATCCTCTTTGGGTCCAACAGAATAGCTGGTCATGGATCTTGTGTGGGTCTGACAGCTCTAACTACTGTTCCTGGATCCTGTGTGGGTCCGACAGTTCTGAATTCTATTCCTGGATCAGGTGTGGGTCTGACAGCTCCAACTACTGCTCCTGGATCCTGTGTGGGTTTGACAGTTCTAACTATTGGTCCTGGATCCTGTGTGGTTCCAACATTTTAGATGATTCAGTGGCTATATTTGATCACCATTATCTCTCTACATAAGTTGTAATCCCGTGTGAGCTGAGTTAGTAACTTCTGTGTTTTCATCATGATTAAGATGGGTTACTTGATAACTTAGGTGTATGTATGGGAATATACCTAAGTGATAGATATCCACTGATTTCATACTTTATGGATTATGCTTGCTGGATTTTGTAAGACCTTGAGGGTCTTGGGTTCCCTATTGAGTATCATTATACTCTCCACTGCATGGGATATGCCCGCACCACGTTGTGTTGGTTGCAGATGACGGACAGTGCTAACCAAGGCTGAGTGTACTCGGACAGGACGGAACACGGAGGTGGACCACATGGCGTGACGGTACACGGAGGAAACGGATAGACGTGGAGTGTTGTGGAGGCTATCTGTACCACCCTTCAAGTAGGATTTCCTAGTGGATGATCCAAGAGCCTTTTTTCCTTTTTCATGTACTTGTACATTCAGTATCCTTGTACTTTACAGTTGGGCTTGTATTACCAGCCCCTTTTACTCTTTAGTACTCTTTTTTTATAAAGTTTACTTTTTGTTTTGTATCTATATGTGTGCTTTGTTGTTTTTGTTGATAGTTCATAAAGGCAACTCCTTCCCAGTTTTAGGGAATTACGCCCTTGGTGCTATTTACCATCCCCTAGCCTATAGAAGGCGGGGTTGGCATAGTCATGGTATGGGATCGGGGTGACGGGTCGGGACATCATTAATTAAAATAACTTAATATAGATATAATTAATCAGATACCAAACATGTGAATTACTTTATCATGAATCCACTTAAACAATTGTAATCACCTGAAATACCACATGAAACCTATTTAAAACATGATATATTTATGGTCAATATAGAAAAAATATATTAATTGACTTATTACATGTATCCAAAAATGTTGTAAACTTCGTAATTGATGGTGTAAACAACTTTATTAAAAAAATAATTAATCAGTTATGAGGTAGTCAGTTTTATCTAATTTAAATTTTCCATATCAGTAGCCTAATTACAGAAAAAACATTATCTAATCATTAGAAAAATATTAAGAGTTATTATTCCCTCAATCATGTGTTTTTGCTGAATTTTTCCTTTCCACATAATCATTTTTCAAATTCATTAGAACAATTCTACAAAATCTTTCATATCATTAATGAAATAGTACGATAATAGAATAATTTTATATTTTATAATTCATATAACTAAAACATAATTGATTAAATACATAAATAAAACATTTATGAATCTATAGATAATTAAACTAATCATTCATCTTCATCATTGGTACAACATAAGCTTGGACATAACCCATTAGCTTCTATTTTAGGTGTATTCCATTGATGCTTAAAATATTTATTTTTATAATGACCAAATTTCTTACAGTTGAATAATTTATCATTGGAAACATTTTTCATTCCCCTTTAATAAATATCAATGTGTCCTTTATGTATACAATTTGAGAAAGCTCTATATCATTTAAATCATTAATTCGGGTGTGTTTTTTCAAAATTATCCCACATGGAAAAAATAACTCCTTCCCTTGTTCCATTTACCCATATTTTTCATAGTTTTACTCTTCACATTGAACATTACTAAAAATCCATAATACATAGATAATAGTTTCATTATCTTATTGTCACATGATATTATCTCCTTGTAATATGAAAATGTTTGAGAGACTAATTCCCTTTAAAATATTAACATAAAACCTTCAATAAAACAAAAATTATTGTTATTTGGATCACAAGCATTGCTGAGGCTCTCATTACAACTACTAGGTTCCATTTATTAATGAAGAAAATACACTTAAATATATCACAACACTATGAAACATAATTGATAGTTCATATTTTTTAGATACTTCCCAAAAATTAAAGGAGTTATGTGTACGTAATCACCCAATTTTAAAATGTGGTTTATTTATGATGTAATTATATACTTATCTTAACATCATATCATACAGTTTTTTCTAATATATGTTTTCATATATCTAGTTCCCAAGTATTATACTAAAAATCATATGATTCCAATAGTAGTTCCCCATCCCTAGTTAGCCCAGATCTTGTTCAATATATCATTACATTGGAAAAAGATTCTAGGAAACAAATAATAAAGGACAGATTAGATTAGTATTCTTGGACTATTGAATACATTCCTGAACATTGAATTAAAAATAAATTAAAAAATAATAATTTAATTTTATGAAAAATCACATTTTCCCATCTGAAATATCTGTGCATATCTAACATAGAAAACATTGTGGATTCCTATGGGAAGGAAGCATAATAAGAATGAGATCAAATCCTTAGTAAGGGATATGTAAATTAGAAGCAATCATGAATAAATATTATTAATCAATATTTAAATTTAAATAACTAAACACATATGAAATTTAAATAAATTTTCTATCATGGAAAGATGAGGAAGAATCAATATGGAATGGTAAGTAACCAAAAACACATTCCATTTATTCAATAAATCATATTAAAATGAATCTATATATTATGTCATTGTGAGAATCTTATGTATAACAATAACTGAATTTTAAATGAGGTAAATTTGTAAAGATTAGATATCGTGTTTAAATGGTACCAGAAACCATTACCATCAAGTCCATTAACAAGATTTCTTCAAACATATTACTATCAATACCTTTCACAAGACAGTTTAGAACAAGCATGGTTATAAATGTGAATAGTTTGGTTCCAGCCTATTTTATCTCATGAGACTACTGTTGCTTTAATAAGATTTGATTAAAAGGTCCACAACCTATTTCATACACCCCAAATAATTTCCTCATATAAAGAATATTTATATTTACCCATAAATAATTTTCTTTGTCAAATATCCTTATAAAGTAATGAATACATATTTAACAAAATTTTCCCTACCAATCAACTAATTTAAAATTAATCTCCTTATGTAATAAAAGTTGTTTTTTTCAAGAAATAAATTATTCCATGAAAATTATTTTTGAAATTTATGGGAATTTGTATTTCCACAGGAAAGTAAATAATAATAGGTTCAGTTAATGACATAAAAATAATCAATGAAATGAATGTCAATACTTCCCTTGCTCAGAGTGAGTTAAACCATCCAAATGAATATTAATGATTTTAAAAATAAAATATTTACCCCTTTGGGTATTAATAAAGGGTATCTATCATTGATGTGTCTAAATACCATAAAATATAATAAAAATATTCATGAAAAAAATAATATTTCTATTTTAGAAAACATTTTGAAAAAAATCATTAAAAATAACTTTTAAGAACTTGGATTTTAGAAAACTATTTGAATATAATTTTCATTGAAAACAAATTTTCATCTTATAAATGACTCTTCAAAACATTATAGGGTCATGATGGATGGAAATTCCATTCATGTTTTTCACATTAAAACAATGATTTCTTTCAATTTTTTGGTAAAAGAAAAATTGTATTTATTTGTAAAATGAAATAATATTATTTTTGAAAATATTCTATAGTGTGTAAAAATGTGTGACAAATAAATTATTAAATCAATTTAAAATGGTTAATGTTATTTTTATTAATATATCTTGAAAATAATGTTTTTGGAATAAATCAATTTTTCAATCGAAAAATGAAATGAATTGGGATTTTCATAGTCATTTTCTAAAATATCTTATGTACCCAAGAATGAAGAAATGTTATGGTTACTTAAAAGGGTTCATTATTTAAAATAATATAATAAAATGGAATATTTTATTATTAAATGGCCATGTAATTTCCTTCAAATGATAATAAATAATTAAAAATCTCGATAAGAATGTGATTTTGAAATATTCCCTTAAAATGATCAAAACATTAAAGTCAAAATTAATGAATAAATATATTATTCTTGACCTCTATAAATACACATAAAATAGATGTGATAATATATAATAAAATCAAAATTAATTACACAAATAATCTTATATTGACATAAACAACAAAGTAGGTGTTTAACTTAATGTGTGGTAATTTTCTTAAGGAATCCCTTACACTAAACTTCCTTTTTGTTTGAACGAACATTAAACTCATATATAATGGTTTTAAAGATTTTATTAATTTATTAGTTAACCATAGTAATATTAATGATATCATATACAATCCTTTTATTTTATATTATTAGTTATTCATTAATAAACATTCATTATTTTCATCATTTCCTATAATAACTTTGTTTGTTTATTGAGTATGTTTTGATTTGTTATTTTTTATTCCTAAAACCAAGATCATAATTTAAAAATATCCAAAATGTAAAATTTAATATAAATATAATATATATTCACTATATATGTTTTATAACAATAAATAATATTTTATGATAGTAAATAAAATACATTGTTCATGGAGACGGCTGGTTGTACATACGTATGGACATTGTTTCAATTTTATTATCATATATAAATAAAGAGAAATAAAATATGTTTATTTATTATTATTAAATTATCATTGTTAAGTCTTATATATCAGGTATATTTATTTATTACATTATTAATACATTCCATTTAAAGTTTGATTGAATCACATCGCTTCGTGAGTCTGTAGTCTATCGTACACATGAACGACATTATCTTATTCTCATAACATGTTAATAAAGAATATATTAATGATATATGTATACAAATACCATTAATATAATATATAATCATATATAAATGATTTAAACATAATTACTCGAAACCTAGATATGTGGTAATGGAAAAAACAAATGACGTCGGCTCAGAAAGTGGTAATCCTTCGAGAACACAAACGATGGTTTGGTAAATCATTTGATGAATCTTTGTTAATTTTTATTTCATACCATTAAAATATTTAAAAATAAGTATCTGGAATATAATAAGGTTATTATATAATCTTTGTATAATATGAATTGAAAGAGGTGGAGCATGAAATAAAATAAAAACTCTTTTAAAAGAACATTAACTCTCCTTTTGGTATCCTCTGTAGGGTTGAAATAATTCCTTCTACTGTTGGATTGAATCCCATGGAATGGATTGAATTATGAGGGGTGGGAATTTTTTATGTTAATTTTTAGGGTATCCAAATGGCTTGAAATATTTTAATAGTTGAGGGGATTCAGTGACCTTTTATAGAGGGGTAGGAATGACATTCTTGTAAATACCTAAAATTAAAGATTATTGAGAGGTCTACCTGACATCATGTTCCTAAAATAATAAATAATTATAGAAATAATAATTAATATTTGGAAATATTTTCTTAAATTCTTTTTTAGAATGTTTTTGGGTCATCTCCACACTATATCATTTAACACGAACCACTAAGTAACCAAATTTTTACTTTAATTACTTGAATTAACATTAACTATATTCGATATTAAAATTGGTAAAAAAATTAATTAAACATTATTTAATATTAAAAATTATTAAAATTCCAAATATGGATAAAACATCCAAATTAATATCATATATGTTTAATAAGATAATTTACAAGTCATCTCAAATACGTGACAGCAAAGTAGATTTTTATAGTAAAAATATTCAAAAGATATAAATTTTATTATATCAAATTTCAAATGGTTATTGATTAAAATGACCAAAATTGGTTTAATATATGTAAAATTTATATAATATAACATTGAAATCAATTTCAAAAAATACTTATCATTATAAATTTGTTAACTTAATAGGTTGTTTTCCATTCAAATACAATTTTATTCACAATAACAGAAAAAAGTGAAACTTCTGAGAAAATACCAAAAATTCAACATAATAGAATATTGAAATTAAAATTTCAAAAATAAAGTATATTTTTTCTTTTAAATTTTATAAAACTGAGAAAATTTAGTTTTAAAATAAGTGGGCCCTTAAAAATAAGAAAACCCACATTAAAAAATATAGTTGTTTCTAAATAAAATAGAATTTCTTATTAATTTATTCCTATAAAATGTATTTTATGAATAAAAAAAATTAATGACTATATAATATTTTTATTTCATTAATATCATATACTACTTTAATTTATTAGGTAAAAATTCCTTTTCATCCAAAAATGTTTTTTATAAAAATCATTCCTTTATATTCAATTGGTTTTTTTATATTCACATATAATTAATTGTTAACCAATGAATTCAACCATATATTATTATAATTTAGGTAACTATATAATTTACCAAAAATGTAATTTGATGAATAAATTTATTATTTTAAACAATAATATTAAAATTATTCTGTAAAGAATAGTCATATAAATAACACAAGCCAAACATTGTGTTTTGTTTATAGATAGGTATCCATTGTGTTACATGTAACATAATAGAATAATTTTTTTCACGTAATATATGATATTTTAGGGATTTAATTTATCTAAATACAATCATATCATAATGTATCATTATTTTATAATCTATCGTAATCTTGATGTTGCATGTCATACACACTCTTGAATAAAATTTAGTTCTTCTATATTTTGAGGGTGTTATGTAATGGGTGAATGGGTAATTTTATTTATGATTTATTAATTATTATAAGTAAATAAAATGTAAAATATATTACATATATTAATTACATATATTTTTATTACATTCTATGTAAATTATAATTGGAAAATGAATCACATTACCCCAGGAGGCGGTAGTTAATCATACAAATAAGTGATGTTATTTGTAATTAAATGGTATGAAATATAAGATTTTATATGTGATATTATAATTATAAAAGTATTATATTATCATTAATATAATATACATGAGCTAAATTCATCATTATATCAAATGTTGATCAGTGGTGATGGAAAATGGGTTACATCTGTTTGCGAGGCGGTAATCCTCCGTACACATTATCAAAAGATTAATTTCACATTTATGGAAGAGGGAATGGAAATAGGAAATTCCATTAACATGATAAATTCTCATTATATAGAATATAATTATTATATTTTATTATCAATTTTTCAAAATATTTCATCAAGGTGGAAGAAGAAACAAAATAAAATCAATTATTTAAAATTTTTTATGTCTTCTTCGAATAACAATTTTAGGTTTTCACCAAAATCCGTACATGCATGGATTTCAAATAAAAATGGGTTATAGGTTTTCTTGGGAATTAAATTTTTTTTTGGGATGAAAATTTTTTTTGGTTGGTATTGAAAAAATATAATTTCATTAAAAGTTTTAACAGGGGATGTGAGTGGTGGTTTTTTATAAGTGCGGTAGAGAAAAAAAATATAATTTTGGGAAAGATTCATTTACACCAAAATTTTATTAAACAAAATCCTAAAAATATGGCCTTATATAACTATTTAGGATATTAATTTTAATTATGTACATAATATTTGTTTTATACATGTTTTGGGTCAATTTAATCATTTTTTTCTATGTTTATCTTCTGGTAAATCAGTTTTTACCCAAAAACATTTACTTCAGATTTTTCTTATTTTACTATTCCAAATGATAAAAAATTATGTTTAACATATTGAATAATATAAATTATTATAATTCAAATTTTTTTATTTTATTATTTATAAATTAAATTCACTGAAGTGAAGAATTATATATAAAAGTTTACTCGCAGACTCCTTGGGGTGAGGGTTTCTATATTGAAAAATATATTAATTATAGAGGGATATTATAAAAAAATAAACAATAATTTATTTTTAATGACATAGATTTTTTAAAATATAATATAATTGAACAAATATTACATCAGAAAAATTTAAAATACCATTTAGAAATATAAATTATTTAAATGAAATGGTTGTTTTGAATAGAAACAATATTATCACAATTCATCATAAAAATGATTTCTTTTCTAAAAATAAAAAAAATAACCATAATATAATTATGTATGATGATTTAGTTAATTATTTTATTTTATTAATATAATTTTTTTTATATTTCATAAAACTAAAATTTAAATTATCTTAAAAAGTACTGACTGAATCATTTTATTGAAAAACTCAGTATTTTAGAAAACATTTTTTTCTTTTATCTTATTTTCTTAATCAATAAGTAGGCATAATTACTATATTTTAGTTACGAAAACTAATAATTATAATTTTAAATTATTTTATCTAATAGTATACTATATTATAATTCATTTATGATTGGCATTATGTATTCCACTAGATATAGAAGAGATTAAATTAATGGCATATATTTTTTGGGTTATTTTAGATTGGTGTTGCATGTCGTATCTGATATCAAATAAATTGTATTATTTTAAAATATAGGGTCTTATATTATCCCTACAATCAAAAATTTATTCTTATTAATTTAAACATGATCCCAGTAATAAATTGTTTGACCTCTAAAAATACCATTGTCGAAAAACCCAGAAACGATATAAAGGTGATAACATAAATGTTTTCTTCAAAAGTAATTTTACTAATGATGAAGAATTATTTTACAATCTAAGAATACATGGACGTATACTTACATGATATATTTCTATTTCATGTCCACAATTTCTTCATTTTTATTTCCCTCAATGAATTCCCTTTTTATCAATTACTCTAAGAAATGAATATCTTGAAATGTGTTTTTCATTCATGAAGCACTAAACTTCAAAATTATTATACTATAAGATCTATAGAAAAACGATTATTTTATTAGTATTTATCTAACCATTATCCAAAATGATAGCATAATTAATCCATTATAAAACATTAATCTCTAAAACTCAATAGTAACTCCATAAGATTGTCATTAATTTTTATTTACAATATTTTTTAAGAAAAAAGAATGACATATCTAAAGAAGCATCATATAGTCTTGTGTTCAGTATTAAAACCATATCACCCTTAGGATATGGGTTCATGCTCAATAGAATGACTGAATTCTACATGTTGTCTTCTAGAATGTGATTTGACTATACCTAAATCCATAAAAATATAATTCATATATAATTTCCAAAAGTAATAACAAATTATTACCCCAACATAAAAAATATCATAAAACCTAAAGGGTTCCAATACCATTAAACTTATTCCCTAAAAAATAAATGAATAATAACCTAAATATAATTTTCACAAAACATATTATAAGCCAATGTCTTGTATTCCTAAAATGTTTCTAAATATATAATTAATATTAGTATAATCACATCATATAAAATGAAAAACAAGGGTTTAATACATTAAAATTATTATCAAACATGTATTTATAAACAAAATAATCTTTTTTATTTACAATGGAAATTAATGGTGACCATATATTTAAGTACATCATAATGATTTGTCATGAAAATGTGAATTATAAAAAAATATTATATTATATTTTCAAATGAGTTGAGTTTTCTATCGCATTTTCATGTACAATGTAACACTCAAGTTAATCATGAAATTCTATTTTAGGGATCTTTCCCCTAGGTATATTGGTTCCAGAACCATTTCTACCTATATTATCCTAATAGGGATTTATTTCCCAGAACAAAAAACATAATATATACCTTTCTAAAACATTAGAAATCTTTTATATACTTACCATCAATTTTTATCATAGTATTATGTTCTCTAATATACATTTTTCTAAATATAGTTCCCATGGTTTTTACTAATCTCATTCTGATAACAACTATAATTACCCTAGATCTAGTAACCCAAATTTTATGTATACTTTATTACATTTTAATTATATATAAGGAATTATATCCTCAATGACCAATAATTTTATAGTCATTATATATGTGATACATACATGATTTCCATATTACATCAAAATATTCAAATTAATACATAATTGTTTTCAATAAAACAATTATTCCCTCTATGATATCCTTCCATATCATTCATAGTAAACATCGATGATTCTTATGAATGAAAAAACGGGTGTCCTCAAATTCTCAGTAGGAATTACATAAACTGAAATCAATCACTAGTAAATGAAGAATAATCAATATTATAAAGCTATATATTTGAAAACAAATTAAATGAAATCAATAACCTAAATATCATTATTTTATATCGAATAATAAATATGAAAATTTATATATCTAAATAGACATTCCATTTTAATAACCAAGCTATTCGGAATATATTTGAATAATTAATATCAGACGGTATAAAACTAACCATATTTTCTTTTTAATCAATAACTATGAATTAAATGAATTCAAAAATAATATCATTATTAAAATATCATGGATGTTAATAAATAACTTCTCAAAGGATAAAATCATTAATTTTTGGATGTTATGATCTCTCGAATCATATAACATATACTGTTGATACAATTTGAAAAATGGTTTAAAACTGTAGGTAGAATACTGATTAACTTTTTTTATAGATTATCTCATTGAGACCACTGATTCATATAGGGGAAATATAATTCTATTCCACAACCATAACTACATTTCCTAATCATTCCTCATATAATGAATAATCTATTTAATTCATTAAAAATACTCTTTGTCATCAAATATACCTACTGAGTAAAGAATCAAATTTTTTCAATTTTTTACAATATAAACTAATTACATTAAATTTAGAACATATTATTTATCATTTTTATATGGTATGAGAAAAAAAATATCAATGATTAATAATATGGAAATTTAGGGGAAATTTACTTTCAAGAGATCATAGGAAAGTGAATATTTTTGGGGAATTTTATTGATTTGAAAAATGAATCATGAAAGTTAATGTGAATACTTTTCAGGGGAAAATTATCTTAAACCATCAATATAAAGGATAATTATGGTATCAATGAAACATATACCTAATGTTTTATATGTAAAATAAAGGCTTTCTATTATTGATGAATGTTTCCATCAATGAGTTCAATGTGTATAGAATGGAAGTGTTCGACGATGATTGGATGTGTAACATTTTAATAATGTGAAAGAGGTTCCATAATTTGGTTATTCATGTCATATTCCATGATTAATTTACCTATAATATGTTTTATATCCCAAATTGTTGCTTTCAAGGGCATAAATGGTGTGAAATAACTAAAGTTGGGAAAAATATGATCAAATGGTCTCTAATTGGGTTTCATTGTTGAATAAAAATATCTAAATGGTTCTAGTATCCATGATATATATAACTATTTTCCAAAGTTATGCGCTCATTAGGTACCTTGTAAAGAAATTCTTAATAATTTAGATTGGATGAGAATATGTTAATTCAAGATCATCATACCCTTTTGGGTGGATCTTTTGCATATTCTAGGATTCTATTTTAGAATTAAGATATTTTTGAGAATCCTTTTTTCATTCCAAAATATGTGTACATGGATTATCCCTATGTATAAAATTTATCGTAACAATGTATGGGTGTATAAGCAAAGGTATGTTACTATGGTTCTTCATTAATGGAGATATTTATTTGTATCATAGGTTCTCCAACAATGGTTAACTTTTATGAATAATTCAATTGTGCTTTGGTCGTTTACTTAGAGGATGATGGATTTAATCCATGTGAAAGGGTGATATTTTTTTGTCATCATCCATGAAAGAATGGAGTTGTTTTTAGGCTAGTATTAAACCAATATCATGGGCTTCCAATTAATACTCGAGGGAGGAATCAAAAACCATGTATTTTTGTGTAACTTAATAGGATACATCACCATTTATGTTCAGGTGACAAGGACTCAAATTTATAGTTTAATTTCATATGATAAGGATGACAAGGTGAAAGGTGAGTAGTCAATTATAGTAAGGGACTTAAATCAATGTGTCATAATATACCTGCAAGAGGTGGGGTATCCTGGGTGGATATGGCCCCACCGAGAATGTGTCCCAGAGAATAGTCAGGTGATTTGGGTGTCATGTATCAATATATCCTAGTTACATCAGAATCAATGTCTCTATAGTTTATAGGTTTTTGGGATTAAAACAATATCACGGTCCCATATATGAATTGGGATGGTTAGTACTTAATCATGAGAGATTCCCATATGAGGTTGGGGATCATGTGTATGTCGTAATCACTATTAAACTCTAATTACATGTGATTCATGATTTGTGTGAGAAACAAGAGGTAGTAGTAGATCTTATGATCACCTGATCTCACCCTATTTGCTGATGGATGGTGGGGGCCCAAAGGGAGGGAGGAAGGGGATTTGAGTGTGCAAGTTACCGTTATTACTTTTCATATATTGGATATTTTCATTTATTGATCCATCCAGATATGCCCCATGTGAAAGTGAAGAGATGAAAAATTGTCACTCATTACAAGAAATGATAGGGTTACACCTCAAGTGGAGAGCCCTGAGATCTGTTCTGGAAAATAGAAGAATGATCAACACTTTCCATCATTGAAGGGAAAGTCCAATAGTACTCTCAACTCTAGTAATGAGGTGTTTCATGTGATTATCCTATGTTTATAACAAATGTTAGCAAGATAAGTGAACATGAAGATATTCTGAGCGTCCTCTAATCTTTGTAGATTTCCCACATGAACCCTCATATTTGGGGTATGTAATCTCAAAAGGGAATGGAGATGTTCCAAAAGATCTTATCATTGTGTCAGGTTTCTTTGGTAGGGGACTTAGCATAATACAGATAGACCGGTTTGTAGAGGGACATAAATGGGGACAACTGATATGACTGATGTGAATGGTGGGAGCTATATAACAGAAAACCATAGGATGGTTATTTTTTACATAGCATGTTCTTATGTAGTATGGGGTTCCCTCTAAAAATCAATTTGATAAGTGAGTATGTGGATAATCTATGTTCCATTCTGGTATGTGGATCTGGATTTTTCATATACAGTGTCTTTCTTCATTGGGATAGGTTCTTCCCATGTAGTGTTTTGTTGTGTGGGTCTAGTTTCCTCCTACATAGTGTTCCTCCATAAGGGGTTTAGTTCCGCCCGCATAATGCTTTTCTATGTGAGATGCCTATGTGAAAATGGGGAATCGGTTTGAAATATTTTTGGAATTATATTCCCAATGTATTATTTGTTCTCAATCCCCTAGATGATTTATTATTTCATATATAATGATTCAATGTGAGATTTACCTGGGGGGAATCATCGAAGGGGTCCAGTTTTCATGGTGCCTTTCTTGGCTCCAATTAGTTTCTTAGTCTCTGTTTATCCACTTACTTCACACTTATATGTGCCATTATGTCTATTTATAAAATATATAATGGAACATATATCAGTATGGTTTATCATTCATGGTGGGTTGTGTGTGTCTTTTGCTGGAGCCCATGAGTGAATTAGTCAAGAGAGGTCATCCATTGCTGGAACCAAAATCCCCCACATAGACCTATCAAATGACTTCATTTCATTTTTTGTATCAAATGATATTTATTCACCCCATGAATAATTTAGTTTTCTAGGAGTGTTCATTTGTCAGTGTAAAAATATCAGTCTCTTTTTTCAAACATCTTTACCTCATTTGTGGGTGCCACTGGTTCCACCCATTTCTATGAACTGTTTCTGTTTGTTGGTTCTTTGTGGAGTGGACAAAACACCATTAGATGTAGTGATCCATGAAATGTTTTTTTATTTTGGTAGTACCCCATTGACAATTTCATCCAGTCATCTTATTCTATTTTCTTTCCACGCATTGATATTTTTAATGGAATTACTTTATTCTCCTTTTTAGAATTTTCATGATGTAACAAATGCATTCCACTTGAATGGGTTCAGATTGTAATGAACAGGAGGCTATTCCAATGTAAAATAGTGCCATATATCAATAGAGGATCATATAACTTTGTAATCATTATTGGTGTTATGGGACTAAATGAGTATAGTTTAACTATTGTTAGGGTTATATGGGAAACCATACAAACTATGTCTCTTTTATGTTATAACTTTAAATTTTGCCTATTCCCATTATGGTGCAGTCTTAGCGGGTATAATGTTACTTTTTTAGGGGGATTCTTAAGTGGTTTTTCAACTGATCAAAATCAATTCCACATTAATTATATATTTCTTACTATTTTTCCTAAACTATATGATGTGTACATTTAGAGAGCTCTTACTCAACATCTAACCAGGGTTCCCTTTGTGGGTAATCACCCTAGAATGTTTTTTTTCTCAATTCTTGGTTAGTATAGAGTCTGGAATATTGGGATAATATTACTAGGTTTTTAGTTTGAATACCGTTGATAGTGAATTTTCTATTTAGGGCCCCAATAGGGTTTAATAGACGAGAATGTCCTAATATTTTTCAGACAAGAATGGGTGATTTTACATGACCCTAGTTTTATGATTTTGGTATCCCATGTCTTGTATGGGGAAACTACACAATGGGTAAAAATAAAAATGGTTACCAAGATGATGTTTATGTGTCAAACATAGGTAAGAAAAGCCTCTCATGAGGAGTAATTGACAATTATTTAAAATGAAATTTTTTGTGGGTAGTATATGAAGATCTATCCAGAGCATATTGCGCATTGTCAACAAAACATTCCATCAGAAAAATAGTCATCCAGTTCTGATTTCTAGGTAATTTTATGGGAATTTAGGTTTATTATTAGCAAGATTATTTTGGGTGTCCTATAAAAATATCTATTTTTGAAAACCATGATAAAATATGTATCAAATTGGGATGTAAAACCACTCCCATAAAAATTTGGCTTGTGTAATAGTGAGTAGAACCATAGTGTATTTTAGATTCATGAAACTATGATAAGGATTTTGTATTTTAATGTATTACTATTAAACCGTTCAGGATTTGAAAATTTCAAATCACTGTGATTTGACTAAGGGATAAACAATTTAAAATTTTTAAGGAATTCTATCTAGTAATTTTCTATAATCTTTAGGCATGATGGAGGAAAATGTTGTAAACTAGAATCTGGGGGTTTTGAATCTAGGGAGTGATGTTGTGAGTGAACATCATTAAGGGGATACTGATGTATTAAAATCCACTTCTAATGATGAATTTTACTCTGGTTAACATGCCTTTTTAGGAAAATTATATAGATCCCACTAGTGCTTATTGTATGATGTCAAACAATGGTTTCCTTAAGGTATTTCCCCTACATCTCCAATTATCATGGAAGTTTACGTAGATTTTGACATTTCCAAATATTGGGTTTTTCTTTTAAAAGAGGGTTATTGTACATGAATGTTTAATTTCAAACTGAAATTTCCCATGAATATATAAAGACATCTCCCTTATACTGGTATAAGGAGGTTTTATGTGCATGTATGACCCACACATAGAAAAGGTACATTTTTTCATTTTTAATGGACCTAATATTGAATATTTCAAAGTCACTATGTATCTTGTGAGTGAGGGAATCATGTCTTACATTGTTCTTGGGAACCCATGTGGTTTACTGTACTGTAGTGAGGACATATCCCATGAGATTATAGTATACACAAATGGATGGGTAATTTTTTAATATGAGTTCACTAGTGGGGAAGGTCTCATATTCAAATGTCATATATAGATCTGTTTCATGAAAAATAATATTGGGGAAACATTATTTCTTGTGTCATGAAGTTTTAGTTGTTTGTCCGACCCATACGAAGGAAAATATGAAGCATTTTTATTTCATAGATAGACATGAAATATATGGTTTATCTATCACTACATATCATTCAATTATTTAAATCAATCCATATGTAGTTCAAAATAACATGTATTTTAATGTAATGTGATTAGGAAATGGGCCATGTAGTTTAGTATAATGAAATGAGGTAAAAATAGGGTAATTATTTTTAAGGTCATATAGGAAGGACCACTTGTTATAGATTCCTTTATAAATATGAGGAAAATCAGGTCATTTTGTTTTGAAATTCCTTGAACGTGAGGTGAAGTGAGTGTAAACAATGATTTTGGGGATTCTCAGATAGAGGGAAATGATTCGGGGCATGAAACCCAATGGGAATACAAAGGTAGTAAAATCCTATATCAATGGTGAAATTTACTTGGGATTACAATAATTTATAGAGGGAAACATATGTATATCAAACTGGGAGAATATTATTAATATTCAAGCAAAGGGGTCCTTAGCAAACTATCCCTCTTCATCCAATGTACTGCGATATTTATGGAGATCCAAAATTTTATGGGACACCATGTTTGATGAATGGAACGGATTTTTTCATGTATGAAGGAACATTTCTAACTATTATTTTCCATGGATTTGGAAAACCCCTACATAAATCTTTCTCATACATAGGGGGTACATTTTTGTTTCATTATTGGATCATTGAATGAGGGACCCGAATTTGAAATCTTTTATCCAACCATACATTTAGGAGAGAAAGACATTTTTATTTTATTTTATTTTATATGTGGATGTGACTATGTAACTAGATATAGGCATCACTATTTTTATCATTTGAATGAGAATCAAGTCATACATAGTTTTTAGGAACCCTAATGTTTCATTTCATGTGGTAAAGACTTTGGTGTTCCTTTCAAGGTCTTGATACCATGAATAGGACAACCTAGATATGGATTGACAAAGATCGAACTTGTGGGGAATCCCATTCTAAATCACTTATGCCAACATATGTTTTTCTTGGTGTCGGAATCAAGGGGTAGTAAGGATTCATTATATAATATAGAGGTCATAGAATGAATGGTATGAGCGTTTATGATTTTTAGTTTCTTTGACTATGAATAGAAATCTGAATTTCACTTCCTATCATGCAAATGAAGTAATTAATTCACATTTTATTGATGAACATGGTTTCTCCATGTGATTATATATCTTGTACACAATGAGGATTGAATTTATGAACATGACATGGTGGATTATAGATAATATGGGTGATTCCCTTTTTGGTGATTTTATCATGATGGCGCAATACAGTTTATCGTCGTGTAGCCAGGAAATTGGTATCACAGTTTAACATAATTTTGTGAGGATTGAGGGTGGTTAATTGTTCCAATGATAGGTTCATCGTGTAACCATTATGTCCAAACATAAACAAGGCCTAATAGACATTGTACCATACCACTTGCTCTGGAAGAAAAGTTTGTAAAATGGGCTAGATGTTTGAATGGATTTATGGTTCATCCCAATGATAGAATGTATGGGTGTCGCTATGTACCCCATTTTAATTTTAATCAATACACATTTAGTTCTTGAATGAAAATTATATACATTTATTTATCCCATATGCAGGGAGTTATAATTTTTGTTTTGGTTTTTTGTGGTAGCTGGACTAATGTTATAAAATTTCATCATTTCAATGTATCCTCCAAGAGTAATAATCAAGCCAAACATATGCTTGAATGTGGAATGGTAGATAACCGATGAAATGGGTGGTGTCATAATAGTTGATAAAACCATAATTCCATTATGTTTAATGTTGTAAAATAAAGAAATTGATATTAAAAAAATGAGAAAGATGATTTTGTAGACTGGTACGAAATATAATACCGATTTTTAAGAGGCCTTGAGAACAAAAAAAATGGTAATAATATCAACCAAAAAATGGGTGAAAATTGGCAGATGGGCCCGACAGTCAGATTCTAGGAATCACTACATGTCCTATGATAAAAGTAATAAATCCACACATAGTCCTAGATGGGGATTCTTTATGAATGTCTGGCCCATACATAGAGAATAAATTTTTACCATAGTTCATGACAACGTTAAGGAATATAAACCTAGGTGTCACTACGTATACTAGGTATACAAGAATCAAACCACAAATTGTTTTAGAGAAAGTTACTTCTTACATGGATCGGGCACTTCTGTAGGTACTATAGAATTTTCATATTTCTCCAACATATATATTCTAATTTTTTAGCTAATCATTGGTCGAATATTGATCCATGTTCATTTTAACATCATTTTCCTAGATGACAACCCCTAATCAATGTTCATAGTGTTTCAACTAGGGGAGTAAGCCTTCCATAAATAAGGGTGCGTTATATGGGGACCTAAATAAACCCAACTTGAATTAGGAAAAAAGGCATACATACATCACCAAAACACATATGAGGAGGATTTTATATTGTTTTAGGTCTTTATTCATGGTCAAGGGTTTCTTGATTATGTTTGTAATGTTTGGAAGATGTTACCAATTTTACATCATGCGACTAGGATGTTAATTGTTACACTTTTTATTGACATGAAACTAGGATGATATACCATCCCATTTAATGTCATGTGGTTAGTAAAATTTGTATCATAGATTAAATTCATTTGATTAGAATTATGGGTATTATTTATTAACATCATGTGATTAGGAAGAATGATGTGTAAATCGAAAAAAAATTCTTCAGTAACCTCACATTTTGGGACCTATAGAGAGCTGCCCATACATTGAAATTAAGGAATATTCTCTATTGGATAATAAAATATATATATTTAATAAGGCCCATTTTATTTTGGATCTAACTTTTAGTTTATTTATTAGTATTAGCGGAGTCTTATAAACTAATATCATCTTTCATTCTAGTAAGAATTGGATGTGATCCTTTTTGTTAAAGACATATAAAATCTCATTTTGGTGAACCTAAGAATGGTTCAAGGTATGAAATTTCATTTAATCGACTCTTTACAAATCATAAATCTAATTTCTAGTTTTATCAACTATGTATTGTTGATCCCAAATGGAAAAATGAAGTAAGGTAAATAATATTTTTATGGAAAGGTCTACCCCTTTCCAAAATACAAATGATTATGGTGATTCCTAAGTGGAAGTTCGGGTCACAGTCTATTAAGCCCACATTTCATGTAAGAGATTATCCATTCAAGACCACTTATATGTATCTACCATAATTTTTGTGTATATTGGATATGTTTTTTTAAGGCTTATTTTTTCCAATTAGCCAGGGTGCGTTAGGGGGATGACCGATTTGACTTGATTTCTTACTCCCGATATAGTTTATATATTTCAATTTATTATAAATAGGTTTCATTGGTATTTATAATTGTATTAGGACACAAAATCTGTAAATGATGATGGATTTCATAAAGATAGAAATGTTTAATTATTAACATTTTTTAGTTGGTATAGTTCTAAAAAATATAGAGGAGAATTCAGTTGTTGTGAGAATATACTTGGGTTGCTCAGCCATAGTGAGTGGATATGGTCCCACATCATCCATTACCCATATAGAATATGCCATGATTACTAGTATATATTGATTAACTTTGGCCGATGGTGGATGAAAATTTTAAAAAAAAATGGAATGAAACATCATGGTGATTTTAGTATAATCTAATATTATTGAGGGGCAGTAGTTTCTAATCCTTCTAATTTCATGGGAAACGATATATATTGATTGGTGAGAACAACATTCTCTTGTGAGTAATTATTTCATTATATCGAAAATCTATTATCTATCAGTGCAAAGAAGAAGGACCTCATCAAAGTTCCACTTATAGAGTAAATTTATTTGATTTCTTACAACTTATATAACAATGATTATTGGACATCTACAGATTTTCTCTCTTCTGAAATTATTCAATCGGGGCTCCTTGTTTTGTTGGTAGTTTGTGATGGGATTAATTATCCCGGTCGTAAGACAATGTGTCTTGGGGTTGGGGACATTCTCATTGATTTCTTATAGGTTGTATTCAATGAATGGAGTGTTCATCTAATGGTGCGTAATACTGATGATTTCTTCATCCTGGTCCAGATATGACATATCTATGGTTATATTTTCAAATGAATTTTCCAATACATTTTTTAATCAGGTGATGTATGTCAATTTCATCTACAAATATAACTTTATATTAATCATAGGGAATGGCAAAATTGTGTGATTTTAAATTTTTTTAATATCTAAATAACCATTGACCTTCTTTAAGACTAGTTCTAAATAACCTTTTATCATCAAGTGTATTACTTGTACATGACGTTCATGCTCTATCCATACAATGAGAGCCTAAAATTCTACCTCGTTGTTTTTGCACCCATATGGCATCAGGAACAATTAAGGAAATACAGAACTTTCTATAGATATTAGTACAACTCCCAAACCAACACTGTCAATCTTTAAGTATTATATCCTTTTAAAAATTAGGATTCTAGATGCACTATCCAAATGAATCTCCCAGATATAGGGGTCCTCTTGAATAGATAAAACCTCATTATCATGAAAATTGGTAACCTCTGAAGTTAGTTCTACTAAGGGGTTATCTAAAATAAAATTTTCTAATGTCAGGCCAATGCTGGAATTCTATGATATGAATCAAATGAAAAACTACTACTGGATTACATCCCACCATTATAGACATGTAGTCAACATTGGATGGATGAGGATTTATTTTAGTGGGGTTATAAAAAAACATGTGTCCCTCATTATACGACCGGTATTTCCTCAATTATTTGATAGAAAATTTAATCACCAAATATCTTTTCATTATATCTGAGTAATGAATCTCAACATTTATCATGGTTAATATGAGATAATAAAGGTTGTTTTAACTATAAGTGTCATTTTTCAATGTGAGTAATTCACCTAGTGATTATAATAGGGTAGGAACATAAATAATTACTTGTATTCACTCAATATGAAACATTAACAAAAGAAATATTAGACGATATTTCGTGAGACTCTCAAATGATTCCATAAAATCATCATTCCATTGATATACAACCCCTTTTCAACAAACTATTCAAGGAGAAAAACTTCCTCTAGGTATGGCTATAAAAATTAAAATGTAGGCCAAGTTCCCTATAAGTAATATTAACTCAGTGAGGTTGTGAGGAGGTAAAATTACTAGGATATCCTTATTCTTATCAGGGTATAATTTTGTACCACAATGGCATACAATGAAGCTGAGAAACTATCACAAGGTATAGCCAAAAGTACATTTTATTGGGTTTATTTTCAAGCTATGTTGTTGCAGTTTGATGAAGCTGATTTCATAATCTAACAGGTATATTGAGCATTATCATGATTTGACTAATAGGGATATTCATGAAATTTTATGGGATTTAGAAATGCTCTTGACTCATTCCTCTTGGTTCGGTAGAGCGCGTCACAAACCTAGGTTTTTGATAATCGAAGAGGTTCAACATGGCGTCTTCAATCATTTCTCTTCATGGCATTAGCATATCTGATCTGGTAACTTCATTCAAAGGAAATAAGGAATCCCAAAAGGGAGGAACCGACTCAAATCCCAAATCTGAGGGTAAAGGGGATATCCTTCCTCGAAGATTTAATGGGTTCTCAGAAAACCAATTAGCCTTCATCGAAGTCAACAAGGATCATGAGAATGGATGATGGTGGGTTCTGTGTTGAAGCTGATCCTTCAGCATTGAAACAATGCTCACAGCATTGTAAGTACTCGATCATGGGTCACGTTGCATACCTAAAAGGTTCTTCCCCCTAACCTTACTCTGATTTGAAAGTGAAAATATCTTCTTGTTGGGGTTTTGTTAACTGGAAACTTGTTCCTCTTGGGAAAGGGTTTTTCCACGTTTTCTTGACTACACAAACAGACCTAGATCGTTTCTGGTATATTGGTAATTTAAATCTAAAACTAGGCCTGCTTAGACTCACTGAGTGGGATTTTTCTTTCAATCAGAATTTGCATAGGAATAACACTGCTCAGGTGTGGGTTAGAATGTTTAATCTCATCTAGTTTTTATGGCATCCCTATATTCTGAATGAGACTGCTTATAGTATTTATACACCCCTTAAAGTGGATCAAAGAACCTTAAATGGGGAACTAGGTTTATATGTAGGGTTCTTATTAAAGTTAATTTGGAAACTAAACCACTATAATCCATCACTTTCACTACTAAGGTTTATAAAGCAGTGGTGAATCTAGAACATGAAAGACATCCACCTTATTGTGAATTTTGAAAACTGGTTGGACACTCCATTCACAATTGATGGAAGGTGCAAAAACCGCCTCTTCAAGCAGGCTATAATGGATGGACTAAAGTTAAATGTAACAAGAGGGAGAAAGCTAAGGTGGTATAAAAACCTGAATCTTCAAAAAGAAGAATTATGGGTTGTCAAGTCCAACTCCTTTGGGTTATTGGAAACTAAAAAGGGAAAAACATGGACATACATATTTGGAGAGAAAGATTGGGAAATGAGAGAACATGATTTTAAAAAACATATTGATGAGGATGTCCTTGGTATCATCTCACATCCTTGCACTGACTCTGAGCCAGCAAGCCCTATTTTAGCGGTTTCTGTCCCTTTTGATTAAACTTTTCAGGATGCTATCCTTATTACAGTTGTTAAAGATGATTCATTGTAGGAGAAAACCATCATTGATAATAAAGAGACCAATTACAAAACTTATTTAACCATTTCCTCTCCTGAATTCTCTATCATAGATACACAAAACATTTTCCCTATTTCAAAATTGAAATCTGGAATAGTGGATCACACAAAACAGGTGGAACCAAATTATATGGCTGCACTCTTGTCCTCTATGAGTAATAAGGATAGGAATAAAGGTTCCATGGTTCCCTCCCCTGATCAGTATGGGTCTATTGCTCCGCTTACTCATTGTCCTGATACGTTTTCCCCACAAGAGGCTGACCTCCAGGTTCTGAACATCCTGAACAGTGACACCTCTTCACCAGATTTTCTACCCAAACTGCTTTCCTCTGAATCTTGTCACCAAGGTGATTCTCATCCAATTATCCCGAGTAGTGCAGGTACTTCTATCCTGGGGTTTCATCCCTTTTCATTACAGGACAAATAGGGTACTACTTCTAAGGATTCTACCCTTGGAATGGCAACCAGGTCAATGACATTCAGCTCGAAGAAAAAAAGGGGATAGCCCCACTAGGAAGAGGTATAAATAAATATATTGTGCTGGAATTGTAAAGGTATTTCTAACCTTGACACCATTAACGTTTTAAAAAGATTTATCTGTTCTCACTCCCCTAAACTCTTTGCGATTTTAGAGCCTAAAGTTAATTTTCCTGCCTGATTCCTTCAGGCACCCATTGGATACACATTCCTATGGGCTTTCACTAATGGGATATCTACTGAATCTTTATGGGTTTCTTCTCATCCTTCTTTTCAGAATGTTAGACTTTATAATTGCTCAAACAATCCATCACATGTGATTACATTCTAGACAATGTAACGGTTTTCACCACATTCATTTATTCTTGTAATAGATATCAAGACAGGAGAGATCATCAGAATGACCTCACACAAATAGGTAACATTATCCAGCAACCTTGGTTTGTTGTTGGATACTATAATTATATCATAGACAGTAGTGAAAAAATAGGACCTAAACATGACTCTATTTCTTCTAGGGAATTTAAATACTGCATTGAAAGGAACAACATGACAGAAATTAATCTAATAGGTTCAAAATTCACCTGGTTTAGACAACAATATAATAGAATAGTGGCTAGTAATCTTGATAGAGCATTCACTAATATCCATGCACTGGATAAATGGGATAACATTGATAGTATTACTCGAGCGAGGATTGCCTCTAATCATCACCCCATTTTGGTGTCCTTTTCCCATAAACCTTCTAGAAACATAGCTCCTTTCATATTTAACAACGGTTGGTCCTCTGATCCTGACTGCATGAACATCATTAAAAACTCTTGGGATAATATGCATGGCCAAAAGTATCTGTTTCCCTACCCTGTGAAACTGAAAATGCTTAAGCATATTCTCAATGGTTGGTGTAAATCAAAATCTAATGAAATTTACAATAATATCACCATTTCAGAAAAGGAGCTTACTAAATTTCAAAATGATAATTCCTCTTATAATTTTTACCATGACTCTAAACAAGAAATTAACATATCCTCTAATCTTATCAATTTTCTCAACATTACAGATGATCGTAGAATGAAAATTTTTAAATCCAAATGGCTTAATGATGGATATAGGAATACAAAGTTCTATAGTGATCTTCATAGAGTTATAAAGGCTTACAGTCCATTAGCCTATCTTTGAGTGGGGGACCAAATTCTTGATTTGTAATAAAGTATTACTAATCACATTGTCTCTTACATTCACAACATCTTCAATGGTACTAGTATTGATAAAGATCTCTTTTCTGACATCATTCCAAATCTTGTTACAGTTGAGGTTAATACTTTGCTTAATAGCATACCTTTAGATCAAGAAATTAAAGATATTTTCTTTAGCCTGAACCCGGATGGTGCTCTCGGTCCGGATGGTTTTAATAATTGTTTCTATAAAAACTGGGATGTCCACCAAGATGACGTGTGTCGTCTAGTTAAATATTTCTTTTCTAGAGGAATCATCCTGCATGGGATTAATTCTCAATTATTTGTCATCATCCCTAAAATGGAGAATGATGTCGAAATCCAACTCTTCAAACCCATTTCTCTTATAAACTCTCTCTTTAATATTATTACCAAATTAATTTCCAATCGATTGGATTTTATTAGCAATAGAATTATCTCTTGGAACAAATTTGGATTCATAAAAGGTATATCTATTCAGGAATGTATCTATCTTTCCTTGGAAACCACTAATCTCTTAAATAGAAAAAATAGAGGTGGGAATGTGGCCATAAAACTTGATATTTCCAAGGCCTTTGAGACTATTGATTAGAACATTATGTATAAAGTCCTAATTCAATTTGTCTTCAATGACACTTTTATAAATAAGATAAAAACATTATTCAATTAGGATCATATTTCTATCCTCATTAATGGTTCACCTAGAGGATACTTCAATTGCTCCATGGGAGTGTGACAAGGTGACCTTATCTTGGTGATTCTCTTCTCAATTGCTGAAGATTATCTTAGTAGGCTAATTACTCAGGATATTGATCAAGGTACCATCAAACCCATCTCTGCTTATAGAAATTGTAATGCGCCCTCACATCTCCTTTATGCTGATGATATAATTCTCTTTACCCAGGGGGAGAAAATAAACCTTCAAAATCTAAAATCTATTCTTCTCCATTATCAAGACATGTCTGGTCAACACATTAACTGGAGTAAATCTTACATATACTATGGTAAAAAATTCCCTCTAGGGAGGAAAACTAACATTACCAATACTTTAGGGGTTAAGGAGGTAACCTTACCTTTTCCTTACCTTGGTGTTCCCATTTTTTGAGTTAGAGAAAAATCTAATTACTTCTCCTCTATCATGGACCAAACACTCGGTCTTCTTTCCTCCTGTAAGGGTAAGAACCTTCCGATGGCCGGGAGAATTTTCCTGGTTTAATCCATCATTGTCTCTAAACTCATTTACTCTATGATGAATTATAAAGGGTCGAAGAGTTTTATCGAGCATATTAATATTGTTATTAAGAACTTTTATGGATGGGGAGTACTTTGGAGAGAAAATTGGTTACAGTACCTTGGGTTAATTGTTGAAAACCTATTTACAAAAGCAGCATTGGTATTGAAAATCTTCCCTATTTTAATAAAGATATTCAAGCTAAACTCACATGGAACCTCATCCATAATGACTTTCCCTCTACAGAGTTTCTCAGGGCATGCTTTCTTTATAAGCTTAAAAATAATCATACGTAATATCTTACATATTCTATATGTCCTTCCATTAAAAACACTTTCATGTTGATTATGACTAACTCTAGATGGATGGTCAATAACAATTCGGATCTTAAATTTTGGTTTTATAATTTTACTGGTTCTCCTATGATCTCTTTGATTGATAATAACCAGCCTCGCCCCCCCCACATTAATGAGACTATAAAAAATTTCTTGCAAATGTGGAACCCAGATATTCCGAAGAATGTCATCCAGATTGTTGACAATTATACCATCACTATCATGAATTATTTTATTATTTTGGAAATAGTGAATAATGGGATCCATAATTCTAAAAGTTATTATAATCATTTGTTCAAAAATCTTGAGAACAATTTTTCCTGGTTAAAACGCTTCAACAAAATATGGTTAAAACCCTCAAGATTCACGGTATTTTGGAAGATTTCTCATGATAGAATCCCCATGGATACCTACCTTCAATTGTTTGGGATTAATCTTTGTTCCAAATTCCGCATGTGTAATCTCCATAGAGAGGATTTAAACCACCTCTTTCTTTCTTGTGACATGACAACCAATCTTTGGCATTATATCTTTAGCATCTTTGAGTACAGATGGTTGCTTTGTTATTCCATTACCTTGCAGATACAACGGTGTTTGGAAGTTGCATATTCTCAGTACATAAAAAGTATCTTTATCATAGCTATTGCGGAACTCCTGCATGTAATCTGGTATGGTAGAAATGCTTGTATTTTTTCGTAATATCTCATTCAAGATTAATGCATGGAAAAATAGAATCCTCATGGACATTCGGGAGGCAGCTTCAATTCACTGAGATCAATGGAACAACTCCATTCGTAACTTTGGGATTCTCAAATGCATTGGGGTGGACAAGAATTACCCTTATCTGAAGCATACCCTTGAAGTGTTTTGGAAACCCCCACCTTCAGGCTAGATTAAAGTCAATGTGGATGGATCCTCCAAAGGCAACCCTGGCCCAGCGGGTTGTTAGGCCATTTTCATAAATCACCTTGACCAAATGCTTGGATGCTTCTATGGCTCTTGTGGTGTTGTTTCATCCCTGGAAGCTGAGATGATGAGTGTTATTCATGTGACTTCTTTTTCCAGGCTTCATAATTAGATAAATATCTAGATTGAGAGTGACTCCACTACTATTATTCAGTCGATTTGGAATGGTTCCATCCACTTGGATTGGATGCTCAGTTCTTGCTAGATTGAATGCCTGAATCCTCTGTTAGAGATCAATGCCATCACCACTCATACATATCGTGAATCTAACATGATTCATGAGGTTATTGCAAACATGGGTGTTACTCATGAGATGAATTGGAGCGATGTTCTTCCTCGTGAGTTAATCTCACTCTATGTCAGCGATGTTAGAAAAATTCCTTATTTCAGTCTTGTGTAATCCTTTATTTTTTCAATAAAATGTAGTGTTTTGGCCTTTGACTAGAACACGACTTAAAAAATGATTTAACTAATAGGGAATCAACATATCATTCAACAAAATTTTCCCTAAAGGGTTTAAATTTTTTTTACAAGGCATGGTGATATGTGGAGCCATCAATCATTAAGCCAAAGGCCATTACCTAATAAAAAAATAATCCCTAGGGTCCTAAAGGCTAAAAATTATTCAACTTTTTAGG
This sequence comes from Viscum album, assembly GCA_963277665.1. NCBI lineage: Eukaryota > Viridiplantae > Streptophyta > Magnoliopsida > Santalales > Viscaceae > Viscum > Viscum album. Next base: position 1,535,825,531 of record OY728158.1, on the reverse strand, counting down.
GAATTTGAATTTCTTTCTATCATGAATATTTATCTATGAAAAATGGAGCCTCATATCTGGAAGTTCCATCAATTAGTAATTCTCTTATTGGGACTGTAAAATTCCCCTTCAAATACTGTATTTTGAGATTTATGAAATTGATGAAAATATAATTTATTCATTTTTTATTTTTTTATAGGGAATATATTGACTATAAATTTTGGATATTGGACTTATTGAATGATGATGAATTTTAAAATATTGTAAAATTCAGCCTCTATTTTTGCAGCATGCATTGGGTGTGTTCTTATGGATACATGTTTTTTTTTCTGGTGATCTTCTGGAAAACCATGGTGTTGAGTGGCCACCTTAGGAAATAGGCCTCAAATTTCAATATAGTTATAGGTCAAAAATCTCGATATTTTATTAGAAAGAAGGTGTATACCTATTGATATTTAGATTAAATGGTCTTACAAATCCTTGTGAGTTGTGGATCTTCCTCTGTAATAAGATTTATTTTCCAGAGTTCGTCAAAGATTGTAAAGACTCCCTCCCCAAATGTTGGAGGGGTATCCATAAGGACTTAATCCTATTATTATTCTATATCTTTGTATTCTTACACATTTTTTTGGGAAAAAAATTGTTGAGATGGCCCCTTCAGAGTTGGGAGGAGAGTTGAGATCATTGTATTCTGAAGAAGAAGAAGCTTCTCATGACCTAGCTGATAGTGGTATATTTTCAAGAGAGGTTGGTGTGTGGGGCGAAGGAGTCCCTTCTTCCTTTCATTCCTTAGTTATTTATTTAGGGGTTTCATGTATCTCTACTAATGTATTAAGAGCATCTATATATAATAATTCACTATTATCTTGGGGGTCAATTGATTTTTCAAATCTATTAGATGTTGTGTCAATGATGAAAATAATGAGAACTACTGAACATGAAATTGTACTTGTGATTATACACCTAACCTAATAGATGGGAAGTACTTATTCTTCATCGAGTTTTTTTAAGGGGTCATCTAGGATCATTTCCAAACCGTTCAGGGTGGTGACCCAATCAATAATTTTGACCAAGGTCCACTTTTCCTTACCCCAATAGAATACTACATTTATATAATGTAACTAGTAGGACTTGTTTGAAAACTTATTAGTAAATAACATCCTGATGTATAAATTAATTTGATATTTTCTGATGTAGTTGTATGATAAGGGAATTTATTCATGTTTATGCAACTATGGCCAGAATATCATGATGTTGAGATTTATGTTTTGTAGTTCATCCCAATATTATGATTTTTATAAAAGGTCTCTAATTTTAGTCTTGATATTGATTTGGCCCAACAATATATGCTTACTTTTTTCATTTCCTTGTGAGGTTATGGTTGGAGGTGTTTGATTTTCCTCATTGTTTGCTTGTTGAAAAAGTTTTATCACTATAATGAGTTAAAAATTAGATCCATTTTCAATGAAAAACTTTCATACATGAATAAAATTTATCATCTAGAACACATACAAGGGTCTGATGTGCCCCTGTATAACGATGTCTTCATCATGATTAGTGAAGAAGAAACCCAGGTGGAATTATGTAGGCTCTGTCTCTATCTGATATACATCATTGGGGACCACTTCGACATCAAACTCTTGGGGGATTATAAGAACCTATAAGAATGCTTCCCTAAGGGCATTTGAAAAACTAAAGGCATCTAAGATTGATTGATGTTTGGAACTGAGGACAATGTTTTCAGAATATAATACCATTGTTCTAACCTTCATTGTTTTTTAGAATGCTGATGCTCATTCATTGGATCTTTAGGGGAATAATAATTAGAAAAAATTCCCCCATCCCTTGGGGAAAGAGAGATAGTTGAATCTGTTTTTTGTGGGTTAAATAGAGTAGGTCTACCTTCATATCTATGGTGACTAGGAACCTATTCATCTCCTAATGGATATTCATGAATGATTATACTTGAGTTTATTCTGGAAGGTCTAGTTAAATTTTCATGTTTCTATTTGGTCCACTAAAGAACATTTCTTTGGCTCTCTGCAACATTGACATTTTGAGTAAGGGTATGGCTAGAAATTTGGTTTCCACCTGTCCAAAACATCCCTAATATCCATGGATTTTATTATCTTCCTCTATATCCCTAATAGATTTTATGATACTTGGGATAATATCCATACCCATCATCAGAGAATGGATCCATTATGTTGATTAATCTACCCAATCGAGTACTTCTAGTTCTTTCATTTGTTAGGGCATGTCATGTTCTTTCATGTCTACTAGAATAATATCTAAGAGGGTGGAATGTGACTTTTTCATTGAAATAGGTACATCTTCCTTCACATTATTCAAGCCTTTCTGGATAAATTTCATTTTATATGATCTTTTTTAGAAGGTTTTGTGGTTGAAGATGTCGATTCAGTTGTAATAGGAGAAGCTAGGTGTAAACATGGTTGTTCCAAATATTATTTTATAATACAATGAGTTCATTCAATTGTCATTAGAGTAATTCACCTTTCAAAATGTTGATCTCTCCTAAAAATAATTCCACTCATTTACTTCACTAGGTATAGGGAAGGAAACATATTCCACTACTAATAACTTTGGTCCTTATTTATATTTACCATAATCTATCATTTTCTATAATAGGTATTTCAAGAAAAATCATTCCTAGATGAATTTTTCGCAATATATGGTCGATGGGACAATAATCAGGTAAGATATCAAGGTCGACTTCATCATTCCTTTTTGGATTTGGTAGCAACTATCTACTGCAATTTATAACGGCTATAAAATAGCCACAAACATAATCATCCCAAAACGAGTACAATTTATTCCATCATTCATTGAACTTATTTTTCTTGAGTCCTATATGCTTTTCTTGTTGAGGAGAGGGTTTATTTTTCTTCCTATGTGGTGTTTCATGGTACTGTGTAGGCCTTAGAGCTGGAGAAGTTGCTGGGGTAGGATTAAGAATGATGGATGCATGTTTATATTTTCCTAGTCATTTTCCAATGATAGGAGGTCCAACATAGGACATGATAATAGTATGTTGTATAGAGTCTTCAATTCTTTGGTCAATAGAAGATAAATCCAAAAAACCCACTTGTCTATTTTAATGGGATGAAATGTGTTCTCAACTCTTTGTGGAGGTTTTTAATTAACATAAGGATCATCATATCCTGGGGGATTGTCCACTTTAATGAGTAGGTCTGCCCTTTCCATCTAAAAATTAGGTATGAGACCCTATCATTTTATATATATTTGTTGTGCAAGAGGTCCCTGAATATTTTCTTCATCATTGTTGAGATGCACTGGAAGAGGAACTAAATATGAATATCTTCCCATTCTCTTAACGACCAAGCTAGAAATGTGGTGTACCGTACAAAAGATGACCCTTGGATAATTTACATGTAGAATCTGAGTTTAACTGATACTTTTTTCTCAGGGGATTCCATTATAGGATCACAATATGATTCATTGTGCATCAGTTGTTGTTTTAGGTCACCTTATCCATTTAATATTAGGGACACGAGACTCCTCAAATTTGGTAGAGGTAGATATTCAATAACTCAACTAGGGTATGTTTTTTGTTTCAACTATAGTGGTAAATATCTCTCATTAATTGCAACCAATCCAGATTCCAATTTCTCAATTGTATTATAAGTCGCTTCATGCAAGTCTGATTGAGCCAAATCATTGATGGGAACATTAAGGGGTAATATTTCATGTGTGTGTTTTATCGAAATTATTGTTGGATATCTGAAGAGGGGTATCATTTGAGGATATTTTTTCACCCATTAAGGGTTTATATTTATTGAAGTGTAATCATGATATCCATTAGTGTTTGGATATAGGTAGACTAGAAGTTGAGTCATCGTGTTTTCCATACATCCTATTCTTGCTTTATTTTTATTGATAAACTCTAGGGGTTAAGGTACACCCATTGGAGTGTATGTTGAGTTTCTATCTTGGGACCATATTCTATAGGATATATTCCTATATGTATCTCAACATTGTTTCACCTCAACTATTTCATTTCAAAACCCTACCGATTGAATCATACTTCGAGTTTAATTTGATTTTTCTCACCATGAGAAAATAATGGTTCTGATAAAACCTTATTTTTATTCATCACATTTTATAGGTTGTTTGAGGAGGTGGGGATGATTGATCGGGGAACCCTCATATTTAGGGCATCCCTATGGTTTCGGGTATTCCCACATTCATTCAGAGTCCGGATTATATTCCAATTGGAACCATCCTCTCCCGGTTTTTTAGCATTTTCATCATTTTCAGTTTGGTTTAAAGGATTAACATCCATGAAGTTCACTAATGCATAACCTATTGTAATATCATTCCAACTATCGAGTGGTTGGAGATCCTTTTATGTCCTTTATTATATCGTCTCCTTATAATATAGGATCCTCTTTGGGATTCTTGGTGATGATTAATGTGGATGGAGCCATTATACATTTGTTTATATGCCTCCCTTTTGGGGTAAATGAGTCCCGAGATGGGACTGAACAAGAGATCTATCTTCGTGGCATGCTCCTAAGATTGGGAACGACTGACTTCCACATGGTGGGTGGTTGAGGTAAAAATTCCCCACATCAATGTGGGATGGTGCTCATCTTGTTCCCATATTATTGTACCTATGGAATGATTTTACAGTATTATTGGGGAATGTTTTGTTAAAAATTACCATTGATCAGTAGACTATGGCTACACCTATACTGATGTTGTTGCTGTTGTTATTTCACATTTCTTCATCTAAAGGATTATCATTCATGTTATATCTGGATATGATGTTGATCATACATGCTATCTATTTGTTTCCAAGGACATCAAGAGTGATTGATGATTGACTTCCCTTTGGAGAGAATCTTAATGAATGTTTCTATTTTCCCGGTTCAGGATAGTTTTATTGATTTCATTCATTAGGCATAATGCTTTTGAGACTTACTGAAGGATGGTTCTTGTCAAGAATTTCGCCTTTCTGGAATAGGGATTTAATTTGATCTCCATAATGGGATAGTGGAATTATAGTATTTTATTTCAAATAGGTTCAGATGAATGGGAAATGGGGTGAAATATAATGTTACATGCTCTCCCCATCCATAGATATGTACTCAAGGTGGAGAATCACTAGTAAGATGCCAGAACTTCTTTAGTTCATGGAGAAAGGTTAGTTGGAGATCATTCTTTTGCCTCTCTAATTGTGGACTCCATGCAATTTGAAGGGCATACATGTCTATTAAGAGATTATGATCTCCCAATATATTTACAAGGACTATTTACTAATTGTAGGGAATGAATTTTGTTTTCAAATGGTAGAGAGTAGTCCATAGATTGAGATGAATTTTATGTATGAATTCATCCAAAAACACTATTTGTATGTCATACTGAGAAGTGGATGTGGAAAAAAACATTATTGGTATGTTTCCATGGCTAAATTCATCCTCACAAGTAACATATAGCTTTTTAATTATACCAGATATTCCTTGACGCAATCATCCCAATTTGAATGCTTCTCGATGATCTCAAATCTTGTAGTGGGGTTTGTAGGGATCTCACTAACAATCAGGATGTCTAGAGCTATATTGGATGATCACCATTGTCCTAGGGTATCTCTACTTTGAAAAAGGCTATCACTTCTTATTCACACGTAGTTTAAAATGATTGACCACATCTCTCCATGAACAACTAAATATGAGGGATTTCATGTATTTTATTTGGAAAGGGGAGGACTTTGCTGCTAATATGAAATTTCTATGTGTGGAAGACATTAAAAAAATGTGCTACTCTATCTGGGCTACCATTATTGATTTATGTATTACTAAAGAGGGAATTTCTAAAGCATATACCCATTAGAGGTCCATCAGGGTAGACATTAGAATTGGGAGGACCTTCATACTGTATGATATAATTGTAGGAAGGACCTTCATATAGACGTTAATCATGGTAAGGACTACCATAATAGATTATTTTATGACTTCATGGAGAATTTATATATCATATACCTTTTAAAGGAAGATATGGGTGGAAAAAACTATGGGGAGGACATTATTTCTTTATGATATAATTCTAGAGAGGACCATTTTAGTAACATCCATCATAGCGAGGACCACCATCATATCTTGATGTTTGACTGTATGAAAAATATATGAAGCATATATTCTATGGTGGACCATTAGGGAAGATAACAGAAAGGGAATTACATTCATGTGTATGATCTTCGGTCTAGGTTGAGGGTTACAATGACTCTAATTAGGATATGAGCTCCCACTATCAATTAGTTTTCATCTACTAAGGGGTCTTTCATAGTTGAGGCTCTTTGGATACCACCTGAGATATTGGTATCATTGTTGTGTTGAGGACATTCATAACTAATTCTACTGGTTCCATGATTTTGTAATGTACTAGAAGTATCTTGATCTACAATTGATAGGTGTTTGATGGAATGAATAAAAATTGTTTCCAGCAAACCAGGATCATGAATTTTATCTTCATTTTTTAGTTTCCTCTAGAATGATTCATTTTGGGTGCTCTCTTATTGGTATCTGAGGCTACCTATAAGTAACATCTTTTATATATGGGTTCCTAGTTGAGTTCCACTCATGTTTTTTTTGGGATACACTGATGAGCTAACTAAGTCCCATGAACAATGAATTCCTACAATAGTGTGGCCATCGAAGTGGACCAGTGTCGCCTAGTTGGAATGGGTATTTGAGCGTGAACTAGTTATCCAATTATCACATAATATTACTAAGGAACCTTATATATGAGATAAAGGATACTGGTATACTCTTGGTTGACCACCTCTATGTGTGAATGAGCCACCCCAGTTGGGGAGATGGGTTGGGGCTTGATTCTTTATTGTTTATGTGGATGTGATTTCATGTTGATAAGTCTATAAGTTGTGGTAAGGTATTGATATCTTATCCTCCATAATTGCATAGATGTGTTGAGAGATTTACATGTAAGGAATAGAAATATATGTGAATTCCAATGTCAGAACTTGAATATGTGCCTGATATGATCCTATATTTCATACAAAGGGTTACTCATAGATATCCTATGTGGGTGTGGAGAAATGAGTCTTCCCATGATCGATAGATTGGATACAAAAGCTGCATTATTCATTTTCTATTGTATTTAATGATAGACTTCGTATTTCTGACCAGGGATTTGTTTCTACTCGATTGTTGCTCTATATGTCTAACAGGCTTGATATGAATCCGAAATAATTTGACTCAACCTATATTTTATTTCCACCATATTTTACTGGTGGGATTCGTATTTGTTGGAAGGGATATCCACTTACCTATAGTTTTATTCCCATGGTCTGGTTATATATTACATGTAATTTGATCATTATGGGTTCTTAACCTATCTGGGTTATTGGATTCGTGCGCATTGGAAGGTATTTTTATCTACAATATAATTTCCACCATACTTTTGTGGCATGTTTGGCAAGAATTAATAGAAATATGCACTTTCTTGAAATGTTCTATCATATTTAAATGTTTGTATTCATCAAAGGGGGTGAGAATATACATCTTCCCAGGGTGTTTAGTTATATTTATTTAGAATATGTATTTTGTAATAATAAGTTTGATGCCAGGTTCTAGATAGTATGATCTCCACCCTTAGCAGGTCTCTTGGGGGACCTATGCCTAATTTCCTTTAGCATGGGACCTTAAGATGATATCCTCCTCATATTGGGTATACTGGGATCATTGAATTGGTAGAGATGAATTCTGGAAGGGGTCCTTGAGCAGGGCCAATGGGATTGAGGGACGAATTCATTGGTGATGACCTCATCAGCCTCACTAAGATAAAGGAGTCCCTCTTTATCACATTTCATGGATAGGGTAATGAAAAACCAAGAAAACTTCTAAGGGAAGTAATCATACAAAAAAGAATATAATTCTTCCCATGGGATGATATTTTACTCGTATTATTGATACTAGGTTTCATGGCATTGGTAGAGATTTCTTCTTGTAGTGGCCCTTGACTGAGACCCCATTGATGCATAGATTAAATAATTAGTGTCGACTACATCACCCACCCTAAGATAAGTGAGGAACCCATTGTTACATTCTAGTGGCATGTTTATGAAACATTTGAAGATGTCATATGGGGTTTCCTCGTTCTAGACCACTGACTATCACTAGGAGGATGACTTTAAGGGATTTCAGGAATGGAGGGACTGCTTAGCTACCTCCAATGTAGAGAGATCATCCTTCTGGTTGTACTCTCGAACCAGTGAATTTGTGAACTATCGTTCATTATTATAGGTTTACAATAGAGTATTCATATTCATGGAAGAAATTTTCAATGCATACATTGAAATGCGAGTTTGTGGAACTTCTATGATTCCATTGGATTGAATTACTATCTAATGAGTTTCTGTAATGTATGTGACAAGTACGCACAACAAAACCACTTCAATGTAGCATATCAGGAACACATGTGTAATTGATGGTTGATTGTTTCCTCTTACATTTGGGGTATGAAAGGGTCTAAAATCAGGGTAACACCACCATCTTTCTTAAGGACTCATTTCGAGTTTACCAATTTTTCTATAAAATAGTTTTTCTGGGTAAGGAATGATGGGGTCTATGATGACTAAAAGGGTTTCGTATTTTGTATTATTAAACGGGTCCACAATTATTTCATTCAAGTCGTATTTTCTGTTTTTATACTCTCGAAGTTCGGTTAATAACTAGAATGGTTGGTTGAAATGGGTTTTAATGGTATGTAATCCCTTACATTGGGAACAATATCATGAATTTGTCTCTAACGAATTTATTCCTTGAGCTGGAATCACCCAATATTTCTCATATCCATTTTTCATGGACCAAATTTTAATATGTAGATTCTCCTTGGGTAACTTGAAAAATGATGCTTAAGAACACACATCAGTAAATAAAATGGGATCTCAGTCTCATAAAACCATTTTACGGAGAACTATTATGTCTTCTGAGACTCTCTTTTAGATTTAGTATATTTTCACAAATCTTTCATTCATTCATAGTTATGTGACCATGGATTTACCTTAAACAACAATTTATAGTAACTACACATGGATTTGAAATCATATGTATATATGTGATGTTTTCTATCAATGAATATATCTATATGTATACAATTTTCTCTATCAATGGTCACCTTTTATAGACAATTCAATGATTTTTTTGGTTATTTAATGAGAAAATGATATTTTTAATCCATGTGATGTGTTGATCTATAATTTAGCGTTATCTAGGGGGTGATAGTTTTTTTGATATTGGGATCTAAATCATAATATGGGCTTCCTATGTATTGTCATGAGTGGAATCTGAATCTGTGTGTTTGGTTTTTCTTATTTGGACACATAAACATATAATTTCATGGGACAAGAACTCAACCATGCTGTTTAATTTCATATATTAAGGACATCTAGCCAAAGGGTTTCTGGTCAAGGATGGTGTGGAACATACACCGAGGAGGCCCAAGGTACGCTGAAGAGGTGTGGTCTTATAGGTGGATATGACCCTACCCAAAATGTGTCCCAGATAACATTGGAAATGTTTTTTGTGTCATGTTTGGACCTTTTGGTGGCTCCCAACATTTCCTAGATACTTGGGAAATATATACTTTGTAGTTTGGTTTCAAGGGGCTTACACCTATACTATAGGACCATATGATGTTTGGGATGGTCGGGGGTTAGACATGGGAGATTCCCATAAGATGTTTTGGATCAAACACAAGTCATACTCACCACTAAATTTTAATCCCATGTGATTTGTTCTTGGTGTGAGAAATAAGAGCATGGAGTATATCTAATGATCACACAATCTCCCCACATCCAATGATGGATGGTGCTGGAGAAAAAAGGGGGAGAGAAATGAGCATTCAGTGTTATGTTTGCCTCTATTATTTTAATGGCTTAGATAGTCACATTTGGTGATAAATCTGTAAACATCATGGGTGGAAGTGAAGAGGAGAAAAAGTGTCACCTCTTGAAATAATGGATTTTGGATAACCATAGGAGGGGTTTACTGAAATTAGTTCTATTAATGAGATGAATATTCAACAATATCCCTAATTATTGTGAATTTCCAATAGTTCCTCTCAATGATAAGAACGAAGAGGTTCACATGACTGTCATGATGTCAATACATGTGTTTCTATAGGAATTTGGACTCTGGGATATTCTGAGGGTCCACCATTATGCAAAGATTACACATGAGACTCTAATTTCCATGGGTATGTAAACACTGATGGAAATGTCGATGTTCTCGATGATCATATCTTATATGATTGGTGGATTAATGAATGGTCGTATCCATATACTGATAGACTAGTTTTTAGAAGAACCAACAAATGGACTAATGATATGACCAAAGAAAATGGTGGGATATGGAATATATAACACCTTATGATCCCCCATTCTACATTGCATGATATTATGTGGGATGGGGTTCCTCCACACAGACACAAAACAATGTGAGAAATGAGATCATCTATGTGACATTGTATTATATAGAACTGGGTTTGGCATATGTATCATCTTGTATTGAAGGTTGAGGTTCATCCCATATAACATTTCACTATACAGTACCGACTCCCTTCCACATTTTTCTTTTCTACACAGTGTCGAGTTCCACCAGCATAGTGCTTTGGTATGTGGGATTCTTATGTGAAAAGTGGGAATCAGTTTGAGTCCTCATGGGAATTATGCCCACAATTTATTTTGGGTTCATAGGACACTAGATTATTTTTTATTTCTAGTGTAATATTTTTGTATGAATTAGATACGAGAAATCGTCAAAGGGATCCTTTTTTCAAAGTGCCTTACTTTCCTTCACATGATTCCTTGGCCTCTATATCTCCTAAAATTTCTTATTCATTTCCACCCAAGATATCATTTTCGAATATTGTATGGACAAAATACTGGAATGGTTATTCATTCATGGAGGGCCTTGAGAATATTTTTCAGGAGCCCATTAGTTACTTATTCAATAGGGTCATCATTTTTGAGCACTGAAATCCCCAGCTAGCCCCACAAAAAATTCCTTTTTTTGTTGGAGCCGACAATAAGATATCTCCCTACGAATGATTCAATTAACATGGATCATTATTTTATGAGATTAGAAATCACCACATATTACTAAAAACTTATTTATGTTTTTTATAGCACCGCTGATTCCACCCTTTCCATGAGCTGTTTCCACTTGTGAGTGGCTCGTAGAGCTATGGAATGCCATGTAGATCACTGATCCTAGAAGAGTTTTTCTTTTTAGTCACATTAATTTTAACATTTTATTCAATCTTATTATTTTATTTCCTCCACCACTCATAAATTATTATTTAATTTTTTCTTCTCATTTTTATAATTTTCAAGACCTAACAATGAATTACAATACAATATAATTATATTTAAAATAATTCTCCAGTATAATATTATTTTTACATTGATTTGTTTTTTAAAAAAATTATATTTAAAAATATATATTAATAAATATTTCATTGAAAATAAAACTTGAAATATATAAATTAATCTTCAAAATATTGAGTGGTCATGAAAACAGGAAATTATATACCTGAGGAACATGTTAAAACAAAGAAACCCTTTAAATTTTATTAGAAACCAATGGAGTTGTTTGGAAAAATAAATGATGATTAATTTCATATTATTTGGTATAATTTCATTAATTTATAAAAATATATATACTAAATAATTTTAAAAAAGACAAAATCATTTTGTAAAATGCATTTACAAAAACATAAAAGTATTTTCTACCCCATAAATAAATAAATGGAAATTTTATTAAAACAATTTAGTCAATAATTTTTAATTCCAAAGTATAGAATAATTTTAGTTATACATCCTAAAATAATGAATAAATATAGGAGAATAAAATTAATTGGGTTTAAAATAAAAATTTTACATATGTTTCTTCAATGGATGCTGAAGCATAAACAATCCCGATTAAAAAGAGACTTTGAAATAAACACTTAAAATATTCATAACATTGATGTGAGAAATTACCAATTAATAAATTAGGTATATATAATTAAAATATAGAAATAAATTGTTTAATATGTGACATTATATATTTAATATTCAGTAAACACATATTAATTTTATATTATTGATAACAATTATGTAATATAACACAATGATAACAAATTGAGACATGAAATTCGTCACCACTTAGTAATTATTATGTCAAATAACCATAGATGAAATAATTTAAATTAAATATAAAATATCATTAATTATTAAATAATAAATATATTTATTGTCAAAAGTGATTTATATACACTATATAAATGAAAATGTGTTCATAACATTACAATATGCACTAACGAAGGGAAATTGAGATAAAGTCCCTTATGTCATTCTACAATTTGGATGAACAAGATTTAAAAGGAATATATAATTTTTTAAGAATGTTATTAATTAATAAAATATAATATATAAATTTATAATACCATATACTATCTCCATATGCCATTTTACAACACACTTATTAATAATATTGTATAATTTTCATTATTTCCGGTGTTTGTTGCCTGGTTTTTCCATGCATATTTTGACACGATTGTTCAAGTTATTGAGAATATTATATAGTTAAATAATTTCAAAAATGATATAAATTGTATAAATAAAATTCCTTGTTATTATATAAATTTTTATAATAAATATTTACATTTTCACCTTGATCGTGGAACACATCGCTTTGTTGAGATGATTGGTCATTTGTATGCACGAGTGACATTGTTATTTCCTTAACGAGTAAAAGGATAAGGATGTGTTTGATATATTAGTTAATAATAATTAATATCATTTAATATATATCACATATATTTCTTAAATTTATCCTTGTTATATTTGATGTAAATGGTATGTCAAAAATGAATCACATAACCTTGTTAGGTTATAGTCCTCTGTAAACATAAGCAACCATATCATTATTAAAATTTCATGGAAATTAATAATGTATTCATGATATTATAAAAACAATGTATAATAATATCATATAGATTAGTTAAATTATTCATTATATATACCTGTTGAATAGTGGTGATTGATAATTATTTACATTGGTTCGTGAGGGGTAGTCCTCCGTACACACGGTCAAAGATTTCATTTCCAGTTTTATAGAAGAGCAGATATATATGGGTCATTAAAATAGACAATAAAACATAAGTATGAATAATATTCTTATTATATATATAATTTCATGGTTTAATATGATTTTAATAATCATGAGGAACAATCAATATAAAAATATCATTTTGGAACATTATTTATAATTCAGAAAACATCATTAGAATTCAAACAAAATCCATCGTTGGTTGTCATTATGATATATCCACATTACATATAATGTTTATGGTGGAGTATATATTTTATTTTTGAAGGTATTGGAGTAGATATATGGATTTTTATGTATGGATATGGGAGGATAGGGATGTCATTTTATATTTTGGGGAGATCACACACGTGGAATTTTTTAAAATATTCAATTACACATATATTGTTGTCCTAAAAAATACCTCCAAATTTTGTGATAATATTCCATTTTATGGATGAAAAATAAAATAAAGTATGAATATAGATTTTTTATATTTTTTTATAAATTTTTATCAATTATATTCTTATTTTACCCCTGGTAAATAAGTTTTTATCGAAACCATGATATTGAAATTTTACAAATTTATCATTTCATAATGGTAAAAAATTATGATCAAATTTGGGATAATATAAGTTAATCAGATTCCAAATATATTGTATAATTTTAAAAGTTTAATTAATGGATTTTGAGGAATCCATAAAAAATTGTATGCCCAGACACGATGAAAAATCTGGTTTATAAAGTGAAACTTCTCATAAGAGTTGAATATTTTAATATCAAAATTTGATGTTATGTTGATTAAAATGACATAAATTAATTAAAATGTAATATTTTTGAAATACATATAATTTAAAATTTATTTAAAATATAATTTACCCATGTCAAAAATTTGATAAAAATAAATTTCTATACAAAATATTATTTTTCGCTACTTATTGAAAAATGAAACATTTCAAAAAAATCCTTTAAATTCACAGTAAGATTATTTTGATACGTTGATTCCAAAATGACTAAAAATTTGTAAAATTAATTTTATAATTATGGAAATTTTTAATTTTTAATTATATATTCAAATAAAGACTAAACCATTTTTTAGAAATAAACAGTTTTTCAGAAAACAATTGTTTTCCATTATATTTATTTTTATTTTATATCAAATCATCATATAAAAATAAATTTCATAATATATTATGATTAATTAATAACATCCCATTTAATTTATATGTTATAATGGCATACATTATTATAGTTCATTTAGACATGGGGATTATTGTTTTGCAAGCTATGGGTGAGATAAAATTTAAACAAAAGTATTTCATGTGATGTTTATTCTTGGTGTTGAGTGTCCATATTCAATTTAATAAAATGTTATTCTTTTAAAATATAGGTATCATAAACATGGAATTTTTTTGTAGAAATCACGAAGGTGGGTCATGCTTCTATCATCATTCATGTCCCTATATAGGTAGATATGATAGATTAATTTTCCTAGTTACGGTAATAAATATTTATATTTAGGTATTATTATAGAACTAGAATCCCTTATAACTTAATAGGCTCAATCCCCTAACAATCCCCCTATACAATAAGATTCAGGCTAAGAATTATGAGATTAAATATATTGTCATGAATATGGTCCCGCTAAATTCTCCATGATGAGGAACCTTTCTATTGAAGGAATACATTATTTCAATGTCCCATAAGCTATCATAAATTAGGTGGACTTAATAGGCTACTCATTTTATCAAATCTGGGTATGAGGTTTTTTTTAATTGGGATGGTTTATTTTATTTTCAAAACAGGTTAGTTTATGCAAGTTTCCTGATAATGTTTTTTGTATTCTCATTGTGAAAAATGATCTCAAAAAAGAAATTTCACATGAAATTGAAATCTTATGTAGTGATTTTGAATCATTGGTTGATTTAGAACACCCACTGTAATAACTGGTCTCGTGTATAGTGAGCTTATCATCTACATGGTCACCATGGTCAACAAGGACTCACAATAAAATGGTTGATTTTTTGGGGGAGGAATATATGTTGATTATTTGGTATAACGACCCACACATCCCTTTAATAGATATTACATATAAATATATGAATTTTAATTTCATAATATTACAAAACTATTTCAGTATTGTATGGGTTTGGTGATTTTAAAAACATTGAAACAAAACAAACTAGTTCAAAAAAACATCTACATTATCCATCACTTATCCCCTCTGAACAAGAACCCTTATTGACATGCCATACACAATACCATCCGTTATGTCATGGGTAATTAATATAAGAAATGTGTGAACACAAATTCTCCATAAGGGTATCCAGGGGAGATATCAATCATAGAATAAATGTATATGAAAATGTACATGGCTGATGAAAATTTTACCCTATATATCATAGATCATAATATTGATTCATGGAATAAATCATAGATTATTATTTACACATTAATTAAAAATTAATCAAATAAAAATAGGCCATGAGTGTATAATAATGGCATCAGATATGTAATTTGTGGCATGCATATTCTAAGAATATATTAGTTCAAGGTTACCTACCAAGACATTCATAATTTTTAGGCTTGGGGTATTCAACCATGTACCTATTTTGAGGTTGTGAAGGCCTCCCATGAGGCCACTAGTTTTGGGACTTGGATAGAATCCGATGTACCATCTTATTATGATATTATAATTAAGACTTATGTAACATATTGTTGTGGTCTTAGGGTGACCTCTCGTGTTCCCTCTTATTGTATGCTTTGGATGAAAACTAGTGTACATTATTATTGCTGGCTTTGGATGACCCTGTGTGTACCCTCTTGTTGAATTATTAAGTGAATGTCACATTTCCCCTTTTATTTCTGGTTTTAGATTACCTCCCATGTACCCTTTTGATATTGGCTTGGGTTGATCACCTATGTACAAAATTTAATGGTATTAGGATGATCACTCATGCACCCCTTGAGCTCATTGAACAATTATCATTACCCAATTCATTGGATAGATATATAATTCCTACCCGTTATACAATTAAATTCATAAAATTTTGTTCCCTATGAAAATAAATCATTCAAAAAATCAAAACCCATGTAAGGAAATTATTTACAATAACATTTCATCATAACATAACTCATGAAAAAATATAGGTTTCATAAACCTCATGTCATCATAAACATAAACCAACCATATTAAGAATAAGGTTTTTATTATTAAATAATATCCTTAGTAAGGCTTATGTAACATCAAATAATGTTATTTTAGAAGGAAAGTAAGCTTCATTGATTGCTTGAATTAATTATTTGTGTAAATATCATTTCTATTTTGAAAACAATTATTTAATTACGTTGAAATTTTAAAATAAAACATTTTCATTTAAAATGACATTGTAATATTATAAAATATGATCTTATTTTAAGGCATCATAATAGTATGAAATATTTTCATTCAATATAAAAATATTCCTTTCATATTTTTTTCTAAAAGGACAAAAAAACATTACATATAAAATGAAAAAAAAAGAATCCTTTAAAAATATTTCATAAAAGTTAAACATTTATAAAATTAAAATTAAAAAATCATAATTTTATATTAAAATTTTGAATATAATTTTATTAAAAAAATTACTTGGATGAAAAATATTGTTTTAAAGGAATTATTATAAAAATAATTTTCATTTAAATACGTAAAAATTATCATATCATTGAAGATAAAATTAATAAAATTAATCGATAATGAGTACCTGCAATAAATAAACATAACAAAGTTAAAATAAAAAATAAGATAATAAAAATTAATCCAATATATAATCATATACTTGAATAATCAATGATATATAATATTAACCCAATTAATTTAAACCGGGTTGAGAATTATTTTACCACTTTTAATCAGTTGAATCATGTGTCCCATAAAAGAAATAATTATAAATTTAATATTAATTGACATTAATATGGAAATATTAATGAAATTATCTATCAAATAAAAGTACATTCACAAAACATAATATATAAGTGTTGAATAAAGAATATATCATAAATAATAAAAGTGATTCCTGAAACCCTTACCTCATGCTTCCCATTGGTTTTTCATACTATAACCTCCTCTTGTATATCACCTCGTTGATGGACCCATTGTTAACCTTTGATTTCTTATTTTCTTGAGACCATTAAACCATGAAAATTTAGAGAGTGGGTAAGAGAGTTTTTGGTATATATTTTAGGAGCATCATGGCTCGTGAGTAAAAATAGTGTTTTGAGGGGTGGTTTTTAGATTTGAGTTAGGGTGGTTCTATGTGATTAATTAATTATTAATTTATAATTAAATAAAAACACATAGAGGTGGTATTATGTTACAAAATTTGGATCATAATTAATGATTTAATGGGTGGTTAGTGTCTTGGAAAACCTTAATAAATCAATTAATTATTTATTTTTATCTATTTTATGTTTTTACCATTTAAACTTAAACTATTACATTATTTTACTTATATATTCTGGTATTGTTTTTTTTTTCAATGGTAATATTTTCCATACAATATTATTTTGACCATACAGACTAATATTTACATCATGACTAAAAATATGGTCTCTAATTTACTAATTTATATTCATATAATAGAATTAATTAGATTTTAAATTAATCTCACAGACGAAATGAGAATGCTATGTTTTAAAATTAAAATGTTATTAATGTGAAATGTTTCCATATGTAATTTCAATGTGAAATTTATTAAAATTATGTAAATTGGAATGAATTATTTATATTTTAAATAATTATCCTATAAAACTATATAAAAATAAAATTTAACAATAAGAATAAATTTGGGTAAAACACATTTTAATTAAAATTTCGCATTTTTACTAGTCATCAAAAAAGTAAACATTATAAGAAAATTTTTAAAAAATTAACCCTAATCTAATTTTGATATCACTGTTAAAAAATAATGTTTATTTTTTAAAATAAAATATATAAATTTTTCAAATTTTTTTTTCATAACTATTGCACCACTAAAATGTGGTGAAGCACCATTTATAAAAATATGAATTTTTAATAATAAAATTGGATTGATTCATATCATAATCCTCCAATAATTATTAAGTGAATTTAAAATATTTCCATTAAATATATAACATCTAAATTTCATCAATATCATTCACTAATATTGATTCTTTTTAATTTTTTAAGATAAAATTACATTTGGAGATAAAAATAGTTTTTTATAGAAACTCTTCATTTATGTAAAATTGGTTTTTATTTTCATTTATAATTAATTTGACACAAATTAAGACATATTATAAAATTTGGAATAATATATTTTAATATTTTTATAATCGCATTAATAGCCTCTATTCAAATTTTTAGGGAAATATTAGATATCAATATTTTTACAATTTGTTTATTCTCGGTATTCTATGCAATGCAAGCTATCGAAGTGATTAATTTTTTAAAAAAATGTATATAAAATTAAATATTAATGTGTTAAATTAAACACATATAAAATTAATTTCAACCACTAAATTTTTTATTAGTATATAAATAGATTTGGATACCTCTAGATAATCACACCCTTATGTTCCCCCATAGCTTTCTCAAATTGGTGGATCCACCAAATGACTTTAATAAGGTGAGTAGTCTTACATTGTATAATATTACACTAAATCACTATGGGTTTTATTTATAAAAAATACATATCTCCGGTGGAATAAATAATGATTTTAGTACACATTAAGGATCATGTACTCAATTACCGAGACAAGTTACATGGAACGTGTCCTCAACATGATTGATATTCACAAGAAGAATCAATATATAAGTTACCATCCCAATACTATCTAGAATTTTAAAAAACAACAATCCTCACAATTTGAAATTTCATTCAAAAATAACATGTAGATATTTTAAAATACCCTTTTGGGAAACCCATATCATAAAAAGGGCGAATATAACATCCTATTAATAGTGGGAATGTCAATGGAAAATTTCACCACAAAACTATAATTCTGATTAGTAGAAAATAAAAATATGTACATGGAATGGAATTCTAACAATCGTGTTCTGATGAATAATGATAAAGAATGTAGTCAATATAATTTTAATGACCAAAAAACATGGACCAAAAATGGATGAAAAATTCCCCTGATATCAACATAAATAATTACAATTGGATACAGATTTTATTTAAAAATGACGTGAGAAGATATACATAGTTGATTATATCTCATAAGTACGATATCACTCTTTAGTTAAACCTTGATCAATTTTTATGTCATTTAATATTCCATGAAATGAAGTTGATATTTTATTGTCGGTAGATCTAGTGGATCATAAGATCCGTATTGAGATGAAAATTTTATCCTTCTATCTCTATTGGTTAACGTAAAAAAAACATTATGATTTATTATCCAATTCACATAAATATCTATACATTTAAGTAAAACATTAATCTCTCAAATATCATCCAAATTTTATCATAAAAAATTTCATTAATGGTTATCCCTCTGAAACTTCCCAATTAATAAAATCTAATATATTCAAATTACATTCACTAAATTCTGAAAATAAAATTATTTTTAATCCCCCAAACATCATAATGTATCTATTAATTATCACACACCCAACATGTGAATATCAATGTTATATGTTGTCCTGAAATATGATAAAATCATAAAATACTATAGTACCTTACATAATTCATTCATGCTTTAAAAAAATAACTCGTCCCACATATAAAAAAATTATATACATTCAATCAAAAATATCATAAACCACCTTTCCATCGTATTACTAATCTATTTAAGGGTCATCAATAATGTCTAATTTTTATCATAATAAATCATATCTGTATCTCATTATCCCATTATTATTCACTTATTAATTTTAATTTGTCTCTTAAACATGTGTTCTAAAAAAATATCACCTCCATCACTTTTCATGGTTACTAATACCATTCAAATATTTATTTTAAATCCTTAAAGAAAAAAAATATTGGACCAGTTATTCATTTTTTTGTTATACCAAAAAATACTTATATAACATTATTCATTAATTGTTATAAATAAACACACAATTATTTATCAATAGGGTTTTCATAATCTGCACCACCAATAGTGAGCTCATTGAGATTCCCTTAGTCTTTGTATTGAAGTGGTTATTAATTTTGATCATCAATTTCACCCTTGTATTTTTAAAATGGTTAGAATAATAACAATTTCCCTTACACTTGAAGCATTTAACTATAGGTGGTTTAATAATTAAAAATTTATCTTTATTTTTATTTTCATATAAAATCTTCAAATCACTTTGGAACTCATTTTCCTAGTGACATTTCATTCCCATGTGAATCATTTTCCATTCCCTAAAATACAATTTATTACATGTTTCCATCAACACATTCAGAAAAGAAGAATTCTCATATTCAAAACTTTTTGGTTCCTAGAATTTATATAAAACACTATTTTTATTTTCTTCCCAAACCAAAAAATTAGTTGGTAACTTATATTTCCATCTCCACCATTAGAGACCATCTAAAAATTTATTCATTATGTAATATAGTCACAAAAATGAAATTCCCTTATAAGAATATTTTTAAACCACTAAAGGATTGGTCAATATTAATTTCCAGAATAGTATTTTATTTAGAGGTTATGCTTACTTGCCTCATATAATTTTAATGATATATACTAATAGATTCATCAGTATTTTTTTCAACTAAAAACATTCCTTCACAATATTTGTATGTAGAATACAGGGAAATATATTTATGAGGAATATCCCTATAAATCGATCACATTCCATTGATTAAATAAATTATTATTTCATTTTATTATTGATAATAGTTCTCCATTGATCTTTTTAACCTTCCAAACAAAAACTCATCTAGGAAATATTTTTCATGTCCTGGACATTTAAGAATAAAAAGTATTTTCTCAATGGTGTTGATCTATTGCATAGCCACCAGTGGATCAGAAGAACTACTAAAAGAAGGTGGGAATTTTCTCACAAAATACACAATATACATTTTTTATTACTTTTATAATTTGTAATTCAATTATAATTCATATATTGTGTTATTATAGTAATTATATTTTTTATTCCATATCCCACCACATTGGGTTTCTCTAATGGAAAATAATTAATTGGTCATTTCATTCAGTATTAATGTGGTTCCTTTAGGTTCTATCCATTGACTAATACAAATAATAATAGTTTAAGAAGATGTAATCATATTGGGAAAATAGATTAATAAGGGTAAATTACATATAAAATTTATATCTTGGACACCATATATTTAACTTAGGTTATTAGTGATCTTTGTAAAGCCTCTAGTATTATAACATAGACATATACATATGATTATTACTATGATTTTTTCATCCTAGTTTCCAAAGGATAACTAAAACATTATATAATACAAACATTAAATACCCACTAATTTCATATATAGTATCACAACTAAATAGATTAATATTCATTAAATATCATACAGAAAACTTTCTGGGATTGTATATGTTTTGTGTCTTTGGAATCTCGGGAACAAAAACAAAAGGATTATAAAAAACTATATAATCTCTCACATATCCCTTAATTACTATATCCATTTTTGATATTTCATACTCAATACCTTCTTTCTTATCCAGGGAAAATTAACACAAGAAAAGGGAATGATTAGATTCACTGTAAAGGTATTAATAGGAGATATCATCTCTAGATTAAGGGTATAAAATCTTATAAATGACATTTGAAAATTATACCAAACATACCATTGATCGTATTTTGGAGTCATGGAATAAATCATGTAATATAAAAAAACATGAATCATAAAACCATGAAATAACATGTTCTATGTGAGTATAAAAATGGAATAAAACAAGTAATTTTAAGAATATATATTCTTATAAATTATTATGTCAAGTATACCAAACAACACCTTCATAACATGTTTTTCTTGGTATATTCACCCATTTCCCTTATTTTTGTGTTAGAACCACCTAGGATGTACCATATAGTATTAGGATTTTGGCAACATCCTGTGTACCCCCTTTTTATGGTATTAGGATGAACTCCAAGTAACATCTTGTTATGGGAATAGAAAGACATCCCATGTACCCTATTATTATTGTACTAGGATGATCTCCCATGTGCACTCTTGTTGTGGTATTAGAACGACCTCCTTTGGATCCCCTTATTGATGTATTAGAATGAACTCTCGTATAACCTATTATTGTGGTATTATAATGAAATCTCATGTACTTCTTCTTGCAGGCATGGTATGATCGCCTATTTAACCTTTTATGGTCATGTTATGATCTTCTGTGAACTCATTGATCCTGTAGAACATATATAATTTCCCAATTAATTAGAAGGATATCGACATCCCACCCATCACATAATAAAAATATTACATTTTTCTTTCATAGGAACATAAATAATTCATCAGGTTAGAACCCATTTAATTAAACGAGTTTCATAAACATTTCATCATAACATAACTCAAGTAGAATAAATATTTTTCAAAAATATCATGCCATCATAAAAATAAACCAACCACCAAATGAATAAGGATGGTATTGCTGAATAATGAATCAATTACATGATAAGTAACTTAATATAATGTTATAATATATAGAAAATAGTTTTGTATGGTCTCTTGAAATGATTCTTGAGAAAATTATCATTTATGTTTAGAAAAATGTTGTGCAATACAAAAAAAATCTTTGAAAATGACCTTGTAATATAGTAACTGATTCCAAATAAAAACGACACTTACATATATTTTAGAAAGTTCATAATGAATAATTATTAGAAAACATAAAAAAATTAATCCTTCATAAACATTTCATAAAAATTAAAACATGAGTAAAAATACATTTAATAATAATAAATGAATAGTACTAATAATAACACGGATGATAATTAACATTAAGATGTTGAGATTCAGGATATTCTATATCAAAGTGTAGTTTATACACCATACAATATAAATAAGTGTTAAAAAATTCAGATATATCATTGATGAAGAAGTGAGATGACATACCCTTACCTCGGGATTCCCTTTAGTTTTGAAAACATTAACCTTCTCTTGAATAGCACCACCTTGAAGGACCCCTTGAGAACTATGGATTTTATTCATTAGATAGAACAATATCAGTTCAATTTAGGGGGATTGAGTAGGAGTGTTTTAGGTTGATATTTTACTTGGTTTAGTGACTAAAATTAGAAACAGGGTGGCGTGTGCGGTATTCATACTTGATTAGGGGTAGTTGTAAGTTACTAAATAATTATTATTTTATAATTAAATCAAATCACATTCATTTGGAATTAATTTCATCAAAATTGGTTGATAATAAATGTCCTTATGGATGGTTAGTTTTATAAAAAACCTAAACTATCCATTTTAATTTTTATATTTTATGTATTGTAATGTTTTACTTTTTTTCCTTACCATGTGACATTATTTTACCTATACCGCGATAAATCCTTATTTTTACTACAATAAACTTTTTATGCCTAAATATGTAAATGAAATTACTGAAAAATTTCATGATTATATTTCCAAGTATTGAATACCTTTTACAAAATTAAATTCAGATAATTTTCATAATTGTATTTAAAAGTAATCTCATGGATGAAACATGAAAACATGTTTCTAATGTAAATAAATTCAGAAGTTTTCAGTGTTTTCATTTCCAGTATCAATGTCAATTTTTTTACCACGATATTTATTGGAGTGATTTATGTATATAGGAACTAATTTTAGGATAGAAATTTTATAATATATTTTAACAACATAAATAAATTAAATAAAAAAACTAGTTTTTAATGAAAATTTATTATTTTTTATTATACATCAAAATATGAAACTTATAAAAATTTCAAGACATTCACTATAAGATAATTTTGGTATCAACATTTCAAAAATGATTTTTATTTAGGGAAGTAAAATATATAATTGTTTAAAATTTTATTTTTAATATAGGTGTTCCATTAAACGGGGCAAACTTTTCCTATTAGAAACATATAGCTTATTATGCTTAAAATTTTATTTATTCTAATAATTTTCCTATGAGGGTTGTTGGATGTATTTAAAAACATTTTATTAAATAAAAATCCTAAAAATTTATTAATTATATTTCCATAATAGTGATTTATTAGATATATTAAGGAAAAATGACATTATGGGTATGAAAATTAGTTTTTTTTATGAAAACTCTGGATTTGCATTCAATTAATTTTTATTTTCATTTATAATGAATTAGTAACCAATGAAATAATTTTAAAAATATATTAAATATATATTTTTCATAATTTAGTTAATATAATTAATTACCTATATTTGAATAACGATGTCATAGTTAAATTACAATATATAATCATTTGTTCATTATTAGAGTTCCTTGCAATGTTTGTCATTGACGAAATTAAATGTTTTTGGAAAAATATACATACCATAAAATAATGTGGTTTTATATTTGGAAAAAAAATTGGATGGTTATAGTAAGATTTATGGCACTGTGTTATTGATACCACCACATGTGTGGTGAACACCCTCAACACCTAGTTATCATTAACTTTTAAATTCCAAATGGTTTATTTGGACAACTATATTATAAAATGGTATTATAAATATAAAGATAATATTATATGATTTTTATCATGTTATTTTAAAGATTTTTTACATTGTTTTATAATTTATTAATCCTCTTTTATAGATTCCATTTCAATTGTTTCAAATTTGATGATTTTGGGATGATCTTTAGGAGACCGTTTTTCTTTTGGGTGATTTCTATGGGTTTATTGGTTTCTCTTTCCTGTGGTGATCAATACATTCTTGATATGTTGATGTTGTTCTTGTTCAAACTCATTTATACATGTTTTTGGAACTGAGCATGCAGTGGAAGCCCTAAATAGTTAGGATATTAAAACATTTCCACCGATGGTCGACATAAACTTGTTGAAGTCGGTGCATAACAGCCCAGTGAAAGAAAAAGACCACACGTGAAGGGTTTTAATCACAAAAATAAACCATAAAAATACTTGGTTTAATATGAATCTGAACATAACATCTTCTCATCGTTAGTGATCGCTACTCATAAATCTGAAGTTGGATTCCTCAAGATCATCCACACACGCTTTAAGGAATCCACGGGAGCACCGTTCATCATAATCCAGATACTAATGTTGAATTCCGACGACACCTTCGACACTCCAATAATCACTAAATCTCATTGTTGGTGATTCTTGAGAGAGTGATTGATCAGAGCTCCTTGGATATAGACCCTCTCTCCAGACCATGAAAGATAGGAGAGGAGAGAGAAGCCTTATGAATAATGATTGGCAATCACATCTCCTCTTATATTTAGAGTGTCATGTAATTACACAAAAATGCCAACCCAGCCCCCGAATAATCAACACACTACTAATGAAATTTTATGACTAATTATCTGAGTCATAAATATTATTATCACTCACTTATAATATATTAATATATTTGGATATAATAATTGATTCCTTATCTCAAATCTTCGCTCCCATAAATTTTAAGGGATCCTTGAATAATTTAACATTTATCAATTAATATTTTTTATGTATTTGCATAAAAATAAATAAATTCCATACTCATTATTCTAAACATGAATAATATGAATTTATTTATTTCATTGGTGATCGTTTTCCTTGCACAAATCCCAGAACCCATTGTTGGGCCTTACCATGTCCAAAACATTTATACTACTAAATATGAAAGATTCTCGAATTTTATATTGTGTGTAACCCTCTAGGACCTTATCTCATTATCATTGTTTATTATTCACAGACCATGAGCGGGATCTAGCAATACACCATGTCCATTAAAGATATATATTTTTTCAGAGTAGAAAAAACAAACTTATAAACATGTACTATGTAATATAATCTCTTAGTCTATAATATCTCATAAAGAAGGACACCCTCACATGTCATCAAAATTTACTTTCATTGTTGATTGTTGATTTAACTGGACAGATTTACCTTCAACTACCATGGCCATGATCTTATAAAGGTACTGCCATCCTTTTCAAAATGGCCTCAGATATATTACTTCTATAACCCAGAAGCAACAAATCCTTTTTTGACCATTCAACCAATGACATGCCACCAAAAGCATACCCAACACAAACTACCTTGAAATGACATTATTTACATGGGTTTTTTCTTTCATCAATGTATGCAATCAAATGAAATAAATTGGTAATGACCTCAAGTCTGGTGTCCATGACACATGATCATATATAAGAACATCCAATAACACCCAAAACATGTGTTGTTTCAATTGATGGATCAGTCCTCATTATCTCACTACTAGAGATCACTATGTGAGAACTTCATGAGAATATGTCTTAATACTTATTATACTGTATCACGTTATAGTAAAAAAAATACAATGTCTAATCAGTGAGATGTATCTAGACCATAGAACATATATTTAAGAGTAATGTCACAGTATCTATAGGTTATCATTATAGCATGGGATCTATTATAACCTTTTGATGTGAAAATTCGTCATTGGATATTACCATTTAAATAGTGAACACAAAACATTTTACACTATAATGGTATGATGAAATCATTTATAGAAAATTGTATACATGATATGGTAATAAAAAACAACGAATAGTTGGGTCTAGGGAACCCAATATTTCATCACTCGAACTTACACTAGAGCCATCATTCTAATCAAACATGTTATCTACTAACATGATAAAGATCATGTTTATCTTGAGTAATGGATTTAGCTTCTAGGCCATCCCTGGTTCCACCTTATGGAAATTATCCTATTGTGACCTTATCTTATTGAGTAAAACATCTCAAGAGATGGTATGCTGAGTATTTCCCTCTATGCCCAAGGCATAACTTAAAATATTTTCTAGTAAGAATATAGTAATTTACATTATTAGAATTTTCTTTCTAGGTGAGATTCCAAGAACTAGAACAATAATTGTATATATCTTCTTCTTGGATATCTTAAAAGCTACCACATACTTGGTATTTGTAAGTATGGCGACCACCGGTTGATTGGAGCTTTTATTTCTCATCATCATCAGCCTAACTGCGATAGTAGATAAAATTGATCTATAAAACACAAGTTTCTATACCCAAAAATTAGTATCCTCTACTCTCCACATACCAGGTACATGTCTTTTGTACTTTTTGACATACTATTAGATAGTTCTGACTACATCCCTTGCAGTTATCTTGGATATAACTGATATTTTTCTATTGTAAAATATACCTTAGCAATATTAGTTCTTGTACATAACATATCATGCGTGATTGATCCATCGCTCTAGCGTATGGATTTTAACTCACCACATTTATCTCTTACCATGTCAGGGTCATATCAACATTGAGTGATTATTCCATGTGAAAAAGGAAACAATTCATCTCTTGAATTTTTCCTACTTGTATTTTTCAATACAATGTCACTATATAAATGATTGAATAGGACCAAGAAACCTATAAATCAACCTAAGTAGATTCTATTCCCTAGAACATAGGTTGTTATATAAATTCAACAACTAGAAAATAAATTTGGGTTTTGTCTTAACTAACCGTTAGTGTAATTTTTGTTTTCCATATGCTGCAAAGAATATTTTTCTTGGAATACTATGATGCTCCCCCTAACCTCTCAAAGACACATCGAAAAAAAAATTTAAATGTATATTCAATGATAATTTTTTTTACATTAATCCTAAATAATAGTTCAGTAACATTCAACGTTTATTAACATTATGTGACATGACAATCCCATACGGGATGCGTCATATAGACACCATCCATTATTGTTTGTCATGACATCCAATGCTAAATAAATGGATCATAGATATTGACTATGATAAATAATATTCGAATGGATTTAAGAATAACGATGTGGTCAAACTAATCGAGCCTTATTGGTACTATACTTGTTCCATACATGTATCAACTCACTATAAAACCCACAAAAGTATTCAAAATAATAATCCCATTTTCTCTTTGATACATGAAATCCATTAATTGATTTTAGTTATTCTTATAAATTTTATCTAATTTCCATACACTTCTTACTTGTAGGAAATATTGTTCACATTGAATAATAGATCACCGATCATGGTAAATATAAAAACCATCACCATGGTTTTATCCATCATACATAGTATGTTTCTCTAGAACATACTATGTTCCACATGCGCTTGTGGAACAAGTTCCTATGTGAACTATTTGGGCATCCTGAGCATTGACTAAGAATAAGTCAATATAGCTCCCCTCTCTCGAATAGAGATTATCACCCTTATATAGATGTGTAGTATATCACATGAATAAAATTTTTATATCATAGTTATTTATGTAATATCTTAAGATATATTTAGGATGAGTACCTTAGATGAACAATGTGTTTATCTTGATGAAAGTTGATTTTTATCCAAACAAACTATTCGATATGTAAGACTTAATTATCAATACTATTCATTGGCATCAATGTTGTCATGTCGATAAGGTAATGTGCATTTAGGAATTACTTGAAGCTACATTATCCTAATTAATGAGTTCTTGGTCGAGATATTATTTTGTATCCCAACTTGAAGTAACTCATATCTCTTAACCATGTATATACTTCACTTTATTATTCCTTAATTACTTAAAGGAATATTATGAAGTATATATACATGTTGATTATACTTGGAATAGTTTACACTTACTTGTTGAACTATTTCTTAATGCTTTGTGACATTCCATTATTTCTAAAGGCTCTTTTGTCCAAACTAAAGACATTGATGATACCAAATGTATTTAGCTATACCAAGCCTAAATACCATAGTTGGTATATTTATGATGTTCAAATTTAGTAATACTTGACAATGAATTGTCTTGTCACATCCAGGTATAATTCATACATTTATATTCATCACTAATTGACTATGATCCATGTATTACTAAACTGGTGGTTGAGTTTTAAATAAAAAACCACATTCACTCCAGAACCTGAAGGAAAGTCTCCTTACATCTAAGGACACATGAGGTTAATTTTTTTGGTTATACTCAATATTAGATAAACACAAATCTTTCACATGGAATTTAAAAAGTTGTGTACTTCTCACCACTAGCCTAGGTATCACCCTTTTGTTTCTACATAGAGAATTCACCTAAATTCAAGTTATATATTTATAATATCATTGTTAACTTATTAGAATATACATATATAAAATAATATAGTATTAAATACCAAATTAGAAAAAAAAAGGAAACATTACATTGATGAATATTTTTAATTTAGAAGCAGTAACATGCTTCTTTAGATTAGTTTATTTCTTTTAAACTTCAATTGTTTTATTTTATAATATGAAATGAAAATAACATTTCTGAATACCTCATTAAATGAAGAACGTAGTAAATGTTCCAATGGAAATACATTCCTTTTACCATTCTACATTTTCATTTAATTTATTCTCGAAAATAATTAAAACACAACTATCTTTTATTCTTATTCACATGGAATACCTTACCTGGATAGGTAATGAAGACTTTACTCAATACTTGTTTATTTTGAAATATAAAACAAAAATATTTTAATGTGGTTGAAATTATATGAGAAGTCGATCAATTTAAAGATCATGATCAATCATTCAATTCGCACATTTTTTTGTAACCATCACCATATTCATATCATTACTTCTCTTTCTCTCTGCAAACATCCTGAATATGAGATTTCATGTTTATATCATCCATTTCCGAGTGTAGAGATCATAACTAACCTCGAACATTGATAAAATCATAAGGATATAACTATAAAATGATTTGTACATTAGTCTCCTATAATTACTTTCGAAATCTATTCTTGAAGTAGTTTAACGGTGTTAGGGTCACTGGATCCTGGAGTTTCCAATATCATAGTTCTATGTGCATGAACCTATACTATTCAAGAATACTAATTCTAGTGTGGCCTTTTACTTGGTCCATTATAATATCGTAGTTTCAAAACTTGTGGTAATACTTTCCATTTAACTATAATAATTAATTTTAGCATATTAGTGCCTTTTTGTTTTATTACCAGTTTATACATTTTGATTAATTATATAAAACATTTAATTTCTCCGACTATTTTATTGGATTCTAGGAACCCACTATGCCAGAATTAGATTACTATATCGATTGAGTATTCTTGTAAAAAAGATCTCGTAACCACCCTCAATGTCTACAAGATATGGCTACACCACAACTTGGAGGGTTCGAGGAAGGCTTTTGGTTGGCTGGCCACTTTACTTGCGGTTCCTTGATCTGTTGAGTGATGTCCTAGCTTCTAAAATTAGAAAATTATTTACTCCACACATTACTCTAATATTAAAACAAGAAAGATATGTCTATTTCATTGTTTCAATTTTAGTTAAGCTGGACCTTCATTCTTATAGGGACTCCTTCATAGTAAGAGGCACCATCATCTTTCGCATGACCGACAACTCAAATAACCAGTTTTTTCCAAATTCAAATGACGGAAGGCTATTATGACTTTATATATCTTGAGGGTCTTATGATTTTTAATGTGATGAAAGAAATAATTTTCTATTTTTTATAATAATGTATTATGTGATTTCACTCACAACGCATCATGCAAGAAATAGAATGTTTATCCCATCATATGTTCATTTTTTTCTTGCATTGTTGTTTATTATTATTCTATGTGATCGTGCAATAAACTACACATGTACAAAAATAATAAACCATGCAAAACAAAATGAACACTTGATCATGAGCTGGTTTTAATGTTTGATCCATTGAGTGAATAACAGACCAACTAAGACCCTTAGGAAAATACCTTAAGTCATCTGGCTTGCAACTTGGATAGGAACATCTTCTCATCCAATGCATCCAACTCAGGTGTGGTGCATCACCGTCACGTGTCGTGAACTGTTTCACACCTTGTCTTGTCATTATACAATAGTACACGCACTGAGTCAAGGGGGTCTTTTAGTATTAAATTACATCTCTGAGAATGGGTGGGTATGCCCTTATACATATAATTACCCAGAGATGATACACATATCACCTTTTAATTAAATTAAAATAATTATTATGAAACATATTGTAGTAATTAGATTAATTAATTTAATACACGAACTAGACATACATTTGTTGGTCCATGACTCATGACAAGTATATACATCAACTCACATATATAAACTAAATACAGAATAAAAATTAAACATTCATTAAATAAATTCTAAGATAATTATTTATTTAATTAAAATTTAACTATAATTTTAATCCAACAATTGTCGTTGTTCGGTCCTTGTTAATTAATATAATTTTAAAACTAACAATTAAATTATTTAATTAATTTAATTATTCTCTATATTAAAATAATTACACCACATTAAGATTTAATAACAAAATATTAATATTTAATTAATTTAATGCTTAACTAAAATGAAATAAATTATATTAATTAATTATTGGTTAATTAAAAATATATCTAAGCCCCAAAAATCGGGTTGGGCCTCACGGGATTGGGCGAACCTATGTAGGCCCAATATGGGAAATATCGACCCCATGCAGGGGAATTATAGGATGGTTAGTTCCACCTAAGCCCGTTCGGGGAGGGGAAGTCCCACCCGGACTTGTTTCCATGAAAACTCAGTTTGTGGAGTCCTAATCGAACCCAAAAAAGTGCAGTTATCATGGTCTAGATACAGAGTAGGACGAGGCACTGATGCGATGAAGGGAGAATGAAGGGAAGGAGTCCAGTTCTGGAGGTGGAGGCTGATCTGGTGGGAGTTTGTGGAAGTGGCTTCACTCTAGCCAGAGGGTTTTCCAGCGTGACCCCATGTAGATCTGGAATGTTTCAAGAGGACCCAAACCGATAGTTGAAACCCGCTACACCATGTAAGCTCCAAGAAGGTGGGCATCGGGTGACATGTTGATCTGAGGCCCTGGCCGCTTGTCTTTAATGAGAAAAAAAGGGATATGGCCTAGTGGTGAGGATTTCCAAATGGTCGGTGGGCATGGGAGAAGCCGGTGGAGGCAGTACTCTGGTTCACTGCAGCCTGATGCCAGTGAAGGATTCAGGTTTTCCAGATAGTGTCGGCCTAGCTTGTGTATCCACGTGGGAGGAGGTACGTGATATTACCAAGAGGTTGTAGAGGTGGCCGAGGAATATGATGGTGGAACTGGGTACCTCACGTGGGGTGAAAGTTGGAGTCGGTGGGGACCATCTTCCGCAGGCGGTGCATGCACCTACTGCACAATAGGAGGTGGTTGACGGGAAAGGTAGAGGTGATGAGATCGAGGTGTCGGGGTGCTCTGTGCTACTCCAAGTGGTCTGCCGGCCTGGCGAAGTGGCCAATGGGAGGGGTGGTTGTCGCCACCCCTATTACTCTACATCATTGGAACTTTATCGACACCCATCATTAAATTTAATGAAAATTTAAATTAAACAAGGTTTTTCATCAAAACTCGTCCCTCTGATGGAACTTGTTTGAACCAGGCATATAGTTGAATCCCCAAACAGGTGGGATTTAAAGACATTTCCATCGACAATCTATGTAATCATGTTGACATCAGTGCAAAGTAGCACAGTCAAAGCCAAGGACCACGTCTGAAGGGTTTTAAGAACCAAAATAAAATGTAAAAATACACGGTTTTAACTAAATCCGTGTATGACATATTCTCATCATTGGTGATCGTTGTTAAAATAATCCAAAGTCAAGTTCCTATAGATCATCCACACAATCTTCAAAGAATCCACAGGTGTGTCATTCTTCGAAATCTGAATGCTATCACAGAAATTAGACGATGCCTTCGAAGCTCCAATGGTAAATGCATTGCATCGCTGTCGATGCTTGAAAGAGTGCATGATCTAAGCTTCATGGACCCAGAGTCTCACTCTAAAGATCATGTGAGAGAGGAGAGGAGAGTTAACTGCCATGAATAATGTTTGGAAATCTCCTCTCCTCTAATATTCATAGTGTCATGTAATTGCCTTGAAAAGACAACACATCCCTAGAATAGTCAATGCACTACTAAATACATTTTATGACATAATATCTGAGTTATAAATATTATAATCACTCACATGTAATATTTTAAAATATATTAGATGATAATTATTGAAACATTAACTCAACTCATCACTCCCATAAATATTAATTGAACCTTGAATAATTTAATATTATTCCAATAATATGTTTCATTAATTTACTAAAAATTCATAAATACATTTAATAAATAAATACAATACTCATTATTCTAAAATTGATTAATATGACATTATTTATTGAATTGGTGATTTTTTTCATTGAAAATTCATGAAACCTAGTGGTGGGGCCCACCAATTACAAAACTCTTATTCTACTGAATAAGGAAGATTCTCGAATACGCTATTGTGTGTGACACTCTAGGTCATTTTATCGATAGCAATGAATATTATTCACAGACCAAGAGTGGGATCTAGCATCCCATCCTGGCCCCTAAAGATATAAGGATTATAACAGTATCAACAACCAACATACAAACACATACTATGTAATATAATCTATTTTTATGTAATATCTCATAAAGTAGGATGCACTCACGTGCCATCATCCTTTTCATGGTTTATTGATTATTGATTTTACTAGATGGATTTACCATCGACTACCATGGCCATGGTATTATAAAGTTATATCCATATTTATCAATATGGACTAAGATATATTACATATATAACCCAAATGTGATAAATCCTTTATTGACCATTCAACCAATGCCATGCCACCAACAACATACACAACACAAACTACCTCACCACGACTTCATTTACATGGTTTTCGTCTTCCATCAAATTACGCAAAAAAATGACATACATTAGTAATGATCTCAAGTCAAGGCACCATTACAAATGATCATAGATATAAAAATCAAATGACACCCAAAACATGTGGTGTTCCTTTTGTCTAGTTAGTCCCCATGATCTCAATACTAGAGATTTTCAAGTGAGAAATTCATGAAATGAAATCTCAATGATTATGATCACACAAAAACTAATAGTCAAACTTCTATCATGTCCAATCAGTGATATATATCTTCAATATTGAACATGTATTTTAGACTAATGTCCCAGTATCTAGAGGTTTTCATTGTAGTATGGTATCTGTTATAACCTTTTGATACGGAAATTAATATATGGAAATTACTATTTCAATAGTGAACGCAGAAAAGTATACACTATAATGGTTTTATGAAATCAAGTATAGATAACTATATACATTATATGGTAATAAAAATACATTAATAGTTGTCTTTAGCTCCCCCACTATAACAACATATCTGTGTAAATGAGATTATTGTTTTATTTCATTGATAGTTTTTTAGGAATTATTGTGGTTCAAGACCTTATTTGTTTCCTCATATCATTAGACTACTGGATTCCAGTTTTGTGTTGTGAAAACCATGGTTTTGGATATTCTCTTGCTGCTATTCAGATATTTTTTCTAGTTGATTGGGAAGGGATCATATTTTAATATCCACATGAACCTATATAATACATAGGCGGTTTCCTATGTTGACTTTTTTAGTTAATATTATAGGCACTAATGTTTATAAATGTTATTCCAACATATAATGTCAATAATCCATGACCTTCTCTATATGTTTTATTAAAATATTTGGGATTAAAATGGTTTTTAGTTTAGTATTTTAAAAATAACTATATTTTAAGGATACATTGAATGGGTTTATAAAATTTTTTTCCATGCATTACTTCTAATGAAAACATTTTCTTAGGTCATTGTTTTATATAATGTGATATAAACATCGAATCATTTGGACACACACACACACATCATATGGGATCCTTTTGTATTAAAGAGGGATTATAGTATTAGGCCTTTTCCATGATCAATGAATTGGGTTTCACTCATGCGGAACTCCACTAATATATAGAACCTATTTTTGTAAGTATATTATTCTCAAACTCCAATGGTGGTATACTCATAGTGTGTTCCTCTATTTCAAAATTCATACTTTTCAAGGGAGTAGATAATAGACACTAGCCCTGATTCTATTATTATGGTACAAGATCTCTTGCTAGTATAGAATTATTTTTTCCTAAGTGTGAACACCATTTTTTATGAAATTAACTTGTAATATCCTCGATATATGATTATTTTTTTATATAAGTTTTTAAAAAAAAATGATGAAAACATTTTTATACAGAATCTATTTTAGAATATTAAAAAATGGAAATCTGTTACCATATTTTTTATATTAATTTGAAAATTATTTATCATTACATTTTCTCATATATTAAGAATTTTATTAATATTTAAAAAATACTTTGTATGGATCAGTTTTGAGTCATCCTGCTCGGTTTGTTTTTCATGTACCCTATACACACTCTTAGGGGTTTGTAGACCATGTTTTTATAGACATAGAGAATGGAATGATTCCATAGTGAGGGGGATATGTTTCATATTAGACGGATATAGATAGAAGGTGGTGACAATTAATATATTTACCTCATCATACATGGAGATGTAGTTATTATTTTTAGTTACCCTTTTTGATTTTTTTCTTGTACATTTACCTTGGTTTGAGTTTCTTCTACCAGTTTAATCACTACCACTATTAGATTATAATTTTCTTTTATTTAGTATCTTATTTTCCATATAAGATCAAATTCCAAGTCCATTTTTCCTGTTTTAAAATGAATCAATATTTTTTTGTAAGATGGTTGTGTACTACTCGACAGCCTGTGGGGTTCAAGAATTCTGATCGAGTCCTTCTATGTCTTGATTATTAGCATTGGATGGTGGTTTTTTGGGGAACAATCATAGTAATTTGTTATCATACGTAGATTTATTTTCATCTAGTCTTGAATTAGGATGTTTAGTATGTAGGATATAGTATTTTATATACATAATATGTGCGTTAAAAGTGATTTCCTACCATTCTATAATCATAACGAGCTATAATACACAATAATATATTTGGTTGTGTATATATTATATTGGTTTTTGATGTAGATATTAGTTTATGCATCAGTAATGTTTTTTAAAACATAGATCATTTATTTTTTTGATTTCTTCCTATTATTTTTTCAATTTATAATCATTCCGTTAATTCTTCTTTCAAGGATTCCTTATGAGGGTGATGTGATAATTTCTCCTCAAGGTAATCCTCCTAATTAGGTGATCATATCAGTATTTCATGTTATGGATAAGAATTTACCATATGTTTTGAATAAAGATAAACAGGTACATACCATATTATTAGGATAGAAGGATCTAGATTAACAGTTCATACACTATAGTCCCTCATCTATTACGGGTGACAATAAACCATTGGAGGTGGAGGACTGGATGGTAAGGATTGACCGTATCATTGACATATTAGAGGCACCTGAATCTATCTAGGTGAAGTGCATGAATTTTAATCTTACGTGTAAATGATGTTTTTGGTGGGTTCTATTTTTTGGTTGTATTACCATTAGTTTTAAGTTTTTTTTCTTGAATAAATTAAATTTCATCAATTGATTTCATTACAAGCAACACCCAATTTTAACTAACCATGATAGAATAATAATAATAATTACCAGTATAACCTAGCTATTAAATTTGGTTCTTTGAAAAGAAATAAAAACCATTTTTAAAATTTTTTACAGTGTTTTTATATAAATAAAATAAATTTTTTAATAAATTCCAGCTTGTGAGGGAAATACATATAATCACCAAAAGCAACTCTTTCTCAAGAAACTGATTTGTTTTTATTTTTTTCAAAATATTAGAATTTTTCAAAAAAATTAGAATGTTATTTGATATGATTAAACACATTGTTTTAACCAAATTTTCAATATTATCGTATGGTTATTTTTTTGTGAATTTTATACAAAAAATATATTTTCTAATAGAATAGTGAAAATTGAAAATTTATTTTTAAGAATGAATTTTAATTTATTGAATTTAAAAAAATACATATTGTAATTTTCTTAAAATGTATCATTACTTTATGTATCTAATTATTAAACTATTTTTTCATCTTAATCAGATTAATGATGAATTTTTATATTAATACTTATGATACCATGAAATGTCATCTTTGGAAAGTTCCTATTTCATCAAACATACAGATTGATATTATTTTAAAATTTTTCATTTATATGAATGGAAATTATAAAAATGTATTCCATATTTGGATTCAATATTATTAATATTATTTATTAATATCAACATAATTTTAGATCAAAATGAATAGAAAAATGTAAAAATTAATTACCATTGTTAAGGTTAAAACATGTTTACCAAGGTGTTAAACATAATGAATTATGTGTAAAATGACATTTAAAAATGTATATTAACAATTAAATGGAAATATTTCAACATTATTCTATATAATTTTTCTCAATGATCAATATTTATTCTTTGTGGCATGTGAAAATTGTGGGAAAACTTTATACTATTTCAAAATTCAATATGTGTCCTCTCACCCATGAATAAAGGGTACACCCTATCTTATCCATTTAAAACAAATAAAACTTCATTATTTGGATTTTACCTTTAAAATTAATTACTTAATTCACTCTTTAAATCATAGAGCCATTGTATTGATCATAAATCCATCCTAGGTAGTCATTGAAAGTAAATATAAATATGGTATCAAAAGAATAGGTATCATTCTCAACCGAGTGTTTCCATTTTATATATCCATCCACCATATTATATTATTCAAAAATTATTATTGTATAATTACTCTATTTTCTCCCATGTACATAAATTTTATTATTTTAATGTAATAACAAACATATATATTCTCTTTTATCAAATGGAAATTGAAAATAATAGATCATGTGTACAGTAAACTTCCACCTTGTGA
This sequence comes from Viscum album, assembly GCA_963277665.1. NCBI lineage: Eukaryota > Viridiplantae > Streptophyta > Magnoliopsida > Santalales > Viscaceae > Viscum > Viscum album. The sequence goes on along the minus strand of OY728158.1, from coordinate 1,535,787,560 downwards.
GCTGATGAAATTATTTTTCCATCTCCAAGTCAATGTAAAGATTATAATTATGGATATAATTTATATATTTCATATTAATAACTCAATTATACTTATGGAATTGAAAAATCATATATACCTTTTTAGTATCCATTATGTAGGAATATGAAAACATTGCATGTGTATATGGTGGGATACCACCTCACAAAGTGCCACATCCATGAATTATTTTAAAGGTATTTTTTCATGTAGTTTATTTTATTACATTTTTGTGGGGGTTTCCCGTACATTTTTGGAGGAAGGGGTGAGTTTTCATTATTTGGGCAAGATAATGAGCCCATTTCCTGATTTAAAAACCAATTTTTTTTTCTTTTATAAATCGCTCATTTTTAACAATTTACACCCATTACACTTCCCTATTAGTATCCTCTGGTATATTAAAACAACCATATCCATTTTGACATCATAGGAATCCATAATCATGATGGATTTTGGTTTTTATTATGGTATTGGGCTATACAGAAAGCCCATTTTCTACTTTAAATTTGTATTTTAATTCTTTAATATCTCATTAAAGATTTAAGGTTATTCAGTTATTCCAACTCTCACCCGAGACCACATACCCAAGAAGCGCCTCTATGCTCTCCTACCCCTATTTAGAGCTCATATTAGTCATGGATTAGGGAAAAATGTATCTGGATTTCTCAAATCATCCATATTTTTAGAGGTTAATTGTTTATTTCATAACTCCTTCCATTTTTACACTTTTCACCAATTACAGTTCCTACATGACCTAATCATCCTTATTAGAACCTCTCATGCATTTTGGGTTGTTTGTAAATTAAGATACTAGTGTATTTGGGTATTTTTATTCAAAACATCTCAAGTAAGTGGGTTTCCTCTCTTTTTCCGCCCATTTTCTTAGGGGTTTTTCACCTTTAATGAGGTTATAAAGTGTCCATAAGTTAGTGTTCGTACCTTGGATTTTATTTAGTGTCTTTGTGGTCAAATATTTTTCTTTTAGGTTGGATTTCACTCCCTCATGGTGTGGCAGTGGTGCAATTGAAGTTTCACCCAACAAATTGGGGGCTTTGACACAAAAGGTAGGTGATACCATGTGTAAGAAATTATTGATGACTTAGTTTTCTTGATTTACTAATTTTTCATTTTTTTCAATATGTTGTGTGTGGTGAAAATACCTTTTTTGGTATCATTAAATATGAGTTTAGTATAAATGATTCATTTTTCATGAATTTATGTATTTTTGATATTTAACTCATATGATATATTTTTTGGAAATTTTTAAAATAATCAATTGATTTGTTAGTTGATAAAATTGGCCTCCAATTCTAGGTAGGTAAGGATTTAGTGTGACTTTTTTCTCGAGAGGGGGGTTTTAATTTTTTATATGTGAAACCCCTTGTTATACTTCTCGAAAGTGTTTTATGGAAATTATAAATCGGTTATGGAGTTTCACAAAGTGTGAAATGTTAGTTTTTGTATTGTTTGGCTGGGTTTATTTTTTAAAGTTGGTCCACTTTTTTGTGAAAGGTATTTTATGTTATATTTACCATCTTGGAAACATTTTATAAAGTTTTTTAATGTATTTATCGAATAGTGAATGAGATATGAAACATGTTGTGAGATATTTTGGTGAGGTTTTTCACTTAATATATGGTTTTGAAAGTAAAGTGGTGATTTAAAATTCACGAAAAATTATACTATTTTATAAATTGTTGAAATGTTTTATCAAATTTCAAGAGTGGTCTGAAACACGTTTTGGGCTCTTTTGTGAGTAAGATGTGAAAAAATAATTTTTTTTAAAGGATTTTTTTGTGACATGTATGTTGGAAATTTGGTTTGCGAGTGACTTAGAAAAGTAATTTGCATGTGAAAATTTTATTTCATGGCTTATAGAACGTGTTTGATCTCAAGAGGGAAAACACAAGTATCTAGGTTGATGGATGTGTACTAATATGCTAGGGATCTAGGGGGTTTGGCACCAGTTTCACGTAGAAAGTTTGAAGAAGAAAACACTAACTAAACTATGATTATGATTATGATTATGATGTTGAGAACCACTAGGTTATGGGTATAATCCCTACTAGTAGCTCATGAGAAAGAAAACAAATATTTGTATGGTTAAATTGAACGAGATATGAGGTACCTGGGACACGCAGCAAGACAGATCATAGGGGTTATTTTCCCATTTCTTGTGCTCATTAGATACATTATGATTACCATTGGCATAAGGTATGATTGGATGTAAAATTCTGTATCTTTGGCATTTTATTTTAAAATTGTTTATTCATTAAAGTAGCCCTCTTGAAATCTATTTTTATTTAATGTATTATCTATTTAAAATTAATAATAGCATCTCATGTTTTTAAAAACATGCATGCATTTCATTGAATGTTTATCACATGAAATCCTTTATTGGTGTAATCATAATGGGATTTGTCTCACACCCTACTTACACCTTTGGGTGTTTGTAGACATGGTTATATTTTATGAAAGTTTGGATAAAACATCTTGTGTCAATGGTTCAAGTTTTAGCGGTCCTTCGTAATGCAGTGTTGTGGAGATTTCTTGAGGGTGGTGCCTCTTGCCCTGATGTGGTTCTTAGGATATCCATTTTGGATTTCTTCATTTGTTACAATCTTTGAGAAATTTTTTTTTTAATTATGTAAATCAATTATGATTTTTTGCAAAAGATTGTTAGTTTTGAAAAATCTGAATTTGTAATATTGGATTTTTTGTGGTTTTATGTTTATGAATTCAAGTAAATCATTCCCAAATTCCATTTTTGTGATACCTGGGAACTTTTTCCATCCCATATGTATTGGGAATTCCATTCGAGGCTTGTCGCGGATGGTGTTGGGTGCCTATTTTGATTTTGACAAGATTTGGTTCTTGAAAAAATTGTATCGAATGAGGTTTGCTCTATTTAGGTCATGTTATTTGGGGAAGAGTAGGGATAGTCTGAATTTAGGATTTTGAGAGAATGAAATTCCAATTACGAGTAGGGTTCTTGGCCATAACACCTTGTGATGTGATTCACGTCACCAGGGGAAGCCATATTTTATTTGAGTCCTTTGGTTTTCTTGGATTGATGATGATTAAGGAAATTGAAAATATAGTTGGGATAATAGTCTCAGTGAGCTCCAATGATCTGGAAATCCATGTGGAGCCAAGGATATTTCCATAGAACAATCCATGTTAAGGTTATGTGATTGGTGTATGGCCTTTAACCATATTTCCATGTCACCCACATAAACTAGTTTCCTCTCACTTTGTGTCGTGTCACTTCATGTTGGAATCTTTGAAGTATGGTTATAAAGAAAAAATGACTTGGTTTTAAGAATCTTAAAGTTTTTGTTAAATTATTTTCTAATAAAGATGGAGTGTCTTTATTTTCTAAAATGGTATAAATTAATTTTCAGAGTTGTTTTGAAATTAAAAATGTTGTGTTGACACCTCTTTTTAAAGTAGGAATTATGTAAAAGTTGGTTTTGAAATAGTGTTTCCAATAGAGGTCATGTGTGGAGTTTTGAAATGGAATTTAAATTTATAACTAGATATCCTTTGAAATATTATATGAAATTTTTTAATCTTGTTTCAAAATGAGAATTTTTGAGTTCCAAATTTAATTGGGATTTATGAAATATAACTTTTCATGAATTTCAAAGTGTTTTGAAAGGGGATAAAATGTTTTGAAATTAATGTGTATGAATTGAATGTGAGTTTTTATATGAATTATTATGCCTTTAAAAATATTTTTTTGTGTAAGATGTAAATTGGGATTTTTATTTCATGTTTAGCGGTCTTGAGAAAAATGTAAGTATTGGTTGTCTGTTTTGGATTTGAAAAGTATAAATAATTGTTGTTTTATGCATTAGTATTTTTTTAGATGAACATATGCATTGGGTTTCATGGGATGATAAATGGTAAATGGAATGGATGGTTGAGTTTTGGGATGGATATGCAGAGGGTTCCTAGTGTGGCACAAAAACATGCATGTGTGAGGCCTATGGGGTACCATTGGTGGATACACTAACCAGTGAACCATTTCATTTCAAATAGATGATTTTAAAGGAAAACATGATGCCTTGATAACTAGTTTTGGATGGTGAGTCTTGTGTTTTTTTTAATGTTTTTGATGTGGGATGATTTGAGTCCAAGAACCACTCTTTTCTGAACAGTGTTTTGGGATTGTGTTAGGTCAGTATGCTGGGTTGAAGGGATGGTTAGTGGTATATTCTGAGAAAAGTTTGGGAGGTCCATGTGGTGGACCCCCTTATGTGTTCGGTTCTGACTAGTGATATTTTTCTGACCAATGGACGAACATAGTTGGGTCCTTGGTTTCCCTCACTGGATAGGGTATTCCCCCCTAATGATTTAATGAACGAATGAAGTAAATCCCATATTGCTTCTACATTGTAAAGACCTCCAACTGATAAACACAAGGAGTATTTTTCTCAATATTTTGAGGTGGATTCTACGCCATTTTTTTCATGTTTTTTTTTGGATCCTCTTGTAGCGAGAGTATTCTCACGGAAGATTGAAGTGGACCTTAATTTCCTATGTTACCTGATTCATTAAAGGTGAATGTAGTTAGGCATTGTTAGTGTCGATGTCGTCTAAGTGTTCCTCTGGGTCCTTCGTAGTATCTTCAAAGAAGGAGTTTATGTTAAACCACTAACATAAGAAATCTATTAATGAGTGGATATTATGGACACTTGTTGGAATTTTGTGTTGTTTGGGGACTTAGCATAAGGTCCCATTCCATGTATTGTTTCTATCATTTGCAGGGGAAATGTTCGGTGACACCTTGCAATGTCATGGGCTCCTTTAACTGAAAAAGTGATGGTTGTGAAATATTCTGAGAGTATCTATTTTTTCTTATGAGTGTCTCCTTTTGATAGATCTCAACATCTTTTGTTTATAGGAAGTTGTTTTTATATATCCTTTAATCTTTATATTTCTCATCTGAGGAATCAAGGGTTGATGTGTGCGCATCTTCAAAGAACTTGTGTTAGTAAAATTTCAGGTTAGGGTAACGTGAGTTTGGAATGTGTTATGTCATGGTGAACCTATCTAGGAAGAGGGTATAGATTTAATGGCACCGAATATATAAATTATATTCTGGTGGGGGTGAGGTCATATTCCTAACTAAGATGTCGTAGATGTTTCAATCGTTTGAGCTCCAGCCATAGGTCTCAGAGTGAATTTGGCATGTATTTTAGGGAAATCATGGGGTCGTTCAAACATTTGGTCAAATTCTTGTCCTCTTTATGAATGATGGGATAATTTTAAACCTCGGGTGTCATTATCTTGCTTTTGTTCTTCCCATTTGGTGGAAATATATGGAGGGACTCGTGCCCATG